>JAZKJV010001262.1:340650-940650 GCA_037367405.1 Ottelia alismoides
TCATTCTACTCCTCACCGATTAAGTTCACACATATTAGATGCTAAATTTTATTTCTCAACCATTTCAGATATTTAGATGTATATAACTTAATATTGCAATTGGTATTAGTTTAATTGCGAATGGTGCACAAAGTTTGAGTAGGATTTTTATTTTATTTAATTAAACATGCAAGATGACTTCAAATTATTTTAATAGTCGACAGTCTATATTGACTTAAGAAAACTGTTATATTTTGAAAATTTTAAAAAAGTGCAGTGTTGACGCATATAGAATAATTGTATCCCTTTGTTATTTTATTTTCTTGCTATTCTCTTTATGTAATTTACCCATAGGCTACTCTCCTATATAAGAGAGCCTAGGGCTATGGAATAGATCATCTCATTCACTTTTCCCAACATGGTATCAGAGCGACGGTCCTAGACCGGAGTTCTCGAAACCCTAACCCTAACCCACCCCACCCGCCGGCCCTCTTCTTCTTTCTCTCTCTCTCTCGATCGGCGCGCCTCCAACGCCGCCGCCTCTGCCGTGCGCGCCTGTGCGCATCATCTGCGCATCCCCTGCGCGCTCTGAAGCCCTTACGCGCTGTGCGCAGCCCCTGCACAGCCCTTGCGCGCTGTGCGCAGCCCCTACGCAGCCATTACGCAGCCCCTGCGCAGCCCTTGCGCATTCCTTGGCGCCTGCGCGCTCCAGCCCTAGCGCCTGCGTGCACCAGCCCTGCACCTGCGCGCTCCAGCCCTAGCGCCTGCGCGCTCCTGTGCGCATCTGTGCGCATCTGTGCGCATTGGTGCGCGAGATCCGTGCGCTTTGTAGTAGCGCACTGTGCGCATCTCTTCGTCTCAGTTGCACACGCGGGTAGCGTGTTCTTGTCGCCTCTGCGCGTGAACTCAGTGCGCGCGTATCTATATCGTATCCAGACCGTAGCGCGCACATATTCATGGGGATAGTTGCTTGACGTCTACACATGCAACTAATCCCGTCTATGTCATTGTAGACAAAGATTATCTTCTGTCAGTCGCTCCAGTCTTCCGTCTCCAGTATGTCATACAACAAGGCAGATATCCCGTCTATTGGCGCATTTCGTGGTCCAGCGCCCATTGTCAAGATGGATGGTACGAACTATGAACTGTGGGCAATGCAGTTCATGAGTATGATGAAGTCTACAGGTAAGAAGCACATTCTTACCGAACCTGAGCCTGCAGAGAAGACTGGAGTCCATGCCTCATGGGAGGCAGATGATGCATATGCCAAGGTCTGGCTATCTGGCACATTGGCTATCGAAATTGCCAATGACATTCTACATCAACCCACAGCCAAAGACATGTGGGATATCCTGGCGGCGACATATTCTCAGGCAAAGAACGAAACGAAGATCCTGCAACTGCAACATGATATATTCACAATAAAGCAGAATGGCCGTCCTTTACATTCTCTCTACACATCACTGAGAGGGATGTTCGAGAAGCTCTATAGCTTCATGCCCCTTACCGCCACGCCAGAACAGCAGAAGACATACAGGAATGCGACGATGGTGGGTGTGTTTCTCGCTGCACTCGATCCAGAGTATGAGGCAGCACGGTCTCAGATTTTGGCAGATTCGACTATTCCTCCCATGGAGGAAGCCTTTCACAGATTGAGTAGGATCACAGTACCTTCAGCAGCTGTGAGTCAGAATTCCTCAGCCATGGCGGCGAACAGAGGCCGCGGATTTCATCAACAGCGCCGTGGACGTGGACCTCGTGGAAGGAGTGGCCGTACTAGGCCAACATGCACATATTGCCACCGAGTCGGACATAATGAAGACACATGCTATTCGAAGCACGGATTCCCTGCATCTGCACGAGCCGCTGAGCAGATAGAGCCACCATCTGCTGCTACCTTGGACCAACGATTTGATGATCTAGTTGCCCGCCTCAGGGGCATTATCCCACCATCTGGTCCAGCACCGACTACAGAAAGTCATACTGATGCTGCTGCTTCTGCCTCTGCATCTACTAGTACTTCAGGTAGTACACTTGCACTCCACAGTAGTAGATCTGATACATTGCCATGGATCATGGACTCGGGCGCTACACATCATCTATGTGGCGACCAGAGTCTACTTACAGGATACACTCAGATCCCTCCAGGACGGACAATAGTGATTGCCAATGGCACGCACTCCCCTATCACGGGTCAAAGGAGATTAGATTGACATCTTCTATGCAGCTCAAGAATGTCCTACATGCCACCGCATTTTTCTATGAATCTGTTGTCAATTAGTCAGATTACGAAGGATCTCCATTGTCGAGCTATTTTTGATCCATCTTCTTTGATTTTTCATGACATCCGTACGGGCAACGTGATTGGTCATGGCTATGAGCAAGGAGGCCTTTACTGTCTGAACCAGACCCCATTTGCCGGAACCACATCTTCACCTGCTAGACAAGTATCTCCTCTCCTGTGGCATCTGCGTTTTGGTCATTTACCGCTTCAGAAGTTGCGTCTAGTTCTACCCTATGGTCTCCCTCGCACACCTATCCAGTGTGAGGCATGTCAGTTGGGAAAGCATCACAGGTCGTCTTTTCCCAGTAGTCAAGGTCGGAGTAGTAACTCCAAGTTTGAGTTGTTTCATGTCGATGTCTGGGGTCCGAGTCGTGTTCCCGATCATCAGGGACACAGGTTTTATATTGTATTTGTGGATGATTTCTCTAGAGCGTCATGGGTCTTTCTAATGAAAAATAAATCTGAAGCAGGAAATATTATTATCCACTTTCTTAATGAAATTCAAAATGTTTTTTCCACATCTGTCAAGATTGTGAGAAGTGATAATGCCTTAGAGTTGTGCACCAACATTTTAGCCAATTACTACTCCTCAAAAGGAATTATTCACCAAACATCTTGTGCTCATACGTCTCAACAGAATGGGGTTGCTGAAAGAAAACACCGTCACCTTCTTGATGTCACAAGGTCACTTCTTATTCAGAGTCATGTTCCGTACTCCTACTGGAGTGATGCAGTCCTTACTGCATGTTACCTTATCAACCGTATGCCTTCGTCTGTCTTGAATGAACAGATTCCTTTTTCACTCATTTACCCTGACAAGGAATTGTTCATTCTTACCCCTCGTGTGTTTGGGTCAGTCGCATTTGTCCATCAGTTGTCGCCTGGTACTGACAAGCTCTCTCCTAGGGCTGTCAAGTGCGTCTTTGTGGGGTACTCCAGAACTCAAAAGGGGTACAAGTGTTTTGATCCTGTGCGTCGGCGGTACATGATCAGTGCAGATGTTACATTTTTTGAATATGTTATGTATTTTTCAGAATCCGGAAACATGCAGCCACCACCTATATCTCCTGATGCCGTATTCATGGCACTACCATCACCAGTGCCACAACCACCTCCACCACCACCGCCACCACCACCGCCATCAACAGTATCCCCGCTACCATTCCATTACACCCGCAGGCCTCCTCCAGCTCATGGTCCTGACCCGTCAACTAGCTCGCCTATGGTATGTAATGAAAATATTAATGTTGATGGATTTGACGGCATTTCTCAGCAGGATGCATTACAGGAGCATGGTGATAACACAGATGATCTGGATCTACGCAAGCCGAAGAGAAGCTGTGCCAAATATCCATTATCAGCAGCTGTGTCTTTTGAGAGGCTATCTGGAGACTTCAGGACGTTTGCATTGGCACTTTCAGCTACAGACATTCCACGGAACCACCATGATGCTTTGCAGGATGCTAGATGGCGGCTAGCAATGGAAGAAGAGATGGAGGCACTTCAGTCTAGAGGAACCTGGAGTTTGGTTCCTATACCTCCAGATGTCAGCCCGGTGAGTTGCAAATGGGTGCTTACAGTTAAGCACAATGCAGATGGTTCCATTGACAGGTACAAGGCACGCCTGGTTGCACGGGGCTTCACACAGACATATGGGGTAGATTACCTTGACACGTTCTCCCCTGTGGCGCGTCATTCCACTCTACGGATCCTGTTATCAGTTGCAGTTGCTAGAGACTGGCCACTTTATCAACTGGACGTGAAGAATGCATTTCTGTATGGAGACTTGCAGGAGGAAGTCTATATGCAACAGCCACCTGGTTTTGCTGTTGAGGGGGAGTGTTCCAAGGTTTGCAGATTACATAAGGCCATCTATGGCCTCAAGCAGAGTCCCAGAGCATGGTTCCAGAAGCTTTCAGACCTCTTTGAGAAACAAGGATATAAACGCTCCAATGCTGATCATTCCTTGTTTGTACAGAAAACGGCGAGAGGTATTATTGTAATCATGGTTTATGTTGATGATATCTTGATTACAGATGATGATGACCAGGGCATTAAGCAGGCAAAGGAAAGGCTGGGGACCGAATTTGTCACCAAGGACTTGGGAGTCCTTAGATATTTTCTGGGGCTGGAGTTTGCTAGAAATCCATATGGATTGGTCATGTCACAGAGGAAGTATGTTACAGATCTACTGAGTGAGACAGGTATGCTAGGGTGTCGACCTGCTACGACACCAATGGATCCTAGCATGAAGCTGTATGATGATGACACAGAAGAGGTAGATAAGAGAAGGTACAGAGAACTGGTAGGCAAACTACTGTATGTCACGATCACTAGACCTGATTTATCATTTGCAGTGAGTCGTGTGAGCCAGTTCATGGAGCAACCACGTCAGGCCCATATGGATGCAATACACATGATTCTGAGATATTTAAAAATCAGCTCCAGGTGCAGGCTTGCTATTTAAGAAAGGAAAGGAGATCTCTATCACGACATGTGCGGATGCAGACTATGCAGGATGCCCCAAGGACAGGAAGTCAACATCAGGATTTGCAGTCTATGTTGGAGATGCTCTAGTTTCATGGAAGAGCAAGAAGCAGACAGTGGTAGCTAGATCCAGTGCTGAATCCGAATACAGGGCTATGGCCCAGGCTAGCACCGAAATGATGTGGGTGAAATCCTTACTTGCAGATCTATGTCTTGATATACCTCTTCCTATGATGTTGGAATGTGACAATCAGGCCGCCTTGTTCATTGCAAATAACCCAGCCTTTCATGAGAGGACCAAGCACATTGAGGTCGACTGTCACTACATACGTGACATGATTCAGAAGGGGTTCATTGCTACATCTCACGTCACATCAGAGAATCAGACTGCTGATATTTTCACCAAGGCATTACTTAGAGGCCCATTCCAGAAGTGTGCGTCCAAGCTGAGCATGATTGATATCTATGCTCCATCTTGAGGGGGAGTGTTGACGCATATAGAATAATTGTATCCCTTTGTTATTTTATTTTCTTGCTATTCTCTTTATGTAATTTACCCATAGGCTACTCTCCTATATAAGAGAGCCTAGGGCTATGGAATAGATCATCTCATTCACTTTTCCCAACATGAAACAACACTCAAGTGGCAGCAAGAAGAGATGTTGTATATTATACATGCATGGTAGCAAAGAAGGTATATAGGCTTGCATGTAATTAGATTTCCAAGAAGGATCTCATACCCACTTCCCATATTTCTACTGGAGATCAGACAACCGATATCTTCACCAAGGCCCTTGCTAGAGGCAAGGAAGGCCGTATCGATGTCGATATCATTTCGGTCCATCCGGAAAAGGAAATATCGGGATATATTGCCGATATATCGACGATATCGATGGAAATGTCGAAAATGGCTCAAAAAGCCACTTTTGCCATTTTTTCAGAAATTAAGATCATCCAAGATATTAAAACAACAAATAACCTATAAATATACAGTTATATCACACATATCGGTCATTCATAGGCCATATATCGCACATATCGGTATCACACATATCGGTTATATCGAACATATCGATGTTAATGTTGATTCTTAACTTATAAATATTGGGAAATGGATTTCATTCAAGTTCTTGTAACATGAAATACTACAAATATACACTTAGATAACACATATAGATCATTTATGAGGACTATGATCCTTATATTACACATATCGGTCATATCGAACATATCGCTGATATTGTTAGTTGTTGACCTACTATATATATTGAAAGTGGAGTTCATCCAAGTTCTTTGATCACCAAATAACTTACAAATGTACTCTTACTCTCTTAGATCACACATATCGATCATCTTTGAGATTTATCTATTTACAAAAATAAATGAAAAATATCCAAATCAATGTAATATTGTAAAAGAGATGACCTAAAACCAAGAATTCCACGGCGGATCTAAATCGGCCCCTCTCTGCCATGTTGTCTCTCATAGCGTATTGCGGACTCAATGAACTCGCAATAGTTTTCCCATGTCATGTACGAGTACATGGCCTTATAATCCATGACATACCGCATGTATTGATAGTCATCAATCCCTATGAGTATCCCGAGTCGAGGATAAGCATCGTTAGATCCGGTATCACGAGGTGCACGACGAGACAACGAAGTACTAGGTTGAGATCCTCGGGATGACTACGACAGAGTAGGAGAAGATCTATGCGGAGGGCCTGAAGGAGGAGCGTAGTACTCATGGAAGAAACCAAAACTGTCACCACCAAAGAAGCTATCCTGGCTCTGCTCGAGTTGGCTACCTTGGTAGTTCTCACCGCTGTAGCTGTTATATCTTCCATACCCACTGTTGCCACCATATCCATATGATGGAGGAGTATACGCCCGAGGAGGAGGAGGTCCAAGTGAAGGAGCAGGAAAATATTCATGGAAGATGCCAAATGATCTCTCATCTTGTGAGGATCCATATCATTCCACGGGACTTGGTGTTCCTCCATGGTATGGGCTGTCAATGTCCATGCAACTCAACGAACCTATAAATGATATCAAATCGTCCATGTAGCTATCTGTAGGACGATAGCCACGTCGTCCATATGCATCGTAATCCACAGGTCCTGGACTCGAACTTGGGACAAGCCACCCATGTATGTTTCCACGCCGCTCCATGTATTCTCGCCCTGACTCGAATCTTGTATCATCATGTGGTCCACGACCATCCCCTGCTGACCCTGACCCTCCTGAATATGTCTCCCCATCGCCTGATCCACCACGACCACCACCACCATCATCATCGTTCCCATTGTCATCTTTTGATTTGAATTTGGATTTCGACCCAGTAGAGAGGATGTCGTCCACAATCGCATCAAGCTCCACCCCTCCAAGAGGGTCCGTGATTCGTCCAGATCTTAGCCATGTAGTCACCAATAACTACTCCCATTTATTGGCTTATATTCTTATTCGGCCTGCCTCTCGGTTGATCGAGCAGTGAAGCACCGTTGGAATCCAACCACCTCTGCAAAACATCTTCATCCACATCGTCGTCGTGCATCTTGAAAATATGTGCAAGATCGATGGGGTCTGTATAGTCCTCTTTGTCATGCCCCTCTCTTGCATGTTTCATCTTCAACCTCAAGTTGTAGTGCACAAAAACAAGATCGTGGAGCCCCTATTCTCCCAACTTGTTCCATCTCTTCGAATGGATCAAGCTGAATGTGCTCCAGTTTCTCTCACAACCACCGACAGGTGCGGTTTGGGACAATATTTTCACTGCCACTTTCCGTAGGTTGGGAGCCTCCATCCCATACAGTAATCACCATTCGATTGTGGAAAATCCAAAGAGATAAATCAATAATAGTAAAATTGTTATACATCACAACCAATAGACTTTTTCAGGGGGGCGTTTGGTCCTCCTAAAGGCGGTCCTGTTCTCCATCCATGTTTATTTCCTATCCAACCGCCGCTTGCCGAAGGGAATTCGGGATCGGCTTGAGAAGCTTATACGTAGGTTCTTATGGGGCAAGCATGGGGAGGAAACGAGGGGCATTCACCTTGTTGGATGGGAAGAAATTACGCTCCACAAAAATGCGGGGGGACTGGGGGTCAAGCGTTTGGATCAAATGAACGAGGCCTTGCTTCTTAAGTGGGCAAGCAGAATTTGGGGCCCTGGGGAGGAGTTTTGTTGTACCGTGCTGCGCAAGATCTACGGTATTGGGGGGGAGGGGGGCGCCGCCGAGGCCGGGTGCTCGCATGGACTCTCCCACTCCATTCTGGATGGGGTGGTGGACGTTTTCTCAAAACATATCTCTTTGTTTAGACCAATCCTTGGAAATAGCGACTCCTTTGCTTTTTGGTCTGATGACTGGACGGGGGGGACCCCTATGCGCGCGTTTCCCGCGCTTGTTTGCTCTTGCGGATGATAAAAATGTGATGGTTGTGTCTTGCTGGTCGGATGGAAATTGGTTTCTGCTTTTTCATCTAGTTTCTCTGACCAGAGACTCGAGGACTTCCTCGCATTGCTGGATTCTATCAAGGATATGGGGCGTCCAACGGAGGGAAGGGACCATTGGGGATGGTGTGCGGGTCCATTCACGGTTAAGAAGGCATTTGGGGCGATTTGCAGGCCTTCGCCGTCTCGCTCGGAGGGTGTGATTCGCGATTGTGCGTTTTTCTGGGCTCTCAAGCTCCCCGAGCGAATTGGTTTCTTCTTATGGCTGCTACGTAGACAAAGGCTGATGACAAGGGACATGTGTGCTCGACTTCTGGGTTCTACCTCTGATAGGTACCTTCTTTGCGAGGAGGCGATTGAGACTGTTGAGCATCTATTCTTTAAATGCCCCAAGGTGATCCCGATATAGGGAGGGGGGAGATTGACTTGGTTACGCGCTGTGAATCTGGAGTCTTTCTGCGGCTCGATGGTTGCTAATAAGAGCAGAGCTTGGAGGGAGCTAGTCTATCCGGTCGCCATTCTGTGGGCCGTTTGGTTGGGAAGGAATGCTTTACTCTTCTCGGGGCAACGCTTCTACAAAGAAAACGTGGGGATTCTTGCCGTGAGATCAGTGGAGGAGTGGGAACTGTAATTTGTTTTTTTCTTTTTTCTTTTGTTCCTTTCACTTGTGTCTCTACCTCTTTTTTTTCGTTTTATAAATAATATTTGGGGCGAACACCGTTGAGTGTCTACCCCTGTTTCTGGCTAAAAAAAAGACTTTTTCATTTTAGTCCTTACCAGGAAGAGTATTCCCTCGTCCATTAATCACGGTAATTCTACCGAAAGAACCCAAGGCATACCTAAAGTATTTGATTTGCACATTATTTAAAACTTTAAGTCATAAAAAGGTTTGTGCCTCAAAATTATTTTAAACTCACTCTAGGCGACTATAGACTGTACATTATACAATCAAAATTACCTCATTCATGCACGAGGTTTGTGCCTTCTCGTCCTTAACGAGCTTCTCCATCAGAACTTGTACAACGGCTAGAAGGTCAGCATTTATTCCAAGACTGTTCTTGTATTGGTACTTCGGATTCAAGTAATATGCTGGAGATGAACAATTCTCAAATTTTAATCCTTCTAAAATGCTTACCAAAATGGATAAACAAGCTTTATTAGATAATACATACCAAGCATCTTGGACCATCATTCGTCTATGATGTCCAACCGTGTTTTAAATCCTCTCTCAACTGCTTCTCTAACCTTCTCCCGCATGCAACACATTGCCTCGTAGATCACTCCCATAGTTGGCTTCTTGTCCCCATCTACGATACGCAATGCATAAACAACCAATTCCATTATCTTCATGACCCTTGTCAAGTCATTCTAGAAGTCGAGATCATTGATGATTGTCTCCACTCTCCGTCCTCCTTCGGTCCGAGCTTTTGGGTTCTCGAACCATTTACCTTGGCAACACATGGTCTTCAACCTTGTCTTGTGTTGTTTGAGGCTTTGCAACGCTATAAAATTGGTTGCAAAGCGTGTGGTGCCAGGCCTCACCAGCTCACCATTGCACGTCCGCCTCATCAAAGCCAACACTTTGGAATGGTTGTAAATGAAAGTCGTGATCGTCCGTTCTTGCTCCATCACCTTTGAGACGAGCTTCCTCTTGTCGAAGTCCTTTAGAATTAGATCTATGTAATGTGCCAAGGTTGCAAAAAGCGGTATGCGGTATTCAATCGGTAGGGTCACTGATTACTGATTAAATGGTATGCGGGAGTTTAAACGGAAATTAAACGAGTTATGTGGTTTTGCATTTTTAATTAATAAAAAATATTACATATATATAACTAATAAAAAAAGTATAAATAAATAAGAAATATAATCATATATTCACAATATTAATCAAATATTATCAAATTCAAGGAATGTTTCATCCAACTTTCAAAATAGATAACATAAACAACAAGAGTTCATAGTCAAATGTCGAAATAGACACATAAAAGTCATGGATAATGGTTATCCTTTGAAGAAAATAGACCAATGCGTTTGAAAGGCCGTTTAAGACCGTTTAAAAGGCCATTTAAGGCCGTTTAAACGACCGTTTAAGACCGTTTAAGCGGACTGGCCGTTTATGGGCCGTTTTTCATTAAACGATGTGGCCGGGCACCGCATGCGTTTAAACGACCGTTTAGACCGTTTTTTGCATCCTTGTAATATGCAACACACATTGTCCAAAAAATACCGTAGCTGCTAGACTTCATTATCGTTTTACCTGCTTTCTTGAAGTTGCTGCCATTGTCCGTGACAATCTGTACAATGTTCTCTTTCCCAACGTCATTAATGATGTCCTTCATCAACTTCAGCAGGTACTTGTAGTCCTTCACCTGTTCAGTTGTATCGACGGATTTAAGAAAAATGGTCTTACCATCGCAGTAATGAGGAAGTTGATGATTTGCTTCCTTATATAGCTTGTCCAGCCATCGCACATCAGTGTCATGCCATACTCTGGCCATCTCATCCTCAGCTTGGAGATGTACTCGTTCATCTCCTCCTTCTCCTGCCCAAGATACTTGTTTATCAGCTCCTTGACAGTGGGAGCCTTCACTCCTATTCCCGCTGCGGCTATCTCATCAATGGCGTGTTGCAGAAAAGGTCCACTAACGACGCGGGCTTGGATGCTCTCCCCAAAAAAGAGCTTGACGATGGCCTTACCCACTCTCTCCCATGCACTGGTGAACATCCCCTTCACCGTCTTTTACCTCGGATCCTTGCTTGGTTTGTACTGCATGGACCCGCTCCTCGTCAAAAATGTTTCCGGTCCCTTCCCCTTGTGTTTCTTAGTAGGTGGTGGTACTGGTGCACCTCTAGAACTACTCCCACTGCCACCGGCACCGGGGAAGCCGCCACGTGCATCACCGAGTGCTCTCCTCTCAATCTCGCTCCTCATGGACTCTTTTGTCGCCCTCCTGTATGCCCTCCTCTCCGCTGCGGTCTGAATGTCATCGAGGTAGACAGTCGTTGTCGTCTGAATCTGAGAGGACATTGAACTCCTTCTCAAACATGAATTCTTTAAGTTGTTCATCCCGCCTGAACCTCTCTACATCCTTCTCCTTTTTCCTCTCCATGCTGACCTTCACCAAGTCCCTCATGCCTTTTGGACAACGAGTGTGCATGGCAACATTTTTATTGTTGCCAAGAAGATGATGCTTCAGTCTAGTAATGCTCCCAACCTCTTTCCACAGAAGTTGCACTGTGGTTTTGCTTTGTTTCCATCTGGAGCGGTGGCATACCTCCAACCAATCTCTCCACCGTCCAAGTCCAACTGTCCATGAGAACCATCAAAGTCTGAACCGGAGCGTGCCATGATCTTGATTTGTTGTATACAGATGAAATCTGGAAAAAAAATACACAAAAATCAAAAGTCCCAAATTATATGAACAAAAATCTCATTAAATTGTAGATCTATTTTTTGTTTTTGGATTTAATTAATTACACACCTTTTGTTAACAAAAATCACCATGAAATCATGTTTCCTAAGTCTAAAACATGAGATCCAACTCCATTCATCCATAACATCACTTAATAACTACACAAAAAATCATAAGCCCCAATTACGTGAACAAAAATCTCATTAAATTGTAGATCTATTTTTTTAATTTTCGGATTTAATTAATTAAACACCTTTTGTTAAAAAAAATCACCATGAAATCATGTTTCCTAAGTTTAAAACATGAGATCCAACTCCATTCATCCACAACATCACTTAATAACTACACAAAAATCCCCCTCCTTGGGGTCAAATTTCCTTGTGGTTGTTGAGGCAGGAGTTAACCATGGAGGTGATGGGGGTCTCTCACGGGAGTGGGGTGAGTGGGGGTCGCAGTGGACACCAAGAAAGAAGGGAACACAATGGCATCCATGATAAGGGGGGTTTCGGGCCCTTCAAAGTCGGTAGCGGATGGGTCGAGGTCCGATCCAGGCGACAGAGAAGTAGTGTTAAGGCAAGGAAAGCGGGTGATCGGCATAAAGGAAGAAGGGCCAATCCTTTTGGTAGAGGATGTTTCCGATGCGGTCCGATGGATCATTGGGCGAGTCAATGCCGTGAACCAATCCGCTGTTTTAAATGCCTAGGCTCGTCGCACCGGAGCGCAACCTGCAGGTGTTGGCCACGACCCGAGGTCAAAGGGAGCTGGCCGGAAAATAGTCCTCTGGTTCTGGTTGGGGAAGCTGATGGTTCGGGAGCCTCTTCAAGGGGTCGTCAGACGTCGGTTTTGCAACTGGGGCGAAATTTCTTGGGGATATAAAGTTGATAACCCCGCGAAAGGTCTTGGTACGTGGTGTGAGCAGAAGGGATTCAGAGGCGATCATAGCTCTATCTCTCACTGGAAGATCGCTCCTTCATTGGAGACCTCTACATCCTTCAAATGGGCTGATTTCCCTCGAGTTCTTGAAGTGGATTAGGGTCTGCGGAATCCCTTTTACATGGCGAAGGCTGAGCCATGTTCTGAGGTTGCTCGCGGGGATCGTCGAAGTTCTTTTCTTGGAGAGCAGGGGGATCTCACTGGGCAAAGAATCAGATCTTGTTATTTGAGTGCGGGACTTTAGACCTCAACACATGGGGTACTGGGAGGTGTGGGAGAAAGGGATGCATCTTCAACTGGAAGTTAGTTCGGTTGGTGAAAAGTGCGAAGACCTCGGGAGGTGTTTTGAGCGTAGGCCTTTTTGGAGAACCGGCGTTGTTGCGGTGGAGAAGGCGATGTCGGAGAAGGTCGAGGTGGAGAAGATAGTGGTTGGGCAGCGGCAGTCGAGTAGGGTCGCGGCCAAGCGGGGTACGGCAGAACAGGTTCCGGCATCGGCGACGGGGATGTTGGGAGAGGAAGCGCCACCGACTGGTGGGGAAGCTGAAACATCTCCTGAATTTTCGGGAAGAATAAGGTTCGGTGCCTTTAAGAGGGCGACCTCTTTTCTGAAAGGGCCAGTTATTTTCCTAAGAGTCTCGAATTTCAAATTGCATCCTGGAATGGAAAGGCCGCAATCTCAAGTAGCCCAGACTCGGGAAGACACAATGCTGATGTATTCGGGTCGGTATAACCTGACAGTACACCCCGACCCGATAACACTCCGAACGGGTCGGGTGAGTGCTCCAGCAGGGAACAACCTGATCGTGAGGGGGATTTTCCGGCTGGCGATATGGTGATACATGAACCCCATAAGTTGGCAGCGATGCTCGAGGGAAAGAAGGGAGACTCGGACTCTCTACCTGCAAACTCACAGGAAGACAACCTCACGGAGGGATGTTGCTTATCTATAGTGACTGGTGAAGGTGGAATTTTGGAAGAGGAGGCGGGCCGAGGCTCGCCAGTGGAGCATGGGGAGATGGCGGCAGGTCTACCAGCTTGTGTAGAAGAATTGGTGGCTGGAATGGCGAAGGATGGAGCGCAACCACCCCAGGATGGATTGGATCTACGGATTTCTTCTCGTATGCACAAGCCTGAAGGGGAAGGAAAACCCCGGGAGAGGGCGAGGTTTGAGTCTGTTTATGAAAGAATGGGGGCAGAGCGGAAGATAAAGAGGAGGAGGTGGACGACTGGCAAGGAAATGGGAACAACGGCTTCAATCTTCATCCGGCTAGCTCCTATTGAAGAAGAGGAGGAGGAGAAGGAAGAGGCCGCCTCATCGCCCCTAGGGCGACCGAGTTACTTCAGTGTGCTGGATAGATAGTTTGCTGTATGCTTGGGGATTGTGCAACCCCACAGGAAGACAAGCAAGTTATCCTCATGAAGGTGGTCTCCTGGAATGTAAGGGGGCCGAGCTGCCTTGAAAAAAAGGCTCGGAGTCAGGACTGTGTTTGCGGAGGCTCAAGCGGACATTGTTCTTTTGCAGGCGACGAAGATATCAAGGGAGGGGGGAAGTATCTGGAGGGATGTTGGGGGTGGTGACTCTTTTGAGTTTGCGGAGATTGAAGCTGTTGGGGCAGCTGGCGATCTTCTTTCGGGGTGGAAGAAAGATTTTTTTGATAAGCTGGGGGTCTGGAGTTCGGTGTTCTCTCTTTCGATCATCCTCAAGTGGTACCCGGACGAGATTATTTTCACGGTCAGAAATGTTTACGGCCCCACTGGGGTTGGGAGGGGCTCTGGAGAGTCTTGAGGACAGGGACTTGGGGGTATGGCTGCTGGGTAGAGACCTCAACCTTAGTTTTCTCCCGGACGACCGACCGGGGGGGGGGAGCAGTGGTAAGGACGTGGGGTCGTAGGAGTTTTAGAGCCTTGTACACTCACTTGGGCTGACGATAATAGACGCGACTGGATGCATGTATACTTGGCGCAACGTAAGATAACGTTCAAGATTGGATAGATTTGTTATCTCACCGGAGGGCCTGGAGATATTCCCTATGTCCAGAGCGTGGGCCCTGCCGCATGCCCATTCGGACCATACGCCGATCATTTGGTCTTCTGGGGAGACGTCGAGGTCAAGATACTACTTCAGGTTTGAGCGGGCATGGCTCTTGGAGGAAGGTTTCAGGGAGAAGGTGGCAGCACTTTGGAGGGATTGGAGCCCTCAGGGTTCGTCAGTCGTACGACTAGCGGCTAGGCTGGCGTCTTTGAAGAAGTTCCTGGTAAAGTTTGGCAGGTCCATAAGGTTGAAGCGGAAAGAGAGAAGAAGTGCACAAGACTGAGTGGTTCGTCTAAATGGTGTAGATGATCAAAGGGGGTTGACCAATGAGGAAATGGCAGAGAGAACTCGTCTTCTGGAGAAGCTGTGGCTGGAGGACAGAAAGGAGGAGGTGGAGTGGCGACAAAAGTCCATCCAGAAGTAGCTGAGAGAAGGGGATGCGGACACAAGATTTTTTCATGCAGTGGCATCTGGGAGAAGGAGGAATTTCATTCAGGAGATTCTGGTGAATGGAGAAAGGGTGATGGGGGACACTCAGGTCGGTCAGGCAATCAGGGGCCACTTCGTGCGGGCGACTCGAAGGAGGAGGGGGTTGAGGTGGGGTTGGCTGGGGAGAGGAGTGGAGAGGTTGTCGTCTGCCCAGGTTAAAGGACTGGTGGAGCCTTTTGGGGAGGTAGAGGTGAAGAATGCCGTGTGGGGTTTAAATGGAGAAGGGGCTCCAGGCCCGGATGGCTTCCCAGTGTTCTTCTATTGTGAGTTCTGGGATCTGCTCAAAAAAGATGTTTTGGAGGTTGTGAATGAATTCAGAGATGGCAGTAGGGGTTTTAAGAAAGTCAATAGAGCCCTCCTTTTTTTCTGCCCTAGAAGGACAACCCGATGACATTTGAGGACTACAGGCCGATTGCTCTTTCCAACGCAATGTATCTCATTGTAGCGAAGACTCTGACGAATAGGCTGAAGTTGGTGTTGGACTCAGTCATCCTTCAGGGACAATATGCTTTTATCCCAGGTAGGTAGATGGCTGATGGTTTGGTTATGGCTTTAGAGATTTGTCTCCAGTGGAGACGTTCGGATAAGAAAGGGGCAGTTTGGAAGATTGACTTTGCTAAGGCGTATGTTTGTGTTGACTGGAATTTTCTTTGGGCATCTCTGCGACGTAGGAGCTTCCATGAGTTGTGGATTGCTTGGATGAAGAGATGTGTCACGACGGCTTCTTACTCGATCCTAGTGAATGACAGGCCAGAAGGTGGTTCTTTTCAGTCGCAACGGGGAGTCAGTCAGGGATGCCCATTGGCCCCTTTGCTTTTTGTCCTGGTTGCAGATGCGCGGGCGGTCATGTTCAAGTGGGCAGTGGAAGGTGGATGGTGCGAAGGCTTTCGACTAGGGAGCATATCCGTACCCCTCCTGCAATACGCGGGTGATACATTACTTTTCCTGGGTGGTTCGGAGGACATGCACATAAGAGCGTCACAATTGGTGGAGGCTTTCAGTTGTCTCTCGGGCCTTGAGATTAACATGCAAAAGTCGGTGGTGATCACTATGGGGAGTTTGGAGGCAGAGCGTGGTTCACTTGCGGAGTTTCTTGGTTGCCCTCTTGGGGAACTACCAATTAACTACCTTGGTCTCCCTTTGGTAGCAAGGAAGCTCAAAAGGTCTGATTGGGACGTGGTTCTTCAGAGATTAGAGCAACACATGGTGGGCTGGAAGGCGGTGACTCTAAGGGGGGAAGTTGGTGCTGCTGAAAAGCGTTCTCTCTGCAATACCCCTATTTTTCTATTCTATTGATGCCAGTTGGTGTGAGGAAGAAGATCGAAGCCATGATGAAAAGATTTCTCTGGTCAGATGGTAGAAACAGGGATCATCTGGTTGGATGGGATGAGGTGACGAGAGAGTATAAGAATGATGGATCGGGTATCAGAGATGTTGATTGTATGAATAAGGCACTTCTGGCGAAATGGGCAATCTGTATTTGGGGAAGCTCCGAGAGATTGGTGGACAGACTATTGCGGCAACTTATGATGTGAAGGGAGCTCTGAGGGCAGAGAAGTGCCGTTTTGAGACACTGATGCAAATAAAAATTTGCAACAGTGAAAAGTATAATTTGGTGGTGGAAATATCGATGGAGAAGAAGATAGAGAATGAGAGAAGAGAAGAGCGCGTCGATTGTGCGGGATTTTGGAGAGGAATCGCATGATCGCACTAAGGGAAGGAGAGGGAAACTAGAGATAAATCTCAATTTTTATAATCTAAACTGTCCCTTACAATAGACTACCATCCCCTTTATATAGGAGGGGTGGGATTATAAAAATAGAAAGTGAATCAAATTCAAATTAAAATTCAAATACTGACTCGATCCTAATTGACTCTAACCGATTCTAATTGACTATTAACTAATTTTATCTACCAAAAAAGTTGAGATTACAATCTCAATTTATTTAGATAAAATAAGCAAACTAATTAAAATAACTAATTGAGGACGAAATTCCTTAATTTGAAAATCTCCAAATTAGCCATTTGATTCAATTTGATTTGCCCTACCAATTTGAGAAATATTGCATTAATTCTTCTCCGCTTGAAAAATTCGTCTCTTGACGAATTGGTTGAACTTCGAAGCTTGACGATTTGATCCCAACGTTCTTGATCGCCTTTTGGAAAAATAGATGTGAAGCAAACAACGGAGTCCATGTGCTTTTGGTGTGGTGGATGGAGTCGTCAATACCATGATGGAAGAACATATGCGGCGCGAATGGCGGTGCCTCAACGAACTTTGTCCCCTTATTGCGGTGATCGAAAATTTGATGGGGCATATTCATCTCGAACATCTTAGCCTTCAGAGAACCCATAACAAATGTGTGTCACAAGCCTACGATAAGAGGAGATGTGGGTAATGTTATAACCCATAGGGTCCTTTTATAAGCAAATCCCACACTCGTAGTCCTAATTGGAGAAGGTAGCAGCCCCAATTTCCTTTTTCCAGCCTTTGTTTTAGAATATTTCTGCTCCAGGGGGTGGAATCTTAAATTTCCTATCCCTTCATCTAATGCAATGCCTCTCCAACTCCCACCAATTTTCACCGTTGAATAAAATTTTCCCGCAGGAGGGGTTTCATCGAAATTACCCCAATTAAGTTTCCAGTCCCCAATGTCATATGATTGATTGCTCGAGGGAGAGAAATCAGGAGGCTTGTGCGGCACTCCTACCTCCCCTCCTTTTAGGCAGAATCGAACCCTAACGTTAGGGTTCCAACCATCTTGGCAGCAGGGGGTCACACGCGATCGACATCGACACTGTGATTGGGGTTGCGGGTGGTGGTGATGTGATCCGAGGCACGCGAGGCAGCGATGGCACTGGGAAAGATGGAGATGGTGACAACCACACCTGAACCGCGTGCGGTTGGGTGGAAGCTCGAGCGCGAGTGATGGTAGTTGTGGCGATAACGGGAGACCTGTTGGCGGCGGGTGCCTGGGATGGGTGGCCACAGGGGGCGGCGCAGGCAACTTGGTTGGTGGCACAGGTGGGCTGGGTACCATAGCCGTACGCGGTATTGGCGCAACCGGCAGGGAGGCCCCGGGCGACGACGAGGAAGGCGGTTACATGGTCCCATCACACGTGCGCGGTGAGGACCACGCTTGGCGCACGCGAAGACTGCTGGAGTTGAAGGTTAAGCGACGACTAGCTGAATCGGGTGTCCCTATGCGTCAGGGGAGGGAGGGATGATGTCGGCCATGGTGGTGACGACTGTGGAGGAGGCACCGCGAATGGCGGATGCAACGCATTGGTGGCGCCCTGATCGTACATGAACTGCGGTTCCTTCGCCTGCGGATGGGGATGGGTGACAGTGTTGGGGCTGAATGGGTTAGAGGCATTAGGGTAGTAGCCTCCTGGACAACAGTGAAGGGAAACTCGGCAGGGAGATCGTCCAGCTCCTCTATGATGCTTCCGTCGTAAATCAGTCCCACGTCTTTGTCTTCATCTTCTTTTGTGAAAATTGTACCGCATGAATCCTGTAGGAACTGTTGTTTGGGCGTTGTAAAGGGTAGATCATTGAATATGAACTCTTCTTGTTGGATTGATGTTGCATCAACAAACCCTTAATCTTGAATGCACAAACTTCCAGGGAACACGAGAGGTGTTGTTGCCTCTTCTCCATAAATGAATATATTGTCATCAAGCCATTGTTGAACTTTCACGGACGCTAGAAGACGATTCTTGTATCTTTGTTGTCGTGGACGTGAACCTTGACCGAGACAACTCAGATCGAACTGCAGTCGCCATTATGCAATCGGATCGTCGAATCGTAAGAACTATTCGGTTGCCATGCTCTGATACCAAATGATGCAAATAATAATTTTGCGATGACGGAAAATTAATTTGATGGTAGAATTTGCGGTGGAGAAGAAATTGGAGGGGTTGAGAGGAGATAACTCGTCGGAAAAATGAGGGATTTTTGGAGAAGAACGCAAGAACGTGCCAAGGGAAAGAGAGAGAGAGACGAGAAAGATAATGAGATGAATCTCAAATTTCGATATCAACTGAATTGTCCCTTACAATAGACTACCAACCCCTTTATATAGGAGGGATGTAATTACAAAAATAGAAAGTGAATCGAATTCGAATTCAAATAAAATCCCAACCGATCCTAATTGAATCTAATCGATTCTAATCGACTCTTAACTAATTTTATCTACCAAAAATGTTGAGATTACAATCTCAATTTATTCAGATTAAATAAGAAGCTAATTAAAATAACTAATTAAGAATGAAAATCCCTAATTTGAAAAATCTCCATATCAGCCTTTTCTTCAATTCGGGTTATCCTTCCAATTTGGAAATAATTGCATCAGTCACCGTTATGGGTGGGGGTGCGAGTGACTATGCGGGAAATAGAGCAGAGAATGCGGCCCAAGGTTGGAGGAGGTGAGTGCTTTCGCTTCTGGGAGGATGATTGGACGGGAGAGGGGAGGCTAAGAGATCGTTTTCAGAGACCTTTTGCGTTGGCTGTTGCGAAGGATTGCACGGTGAGGGAGGTGGGGAGTTCTGGGACTTGGTTGCTGACTTTTATCACGAATCTCTCAAACCAGCATCTTGAGGAATTAGACAAAATGTAGACCGAATTGCCGCCGACGGGGTGCATTTCTCATGGGAGAGATCACTTCGAATGGATTGGGGAAAAATTCTCGATTACAAAGATCTACATGGAGCTCAGGAAGGGCTCTATGGACGTGGATGATGACTTCTGTGGGGATATGAGAATCATTTGAGCAAGTAAAATTCCGACCAGAATCAAAGTCTTTCTTTGGTGCTTGAGACGAGGAAGGATTTGTGACAATGATAGGAGGAGTAAGCTGCTGGGTATTCGGGATACTTAGTGTGACAGATGTGGAGACCACACAGAGGATGCAGATCACTTGTTCTTCACTTGTCAGAGTTCGGCGCAGGTGTAGGGGAAGATTTCGTTGCCTTGACTGTCAGCTGCTGGCTCGGCGGAGTTTTGGACTTCAGTGAGGACCATGGGGCGCAACTCCACGGATGATGTTTCCATGGCGTTCGCAGCATTATGGGCCATCTGGGGAGGAAGAAATGATCTCATTTTTAAGGGGCAGAATTTTTACCCTGAAAATGTTATATCTCATTGTAACGTGCTTTTTCATTTCTGGCAATCTAGGTAATGTATCATCTTTTTAATATATAAAGTTGGTCGTGAATCCTAGCTCGGGAGCTCACCCTTTTTCTTATCGAAAGAAATAACTACACAAAAATTAAAAGCTCCAAATTACATAAACAAAAATATCATTAAATTGTAGATCTATTTTTTTATTTTCGGATTTATCCATGAAATCATTTTTCCTAAGTCTAAAACATGAGATCCAACTCCATTCATCCATAACATCACTTAATAACTACGCAAAAATCAAAAGCCCTAAATTACTTGAACAAAAATCTCATTAAATTGTAGATCTATTTTTTTAATTTTCGGATTTAATTAATTACACACCTTTTGTTAACAAAAATCACCATGAAATCATGTTTCCTACGTCTAAAACATGAGATCCAACTCCAATTATTCGTAACATCACTTAATAAGTACACAAATATCAAAAGCCCCAAATCACATGGACAAACTCATTAAATTGTAGATCTATTTTTTATTTTAGGATTTAATTAATTACACACTTTTATTAACAAAAATCACCATGAAATCATGTTTCCTAAATCTAAAACATGAGATCCAACTCCATTCATCCATAACATCACTTAATAAATAAAAAAAATCAAAAGTCCCAAATTACACGAACAAAATCTCATTAAATTGTAGATCTATTTTTTTAATTTTCGGATTTAATTAATTACACACCTTTTGTTAACAAAAATCACCATGAAATCATGTTTCCTAAGTGTAAAACATGAGATCCAACTCCATTCATTCATAACATCGCTTAATTATTACACAAAAATCAAGTCCCAAATTACATGAACAAAAATCTCATTAAATTGTAGATCTATTTTTTTTTTCAGATTTAATTAATTACACACCTTTTGTTAACAAAAATCACTATGAAATCATATTTCCTAAGTATAAAACATGAGATCCAACTCCATTCATCCATAACATCTGTTGAGGGAAATGAAAAAGTTGTCTTCCATCTAACCCCAGAGCTCTCTTATATAGGAGAAAAGCTCAAAGGGTAAATTGCATAAACAGGACAATAGAAATAAACAACATGGAAAGAGGACGGAATAACATAAATATCTTAACACTCCCCCTCAAGCTGGAGCATATATATCTATCATGCTTAGCTTGGAACAACAGTGATGAAAAGGACCTCTAGCAAGAGCTTTAGTAAACATGTCTGCAATCTGATCTCCTGACGCTACATAAGATGTTGAGATAAACACCTTTTGGATCAAATCACGAGTATAGTGGCAGTCCACCTCAATGTGCTTTGTCCTCTCATGAAATGTTGGATTATTAGCTATGAACAAGGCAACCTGATTGCGCATTTGAGATGCATAGGAAGAGACACTTCAATCTTTAAATCGATCAAGACAGATTTGGCCCACATCATCTCCGTACTACCTTGGGCCATTGTCCTATATTCTGATTCCACACTAGATCGAGCAACAACAGTTTGTTTCTTACTCTTCCATGAGACCAATGAGCTGCCAACAAACACAATGAAGCCTGGAGTAGACTTCCTGTCCTTAGGACACCCAGCGTAATCTGCATCTGCACACCCTGTAACTGAGAGAGACGTATCTCTTCTAAACAGAAGACCTGCACCTGGAGATGACTTCAGATATCTCAAGATCATGAATACTGCATCCATGTACGCCTGCCTGGGTTGCTCCATGAATTGACTTACTCTACTTACAGAAAATGATATATCAGACCTGGTAATCGTTACATATAATAATTTCCCTACCAGTTCTCTGTATCGCCTCTTGTCCACCTCCTCAGATTCATCATCATGGAGCTTCGCATTAGGATCCATCGGGGTAGTAGCTGGTCTACAACCTGTCATACCTGTCACAGATAGAAGATCAGTAACATACTTCCTTTGTGTCAACCATGCCCTGCTGATTTCGTGCAAACTCCAGGCCAAGGAAGTAACGAAGTGTGCCAAGGTCCTTGGTAACAAACTGCTGTCTAAGGAAATCCTTAGCTGCTTGAATGCCCTGTTCATCGCTGCCAGTGATAACAATGTCATAAACATAAACCAAAATGACTACAATACCTCTCTGGTTTCTCGGTACAAAGAGAGTATGATCTGCAGTAGATCTGACAAAGCCCTTCTGTTCAATCAATTCTGAGAGCTTTTGAAACCAAGCCCTCGGACTTTGCTTAAGGCCATATATAGCCTTATGAAGACGGCACACCATACTGGACTCCCCCTCAACAGCAAACCCAGGTGGCTACTGCATGTAAACCTCTTCCTGCATATCACCATACAAGAAAGCATTCTTGACATCTAATTGGAAAAGTTCCCAGTCACAGACCACATTAACAACAATCAGAATCCGCAAGGTAGAATGACGCACAACAGGAGAAAAGGTGTCCTGATAATCCACGCCATAGGTCTGGGTGAACCCACGAGCAACCAACTGGTCTTGTATCTGTCTACGGTACCATCAGTCCGATGCTTCACAGTAAACACCCACTTGCTCCCAACAACAGACACACCTGGTGGAGCATGGACCACACTCCATGTACCTCCTGACTGTAAAGCTGCCATCTCCTCCTCCATAGCCAGACGTCACTGAAAACTTTGCAGTGCCTCCTGATATGACCGTGGTATCTCTACAGCTGACAATCCCACAACAAAGTGCTGAAAATCCTTGGACAGACGCTCCAAGGAAACATGAGAACCAATAGGGTGCATTGTGCAAGCACGTTTCTGTCGCCGAAGTACAATAGGCATATCCAGATCCTCAGCAGGAGTAGTAGAGATAGTATCTGCACCCTGTACCTCAGTCTGTACAAGCAAATCACATGTGCCGTCAGAAGAACTCAAGTGCTCAAGATATACCTTGGGTGTGCTGGATGATGGAGGAGGCGCATAAGCATGGGGCCTTTGCTGGTAGACCTGTGGAAAGAAAATAGGGGACAGCGGTGGAGGCGGCGGCGGTGGTGGCAGTGGTGTCGGTGGTGGTGATGGAGTAGAACATGGTAATGACGGAGAGGAGGCATATAAGTCTCTTCTCCATCATTTGAAGGAGTAAACCTGTCACCTGTGGGAGAATACATAATGGACTCAAAGAAGGTGACATCAACACTGACATAGTACTGTGTCAAATATGGTCAAAACAACGATATCCCTTGTGTTTTGGAATACCCAACAATTACACATTTGACAGCTCTGGGAGAGAGCTTGGCAAGACCAGGAGAGAATTGATGAACAAACACTACAGAACCAAACACACGAGACGTAAGCGAGAAAAGATCCGTCTCGAGAAACGCAATCAAGAACGGGATCTTCTCCCCCATCACCGAAGAAGGCATACGATTTACCAGGTAACAAGCAATTAGAACCGCATCTCCCCAATAAGGACGAGCACGACTCTGAATTAAAAGGGTTCTGGTAACATCCAAAAGATGGCGCTGTTTCCTTTCGGCCACCCCATTTTGTTGGGAAGTATATGCACATGATGTCTGATGCACAGTACCATGAGACTTAAGAAATTGAGAAAGCTGAGTACTGCAAAACTCTAATGCATTATCAGAATGTATGAACTTGACTTTTGTAGAAAAAATGTTCTTTATTACATTAATAAAAGACTGAATAACAGGAGCATCATCAGACTTGTTCTTAAGAAGAAAAACCCAAGACAATTGAGAAAACTCATCAACCGTAATAAGATAAAATCTGTGTCACTGATGATCTGGGACACGATTAGGACCCCAAATATCGAAATGGAGCAACTTAAACAGACTATGACTACTTGGACCCTGACGACTCTAGAAAGTGGACCGATGATGCTTCCCAAGCTGGCAGGCCTCTCACTAAAAAGTGAAACGAGGAGAGATCTGTGGAAGAACATGAATCAGCTTTTGCAGAGGAAGATGACCAAATCGCAGATGCCACAATATGGAGAAACAGATCCAGTACGAAGAGACTAAGAAGAGGCTCCAGCATACAGAGACTGCATAAGTCTGTAAAGGCCTCCTTGCTCACAACCGGTTCCAATCACTATGCCCGTGAGTATGTCCTGAAACACAAGAGCAGAAGGATCAAATATGGCACGACAATGTAAATCCATGGTGATTTGAGTAATTGATAATAGATTCACAGAAAATTCAGGAGCATATAGAACATTTGTAAGCCTTAAAGTAGATGTCAACTGCACCTCCCCCTGACCAGTGATGGGGGAATGTGTTCCATCTGCTATCATAACTGATCATCCAAGCTGAGTAGGACGAAAAACACTAAACTGACCTCTGTCACCACAGAGATGATGGGATGCTCTGGAATCCATGATCCATTCAGATAAGTCTGCCCTGTAACAACTAATAAAAACATATTCTATACCTGATGTAGACGCAGATGCTGAGGCAACAACCTCTAAGGATCTTGAAGGAGAGCTAGTGGATCCAGATGTGCCAGGCATAATCTCTCTCAGTCGTGCTACAAGCTCGTCAAACCTCTAATCAGATGCAGGTGATGAACTCCCAGTCTGTTGTGTATGCTCTGCAACTTTGGCTGTTGCAGGAAACCCATGCTTAGAAAAGCAGGTTTCCTCAGAGTGGCCTGTCCTGTGGCAGTAGGTGCACGGTTGACAGGGTCGAACACCCCCTCCTCTACCGCGGTTGAGCTTCCCCTACCACGAAATACTGTATGGTTGCCTCTACCACGTGACGCCGCCATAACTGAAGATGTCTGGTGCTGTAGAATACTACCCGATGATATAGATAGTCTACTCAATCTTCGATACGCCTCCTCCATAGGAGGTATGGTAGCATCAGTGAGGATCTGGGCATGAGTTGCATCATACTCCGGATCCAGGGCTGTTAGAAATACCCCGGTCATCACTGAGTCTCTGTATGCCTTGAGCTGCTCTGGTGTAGCAGTCAAGGGTATGTAACCATGTAACTTCTCGAACATACCCCTCAAAGAAGTGTAGAGGGTGTGAAGAGGGCGACCATTCTGCTTTGATGTGAAGATATCATGCTGAAGCTGGAGTATCTTCGACTCATTCTTTGCCGGAGAGTATATCGCGGCAAGAATGTCCCACATAGCCTTTGCAGTAGGCTGACTCAGTATATCATTAGCTATCTCCGTGGATACAGTCCCAGATAGACATACACGAGCATAAGCATCATCCGCCTCCCATGAGGCATTTGTCCCAGTCTTGTCACGTGGTTCCTCTGTTGTGAGGATATGCTTTTTGCTATTACATTGCATCAAACTCATGAACTGCATGGCCCACCGTTCATAGTTGGTCCCATCCATTTTGACAATGGGTGCCGGACCTTTGAAGGCACCCAGGGATGGGACATCCACTTTGTTATCGGACATGATAACAACTATCTTCAAGACTGGACTAGCAACAAGAGATACCAGCGTCTACACTGACATACAAGAAGATGGTTGTGGGTGTAGACTCATACCACAACCTCTTCCATTCTTCTGGAGAGTCCTTCGAGTAACTAGGGTGTTTATAGACGATCCTTAGCACCCTAGAGATCCAAAAGAGGACCTAGACCGTGGCCAATATGACATGCCAATATGACAGGGACGATAGGAGCACCCTCGGTGTGACACCGAACCATGAGGGCACGCGCTAGAGGTGCATCCCATGCCTTAAGAAGGGAAAGGAGGCAGCGACCTTACAGGGTGGAGGCGGCGGCCCGCGTGGACGGAGGCGACACTCCACGTGGAGGGAGGCGACCATCCGCGTGGAGGGAGGCGGCGACCCTCGTGGAGCTAGGGTTTGGTGGGGAGGGGCTAGGGTTAGGTCACAAGCTCCGGTTTAGGACCGTCGCTCTGATACCATGTTGAGGGAAATGAAAAAGTTACCTTCCATCTAACCCTAGAGCTCTCTTATATAGGAGAAAAACTCAAAGGGTAAATTACATAAACAGGACAATAGAAATAAACACTATGGAAAGAGGACGAAATAACATAAATATCTTAACAACATCACTTAATAACTCAACAAAAATCAAAAGCCCCAAATTACATGAACAAAAATCTCATTAAATTGTTGATATATATTTTTTTATTTTTGGATTTAAGTAATTACACACCTTTTCTTAACAACAATCACCATGAAATCTTGTTTCTTAAGTCTAAAACATAAGATCCAACTCCATTCATCCATAACATCACTTAATTACTACACACAAATCAAAAGCCCCAAATTACATGAACAAAAGCAATATCAAGTGATTTATTCCAAATTTTACATAAAAAGAAGATTATGCATCAAATAACCCCACCATGAACAAAAATCCTAACTAATTTCTATCTTTATTACATCAAAATAAGAGAAAATCTCACCTCAAAATGGAAAGGATGAAGGAAATTGGGAGCTCCTGCAGGCTGCATGGTCGAGATGCCTGACATGAGGGCGATATGCGTCATTTATAGGCGAAATGGGGACCGAAACCTTAGATATTAAGCAAGGAATCTTTACTGTGTCCGCGGAGATATCGCGACAACCGATATATCGCCGACACAGGAGAAATAGATATACAATGGGATATCGAGATGGGAGGTCTATCGAAACCGATATATCGGTGATATATCGCCGATACGACTTTCCATGGCTAGATGCCCATTTCAGAGATGCTGTTCCAAGCTGAGTTTGATAGATATATATTCTCTAGCTTGAGGGGGAGTGTTTAGATATTTCTATTTCTTTATATTTATTTTCTTATGTCTTTTTCTTTCATGTACCTCCTGTGTTATTTATCCAGGGCTTTTCTCCTATATAAGAGAGCCCTTGGGTCTCAATAATGATATCCGAACGTCATTTTTCCTCCAACAGAAACACGACCATGGATAGTTGATGTTGCTACTCTGCGATGCTGATGGTGTCGACTCTAGTGATTGTGAGGTTCCGATATGCGGTGAAGGATGATGATGGAAATATCCTGTAAGTGAACGCTTTAGTGGTGTATTGGTGCCCCTTTTGTTAGAAGGAGGAGGGGGCAGTGGAGGAGCAAGGGGGCAGAGGAGGATTGGGGGGGGGGGGGTTGGGGGAGGAGGGGGAGGGGGAGAAGTGGGGAGAAAGACCTTTCTAACACTTTTTTTATTTAATTCTTGTATCCCCAATGTTAACGTCCATTTTGCGTTGGGGATGGACGATAACTAACCTCGAGGGGCACAAGTGATCATTGTGGAAGAAGTCATTCGCTGAACTGATATTCTAAAAAAGGAAAGGGTATAACTGATATTGCAATATCTTAGAGGGTCACAGATGATAAAAACCCTAGATTTTTAATCCACATCCACCAAATTAAAAGTTTCTTATATTAGTAGTCCTTGGGCTTATAATTTAGCTACGGGCCTTGAGGTGGGCATTTTTCCTATCTAGGCGAGTTCATGATTGATTTGAGTTGAATTGTACTTTCTAGTGAACGAGTTTTGTATTTTCTGGAGAATTGAAGCCACGATATACTATTTGTTAGCATCTTTAAATTATATCCCTTTATCTCTTGGAAGCGGATTATTATGATTTTTTCTTAAACTAATATTCTTCACAACAGTCGTCAAGTTGAGGACTAAGCTTTATTTTTCTCAGCATGTCCAGAGATTCAAAATGCCCGCAGCATTATGGATGTTCTTTCTGAAATGCTAAGTGCAATGGATCCTGCTAACAGAGAGGTAAAGGTTTTATCGAGAATGTATTGTTAATCTTAGCTGTACATGTTAATAAGGTTATAAGTTTAAAATATCTTTTCATTCAGTTTAACCTAACAATGTTTCTCTAGGATTTTACATGAAGTATTCAACGACCGAGGTAAAATGAACGCAACTGTTTCTGTGATTGCTCGGTTTCTAGTCGTGGGTCTTTTGATATTGAAGTTCTGCTTGAACTCTTTCCTCCTACATAGTAAACGATATAATTTATTTTATTCCTCAATGCAATCAATTTTGAGATATGGGATAAGTTGGGGATCTTACTCAGAGTTCTTGTTAATTATTGCTTTGCCAACTTTGCTTACTCTGATAACGTACTGTGTTTTACTAAGTTAGGAGACTCTGGAAAAATACTGAGAAAAAAAAGTTATCTACCTGTTGTTGGAAGCCTAATACCGCTAATTTGCAATGGTCCATTTAGGGTTTAAAGCAAGAGGTAGTGGTGGATCTTGTCGAGCAGTGTCGTTCCTACAAACAACGAGCGGTCCCAGCTTGTCAATACAACTTCGTAAGTCCTTTAAAAATGATCTTTTATTTCCCAACACGTAAGATGATCTTTGGCCTGGAAATGTCAGTAATGGCTATAACGTTTGTTTTGTAATAATTATAACAATATGCTGGTTTCATATATTCTTTCATTTATTTTTCTTTTTATATGCTGTAGTACCGTCTGAATTTTTTTCACATTAAAATTTCTTATTTGAACTTTTTATTCGGATTTTGTTAATTTATAAACTATAAAATAAATCTCTACTACCATGTTTTAATACTGATTTTTAATATTTTAAATCAAAATATTATAAATTGCATAATCCGCATATAACCTCGCATAGTTCTTCATATATCCACTTAATCGCTTTAGATCACCTGGTCAAACAGATATCACATACCGCAATTTTGAACCTGGCATCCTCCTATGCAAGGCTACATGTTGGATTCTTTAAAGAATTTAGATTCAGAACTATTGTATGAGACCTTGAAGGTTAGGCTCCTAAGTCTCAACTCAGCATATGTAGCATTCCTCTAACATCGGACATATTTTTTGAAGACACCTCGTGGTACCGTGATGATTGGTGTGTCTTTCTGAGGTATGTGAACCTCGACAATGCTCCCTCCTATCTTATGAGGGCAACACATGCGATACTAAGATATATAGGACACATAATTATTGTCTCGAGCTCAAAGCCAAACTAGTTTGCCTTCAGAAGGGGAGGACCCAACCACTCAGCTGGCAACACATCTTCACATTGTTCAGGTGATACAACATAGTTAGAGACACAACTTGTAATCATCTTAACTTTGGTTGCTATGCGTCCAATCCAAGAGAGGACTTTCATTGGTTTTACACATTGTAAAGACTTGGAGAACCTCAATGTGGTTGTCCTTTCCTTGGAAATCAACCTGCATCTTCAACATGGTTATTCCATACCTTCTTCGATGTTGGCTTTTCACATCCAAGGTCAAACGGGAGGCCAGGTTTGCTTCCTTTATTCTTTGGACCTTCTGAATCCATGTGAAGAATATGTAAAGGATATTGTTTCAGGCACAATATCTCCCATAAGAGGTTTTCTTCCCCCTCAACAATCAAGACAGACTTCTAAATCATAGTGTAGTTGATGCATCTCCAAATATTATATCATATACCTTCCAAGTTGATGATAATAGTAGGGCTTTTGGTCTTCGTTTTGTATTTTATATTAATAAGGGGACTTGTATTTTATATTAATAACGGGACTTGGCATTCTTTAAAAAAAGAAATATCAAGATGATCATTTCTTTGAAACAAATAAGAAGATGATCATCTGAATTTGGTAGTCATTTATCATACACAGTCAATTAAAAACGAATAGACATGTACAAAACAGGTTGTTATGAGAGTCGGAAAAGCTCGGGGTGATGAACTTGATGGAGACTTAACTCGATATGAACACGAGAGTTGGGCTCGGATAGCTAATGAGTTTGAGTCAATTGACAGACTCATTATCCTTACTGTAGATAATATTTGTAGTCGGTGTATCTTTTTCTTTATTTTTATTTTCTCTATAGTCTCTTATGTAATTTACCCATGGGTCCTCTCTATATAAGAGAGCCTAGGCTTCTATGAAATAAACAAATTGCTCATTTCCACCAACATGGTATCAGAGCCAAAACCCTAACCCTAAAAGCCCTATCCCGCAGCCGACCCTCTCTCTCTCTCTCCAACCCTCGGCGCCGTCGCCGATTCCCTTCACCGCCATCGAGACTCTCCACCGTCGCCAAGTCTCTCCAACGCCGCTGACACCCCCTCCTCCTCACCGGCAACCCTCCAACGCCGCCGGCTTCCAACGTAGGGGACCTCCACCGCCGCGTTCCCTTCCCTTCAACGCCGACGCTCCTTCTTCTTTCGGCCGCTATCTCTCCATGGATTTGAGTGCGTAAAGTCTACATATGCACTCAAATCCTATCAAGTTTATGTAGACACCGGTTTCTCGTCTACAATCCCTAGTTCTTCGTCTCCGGCAACATGTCAGAAAACAAAGTCGATATGCCCTCCATATGCGCATTCAAAGGACCAACGCCAATAGTCAAGATGGATGGGACGAACTATGAGCTTTGGGCGATGCAGTTCATGAGTCTCATGAAGTCGAACGGTAAGAAGCATATACTTACCGAGGAAGAGCCGGCAGAGAAGATTGGGATCTACGCCTCCTGGGAGGCTGATGAGTCATATGCTATGGTTTGGCTATCAGGAACACTGTCGATGGAGATTGCCAATGATGTCCTCCATCAGCCTACTGCTAAGGCGATGTGGGATATACTGGCCGTCATATATTCACAGGTGCGGAACAAATTACAGCTCCAACATGACATTTTCACGATGAAGCAGAATGGGCGGCTGCTTCACTCTTTGTATACGTCCCTGCGGGGGATGTTTGAGAAACTATATAGCACTATAACCCTCACGGCTACTCCTGAGCAGCATAAGACGGATACATGCTATTCTAAGCATGGGTTTCCAGCATCGGCGCGTGTAGCTGAGCATGTTACATCTCCGTCGGCATCCACTTCAGATCACCAGTTTGAAGAGCTTGTGGCACGACTGCGTGATATTATGCCTCAACCATCTACAAATTCTCCAGGTGGACTTCAGACATTACCGCTGCCACATCTGCCAGTACTTCTGCCGCTGCCAGTACCTCAGGTAGTGCTACTGCTTTTACATCCTGTCATGATCTCTCAGATTGAATTATGGATTCTGGCGCGACCCATCACCTATGCCGTGACAGAGATAGACTTGAGTCATGCAGAGACATTCCACCTAGACGCTTAGTGCTCATAGCTGATGAGACTCATTCCCCCATCGTTGGACAGGGGGAGTTCACCTTGTCACCGTCTATGCATTTACATAATGTTCTACATGCTCCTGAGTTTTCCGTGAATCTATTATCTATTAGTCAGATTACGAAGGATTTGCACTGTTGCGCTATATTTGACCCATCGTCTCTCATTTTTCAGGACATACTAACGGGCAGGGTGATTGGCTGTGGCTCTGAGCAGAATTGTCTCGGAATTTATATGCTGACGTCTCTTCCCACTCAGCCGGATTAGTCTCTCCGTACACCTGGCATCTACGCTTTGGTCACCTCCCACTTCAAAAGATGCGTCATCTCTTACCTCACATCTCTCCGAGTTTGTCGTTTCGATGTGAAGCCTGTCAGTTGGGAAAGCATCATCGTTTTAGCTTCCCTAGTCGTCAGTGTCGGAGCAGTAGCTCCCCATTTGAATTGTTTCATGTTGATATTTGGGGTCCAAGTCGTGTTCCTGATCATCAGGGACACGTGTTCTATCTGGTTGTAGTTGATGACTTTTCTCGTGTCTCGTGGGTATTTCTTTTAAAGAATAAATCTGAAGCAGGGGATGTTATTAGAAATCTTATCATTGAAGTGCATAATGTTTTTTCTTCTTCTGTCAAATATGTTCGTACGGATAATGCATTGGAATTCTGCACTCGCTCTCTCTCCCATTTCTTTTCGTCCAAAGGTATTATTCATCAAACCACCTGTTCTTACACATCTCAACAAAATGGAGTGACAGAGAGAAAACATCGTCATCTTCTTGATATAACTCGAACCCTGCTTGTCCAAAGTTGTGCGCCTATCACTTTTTTACGGCCTGCTACCTTTTTAATCGTATGTCGTCCTCTGTTCTTGGTGAGAAAATTCCTCTTTATGTTATTTTTCCATATAAGGAATTATTTTCTCTTACCCCTCGTGTCTTTGGTGCTGTTGCTTTTGTTCACCACTTGTCTCCTGGACTTGACAAAATCTCACCTAGAGCCGTCAAGCATGTCTTTGTAGGTTACTCTTGGACTCAGAAGGGTTACCGTTGTTATGACCCCATAAACAGGAAATACTTTGTCAGTGCTGATGTTACATTTTTTGAGTCCGTTATGTACTTTTCCCCTACAGGTGACATGTTGGCTTCTTCCACATCTAATGATGGCGTCTATGTTCCTCCTCCTCCTAGTCTGAGTCCACATGTGTCCATTCCTATCCCGGTCATCACGCCGACGTCATCTCCATCACCACCACCACCACAACCACCTATCCCATGTTAGTCTGGTCCTACTCAGGCGACACATCAAGCATCCATCACGCCTCAAGTATGTTCAGATGCTATTACTAACGATGGGTCGGATAATGTGCCTGTGCAGGATTCTTCTTTGCAGGAGGAGGGTGCACCATCGAGTACAGTGGACGATGATCTTGATGTCCCTATTGCTATTAGGAACCAGAAACGGACTTGCGCGTCTTATCCCTTTGCTTCCCAGGTTTCCTTTCACCGTCTCACATGTGACTTCCAAAGATTTGCTGCAGCTTTGTCTTCTGTGGAGATACCACGGACTTATCAAGAGGCGATGAAAATTGACTGCTGGCGATTGGCTATGGAAGAAGAAATGAATGCTTTACAGTCCCGCGGTACATGGAGCTTGGTTACCGCTCCATTTGGTGCATCTATTGTTAGCTGCAAATGGGTGTTCACAGTAAAGTACCATGCAGATGGCATCCTTGACCGGTACAAGGCACGGCTAGTTGCGAGAGGCTTTACTCAAACCTATGGTGTGGACTATTTGGATACATTCTCTCCAGTGGCTCGGCACTCTACTCTTCGCATTCTCTATCTGTTGCTGTGGCACGTGACTGATCCATATTTCAATTTGATGTCAAGAACGCATTCTTGTATGGCGATTTGCAGGAAGAAGTCTACATGCAGCAGCCACCGGGGTTCGCTGCTGAGGGGGAGAATCATATGGGGTGTAGACTTCACAAGGCTATATATGGCCTTAAACAGAGCCCATAAGCGTGGTTCCAGAAGCTTTCCCACCTAATTGAACGATAGGGATTCAAAAGATCAAATGTGGATCACTCGTTGTTCATTCAGAAGACTTCTAGAGGTACGGTTGTCATCATGGTATATGTTGATGATATTCTGGTTACAGGAGATGATGTTCAGGGAGTAGAGATGGCAAAAACATTTTTGGGCCGCCAGTTTGTCACAAAGGATCTTGGTACCCTAAGATATTTTCTGGGGTTGGAGTTTGCCAGGAATACACAGGGTCTGGTGATGACCCAAAGGAAATATATTACAGATTTGCTGGTTGAAACGGGCATGGTTGGATGTAGACCATCGAGCACTCCTATGGATCCAAGTATGAAATTATATGACAATGATACTGAAGAGGTGGACAGGAGAAGATATAGAGAGATGGTGGGTAAGCTTCTTTACATCACTATAACTCGACCCGATATTGCTTTTGCAGTAAATCGAGTGAGTCAATTTATGGAGCAGCCAAGACAGATACATATGGATGCTATATACGTGATACTGAGGTATCTAAAGTCTTCTCCAGGCTCAGGGTTGCTGTTTAGAAAGAACACAGATTTATCTATTTCAGCTTGTGCAGACGCAGACTATGTAGGGTGTCCTAAGGATCGTAAGTCTACTTCAGGCTTTGCAGTTTTTGTGGGTAGCTCTCTGGTTTCTTGGAAAAGCAAGAAACAGACTATTGTGGCGAGATCCAATGCTGAATCTGAATATAGGGCCATGACGCAAGCAAGCACTGGCATGATGTGGGTTCGAGCCGTCCTAGAAGACTTGCATATAGATGTACCTCTACCCATGCAGCTACAGTGTGACAATCAAGCTTCTTTGTTTATTGCCAATAATCCAACATTTCACGAAAGAACAAAACATATTGAAGTAGACTGCTACTACACTAGAGATATGATCCAAAAGGGCTTGATTTCTACTTCACATATTAGTTCAGAGGAGCAGACTGCCGACATTTTTACCAAGCCATTGCTCAGAGGACCTTTTCAAAGATGTTCTTCCAAACTGAGCATGATTGATATCTATGCTCCATCTTGAGGGGGAGTGTAGAGAATATTTGTAGTCGGTGTACCTTTTTCTTTATTTTTATTTTCTCCATAGCCTCTTTATGTAATTTACCCATGGGTCCTCTCTATATAAGAGAGCCTAGGGTTCTATAGAATAAACAGATTGCTCATTTCCACCAACACTTACCAAGTTAAGTTCAAGTTGAACCATGCTCAATTCAATAACTCGATTTAGGTGTTAGATTTATTAATACATATATATTGTTATAAGCATAAATGTAATTGGGTGAGTGTAAAGTATAATTTGGAGATTTGTTCAAAATACACAACTCCATGGATGCACTCACCAATTGTATCCATCCGCTTCAATGAATTAAAAAACTTGCAACCCGATTTCTTAACCTCTAACTCCAAGTTTCACCCGATTCACTCAATCACTCACTCTCCAATCATCCCTCCTCCCAATCCTCCCCCATGTAGCATTACAGTGTGGCCGCACCACTTCCCACATCTACACTAAATCCCTTCTCCTCCATGCCATAGCATTGTTGCACAACTCACATAACACCCTTTCCCAACTCGATATCGTGCGATTTCATACACATTGCATCATTGCTGCAAGACTTATGTCTCTTCCCAAACTCCATAACTAAAGCCCCCTATTTTCGCCCTCTTATTCGCCTCTGGTACTTCACCTTAGGTTCTCAAAGCACACAAATTAGGAATATAGGATTCAATCTACAAAAGGTTCGTTGAGATGCATGCGAGCCAACACAAACTCGACGAGTCAGAGTCAACCATCTGGAGCTCGAACTTTGTTGAATCAAGGTGCGAATATAAGATGGGTTATCGAGTTCAAGTCTGAGTCAAGGCTAAGTCAACTCATTCAACTCCATCGACACCCCTATTGGCAATACACTGGGTCTAACCAAAAGCTCCCAAATTACAAGATCTTAATCACTACATTTTTATCAATGCCTTTTCACTCCTAAAAATCACATTGTTTCTAAGTTTTCATATGTACAAAAAATTCCCATGAAACATCCTAAGCTCGCCTTAGAGAAGTATCTAATAACAAATAGAAAAGGAAAGCTCAATAGATGGGTAGGCGACTTGCCTACAAAGCATATTTGCATACGCCTAAGGGAACGTTGCCTCTAAGTAAGTGGCCAATAATAATGCACATGAGCCAAGCTTAGAAGTTGGGCACCTAAGGTAACTGTAGAGATATTTTTATATTATAGTACGATTTATATATTTTCTATTTTTTTCATTTACATCATGTAATTTACCCTTTAGGTCTCTCCCTATATAAGAGCTCCCTAGGGTTCTCTGGAATCAACACAATTTGTATTTTCGTCCAACATGGTATTAGAGCAGCGGTCCTAGACCGGAGCTCGTATACCTAGAAACCCTACCCCACCCGCAAGTCCCATCTCCTTCTTCTCACTCCGGTGGCCCCACCTCTCTTTTCGCTAGCGGCTGCCGTCACCGCACTGTAGCCGCTGCTATAACAGCGCCACATGCGGCTACTGTCGCTGCCGCACCATCGGCTATTGGTGCTCCAACGACTCCAATGGCTTCCGCCACCCTCTGGGCTGCCACTTGCGACGTATTTCCTCTCACCTAGGGTTTTGAGAGCGTGATCACATGATCATGTCAATCTTATTCTGGGTGATTTCAGATCAATATATCACCCGTCGGTACAAGGCACATCAAATATTGAAGGGAATAGTTGCACTTTGATTTTATATGTGCAACCACTTCCCTACATGTCTGTGTAGACAAACTCTTTCGGTCTACAAATCCCAGTCTCTAGATCTGTCAATATGTCAGAAAGTAAAGTTGATATCTCTGCCACATGCGCTTTTCGAGGTCCATCGCCAATTGTGAAGATGGACGGCATGACTTATGAATTATGGGCCATGCAGTTCATGAGCTTGATGCGGTCTACATATAAGAAACATATTCTTATCGAAGAGGAGTTGACTGACAAGATTGGGGTAAACACCTCTTGGGAGGCTGATAATGCCGATGCACGTGTATGGTTGTCTGGCACAATGAAAGTAGAGATTGCCAATGATATTCTGTATTAGCCCACCGCCAAGGCGATGTGGGACATTCTTGCTGCTACGTATTTCCAGGTGAGGAATGAGACAAAGATCCTACAGATGCAACATGACATATTCACAATAAAGCAGAATGGTCGTCCCCTACATTTTCTGTATACTCTCCATAGCATGTTCAAGAAGCTTCATGCTTATTGCAGCCATTCCTGGACAACAGAAGACATACCTGAACGCTACCATGGTTTGCATATTTTTAGCAGCACTTGACTCAGAGTATCATACTGCTCGCTCACATATACTTGCGGATGCCACCATCCCTCCCATGGAGGAGGCATATCACATGCTCAGTAGGATAACTGTTCCATCGTCTGTCTCTATTCAGACCTCCTCTGCAATGGCCACATCTCGTGGTAGGGAAGGCACTTCTCAGTTTTGTGATCGTAGCCCTCGTGGTAGGGGAGGTCACATTCTCCAGACATGCACCTATTGCCATCATTCGGGTCACTCGAAGGATACATGCTACTCCAAGCATGGTTTTTCGGCTTCTGCTCATGCAACTGAGCATGCCGAGCCTCCTGCAACTTCCACGTCAGACCAGAGATTTGATGATTTTGTTGCTCGCCTGAGAGAGATTATGCCACCCACTAAGTCTCATGTATCCTCAACTGCTCAGGGAAGCCATTCGGATATTGCAGCTTTTGCGTCTGCCAGTCCCTCAGGTAGTACTTATGCTCTTACCAGTTGTCGTAGGATTGACATGTTAGAGTGGATTATGGACTCCGGTGCGTCCCATCATATCTGAAGACAGGAGTCAGTTTGCAGTATATGGACAGTTACCCTATGGTAGATCAATTATCATAGCTGATGGGATGCACTCTCCAGTTGCAGGACATGGGGAGATCAGTCTGGCGACATCCATGCACTTATAGAATGTGCTTTATGCTCTTGATTTTTCAATGAATTTATTTTCCACTTAGCAAATCAGTGACATTTTTCCTTTGAGTCATTACAAGCCCTTGTTGATTTCTGGAAAACTCCACTCCCAGAAAGTATCTAAGAGCTCCAAGATCCTTGGCAACAAATTCACAACGCATACATTTTTTCTCCCTCTTGATTCCTTATATGTCATCTCCTGTAATAAGTATATCATCAAGGGATTTTATCACTTGTGCCCCTCCGAGATATCGCAATATCAGTTATGCCCCTATCTTTTTGGTAATATCAATTGTGCCCCTCACTTCTTGCTCCGTCATCAGTTGTGCCCTTCCGTCAGATTGACCGTTAATGAGTTGACTTAACCATGGTTTCATCGAACTTTGGTGCAGTTAAGAGGGGTATTATTGTCCAGAGCTCTTTATCTTCTTCCTCATCCATTTGTTCTTCTTCATTTCTCCTCATAATTTCTCTCTCTTAGTGACACCTTCATGCATCCATTGAATCTCTAAAATTTTTTCATTTTCACAGACATATCACTCATTACGGATCAAACTGTGAATTTTATTGAATTTTTTGATGAACTTTTATGAATTAATTAGTCAAAAATGTATCTTAATTTAACAAAAACTGCAGCTTGAGGAGGAGGTGCGGGGCGACCTGGGCGCGGGGGCGGCGGGGGCGGAGGGGGGAGGGGCTGCGACCTGGGCGCGGGGGCGGCGGTGGCAGGGGCTCCGGGGGGCGGAGGTGGGAGGGGCTGCGACCTGGGCGCAGGGGCGGCAGTGGCAGGGGCTGCGGGGGGCGGAGGGGGGGGGTCGCAGGGACAGGGGTTGCGGGGGGCGTAGGGGGGAGGGGCTGCGACCTGGGGGGCATGGGGGCAGGGGCTGCGGGGGGCGGAGGTGGGAGGGGTTGCGACCTGGGCGCGGGGGCGGCGGTGGCAGGGGCTGCGGGGGCGGAGGGGGGAGGGGCGGGGGGCGGAGGGGGGACCTGCGGGGGTGAAGTACGAGGGTCGGATGGGAGGTGCAGGGGGCGGAGGGGGGAGCTGCGGGGGGCAAGGGGGCAACTCGGGGCGGGGGCAAGGGGGGCGGAGGGGAGACCTGGGGCGGAGCGTCGGGGCGGGTCGGTGGGGCAAGGGGGAGGCGCGGGGTTGCGGGGGCCTGCGGGCGCAGCAGGGGCAGGGGGAGGAGGCAGGGGCAGGAGGATGAGGAAGATGAAGAGGAGGGAAGAGGAGGGAGGAGGAAGATGAACAGTGGTTGGACTTTTCAATTCATTTGTTTTCATTTAATTTCTGATGTGTCCCTAAAATTAACGTCCGTTTGCGTTTGGGATGGACAGTCACTAACCCGAGGGGCATAAGTGATAAAAATAGCAAAAAGTGAGGGGCACAACTGATATTACCAAAAAGATAGGGGCATAACTGATATTGCGATATCTCGGAGGGGCACAAGTGATAAAATCCCTATCATCAACATACACCATTGTTGAGGGAAAATGAATAACTTGATTTATGAGAGGCACTAGGGTTCTCTTATATAGGAGAGGAACCTTGGGCAAATTACAAGAAGAGGATAAAAGAAATAGAAAATGAACAAAAACAAAAATAATGATAACAAATATCTCAACACTCCCCCTTAAGCTGGAGCGTAGATATCGTTCAGACTCATCTTGGAACAACATCTCTGATAAGGCCCTCTGGCTATAGCCTTAGTAAGAACATCTACTGTCTGGTCTCCAGAGCTAATATGCGTAGTGACGATAAGACCCTTTTCTATCATGTCACCAATGTAATAACAGTCCACCTCTATGTGCTTCGTCCTCTCATGAAAGGCTGGATTGTTTGCAATAAAGAGAGCAGCTTGATTGTCACATTGGAGGTGCATGGGAAGAGACACCTCTATAGTCAGGTCAGTAAGGACAGATCTGACCTGCATCATCTCTGTGCTAGCCTGCGCCATGACATTGTATTCTGACTCAACATTCGATCTGGAAACCACAGTCTGCTTCTTGCTTTTCCACGAAAACAGGGAATTCCCTATGAACACATCAAAGCCTGATGTAGACTTCCTATCCTTTGGACACCCAATATAATTTGCATCTTCACATGCGGTAACTGAAAGACATGTACCTCTACTGAAAAGAAGTCCTGTACGAGGTGAAGTCTTCAGATATCTCAGAATCATATGTACTGCATCCATATGTGCCTGTCTGAGCTGCTCCATAAACTGACTCACTTTGCTCACGGTAAAGGATATGTCGGGCATGGTAATAGTCATATATATTAGCTTGCCAACAAGCTCCCTGTATCTCCTCTTATCGACCTCCTCGGTATCATCATCATAGAGCTTCATACTCGGGTCCATGGAAGGACATATCGATATCGGTATCGATATCGGTACCATATCGATACCGATATATCGTCGATATATCGGTGATATATCGACGCCATATCGCCGACATCGGACCGAATCTCGCCTTTTTTGCATGTCGATATCCGATATCGGACATATCGGCGATATATCGGTGACCTGTCGGTACCGATATATCGCCGATATATCGGGATACGACCTTCCATGCCTGGGTCAATAGGAGTAGTGGCAGGTATGCAATCTGCTATGCCTGTCTCTAAAAGAAGGTATGTAACGTACTTCCTCTTGGTCATCACAAGACCTCGCTAGTTCCTAGCAAACTCTAGTCCAAGGAAGTTACGTAAATGTCCAAGGTCCTTGGTCACAAACTGCTGGCCTAGAAAGTCCTTGGCTCCTTGAATGCCCTTCTCGTCATGTACTGTAACAATAATGTCATCAACATAAACGAGAATGACAATAGTACCTCTCTGGGTCCTCTACACATACAAGGAGTGATCAACAGTCGATCGCACAAACCCTTGCTGCTCTATCAAGTCCGAGAGCTTCTGTAACCATGCTCTTGGACTCTGCTTAAGGCCATTGATAGCCTTATGAAGCCTGCACACCTTCTGACAGCCCCCCTCAACAGCAAACCTAGGTGGCTGCTGCATGTAGACCTCCTCTTGTAGATCACCATAGAGGAAGACATTCTTCACATCTAGTTGGCAAAGGGGCTAATCTCGTGTCACGGCAACAAGAAGAATACGTAGAGTAGAATGTCTGGCAACTGGAGAGAAAGTATCCTGATAGTCCATTCCATATGTCTGAGTGAACCCACGAGCCACAATTCTCGCCTTGTAGCGATCCACACTGCATCTGCACGATGTTTCACTGTGAATACGTATTTTCATCCCACAACGGATGCACCACCTGGAGCAGAAACAAGATTCCACGTACCACGTGATTATAGCGTAGCCATTTCCTCTTCCATGGCTAACCTCCCTTGACTGTCCTGAAGAGCCTCCTGATATGACAGTGGCATCTCCACAGCTGATAGTGCCACGGTAAATTTTCTGAAATCCTCTGACAACCTATTTAAGGAAACCTGGGTTGCAAGAGGATAATTAGCAGACTTACGTCGCGGCTTACAAAGAGCAATCGACACATCAAGATCACTTGTCAAGTCCGTAACCTGTGAGTTCCCCTCTTGAGAGGGCACCTGCTCATCCTGTCTAGAATCCTGCTGCACAAACAACTCAGTAATGCCATCAGTAGAAACTATGTGCTCATTACATACCTTAGGCGTGCTGGATGACGTGCGAGCGAGATCTGCGAGTAAAAACATGAGGCAAAAACTGTGTCACAGTAGGAGGAGCCACATAAGCAGGTGTAGGTGGGTGGCGGCGGAGGAGGAGGTGGTATGACAGTAGGCGGAGGAGGCATATAGATCTCAGCATCAGAGTTTGACGAAGCAAGTCTATCTCATGTAGGAAAAAAACACATGATAGACTCAAAGAAAGTGACATCAGCACTGACAAAGTACTTCCGCCTAAGTGGATCAAAGCCGTGGTATCCTTTCTGGGTACGAGAGTAGCCGACAAAAACACACTTGACAGCTCTCAGAGAGAGCTTGTCACAACTAGGAGAGACATCATGAACAAATGCAACAGACCCAAACACATGAGGAGTAAGGGAGAAAAGATGCTTCTCTGGAAACGTAATCGAGAAAGGAATCTTCTCTCCCAACGCAGACGAGGGCATGCCGTTAACTAGATAGCAAGCAGTGAGGGCAACATCACCTCAGTAAGCATGAGGAGCACATCTCTGTATCTGCAACTGGTCACATCAAGTAAGTGACGGTGTTTGCGCTCATCAACACTGTTCTGTTGGGAAGTATAGGCATATGAGGTCTGATGAACAATTCCCAGAGATCTAAGGAACTCGGAAAGCTGTAAAGTACAAAACTCTAAAGCATTGTCAGAACGAAGGTATTTGACTTTGGCTGAAAAAATATTCATTATCTCATTAATAAAATACTTGATCACATATTCAGCCTCAGACTTATTCTTCAATAAAAAGTCCCATGACAGTATAGAAAAATCATCGACAACAACAAGATAAAAACGGTGTCCCTGGTGATCAGGAACATGACTCGGACTCTAAATGTCTAAATGTAGGAGCTCAAACAACTGAGAGCTGCTCCGACCCCGACGAGATGGAAAGGAGGAACGATGATGCTTCCCAAGTTGGCATACCTCACACTGAAAAGAGGAACTTGTAGGAATCTGAGGGAGAACATGACATAACTTCTGCAAAGGGAGGTGGCCAAAATGTAGGTGCCTCAGATATGGAGAGACTGGTCCAATAGGTATAGTAGAAGCTCCAACATGAGGAGGTTGGACCATTTTGTATAGCCCCCACTGCTCACGGCCACATCCAATCACCCTGCCTGTGAGTATGCTCTGAAACACAAGAGACGCGAGGTAAAAAATGGCACGACAATGCAGATCCTTAGTAATCTGGCTAATGGAAAGTAAATTCATCTGGAAGTTAGGAGCATATAAAATATTCTGAAGGCACATGGATGTCGTCAAATGCACCCCCCGTCTTATAACGAGTAACTGGTCGCCATTAGCAATGACAACCCATCTTCCAGGTGGTATAGTCCTGTAGGACCTCAGATGCGCTCTGTCTCCACACAAGAGCTGTGAAGCTCCAGAGTCCATAATCCACTCTGTCATGTCTGCACCAGTACCACCAATAAAAGCATAGGCAATACTTGAGGAGCTTGAAGTGGGTCTGGCTGCAGCTGCATTATCTGTAGTGGCGGTGCCAGCTGTAGGAGTCATGATCTCTCGAATACGAGAGACAATATCATCCAGGCGTGGATCGACTTGGGAAGCAGGAGTCTCTGAAGGCTCAATATGTTCTGCTACGCGACCCAAAACATGATATCCATGATTCTAGTAGCATGTATCCTCCGCATGTCCCGGTCGACGACAGAAGGTACAAGGACCACGCAGACGCCCACCACCTCTGCCACGAGGGGTGCGTCCTCTAGACTTGGTCGGCCCTCGGCCACAAGGAGTGGCCATAACAGAAGAGGGCGGAGGAGTGGCCGTAGAAGGCATGATAATCCGACTAAGATGGCTATAGGCCTCCTCCATGGGAGGTATAGTGGCCCCAGTGAGAAGTTGTGTGCACGCTGCATCGTACTCTGTATAAAGTTCGGCCATGAAAACCCCAACCATGGCGGAGTTCCTATAAGACTTCTGCTGCTCTAGAGATGTTGTAATGGGCATATAACTATGAAGCTTCTCGAACATGCCACGGAGTGAAGAGTAGTACAAGCGCAGATGACGATCATTCTGCTTGGCATTGTAGATATCAAACTGTAGCTGAGGAATCTTGGCCCCATTCTTCGCTTGAGCATAGGTGGAAGCCAAAGTGTCCTACATCGCCTTGGCAGTGGGTTGGTTCAGGATATCATTGGCTATCTCTGTGGTGAGGGTCTCACATAGCCAAACACGCGCATACGCGTCATCTTGCTTCCAAGAAGCATTCGCCTCAGTCTTATCCGTTGGCTCTGGATCTGTTAGGATGTGCTCCTTATTGTTACACTGCATGAGGGTGAGGAACTGTATGGACCACAACTCATAGTTGGTCCCATCCATCTTAGCGATGGAGCCGGGCCCTTGAAGACTCCGGACGAGAAAATTTCACCCTTGTTCTCTGACATGATGAAAAAACAACCAAAGACGGAACTCAACTGGGAAGTAGGTTGGTGTGAAGAAGTCTATAGGAACATACATAGGTTTTGTTGTACGTGTAGACTCATACAACCATCCTCATCAATCGTCGCGCTTGCTAGGGCCGGAAAACGTGATTTATGTGGCTGAAATCACGTTATCCAGTCAAAATCAGACCGTAGATCGTATTTTAAAGGTGCACGGAAGCGCGTGGGAGGGCCATCGGTGATCGAGGAGGATAGGGGCTGCTGCCTGCGCTTGCCTGGATGGCCTGGGAAGGCTGGGTGCCAACCAACAATGGATTGGGTTGTAGCCTGGGCTACCGCCTGGAGGGTCGGAGGGGTCTGTGTTGCAGCCTGGGCGGCCGCCTGGATGACTAGAGAGGCATGGGATGCAGCCTGATCTGCCACCTTGAGGGCTAGAAATAGTCGCCGAAGGTAGGGGAGGGCGACGACGGTGGCGGTGGGGGGGGGCGGTGGGGGAGGGTTAGGATGAGATACAAGAATTCCGGTCTAGGGCCGTCGCTCTGATACCATATTGAGGGAAAATGAATAACTTGATTTATGAGAGGCCCTAAAGCTCTCTTATATAGGAGAGGAACCTATTGGGTAAATTACAAGAAGAGGATAAAAGAAATAGAAAATAAGAAAAAATAATAATAATGATAACAAATATCTCAACAACCATCTAGCAGTCGTACCTCTAGAGGTTCTCTGTATGAAAAGAGAATGACCTGCATTCGATCGTCTGAACCCCTACTTCTCAAACAAACTTGAGAGCTTTTGGAACCAAGCTCTCGGGCTCTGCTTAAGGCCATAGATTGCCTTATGAAGTCTACACACCTGTGAATACTCTCCCTCATCTGCAAACCTCAGCATTTGCTGCATGTAGACTTCCTCCTGAAGATCACCATATAGAAAAGCATTATTGACGTCAAGTTGAAATAGAGGCCAATCTCTAATCACATCAACTGATAACATAATCTGTAGGGTAGAGTGACATGCAACTGGAGAGAAGGTGTCAAGATAATCCACCCCATATGTCTGAGTAAAGCCACGAGCTACAAGGCGAGCTTTGTACATATCAATACTGTCATCTGCATTCTGGTTCACTGTAAACACCCATTTGCAACTTACTATAGATGCCCCAGTGGGGGCCTGGACCAGACTCCCAAGTACCTCTAAACTGAAGAGCCACCATCTCCTCCTCGATAGCTAGACGCCACCTGTTGTTTGTCAATGCCTCTTGGTAAGTCCGTGGTATGACCACGATGGATAAAGCAGTAACAAACGTCCTGAAATCACCCTTCAGACGCTCGAAGGTGGCATGAGAAGCAATCGGATATGAGGCACAGGAACGCTTCTGCTTCCTAATAGCAATGGGTAAATCAATATCATCATCATTCCTGTCATTAACCCGAGCATCAACCTCCTGAGGTAACTCTTGCTGAGAAATAATATTAGTCCCATCATTAGAAGTAATGTTTTCAGAACAAACCTAAGGCGTGCTGGATGGCGGACCATAAGCATGAGCAGGTCGTCGGATGTAGTGATGTGGTAGTGGTGGAACCAGAATAGTAGGAGATGGCGGGGCTGATGGTAGTGATGGAAGAGGTGGTAGTGGAGATGTTGATGATGGTGGTTGGCGTATGGGTGGTTATGGAATATATATCTCATTATCCGAATCTGAAGGTGTCAACTTATCACTTGTAGGAGAAAAATACATGACATACTCAAAAAATGTGACATCTGCACTAACATAATATCTCTTGTGTAGCAGATCATAACAACGATAACCCTTCTTAGTTCTGGAGTACCAACGAAGACTGACAACCATAGGAGAGAGCTTGTCAATCTCCGGAGACAACCAATGAACAAACACAATAGATCGAAAAACACGAGGGCTAACTGAGAACAACTTATTGTCAGGAAAAAATGAGAGAAAAAGGAACCTTCTCCCCCAGCACCAACGAGGGCATACGGTTAATGAGATAACAAAGCCGTGAGAACTGCATCACCCCACAAAGAATGTGGTGCACAACTCTGGATCAGGAGGGTACGGGTGAAATCAAGAAGGTTACGGTACTTTCTTTTAGCAACACCGTTCTGTTGAGACGTATAAGCATATGATGTTTGATGAAGAATGCCATGAGAGGATAAGAATTGAGAGAGCACATGAGTACATAATTCTAACGCGTTATCAATCCTTACAATTTTGACAGAGGTTGAAACAGATTCTGCACTTCTTTAATGAAATTTATTATTACATTTCCAGCTTCTGATTATCCTTCAACAAGAAAACCGAAGACAAACGACTAAAATCATCCACAACAACTAGATAGAATTTGTGTCCTTGATGATCGGGAACACGACTTGGACCTCAAATGTCTAAATGGAAAAACTCAAAGGGGAGTTACTGCTCTGACTCTGACTACTAGGGAAGAGAAACCAATAATGCTTCCCTAACTGACATGCCTCACAATTGAATGACGAAGAGGTGAAATCTGAGGCAGGACTTGACACAGTTTCTGAAGCGAAAGATGACCGAAGCGCAGATGCCAAAGGAAAGAAGAGACTTGTCCAGTGGAATGGGAGGATAGGCTAGCATACGGTGTTTGGACTAGTCGATAGAACCTGCCCTGCTCACGGTCATAGCCAATCACTCGACCCGTAAAAATGTCCTGAAAAACAAGAGATGATGGATCAAATATTTCTCTACAATTTAAATTTTTAGTAATCTGTCTATTAGTAAATTCATTGAGAAATCAGGAGCATGCAATGCATTATGCAATCGCATAGAGGGCACCACGATAATCTCCCCCTGTCCTGTTATTGGGGAATGTGTCCCATCTGCTATGACCACAATCCTCCCTAGAGAAACCTGTCTATAGGTTATGAGCTGATCTCTATCTCCACACAAATGATGTGTGGCACCAGAATCTACTATCCATTCTGAGATATCTGAACCATGATAGAAAGTAGAGGCATGAACACTACCAGGGATGCAAAAAACGGTCTAAACGGCCGTTTAAACGGATGCAGTGCGTGCCCGGTCGCATCATTTAATGAAAAACGGCCCGTAAACGGCCATGCCGCTTAAACGGTCTTAAACGGCCGTTTAAACGGCCTTAAACGTCCTTTTAAACGGTCTTAAACGGCCTTTTAAACGCATTGATCTATTTTCTTTAAAGGATCACCATTATCCATGACTTTTATGTTGTCTATTTCGACATTTGACTATGAACTCTTGTTGTTTATGTTATCTATTTTGAAATTTGGATGAAACATTCCTTGAATTTGACAATATTTGATCTATATTGTGAATCTATGATTATATTTCTTATTTATTTATACTTTTTTTATTAATTATATATATAATATATTTTTATTAATTAAAAATGCAAAATCGCATAACCCGTTTAATTTCCGTTTAAACTCCCGCATACCGTTTAATCAGTAATCAGTGACCTGACCGACTGAATACCGTATACCGCTTTTTGCAACCTTGAACACTACCTAAGGTACTAGCTCCTGCAGTAGCAGCAATATCCGAACTATTCTCTGGAGCAGGTGAAGGGGTACTGCCCAAAGGCATGAGGTCTCTAAATCGAGACACACGCTCATCATATCACTCATCTTATGTGGATGGAGCTGCATATTACTGAACCTGCTCTGCTATGCGTGCGAACGCTGGGAAGCCATGCTTGGAGTAGCATGTATCTTTTGAATGACCAGATTTATGATAATATGTACAAGGTGGTCCACGACCACGACCAACTCTACCGCATGATCCTCTTCCACAGAACTGAGATGGAGCGCCTCTTCCATGAGAGGCCGCCATGGCAGAGGAATTTGGCATTGGAGCGGGAGTTGAGATATTGATCCGGCTCCATCTACGGAAGGTGTCCTCCATGGGAGGAATGGTAGCATCAGCCAGTATTTGAGAGGAAACAGTCTTATATTGTGAGTCAAGAGAGGCCAAGAAGACTCCAACCATCGTAGCATTCCGGCATGTCTTTAATTGTTCTAGAGTAGCCGTGAGACGCATGAAGCTATGAAGCTTCTCAAACATCCCGCACAACGCAGTATAATGAGCATGTAGAGGTCGACCGTTCTGCTTTATTGTGAAGATGACATGCTATAGCTATAGAATTTTTGTGTCATTCTTGGCTGTGAATACGTGGCAACTAGAATATCCCACATGGCTTTGGGAATGGGCTTGTGCAGGACATCATTTGCAATATCTGGTATCAAGGTACCAGATGACCAGACCTGAGCATATGCATCATCAACCTCCCATGATACACTGATTTGCGGGACTCAAGCGATGACCAACGCCTAGGAAGTTTGTTTCTGTTTTAGCGCTCCCAGATGTAGGAAGAGGGCTTCCAGGAATGGGTCACAAAAGGATTGGCATGAGCAGGAAGTGAGGGATTTGGCACTTAGACGGACGACTGATAAGCTTAGAGCTATACGCAGTATGTTGATTCAATTCAGAAGGGAGTGTTACGTCCTTAGAGGTTAGTAGATGGATTTGACACAAGCAGAGTTGGTATGCCTTGACTAACTGGAATATTCTAGGGATTTGTAAGATGACGAGAAGGTGACACGATGCGAGCATATCCGTATCTTACTAGAAGAGGACAAGAAGAGGGAGATCAAATACAATTAGTGCTCGAAGCAAAGGTTGTTGAAGGAGGGCGACACAAAAATGGAGGGGTTTTCATATGATGACCAGTGGGCGCAAGAGCCGTAACTTGATCCATTCAATTAAGGTAGATGGAGAGGAGTTGGTAGGTAATCATCCTATTGGTGTGGTGGTGAGGCATCACTACCTTGAGCTCGGCAGGCTGGTCCTTACAGTGGTGCCATATGGGTAGGAAAGGATGTTACACTTCTGATTAATCTACAGTATGATGAGTTGTTGTGGCCTTTCTTGCTTTCGGAGGTCAAGCATGCCATTTTTGGTTTGAAATCGGATGGTTTTGCGTGACCTGATGGTTCCCTAGTTTTCTTTTTAAGGGAGTTCTGGGACTTGGTGGGGCGATGCCTTGGAAGTTATGGAAGAGTTACGCTTGCTGAATGGTGGTTTGGAGCGACTGAGCAAGTCTTTGCTCCCTCTACCTAAGAAAGACGTCGTGAGGTGAGGGGATGATTTATGCCCTATTGCATTACCAAACGTTATCTTTCTCGTTGTAGTTAAGGTTTAGCCACTAGGATGTGGGAGGTTCTTGGTACCATCATCGACGCGACACATGCATCTTTCATCTCTGTCCAGGACATGATGGATGATTGGCTTATGAGATTGTGGCTAGTTGCGTAACAAGAAGACAAAGGGTTTCCCGTGGAAGGTGGATTTCTAGAAGGCATATGATTGTGTGTATTAGAGGTTCATTTGGGTGTCCCTTCATCATAGGAGCTTTGCCAGGGGAATGGACTGCCTGATAAAAAGATGCATGACAACGTCTTCTTACGCGGTCTCGGTGAATGGAAAGAATGAGGGTTTTTTCCCAACAGTATCGTGGAATGAGGCATGGGTGGTCGCTGACACCCTTGCTTTGTGGTTGCTGACGCTCTGACGAGGATGTTATCGAAGGCAAGAGAGGGGGCTTTCTGTCGTGTCTCCGTTCGGGGGAGATCTCCATCCTTGTGCTCCAGTTTGCTGATGATACCGTATTTTTGTGGAAGGGTATGCAGAAGGGATATACATTGTTCTTGAGCTGTGGGTTGGTCACCAGCCTAAAGATTAATCATGCACGATCCGTGTTGTTCCTTTGGGATGAAGGAGGAGGATGCAACTTATGAGGCGTATTTGAGGATGTAAAGGGGGCTCCACCCATTATGTATCTTGGTTTTCCTTTGTTGGGTGGAAACTTGCGATAGATGGACTGAGCTTTGAGAGGATGGAGAAGAAGTTGGCGCGTTGGCATGCAGCTTGTCTTTCTTGCGGTGGCCGCCTGGTCCTATTGAAGGTTGTCCTTTCGGCTATCCTTGTGTTTTTTTATTTACACGTCTTTTGCCTGTTGGGGTGAAGGTGAAGTTGGAGGCGTTGCTGTAGAGATTTTTTTGGTCCACTTCTGGGGAGTCGTAGGGGTGATTGTTGGTGGGGTGGAAGACTCTGACGCTTAGGGAGGAGTATAGTGGGTTGGGATTCTGAAGTTTAGAGGTAATGAGCAATGCCCTTTTGGTAAAATGGGTGGCCCATATGTGGGGAGCCGGGTCAGATCTGCTCTATAGGACGTTGCAGTCAATATATGGTGTTGCTTTGGATCCTTCTTCACATGTTATTACTATTTATGGGCCTTCCAACTTTTGGATGAGAAATTTGCTCAGTGCTTCCCTGGATGATTCCGCTCTTGCCACCAATTCATAGTGGTGGTCATGGTTTTTGTTTCTGAACTGATGATAAACATGTCAGAGGCCGTTGTATGCTTGTTTCCCTCGTTTGTTCTCTCTGGCACTTTCTGCAATGGCCTCCGTAAGGGATTGTTGGGAGGCTGGAAGCTGGCTTCCTCAGTTCCGTTCTAAGCTTTCTGACCAGTGCTTTATAGAGTTTTTACGTCTTCTGGTGGTACTGCTAGCATGCGAGAGTTTTCATGACATTGCAGATCATCGGTCTTGGGTTGGTGGACACTTTATTGTTGAGAAGGCTTACAACGCTTTCTATCTGACGATGGTATTTGATCCAGTGAGCACTTCGGACCGGTTTACTGACATCTGCAGTGGAAAGTCCTTTTATGAATGAGGACCTTTATCTGGTTGCTAAGAAGGGATCACATGTTGACTGCTAAGTGGAGAGCCATGTTCTTCCATGGAGCAAGCAGCATGCTCCAACGGTGTCTTGTAGATGGTGAGGATGTCAAGCACTTTTTCTTTGGGTTTCCCGGTTTCAAGGGAGGTATGGGCAGCCTCACAGGTTCAATTGGAGTCAATTGCTAATTGGGTTTGTTTTCGGGACTTGATGGATGAGTTGGGGAGTGGGAGCTGTCATACTAAGGTTTGGATGGCGGCTTTTTTTGGTCCATGTGGCTTGCGCATAATGGGAATATTTTCTGTGAAAAGAGAATGCATAGGGAAAATGTTGTAGAGCATGCAAAAAATATAGACTTTTTGGTCTTTGTAACTAGTTTTTGATATATATAATATGAATATATAGAAGCTTACGGATGGGTTTCTCCTCAAAGTCCTACCCTATTTTTCCTCAAAAAAATACATGTAAAAAATCATGAAATATGTTGGAGTATTGTAGATGGGTAAATTGATACCTCCAGGATCTATTTACCACATCCAGTCTTCAGTCCCACATCTACCAGTTTGGAGACGTGGAGACTCCGTGGGTGCTATATATAGAACCCCACACCCTTGTAGTCAGATGAGAAAAAGGAATGCAATATCCGCCCCTTTGAGGGCTTCTGTCGCGGTTTTATGCTCTCGATTTCTTCGAGATTTGATTTTTTGAAGATCATTCATATTTATTTGTTGCTCGAAGATCTATATGATCAGTTTGAGATTCGATCCATCGTTGATCTTGAAGATTGGTCGTGAAGATTATTTGTTCAAGATTTTATTTCAGAAGTTTTAGTTTATTTTGAAACCCTAATATTGCTCGGATTCAAGCAACATCCAGGCTCCAGATTTGCATCTTCCAGCAGTTCCAGCGGCAAAACAAACGCAACCATCAGGCGATGGCGACTCCCCTTCTCCTAGATCTCGATGTGGCTGGCGGACTCCATCCTCAAGCACCGCCTTTCTCCTCCTGTTGAAGACCTCTAGCCACCCATCGTTAAGTGTTCGATGCTCTCTAGGGCTCCGTACCCAGATCGTGCAACGACTCCCTCGCAGGATCTCCATCATCAAGGATGGTGGTGCATGATCTCCAAGGTGCAGGCGGAATCCAGGCGCATCTCCCCGTCACACCTCCTTTGCCGCCTTCCCTCTCGCGTGACTCCATGCCCAAGTCTCTCTAGCAGCTCCTCCTGATCATAGCACAAGCCCTGACAGTGGCAGCAACACATCCTGCTTCTTCTCCTCTTCCGCCACAGCTTCAAGCGGAGCCCTATCACGCGACGATGTAGCCTTGTGTGCCTCCAGCCCCTCTTGTCCGTCCTCCTTCTCGCGGTGGCGAGCTTTAGCCCTCTTCCCATCAGGGCTCCAGACACAAAACTGGCGCAGATCTTCTCCAGAGCCCTTGTGCTCCTTCCCTCGCGCGTGCATCCTCTATCTCCAGCCCGCCAAACTTCTCGCGCCTCCATCTCCCAAGAGCAAAGATCCCATCGGGGGGGGGGGGGGGGCAAGGAAAAAAGGGGAAGGGGGGCTTTGTGCGTGGCTTAGGGTTCCCAAAAGGGGGGCCCAACTATTTTTTTTAAAAGAGGGAGGTGCTTTTATTGTAGGGCCTAGTTGGGGTCGCCACTTAAAAAAAATTCTTTTAAAAAAAAGGCACGTACAATAAAAAGCCATTCACAAAAGTTTTAAAAAAATCGAGAATGAAAAGCCGTTAGAAAAAAAAATAGTTGAATGCCTTTAAAAAATTGGAAAAAAAAGAAGAGCCGTAAAAAAAATTTGAAATGACCAAATGTTATCCACGTTTTGAGAAGCTGAAAAATTTGTGATCGGCTTATTGGTTTCGTGTTTCTCCTATTTTTATTATCTTCTCCCAAATTGGTCGATGTCTTCATTCCGACCAGTTTGGGAGAAAGGGGGAGTATTATGTAGAGTTACAAGTTCGTGTCAGATTCTCCATATTCAGAGGCCGCCCATTTTTCCAGACTCTACAGTTGTTCAGACTCGACTTCATATGTTTCCCCCACTTAAAAAGAGGGAGGTGCTTTTATTGTAGGGCCCAGTTGGGACCGCCACTTAAAAAAAATCTTTTGAAAAAATACGCGTACAATAAAAAGCCGTACACAAAAGTTTTCAAAAAAAATTCGAGAATGAAAAGTCATTAGGAAAAAAATGGTTGAACGACTTTAAAAAATTACAAAAAAAGGAAGAACTGCTCTGGTGTTCTCGGGCCACAGGTTCTATAGTGAGAATGTTTTGTCTAGTTCCAAGGCTTTTGTGGAAGCCTGATCGTTATTGTGATTTCTTTCCTTGTACTTCTTTCTTTTCATTTTCTTTAATTAATATATTGGGGAGGGCACCATAGCGTGTTATCCCCTCTTTTGGTCTTAAAAAAAGGAAGAACTGTAAAAAAATTGAAACGGTCAAATGTTATCCATGTTTTGAGAAGCCAAAAAAATTGTGATCGGCTTATTGGTTTCATGTTTCTCCCATTTTTATTATCATCTCCCAACTTGGTCGATGTCTTCATTCCGACCAGTATGGGAGAAAGGGGGAGTATTATGTAGAGTTATATGTTCGTGTCAGATTCTCCAGATTCAGAGGCCAACCATTTTTCCAGACTCTACAATTGTTCAGACTCGACTTCAGATGTTTAAGAGTCTGCAGTTCAAGACGTACATGTATGCAATCTTCAGTTTCGTGGTCCCCATCATTCTTGTTATTGTCGGCCAGAGTTTTCATGTGAGCTACAGGGACTCCATAGTAAAGGACCATTCCCTATGCCATGTTGGTAAGGGTTTTCATGTGGTATCATAGGGACTCCAAAGTAAAGTACCATTCTCTGTGCTAGATGGGAGAGACCCAGTTCTCCAATGAGGAGACTTCTCCAGGCGTAGTTTCAGACTCGATGGTCAGATTCCGAGTCCTCTGTGTGATTCACACTCCAGCCCGTTCGTCCTCCTCACCTGCACGGCATGAGAAGCAACGCCCTCGACAACAGCTGACAGTTGTGCGCATTGAGTTGATATTGTCTGTAGTGTCTTGTAGCGTGAGTTGAGTTTCTCTTTTTTTGTCCAAGCTGAGCATTGCATGCTCCAGCTTGAGGGGGGGTATTGGATTATTTGGTTGTGCGCTTGTTGTGTTGTAGATGGGTAAATGGATACCTCCAGGATCATTTACCACATCCAGTCTTTAGTCCCACATCTACCGGTTTGGAGATGTGGAGACTCCGTGGGTGCTCTATATAGAACCCCACACCCCTATAGTCAGATGAGAAAAAGGAATGCAATATCCGCCCCTTTGAGGGCTTCTCCCATGGTTTCATCCCACTCCTTAGGGAGTAGGGTTCCACGTTAAATCCCGTTTTCAATAATGTTTATTCTTTATTTCTGATTCTCGCTTCCGTATTCTCTATTTTCTAACAAAATACATGCTACCATGTATACATGTAGGAGAAAAATAAAGGAACATGCATCATATCGTTTTGGCCTTTCTTCACAAAGATACATACTTGCTAAAAAACCCATGATATATATGCAGATTCGAACATGCTACAAAAAATAACAATTTAGTCTACAATTGAAATTTATTACATGCTACAACTAGTCTAGGGTATAAAACATGGAGTGGGGGGTGGGGGCATGGCAAAGGCATGGCGCCTCGTAACGACTTAATTGAAGGTGACGACATGGCCTACGGCTACAACATGGCTTTGTGGGGAATAGGGAGAGGCATGAAGGTGGCCCGAGAAGGAGGCTTGGGGATGCGGCGTAAGGAGGCTGCATGGGGACGAGTAACAACGTCGATGCAACGAATGGAGGAAGCATCGAAAATGCTCCAGACTTAGTCGGGGTTTGGGAATCGCAGAGTGGGGAGTAGATGCAGAGACATTTTTTATTTGCATATTCAATTGGAAGGCCCGAGAAGTGTTGGAAGGAGATTATTCGAAGGGATCTTACTTGTTTTGATCTAAGCCCGAGAATGAATCAACATAGATCTAGATGGAGGCAAATAATCCATGTAGTCGGCCCTACTTAATACGAGAGAATGCTTTGTTGTTGTCGTTGTATTCAAATAACAATTTTTATTGCATATCCATATCCCTAAATGAATCCGAATAAGTGTAAGCCATAACACGCACCGCTTAGAGTTACATATATGGTTCCATATGAGGTTTATGCGACAAGATTATGCTCTCGGGCTGCATAATGATCACATATGGGTTATGCTCTTCGGTAGGATTGCTGAATACACATGTGGCCAACTTGGTCGCATGCATGAACCGTGGGAGGATGGATACTTGAAACCTTGCAAACATGCAAGTGCTACTAAGAGAAGGAAGCTTTCTCCTGAAGAAGGATTGCTTTTATGGCCAAGTCCGATGCAAAAGTATGAGAATTTGACAAGTCTGTAGAGGGTGAGACACTGTCTGCTGGAACCTACAATTGCACCCTCAAATTCGTCACATCTCCTGTCACCATTTGCGAACAACTGAAGCCACTTCTTGCGTGCGAAATAATGAGTAAGGCTTTTGTCTCTTACTTGATTAGCACCTCCTCTTACAACCTGGACCCCCAGCCTCAGATAGGGTAGGGATATATGCCTACATCATTGCCCACAATAAGGTACTAGTAAGGTTGAGGCAATAGGGACACTGGATGACCTGGAGGCCTTTAGAGTGACCGAGTTTAGGGAAGCTACCTCCTCATTGTGAGTATGACGAAGAAGGGAGGTGGCTCAAAAAGTCTCCATGAGCATTTGAAGGATGATATCTTAGGTCGACAACTTCGTTGATACAACATGTAGACACCTTTTACTTGCTGGTCGGATGTGGACTTTTTTTAGCAATGTACTCCTTTAAGGTTTGCACAACACTCTTTCCATCAGTATTGCATACACGCCGAGCATATAACACTATGCTCACTCGTGAATAAAGGTGGTGTAGTGGATGCCTTTCACACACATATGTACACGTACCTGGGTTGCTCGTTGATTAGCTCCCCCAAGCTTACGTCTCGGTAGTAGACTTCAGGAAGCCCAACTAATATTGAATTGGATACTCTATTTTGTTAACCCATCGATGATGATTGCTGCCTCGTCTACCCATGATGAACTTAGAATTACTGTCCTCTAATTTTGATATAAACAACATGTTGTTTTAGAAATTATTAAAAATATATGATGCAAAGTTGACCTTCATTGGCATCTTTGAACTCGCAACCTGTTACGGTCATAGTGATATATCTTCACCCTCCTTGTAGGAGATGAAGTTCCTCACTCCTACCATAAGGTTTTAAATATTGATATTGATCTCGTGTTAAGTTTGGAAGGGGACTACGGGGATGTATCACATATCTAAGTGTAAATAACGGAAAAAGTGTAAGAAGATGATTTTCTTATATTAAAGTCTCCAAAATCCTTAAATCAACAGTATTCATGGCTTGAGAAAGTTCGGAGAGCCTGATAGTAACTACTAACAGAGAGCCTGGTAGTAACTACTAAGTAGTAAAGTAAAAAGTTATTTACAACAATTACTAACTACTAAATTGGCAATTAACCTTGGATTTTGAAGATGATCAGTCTCGTCTATGCATTTATTACTCGTAAATCGTATTAATAAAACCCAAATCAAATTCGAAAAATCTTAACTTCAAACTTACAATTAGTATTAATTATCAGTAGATTTCAAAAAATTAATTATAAGCAGATTACTTGCATACAACAGATTTTTGACATTTCTTTTGTAAATACTACAATATCTGCCTTTAAAATCTAAACAACAAATTCCTTCTCCCACTTTAACTGAGGTCGGATTTTTTTTCGAAGACCTGTAACAAATCTGTTTTGAAGAAATAGATGCTCCACATACCCGTGGTGTTCATTTTCGATCTAAAGGAATGGTTGACAATCTAGTTGTGAATAGTGGTTGCTGATATTTTTAGTTTTATGCAGAGATGAGGGGCTGCTTTCCCAAGGTCTGGCTCTAAATGATGATCTGCAGCGTGTGCTTGCCCTGCGCGATGCAATTGCTAGTGGAATTGCAATTAAAGTGGAGAAACCAAAACCTGGTGCAAACATATCCAAAGTGGATGCAGAAGCTCCTAATGTTGTTGCACAGCCAAATAGCCAGTAAGTCCTATTTCTAATTCCTTTAGTTTGATATACGTATTAGAAAGTATTTCTAGCATCACACAGTGTTTGGTATTATATAAATGCAACTGAATTATCTATGTTGTTCATTAGATGATTATTGCAAGATAAATCCTGGTATTTTACATTTGCAATGCTCAATCTATAAAATAGAGCTCTATTGGGGGTCAAAGGGGTATGTGACCCACACTTTCCTTTTTTTCTTAGGAAATGATAATTTATGAGGCTTAAACCCTAGTCTTTTGGATGAACCACTAGCCCAAGGTTGCGGAAGTCGGTAATCTGTACTCGGTCGGCTGGGGTACTGATTAGTATTAATAAGCAATCGGTCTGTTAAATGGATTTACTCGGGTTTTAGTCGATTTGTATTTTTTAATTATTTGAAATATATAAATCATCTTTATATACATATTTATATATTTATATAATTTTACACATTTTCTATATAAATAACAAAAGAAAAGAAACAATTAAATTTATTCGAACATTAGGCATCTTAGATTAAGTTTGAGAAGAAGAGAAAAAATAGTCCAAAAAATCGGCCTTTTAGTCGATGGGTCGACTAAGGGCTGATTGACATTATTCGAGTTGTCCACTCCCCTAGTTGACTAAACGACCTGACTAAACGACTTAGTAGGTCATTGAAGTGGGTACCCAATTCTTGTTTCTGGTTCATTTTTAAGCACTGAGAGCGCTTTGGAATTGCAACATTGGAATAGACCCTATCACATGCATGCGAATTAGAATGCCGAAATTCCTTTGTCTTAGATAACATCTATAGTTCATGATTAGAAGAGCAAAAAGTACTCAGTAATGCTTTAGTAATACAAGTAAACAAAAAAGAGGACCATAGAATTCATTATTAGTCGATGTCAAATTGAAGGATAATCCTTTCATGTTTATCGAAATTATACATTACTCTTATCATCATGTATTCGTTAGTTGTTAAACTATCATCACAGAAGCAAACTTGCCTACCTTTCTTTGTTATAATGGTGACCACTAAGCATGCAAACAGATATGGATATATCCGTATCCGATCCGCCACCGTATCCGTTTTATATAGATTTTAACATCCGTTTCCATTTGAAGTGAATACGGGTATGGATCACTTTGATATCGACAAACATCTATATATGTATTTGTGTATTTGTCATGTATATAGTTATAGACTGACCATATTTAACATAATTTTATGCATTCTTTTACCATATTTTGTGTATATATATTATGATCTGAGCACATTTAGTATAGTTATATCATATGTATTCTTCTAATACATGTAATATTAAGCTAATATATCGAGCATTTTTAATATTATTTGTATGCGATCATGTTAAGGGAAAATAATTCATTGCATTATGAGATGCCCTAGGACTCTCTTATATAGGAGAGGAACCTATTGGGCAAATTACAAGAAGAAGAAAGAAATAGAAAATAAGAAAACAATAATAAGATAACTAATATCTCAACACTCCCCCTCAAGCTGGAGCGTAGATATCGATCAGACTCAGCTTGGAACATCTCTGATAAGGTCCTCTAGCTAGGGCCTTTGTAAGTACATATGTTGTCTGGTCTCCAGAGCTGACATGCGTTGTGGCGATAAGACCCTTATGTATCATGTCACGAGTGTAGTGACAATCCACCTCTATGTGCTTCGTCCTCTCATGAAAGGTTGGGTTGTTGGCAATGAAAAGAGCAGCCTGGGAGGTGCATAGGAAGAGGCACCTCTAATAATCAGGTCAGTAAGTACAACCCACATCATCTCTGTGCTAGCCTGCGCCATGGCCCTGTATTCCGACTCAACACTTGATCTAGCAACCACAGTCTGCTTCTTACTCTTCCATTAAACAAGAGAATTCCCTGTGAACACAACAAAGCCTGAAGTAAACTTTCTATCCTTTGGACACCCAGCATAATCTGCATCTGCACATACTGTAACTGAGAGAGATGCGCCTCTGTTGAAAAGAAGTCCCGTACCAGGTGAAGTCTTCTGGTATCTCAGAATCATATAGACCACATCCATATGTTCCTGTCTGGACTGCTCCATAAACTGACTCACTTTGCTCACGACAAAGGATATATCAGGCCTGTTAGCGGATCTGGGAGCAGATCCAGGTTTTGACCTGGATCTAGAAGGGCGGATATCCACGGATCCAAATGTTGTTTTGAGATGCGACCCGAGGCTCCACCTGCGTGCAGTTCTGGGGGTTTCAGATCTAGCCAAATGGTGGTTTCCTAACTAGGGGCATGTCCGATTGAGTCAGCGGACACGAAGCTCCAATAGTTGATCCTAAGGTTTGACCCAGTGTGAAGGGAGGCGACGCTACTTGGTGGCCCTGACATGGAGGGAAGGCAACCGGAAGGAGGGCGGGAGGAGGGGTTCGATCCCGTGGGAGGGGAGATGGCTCCCTATGGCGATCCTAGGCGGGAGGAAGGGCAGACGGTTGGTTTGTTGGGGATGGCGGTGGGGCAACTTGTGGCGCCTGGTTCTGTGGGGATGTCCTCTGGTCTAGAGTAGGCGGTGTTGGCTCGAGATGAGGGAGCTTTGAGGTTGTTGTCGGAAGGGGAGCCGTCTCGGGCAGCGGACACGGGCCCTAGATTCGGTGTTTATTTGATAAGGGGGAAGCATTGAGGTCGGCTAGAAGGAGGGACATGGAGGAGATTATGGATGCTGTAGAGAGGCCGATGTCTCTTTCACAACCCTCAGTGGCCAGCGAGTCCCCCTGGGGAAAGTCGAGCCGCTTTAGTTTTTTGTACAGAGGCTTTGCTGAATGTCTAGGAGTGGTGCAACCGCAACCGCCTAGGAAGATCTCCAATGCTGCTTGTTGAGGGAAAAGAATCAAATGCATTATGAGAGGCCCAGGGTTCTCTTATATAGGAGAGGAACCTATCAGGCAAATTACAGAAAGAAGAAAAGAGATATATAAAATGAGAAAACAATAATAAAGATAACTAATATCTCAACACCACCTCTCAAGCTGGAGTGCAGATATCAATCAGACTCAGCTTGGAACAACATCTCTGATAAGGTCATCTCGCTAGGGCCTTTGTAAGTATATCTGCTGTCCGGTCTACAGAGCTGACATGCCTAGTGGCGATAATACCCTTATGTATCATGTCAAGAGTGTAGTGACAATCCACCTCTATGTGCTTCGTCCTATCATGAAAGGCAGCATATCATGAAAGGCTGGGTTGTTGATAATGAAAAGAGCAGCCTGATTATCACATTGGAGGTGCATGGGAAGAGGCACCTCAATAGTCAGGTCAGGAAGAACATATCTGACCCACATCATCTCTGTACTAGCCCGTGTCATGGCCCTGTATTCCGACTCAACACTTGATCTTGCAACCACAGTCTGCTTCTTACTCTTCCATGAAAAAGGAGAGTTCCCTATGAACACAACAAAGCCGGATGTAGACTTTCTGCACATGTTGTAACTGAGAGAGATGTGCCTTCGTTGAAAAGAAGTCCAGTACCAGGTGAAGTCTTCAGATATCTCAGAATCATATGGACTGCTTCCATATGTACCTTTCTGGGTTGCTCCATAAACTGACTCACTTTGCTCACGACAAATGCTATGTCAGGGCTAGTAATCGTTACATATAGTAGCTTGCCAACATGCTCTCTGTACCTCCTCTTGTCGACCTCCTCAGTGTCATCACCATAGAGCTTCATGTTCGGGTCAAGAGGAGTAGTAGCAGGTCTGCAATCTGCCACGCCTGTCTCTGAAAGAAGATCTATAAGGTACTTCCTCTGGGTCATCACAAGACCTCACTGGTTCCTGGAAAACTCTAGTCGAAGGAAGTAACATAAATGTCCAAGGTCCTTGGTCACAAACTGCTGACCTAGGAAGTCCTTGGCACCGTTTATACCCTGTTCGTCATCCCCTGTAACAATAATGTCATCAACATAAACAAGAATGACTGCAGTACCTCTCTAGGTCCTTTATACAAACAAGGAGTGATCTACAATTGATCTCACAAACCCCTGATGCTCTATCACGTCCGAGAGCTTCTGGAACCATGCTCTTGGACTCTTCTTAAGGCCATAGATAGCCTTGTGTAGCATGCAAACCTTCTGACACTCCTCAGCAGCAAATCCAGGTGGCTGCTGCATGTAGACCTCCTCTTGTAGATCATTCTTCACATCAAGCTGATAAAGGAGCCAATCTTGTGTCATAGTAACAGAAAGTAGAATACACAGAGTAGAATGTCTGGCAACTGGAGAGAAAGTATCTTGATAGTCAACCCCATATGTCTAGGTGAACCCTCGTGCCACAAGTCTCTCCTTATAGCGATCCACGTTGCCATCCGCACAGTGTTTCACAGTGAACACCCATTTGCATCCCACAACAGATGCATCAACAGGAGCAGAAACAAGACTCCACGTAGTACGTGATTGTAGCGCAATCATTCCTCCTCCATGGCTAATCTCCATTGATTATCCTTGAGAGCCTCCTGATATATCTGTGGTATCTGCACGACTGATAGTGCCAAAGTAAACCTCTTGAAATCCTCTGACAACCTGCTCAAAGGAACCTGGGCTGCAAGAGGGTATGTAGCACACGCCCGTTTCTACTTTCGCAGAGCAATCGGTACGTCTAGATCATTTGCCAAGTTCGGAACCTGTAGGTTTCCCTCTGGAGAGGGCACCTGCTCATCCTGTCGAGAATCCTGTTGCACAGACAACTCAGTAGTGCCATCAGTAGAAACAATATGCTCATTACATACGTGAGGCATGCTGGATGATGGGCATGGCCTGTGAGCAGGAGGAACAGGGCGAGACCTGCGAGTAAAAACACGTGGTAAAAACTGAACCAAACGAGCAAGTGGTGGTGGTGGAAGTGAAGGAGTAGATGAAGGTGAAGGACCGACTATCGGAGGTGGTGACATGCATATCTCATCATCAGAGTCAGACAGAGCAAGTCTGTCACCTGTAGGAGAAAAATACATGACATACTCAAAGAAAGTAACGTCAGAACTAACAAAGTATTTCTGCCTTAACAGATCAAAGCAGCGATACCCCTTTTGGGTACGAGAGTAGCTGACAAACACACACTTGACAGCTCTAGGAGAGAGCCTGTTACACCCTGGAGAGACATCATGAACAAAGGCAACAGATCCGAATACACGAGGTGTAAGGGAGAAAAGATCCTTCTCGGGAAACGCAATAGAGAAAAGAATCTTTTCTCCTAACACATATGAGGGCATACAGTTCACCAAATAGCAAGCAGTAAGGACAACATCACCCCAATAAACGTGAGGAACATGACTCTGTATCAACACGGTTCTGGTCACATCAAGTAAGTGACGGTGTTTGCGCTTGGCAACACCGTTCTGCTGTGAAGTGTAGGCATATGAGGTCTGGTGAACAATGCCATGAGATCTAAGGAACTCAGAAAGCTGTTAGGTGCATAATTCCAAGGCATTATCAGAACATATATATTTGACATTTGCAGAAAAATATTCTTTATCTCATTAATAAAATACTTGATAACAGATCCAGCCTCAGACTTATTCTTCAATAAAAAAACCAAGGAAAGTCTAAAAAAATCGATAGCTACAAGATAAAAACATTGTCCCTAGTGGTCAGGAACACGACTAGGATCCCAAATATCTGAATGAAGGGGCTCAAATAACTGAGAACTGCTCTGACTCTGACGGGATGGAAAAGAGGAACGGTGATGTTTCCCAAGTTAAAATGCCTCACACTGAAAGGAGGATCTCGTAGAAATCTAAGGGAGGATATGACATAGCGTCTGCAGAGGAAGATGTCCAAACATAAGGTGCCATAGACATGGAGAGACAAGTCTAGTAGGTATAGTAGAAACACTAGCATGAGGAGGTTGGACCAGTCTGTAGAGCCCCGCTGCTCACGACCACATCCAATCACCCTTCCCTTCTACCCCACCTCCCCTATGTAAGTATCTCTCATTTCTCTCTTATTTAGTTATATATATTTCTGGGGCGAGCACCAACGAGTGCATCCCCCTTCTTTTGAGCCTAAAAAAAAAAGATGGCACGATAATGCAGATCCTTAGTGATCTGACTAATAGAAAGTAAATTCATTTGAAAGGCAGGAGCATATAAAACATTCTTACGATGCATGGACGGGGTCAAATGCACCTCCCCCTGTCCTGTAACGGGTAATTGGTCGCCGTTAGCAATGACAATCCATCTGCCAGGTGGTATAGTCATGTAGGACTTCAGCTGCACTTTGTCTCCACACAAGTGGTGAGAAGCACAGAATCCATAATCCACTCTGTCATGTCTGTATCTGTAGTGGTGGTGTCAGTAGTGGGAGTCATGATCTCTCGAATACGAGAGATAATGTCATCCAGGCGAGGATCGACCTGGGGAGTTGAAGTCTCTGAAGACATAATCTACTCTGCTACACGATCAGAAATAAGATATCCATGATTCTGATAGCATGCGCCCTTTGTATGTCCAAGATTGCGACAATAAGTGCAAGGACCATGCTGGCGTCCATCGCCTCTTCCGCGAGGGGTGCGCCCTCTGGACTGGATCGCCCCCCTTGGCTACGAGAAGCGACCATCACTGAAGAGGGCGAAGACGTGGCTGTCGAAGGGATAATGATCCGGCTGAGACAACCATTGGTCTCCTCTATGGGAGGTATGGTAGCGCCAGTAAGAAGCTGAGTACGTGCAATATCATACTCTGTATCAAGTCCAGCCATGAAGACTCCAACCATCGTGGAGTTCCTATACGTCTTCTGCTCCTCAGTAGATGCCGTAATGGGCATGTAGCTATGAAGCTTCTCAAACATGCTACGAAGCGAAGAGTAGTAAACATGCAGAGGACGGCCATTCTGCATGGTATTGTAGATATCAAACTGTAGTCGAAGGATCTTGGCCTCATTCTTTCCTGAGCATAGGTAGATGCCAAAGTGTCCCACATTGCCTTGGCAGTGGGCTGAGTCAGAATATCATTGGCTATTTCTGTAGTGAGAGTCCCACAAAGCCAAACATGCGCATACACGTCATCTTGCTTCTAAGAAGCATTTGCTCCAGTCTTATCTGTTGGCTCTATATCTGTCAGGATGTGCTCCTTGTTGTTGCATTGCATGAGGGTGAGAAACTGCATGGACCACAACTTATAGTTGGTATCATCCATCCTAGCGATGGGAGCCGGGCCCTTAAAGGCTCCAGACGAGAAAATGTTACATTTGTTCTCTGACATGATGATAAGATTGCCAAATAACAGAACTCAACTGGAGAGTAGATTACATAAACAAGTCTACACGATCATATGAAGGATTGATTGTACGTGTAGACTCATAAAACCATCCTTACCAATCTTCTTTCCTTGCTAGGGCTGGAAAACGTGAATTATTGGTTTGAAATCACGCATTCCGGTCAAAATCAGACCGCAGAACGACTCATAGATGTATTTGGAGGCGCACGGAAGGAGTGACGACGATCTGGGTGGTCAAGGTAACAGTCTGAGGCCGTAGGCAGCAACCCTAGAGGCCGGGGAGGAGGCCCTTGGGGCCGGGGTATAGGTCCTCGGGGCCTGGCGGCGGTGCTGGGTGCCTGGGCAGCAGCCCGGAGGCCGCACGACGACGCTAGGGGGTCGGGGCAATGGCCCAGGCGGCGTCGAGGGTGGCTGGGCAGCAGCCCGGATGCCGCGCGACGATGCTAGAGGATCAGAGCAGCAGCCCGGAGGTCGCGCGTCGGCACTAGGGGATCGGGGTAGTGGCCCAGGCGGCGTCGAGGGTGGCTGGGCGATGTCGGGGAGGGGCGGCAGTGGCCTGGCGTGCACGCGGGTGGGGGGGGGAGGCGGGTAGGGTTAGGGTGGGATACGGGAACTCCGGTCTAGGACCGTCGCTCCGATACCATGTTGAGGGAAAAGAATCGAATGCATTATGACAGGCCCTAGGGTTCTCTTATATAGGAGAGGAACCTATTGGACAAATTACAGAAAGAAGAAAAGCAAAATAGAAAATGAGAAAACAATAATAAATATAACTAATATCTCAACACTGCTAAATGAAGATGCTGTCGTGGAACATGAGGGGTCTGGGCCGACTCGAAAAGCGTCTAAAGGTCGGGAATTTGATTCGCGATGGCAAAGCAGATATCTTCCTATTGCAAGAAACGAAGCTGTCAAGGAGTGTGCTTGATGTTGGACGAGATTTAGGCGTTGGGCGGAATTTTGATGTCGCAGAGGTGGAGGCTCAGGGTGCGACAGGAGGGTTGTTCACGGGGTGGAAGTAGGATGAGTTTCAGGCGATAACGGAATGGAGGTCTGCCTTTACTCTCTGTTCAGCTCAAGCATTGTTCTGATGGCTTCTCTTTTACGGTGGCGAATGTGTATGGACCCACTGACAGTGGGAGGGGTTCTCTAGCGGCAGACTTGGAGCAGGTGAGCTCCGACCTTATTGATGGCACGTGGCTTGTAGGGGGGATCTTAACCTTACGTTGGTGCCGGATGACCTCCCTCAGAGGGGGGGGAGGGAGGGATGCTGGCTCCGCTGAGTTCCTTGAGATGGCGCATTCCTTGGGACTTACAATTATTGATGTGACTGGGTGTGCTTATACTTAGCGCAATACGAGATCAAGGTCGAGATTTGACAGGTTTATGCTTTTCATTGAGGGGGTCGAAACGTTTCCGCTCTCACGTGCATGGGCGCTTCCGCGGGATCATTCAAATCGCACACTGTTAGAAAATAAACATGCGGAAGCGAACATGGAAAAAGATAAAGAAATATAAAGAATACGGGATTTTACGTGGAACCCTACTCCGTGAGGAGCGGGATGAAACCACGGGAGAAGCCCTCAAAGGGGGCGGATATTCTATTGAATTTCTCATCTGTTACAGGAGGCCTGGGGCTCCTTATATAGCTTCCACAGGACCTCCAAGTCCCACCACTAGGCGGTATGGGACTAAACTCAGTGGTGGGGTAAATGGACCCTGGAGGGATCCATTTACCCACCTATTACATAAGTGACGCATGCTCCAAATACTCTAACACTCCCCCTCAAGCTGGAGCATGCAATGCTCAGCTTGGACAAACAGGAAGAAACTCGACTCACAATACATGACACTACAGACAATATCAACCCAACGCGCACAGCTGCTGCAGTCGAGGACGTTGCTTCTCATGGCGTGCATGTGAGGAGGACGAACGGGGCTGGAGTGTCTATCTGGCTCAGAGAATGGTACTCTACTGTGGAGTCCCTACGATACCACATGAAAACCCTTGCCCTTAATGGCATAGGGAATAGTCCTCTGCTCTGGAGTCCCTATGGCTCACATGAAAGCTCTGGCCGACCAACAAGAATGATTGGCATGCGTCATCATCGAGTCTGAAATTTGTAGAGTCTGAACAACTGACCGGTCTGGAAAATATGATATCTGAATCTTGGACCAAGACCTGTGACTCTCTATATATACTCCCCCTTTCTCCCATACTGGTCGGAATAACATTGTTCACCACGTTGGGAGAAGATAAAATAATACATAAACGTGGGGATGAATAAAACATCACTTTGCCGATAATGATTTTTTCCGGCTTTTTCTCTAATAAAATTTTTTTTGAACCACAATTTTTTTTAATTCGTACGGCTTTTCTTTGTACGTGCCTCTTTCAATTTTTTTTAATAATTTTTTTTGAAATGCGTGCGGCCTTTTTTTATTGCACGCGCCTTTTTTTTTTTCGTTCTTCTTTTTTTTTTGAAAAAATTCAACCCCTCTTCTTTTTTTTTAATAAACATACACGGCCCACATCTGGGCCCCCCCCAAATTTTTTTTTCTCGGACCTCCCCTGCCCACTTGGGCTCAAAAAATATATTTTATAACAGGGGGGGCCCGTTACCCTTAGGGTTCCCGTGTTGGAACCCCTTCGAAATGCCACAGGATCGCGCCGCCTCTGAAGGGACTTCTGCCTACGCCTGAAGATTGAGGCGGGAGCCCCGCCTGGGCTCGATTGGGATGAAGGGGGAGGTGCCGTCTGCGCGCTGGAGATCGTCTGGATAGGAATCGATTTGAAGTGCGCCGTTGAAGCCTGATGCGCGGAGCTCGCGCGTGAGGGGGTTGCTCGCCGCCAGGAAGTCAGCGAGGCGACGTCGTTGATGGGACTTGCTACCTAGCAGTCTTGCGCCTGGATGCACCGCAAGTGGCCTGGAGGCTGGGCTGCGGATGGAGGGCGTCGTTTTTCCACAAGAAGACATCGCCTGGAATCACGATGCCTCAACCACTGCCTGTCATCTTGTACTTCTGCCATCTTCTGAAGTTATCGCCGCTCGAGGGGCTCCGCTATGCCTCTGATGCGCGTCTGTTGCACTACCGGGGACGTGGTGATGCCGTCTAGGAGAAGCGGCCTGAAGAAGGAGTTGAATATGGCTTTGCCTGGAACTGGGTTGAAGAGATGGAGTTGCTTGGCCCGTTGCAGCCTGGATCTTGCCGCCTGGAGTCCTGGAGGCGAACTGGATATTGGATGGCGTCGGAGAGGGCTCGCCAGCCCTCGGATGTAATCGAAGATGCAGCAGAATGGTGGGCAAACATGGCTCATGATGAACGCGGAGTAAAAGTTAGGGTTTCCATAGAAACCCTAGAACTTGAACAATCCCATATAATAATCTTCAATAAAGCAGCATCAAGATTTAATCTTGACCATAAAAGTAAATAGCATAAAACTCCTCTAGAATCGAACCCGCTCTGATACCATGTTAGAAAATAAACATGCGGAAGCGAACATGGAAAAAGATAAAGAAATATAAAGAAGACGGGATTTTACGTGGAACCCTACTCCGTGAGGAGCGGGATGAAACCACGGGAGAAGCCCTCAAAGGGGGCGGATATTCACTGTTACAACTCAATAGGCGCATAACCAAATACTCTAACACACACCCATCCTTTGGTCTTCGGGCGAGGAGGGAAGAGGCATGTTCTTTTTCCGCTTCAAGCATTCTTGGCTGTTAGAGGATGTCTTCAAGGAGTTGGTGGTGGGTTTGTGGGGGTAGTGGAGTCCATAGGGTTCCGCGGTTAGTCGTTTGGCAGTTAAGCTGATGCTGCTTAAGTCCTTCCTACAAGGGTTTGGGAGAGAAGTGAAGATGAAAAGAAGGGAGAAAAGGGGTAGGGCATAGGAGGAGTTGGTCCGTTTGGTTGGTCTTGATGATCTGAGAGGTTTGGACCAGGAAAAGGCAACGGTGAGATCCAAGCTTTTGGAGGAGCTATTGCTGGAGGATCGAAAAGAGGAGGTGGAATGGAGGCAGAAGTCCAGGCAAAAGTGGCTAAGAGAAGGGGACACTAATACCAAATTTTTTCACACCATGGTGTCTGGCAGAAGGAGGAGGAACCATATTCATGAGCTTGAAGTAGGGGGGTTGAGGATCTCCGGAGAGGCGCAAATAGGCTATGCACTGAGAGGGCATTTTGTGGAGACGTCGCGGAGGAGGCAAGGGGATAGGTGGGGTTGGTAGGGGAGGGGGCGAAATCTTTGTCATCAGTGCAGGCTGAGGAGTTAGTGGCGCCCTTCTCGGAGGTTGAGGTGAAGAAAGTAGGTTGGGGACTGAACGCGGATGGGGCACCTAGGCTAGACGGTTTTCGGATCTTCTTTTACAGAGAGTTCTGGGGCTTGCTGAAGGATGAGATCCTAGAAGTGTTAGAACACTTCAGGGAAGGCAATGGGAGTTTTGAGAAGGTTAACAAGGCATTGATGTTCTTGCTTCCAAAAAAAGACCATCCAGTAAGAGTGGTAGACTTCAGACCGATCGCTCTATCAAATGGGCTCTACCTCATTGTGGCTGAAGTGTTGGCGAGCATGCTCAAGGTGGTCATGGACTCTATAGTTCTGTAGGGGCAATTTGCTTTCATACCGGGGCATCAAATGGCGGATTGGCTGGTTATGGCTTCAGAGATTTGCTTGGAATGTAGACGCAAGAACGCAAAAGGAGTGATGTGGAAGATCGATTTTGCCAAAGTATACGATTGTGTGGACTAGAGTTTCTTGTGGCTGTCGTTGAGGAGAAGATGATTCCCGGACTGCGGGGTTGCTTGGATGAAAAGATGCATCACTACGTCATCCTTTTCGGTCTAAGTGAACGACTGGTCGGAGGGGGGATTTTTTCAGCCACAGTGGGGAGTACGGCAGGGATGTCCCTTAGCGCCCATGCTGTTTGTTCTGGTCGCATATACATTGACGGTTCTTTTCAAGCAAGCGGTTGAAGGAGGCTGGTGCAGGGGCTTTTGTCTGGGAGACATCTCGGTGCCGTTGCTGCAGTACTTCGACGACACGATTCTTTTTCTTGGCGGATCGGATGAGATGGGCAGTAGAGCGGCTCAACTGTTGGACATCTTTAGCAGTCTCTCGGGGTTGGAGATAAATCTGCAGAAGTTGGTGGTAATCACTTTTGAGTTACAGAATGAAGAATGCGGCATGGTAGCGGAGATGCTTGGTTGTCTGTTGGGGGACCTACCGATTACCTATCTCGACCCTCCGTTGGTGGCTGGCAAGCTCAGAACAGCAGATTGGGATGCAATTATCCAAGGGAGAGCTTAGACTGGCTGGGTGGAAAGCTGTTACGTTATCTAGGGGCGGGAAGCTGATTTTGCTGAAGCATGTTCTGTTGGCCATCCCCATTTTCTTTTTCTCGACCAGTTTTATGCCAGTGGGGGTGAGAAAGAAGATTGAAAGGATGATGAGAAGTTTTTTCTGGTCAGACGGGAAGCAACAGAAGTTGGGCGTGCATCTGGTGGGCTGGGAGGAGGTTACGAGAGCTCGAGCTCAGGGGGGGTTTGGGAGATCGGGATGTGGCTTGCATGAACAAGGTATTGTTGGCAAAGTGGGTGGTGGTGCGCATTTGGGGTCCGTCTGAGGATCTGGCCACAAGACTACTGCGAGAGATTTACAACATGAAAGGAGGCCTGGTGGCAGGGGCTCCTTGTTTTGTGTCATCCCTTTGGCAGGGGGTGCGTGAAGTCTTACCGCTTGTGACACATAGACTAACACTTAGGGTGGGGGATGGCAGAGCTTCAGATTTTGGAGGGATGACTGGACGGGGAAGGGCACCCTTGAGAGGTGGTTTCGGAGACTTTTTACAGTGGCGACTTCAAAAGAGTTTTCTTTAAGGGAGGTGGCTCAATCATGAGCGTGGATTCCTGTTTTTGTTGCAGTCCTCTCAGATCGAAGGAAGGAGGATTTGTTAGATTACTGTTCGGAAAATGAGAAAACTTGTTTATTCCATCCGCCCTAGGCTCTCTTATATAGGAGAGTAGCCTTTGGGTAAAATACATAAAGAGTCCAACATGGAAAGAAAATACATGAAAAGTACAGAAGTGAATAATATATCTCTACACTCCCCCTCAAGGTGGAGCATAGATATCAATCATGCTCAGCTTGGTCGAACACTTCTGGAACGACCCTCAGAGTAATGCCTTGGTAAAAATGTCTGCAGATTGATCCTTTGAGCTAACATGGGATGTAACAATAAACCCCTTATGAATCATATCACATATAAAGTGACAATCAACCTCAATGTGCTTGGTTCGTTCATGAAATGTTGGATTATTTGCAATGAATAGGGCCGGCTGATTGTCACATTCCAGAGCCATAGGAAGCAGGACTTCTATATATAGATCTGTAAGCACAACCTTTACCCACATCATTTCTGTACTGACCTGGGCCATAGCCCTATATTCAGACTCAACACTAGACCTTGCTACAACCGTTTGCTTCTTGCTTCTCTATGAGACTAGAGAATCTTCAACATACACAGCAAACCCAGTGGTGGACTTCCTATCCTTGGGACACCCTGCGTAATCTACATCTGCACAAGCTGAGATAGTAACCTCCTTGCCTTTCTTAAACAGCAGGCCCATACTAGGAGATGACTTAAGGTACCTGAGTATCATATGTATAGCATCCATGTGTACTTGACGTGGTTGCTCCATGAACTGGCTTACTCGACTCACATCTGTATCTTCTCCTATCCACCTCATCAGTGTCATCATCATATAATTCATACTGGGATCCATAGGTGTAGTGGTAGGTCGGCAACCAAGCATTCCTGTTTCACTCAACAGGTCAGTGGCATATTTCCTCTGGGTCATTACCAACCCATGAGGATTTCTGGCGAACTTCAGTCCCAGAAAATATCTAAGAACCCCAAGGTCCTTGGTGAGAAATTCATGATCCAACATTTCTTTTGCCCCCTGGATTCCCTGTTCATCATCACCTGTAATCAGAATATCGTCTACATACACCATAATTGCAATAATACCTCTGGGTGTCTTCTGTACGAACAAGGAATGATCAGCATTAGAATGTTTGTACCCCTGTTTCTCAAACAGGTCTGAGAGCTTCTGGAACCAAGCTCTGGGGCTCTGCTTAAGGCCATAGATAGCCTTGTGAAGTCTACACACCTTAGGACACTCCCCCTCAACAGCAAAACCAGGTGGCTGTCGCATGTAGACTTCCTCCTGTAAGTCACTGTATAAGAATGCATTCTTCACATCTAATTGGTATAGCGGCCAATCACGAGTAACTGCAATAGAAAGGAGGATCCGTAGGTTGGAATGGCGAGCAACCGACGAGAATGTATCAAGATAATCCACCCCATATGTCTGTGTAAAGCCACGAGCAACAAGATGAGCCTTGTATCTGTCAATGCTGCCATATGCATTCTACTTAACTGTAAAGACCCACTTGCAGCTAACTGTAGACACATCAGCAGGTGCAGGAACAAGGCTCCAGGTGCCTCTGGACTGAAGAGCTGCCATTTCTTTCTCCATGGCTAAACGCCATCGACTATCCTTCAACGCATCTTGGTAATTCCGTGGAATATCCACCGCTGACAATGCAATGACAGTTCCTGAATTCTTTAGTTAGGCGATCAAACGACACAGAAGATGCTATAGGATATGACGCGCAGCTCCGCTTATGCTTTCGTAGAGCAGTAGATACATCTAAGTCACATGTCTCCTCATCTGACCTCTGTAACACATCCTGCTCAGGAAAATCATCAGATCCATCAATAGTAATATTTTCAGAACATACCTTAGGCGAGCTAGATGATGAGCGGTGACCATGAGCAGAAGCAGGCCTACGGGTATAGTGGAATGGCAATGGTGAAACAGGCACAGTGATTAGGAGGTGTAGGAGATGGTAGCGGTGCTGCTGGTGGTGGTGGTGGCATGTATATAGCATCAGTAGTGCCAGAGGGTACCAACTGATCACCTGTAGATGAGAAGTACATAACAGATTCGAAAAAGGTAACATCAACACTAACTAGATACCTCCTGCGCAATAGATCATAAGACTTGTACACCTTCTGTGTTCTTGAGTACCCGACGAAGACACACTTGACAGCCCTAGGAGAGAGCTTGTCAGTCCCAGGAGACACTGGTAGACAAAGGCGACCGAGCCAAACACACGAGGAGTAAGGGAGAACAATTCATTGTCAGGAAAAATAAGAGAGAAAGGAATCTTCTCACCTAAGACAGATGACGGCATACGATTAATGAGATAACATGCTGTAAGAACAGCATCACCCCAGAAAGAATGAGGGGCATGACTCTGTATAAGAAGCGACCTGGTGACATCAAGTAAATGACGATGTTTCCTTTCAGCAACCCCATTCTGTTGGAAGTATAGGCACATGATGTTTGGTGGATGATCCCTTAAGATGAAAAATAACTGGATAGGGTATGAGTACAAAATTCCAGGGCATTATCACTTCTCACAATTTTAACAGATGCAGAAAAAACATTACGAACTTCATTAATGAAATCGATGATAATATTCCCCGCTTCAGATTTATTCTTTAACAGAAATACCCACGACACACGAGAGAAATCATCCACAATAACTATATAAAACCTGTGTCCCTGATGATCAGGAATACGACTAGGACCCCAGATATCGACATGAAACAACTCAAACTTGGAGGTACTACTCCGACACTGACGACTGGGAAAAGTAGACCGATGATGCTTTCCCAACTGACAAGCCTCACATTGAATGGACGTGTGAGGTGAAACCTGAGGTAACACATGATGCAGTTTCTGAAGCGGTAGATGTCCAAAGCGCAGGTGCCACAGTAATAGGGAGATGGATCCAACAGGTAGAGATGAGGTTCTAGCCATGGCCTCAAATTTCAGCGAAATTCGGTCGAATTTCTGTCGAATATCGATATCCAGCCGAAATCGAAATTCGACCGAAATGACCGAAATGACTGAAATATGGGGGTCCTAGTACAAAAAATGACCGAAATGATCGAAATTTCAATCGAAATTTGACCGAAATTCCATCGAAATCTCGTTTTGGTTGTCACCGAAATGGTGACCGAAACCTAAATTTAAGGCCTTGGTTCTAGCATAAGGAGTTCGACTAAGGCGATAGAGGCCGCCTTGCTCATAGCCACGCCCAATCACGTTGCCCGTAATGATGTCCTGAAAACAAGAGAAGATGGATCAAAAATTGCTCGACAGTGTAAATCCTTTGTAAGTTGGCTAATGGACAACAAATTCAATGAAAAATCATGTGCATGTAACATGTTCTTGAGATGCATGGATGGTGTCAGTCTAATCTCCCCCTGACCAGTAATCGGGGAATGTGTTCCATTAGCAATAACCACAATACGGCCTGGAGAAATCTGTCTGTATCCTGCAAGCAGACCTTGGTCACCACACAAATGATGTGTGGCACCAGAGTCCATAATCCACTCTAAAGTATCTGATCCACTACTGCTAGTGAATGCATAGGTGCTACCTGATGTACTGGTGGATGCAAATGCGGACGCGGCAACATCAGAGCGACTCTCAGAAGTAGGTGTTGATGCAGCGGGACCAGATGGAGGAATGATGCTCCTCAGATGGGCTACAAGATCATCAAAGCGCTGATCCATAGATGAAGCAGATGGGGGATCGATCTGTTCAGCGACTCGTGCAGAAGCAGGAAACCCATGCTTAGAATAGTATTTGTCTTCGGTATGTCCAGAACGATGGCAAAAAGTACATGATGGCCGAACACGGCCTCCTCTGCCACGAGGTCCACGGCCACGGAACTGATGATGACCTCCACGACTTCGATTGGCTGCCATGGCGAGGCGGTCTGATTCGTAGCGGACGAAGGAACAGTGATACAACTCAGCCTATGAAAAGCTTCCTCCATAGGAGGAATAGTAGAATCCGCCAAGATCTGGGAATGTGCTGCCTCGTACTCTGGATCAAGGGCAGCAAGAAAAACACCCACCATAGTGGCATTCCGATAGGTCTTCTGTTGCTCTGGAGTGGTTGTGAGAGGCATGAAGCTATAAAGCTTCTCAAACATTCCACGTAAAGACGTGTACAATGATTGTAGAGGCTGTCCATTCTGCTTGATTGTAAAGATGTCATGCTGAAGCTGCAGAATCTTCGTCTCATTCTTTGCCTGTGAGTAGGTGGTAGCCAGTATGTCCCATATTGCTTTGGTAGTGGGCTGATGGAGAATATCGTTAGCAATCTCAATTGCTAATGTTCCGGAAAGCCAGACTTTGGCATATGCATCATCTGCCTCCCAAGAGGCATTAACCCCTGTCTTCTCAACAGGCTCTTCCTCAGTAAGAATGTGCTTCCTGCCGGTTGACTTCATTATGCTCATGAACTGCATGGCCCATAGTTCATAGTTTGAACCATCCATCTTCACAATAGGCGCTGGACCTCTGAAGGCGCCTGTAGAGGAAATATCTGCCTTGCTTTCTGACATTATGATATTGGAAGACTAGGGGAGTAGACTAAAGATGTGACTGTCTACACTGACATTAACGGGTTCAGTTGCATGTGCAGACGCAAGCAACAAACCTATCAATCTGGAACCTCTCGCGCGCGCGGAACGGGGCTGAAGTCGCACACGCGCCGGTCTAGGGCTGCACGCTCATGGAAATCACATGCATAGATGTGCGCGCAGATGTGTGTGTAGGATCATGAGCGAGAACACGCGCAAGCACGCAGATACGCGTGGAGATGCACAGGTGCACGTGCAAGATCGCGAGCAAGGGCACGCACGAGCGCGTGCAAGAACGCACGCAGGCACGCAGATGCGCGTGCACAGGCATGCAGATGCGCGTGCACAAGTGCGCAGATGCGCGTGCGCGGACGCACAGATGCGCCTACGTGAGCTTGCGCACTCAGGCGAGAGGCGGTGCACAAGGGCACGACGCCGGGAGGCGGCGCACAGGGGCATGACACCGGGGCAGAGCACAGTGGCGCGAGGCGGCGTGTGCGGAGGGCTTGAAGGTGGAGGCTAGGATTAGAGTTTGGTTCGAGAACTCCGGTCTAGGACCGTCGCTCTAATACCATGTTGGGAAAATGAGAAAACTTGTTTACTCCATCCGCCCTAGGCTCTCTTATATAAAAGAGTAGCCTATGGGTAAAATACATAATGAGTCCAACAGGAAAAGAAAAATACAAGAAAAGTACAGAAGTGAATAATATATCTCTACAATTACAGGCGGAGGCTCCTTTCCCGCATGATTTCCCTATGACCAGGGACCACTATGAGTGGATGGGTGGCAATTTTTCAGTCAAGCATTTGTATGGCGCTCAGAAATGGTAGAGGAGGACAAGATCGGGTCTTATGCCAGGATGTGGGGATTATTTGGGCAAACAAGATTCCGAGCAGGATAAATGTCTTCCTCTGGTATCTGTAGAGAGACGGACTCTGTGACAAGATTAGGAGGACGAGGATCTTTGGGCTACAAGACGTGACTTGTAATAGATGCGGGGATCAGATGGAGAACTCAGAACATCTCTTCCTCACTTGCGCAGTTTCAGCAGTGGAGATACCACGTTCTTACCAGGAGGCGCTGAAGAGTAGTCATTGGCGTCTAGCTATGGAAAAGGAGATGCCCGCTTTACAATCTCGAGGTACGTGGAGTGTTGTGCAGGCTCGCGTCTGTTGTTGGCAGCAAGTGGATGTTCACTGTGAAACACCGTACTGATGGTACAATTGACAGATATAAGGCCAGATTAGTTGCTCGTGGGTTCACCCAAACGTACGGGTGGACTATCAGGATACTTTTTCACTAGTTGCGGGTCACTCCACATTGTTGATTCTTATTGCAGTTGCTGTTGTACGTGACTAGTCGCTTTTCCAGTTAGATGTCAAAATGCTTTCTTGTATGGGGATCTGCATGAGTAAGTTTACATGCAGCAGCCATCCGGGTTTGCTGCTGAGGGGAGTCTAGTATGGTGCGCCGACTTCACAAGGCCATATATGGACTCAAGTAGAGTCTAAGGGTTTGGTTTTAGAAGATATCGGAGTTGATTGCAGATCATTCTCTTTTGTTAAGAGAACTCAGAGAGGTACGGTTGTTGTTCTGGTGTGTGTTGATGACATAGTTGTTACTAGTAGTGATGGATAGGGTATTCAGGCAGCTAAGGATTTCCTTGGACGACAATTTGTGACCAAGGCACTTGGCAAGTTACGTTATTTTCTTGGTTTGGAGTTTGCACGAAGTCAACAAGGTATGATTATGATGCAAAGGAAGTATGTTACTGATCTTCTGGCCGAGATATGTATGGCAGGACGCGGACCTGCCGTTACACCATTGGATCTTAATGCTAGACTCTATGATTATGACTCTGAGGAGATAGATAAGAGACGATATAGGGAGCTGGTTGGAAAATTGTTATATGTTACTATTACCAGGCCTGACATGTCATTTGTTATGAGCAGAGTTAGCTAGTTCATGGAGCAACCTAGACAGGTTCATATGGATGCAATTTATATGATCTTAAGATATCTGAAATCTTCTCCAGGTGCAGGTCTACTTTTCAGAAGAGATACATCACTCTCAGTTACTGGATGTGCAGACACATATTATGTTGGGTGTCCCAAGGACAAGAAGTCCACTTGAGGCTTCACTATGGTCGTTGGTAGCTCGATGATTTCATGGAAGAGTAAGAAACAAACAGTAGTTGCTCGATCCAACGCTGAATCAGAATATAGGGCTATGGCCCAATGGAGCACGGAAATGATGTGGGTCAAGTCCGTTCTGATTGACCTTGCAATTGAGGTGCCTCTCCCAATGCACCTCAAATGTGATGATCAAGCTGCTCTATTCATAGCTAATAATCCAGCCTTTCATGAGAGAACAAAGCACATCGAAGTTGATTGTTATCATACCCGTGACAATGATCCAAAAGGGGTTTATTTCCACCTCTCATGTTGCTTCATGCGATCAGATTGCAGACATGTTTACCAAGGCTCTTGCGAGGGGTCTTTTTCACCGTGGTTGTTCCAAGTTGAGCATGATAGACATATATGCTCCAGCTTGAGGGGAGTGTTGAGAATTCTATATCGTTGTCTGTATTTATATTTGTCTAGTTTTCTGTCTTCTTTATGTAATTTCTCCCTAGAGACTTTGTCCTATATAAGAGGGCTCTAGGGTTACGTGGAGTAGAACTTTTTCTCTTCACACCTTTCCACACATATGATAGGATGCTCAGAGATGCAAATTATGCTAATGATCAAAATAAAAGGGAATTTACTACATGGTTCAACATCTTTGTTGATAGAAATATCAATACATGTCATATCAAGAAATAAAGTGTGATTGCTCATTCGAGTGCAAAATCAGAGTATTTTTAATTAGTCAGACCATAATAGAGATGGTCGGGGTTTGATCATTGAGTAATTGAACCCATGAAAATGCAGAGCAACAACGAGGCTGCTATATTTGTTGCAAACAACCAGTCGTCCATGAGGGGCCAATTATTCGAAATATACTGCCACTATGTCGTGATATGATCGAGAGGACGTCTCTAGTACACACCTCGTATATTTATCATCTTTTCGATGTGTTCACCAAGTTGCTATTTGCACACACTATTTGATCGATGTGTGCTGCTGAGCATGCATGATACTTATGCTCCATCTTATGAACTTTTTTGTTTGTCTTGTTTCTCTTTGTTTTAGCCCCACATTGCTTATGTACTATTTTGACCACCATCCCTCATTCTATATATATGGAGGGATGGATCCCTTGTAATGTAACAAATCTTGTGGTTTTTCAAATTGGCACGTAAGGTCTATAGGCAATGGTACAACTCTAGATTTAGTCATGGGAAGCAAAGCCATTTTTCTCTGTGCATTGACCAGAAATGTCTATGGCCTATCTATATTAGTTCCAAACAAAAGCTTTGTTATCTATATTAGTTTGAAACTGAAGCTTTCCTTGCATTTAGCATGGATGGCAAATGCATTTTGTTTTAGCTTCTAATTAATTGCAACAAAAGCTCGGGCCTGCTTCAATGTGTTATTTGAGTTAAACCCCAATCTTTTCTGTGGCTAAACCATCACGATATTTCTTGTCTTGTTCAATTGAGATCTGTTGTCATATTTCCATGGGTTTAAATTTTATACTTCCAGAAATATGTATAAATGCTGACAGGGTAGTGTAAAATTAAGACTCAAAATGCTGATCTTTGTGCTCATAGCGAATTGCGTGTTCACAGTAATAAAAACTTCCAAGATAAAACAGAAGGAAGAAAAGAATCCTGGATTTCTCTCAACAAAGAAGGGTTTTGGGAAGTAGACTAGAGGGTCAAAACGATCGACTAATGTGGGTTTTAAATCTTTATTCCCTTTTCCAGGATTCATCTTGCAGCTTTTAAACACGACCAGTCCCGTCACAGATGTAAGACTGTTTGCTCTGCAGCCTCTGCCTGTATTGGTCACACTTTTTTATATTATGGCTGATGCCTCTACTCTTCCTCGTGAGAATCGAACATGAAAAAAAACTAGCTTCTTGCATCTGTGCACTGAGTTGATGTGGAACACAATAGAAAATGGTGTCATGCTTGTATGAAAGGGGCTCTCTTATATATAGAGGAGAAATCCTAAAGGGTAAATTATATAATCTAGACAAAGGAAACACAAAATACATAATAGATATGGAAAGATAAATTTATCTATCAAAACTCTCCCTCAAGATGGAGCACAGATGTCTATCATGATCAGCTTGGAACGTCTCTGGGACGACCCTTCTAGCTAGAGCCTTGGTGAAGACATATGATGTTTGTTGCCCTAAGATGACATAGGAAGTAGAGATAAAACTCTTCTGAATCATGCAATGTTTATAGTGACAATTTACCTCAACATGATTGGTCCTCTGATGGAAGACATGGTTGTTGGCAATGAAAAGAGAAGCCCGGTTATCGCATTGTAGCTGCATCGGAAGGACACATCAATAGCTTATGTCAGTCTGAACGGATCTGACCCACATCATCTCAGTGCTCTGGCAATGCTAAGAGACCTGAAGAACTGAGATGATTGTATAGCGCAAAACTCCAAGGCATTAAGTAAACATACTTAACAATAGCAGAAAAATATTCTTTATTTCATGAATAAAAGATTGGATAACATACCCATCCCCAGATTTATTTTTCAAAAGAAACACCGTGAAAGTCTAGAAAAATCATCAACCATTACAAGATAGAACCGGGAACATGACTAGGACCTCAGATATCAAAATAGACCAACTGAAATAAAGTACTGTTATGACTCTAATAACTAGAAAAACTAGATCGGTGATGCTTCTTAAGATGCAAGCTTTGCACTGAAATGTGAACCGATATGGAATATGTGGGAGGACTCTACACAACTTCTACAAACGAAGGTGGCCGAACCGAAGATGCTACATGTAGGGGATACTGACCTAATAGGAACGAAAGTAGCTCCAACATATGGAGACTAGACTGGTTTATAGAGAACCTCTTGCTCATACATTGCTCGTGAGTATATCTTGAAACAGAAGAGTAGATGATCAGATATGATGTGGCAATGCAAATCCTTGGTATTTTGACCATTAGATAATAAATTCATGGAAAATTCTAGTGCATGGGGCATATTCTGCAAGTGCATAGATGGTGTCAACCGAATCTCCCCATGTCCTGTAACAAGAGAATGAGTCACTCTGCAATAACAACTAATCTACCAAATGAACTGATCTGTTGGAAGAGATCTAAGATTTCTCCATAGAGGTCATGAGAGGCACACGAATCCATTATCCACTCAAAGATGCATGTCTTGTGACAACTAGTAAAAGCATATGCTATTCCTGAAGTACTTGAAGAGGCCCAGATAGACGATGTCAGACCATCTTGAAGGGGCACTAATGCTATGCCTGGAAGTACTAGAAGGGCCCAGATAACGATGTCAGACCATCCCGAAGGGGTACTAGAGGGCCTTGCAACTGGAGTCATGATCTCCCTCAGACATGAGACTAGATCATCAACTTTTGCTCAGAAGATGTGACATGAGTAGCAAGGTCTCAACATGCTCCGCGACATAGGAAAACGTTCGATAACCATGCTTTTGGTAGCAGGTATCCTTGGAGTGACAAGAACTGTGACAGTAAGTGCAAGGTTGACATGGACATCCACCTCCTTTCGTACGAGCACCATGCCCCTGAACTAAGAAGGGCCTCCTCTGCTGTGAGATGCGGTGGAAGCGCTTGTAAGTAACTAAGTCCGTGTGATATCATACTCGTGGTCAACAGACACTAAAAATACTCCAACCATGGTGGTCTTCTCGTACACCTTCTGTTGCTTTAGAGATGTTGTCAAAGGCAGGAAGGTATGAAGCTTCTCAAACATGTTGTGGAGAATAGAAACGAATGAGATGTTTATTTCTTGTGTAGAGCCATAGGGAAGCTCCTCAGGTACATAGTAAACCATCAGTAGAAGTAAAATGTGATATGGAGTGATACATACATTGCCTTTTTTTTACTTTCATAGGGCTATAGGAAGCTCCTCAGGTACATCCAGGGTAGCGGTGGTGTGAGCACTCGAAGTGGTCATATTGTCCTGCATAAAAGGGACAGGCAAAGGTACATACACTGGGTGTAGAAGGTATAGAGGTACACTGTCAAGTATAGACGATTGGTGGAGGAAGTCCAGATGAATGTCACTCACAGTCTGTGTGAAATAACTTGTCTGCTCAAAGAAGGTGACATCAGCAGACATAGTATTGACGCCCAACATGATCATAGCAACGATAGCCTTCTAGGTACCCAAGAAAGACACATTTGATGGCACAAGAGGATAATTTGTCAGTTGCATGAAAGTTATGAGCAAAGGTAATAGAATCAAAAATTCGCAGAGGTATGGGAAAAGAAGACTCAGTAGGGTAAAGTAAAGAAAATGGGGTCCCCCTCCGAGAACAAACGAAGGAACACGGTTGATGGGATAAACTGCAGTAAGGATATCATCCCCCTCCAATAGTGTTTAGGAACACTCATTTGACTATGAAGAGATCTAGCAACATTTAGCAAGTGTCGGAGTTTCCTCTCAGCTAATACCATTATGTTGTGAAGTATATGTACATGATGTTTGATGAACAATTCCCTGGGATGCAAAGAAAGAGGTCAAATCCCGTGTGGGTTAACTCAAGAGCATTGGCAGTACGAATGATCCTAACAATGCTAGAAAGAAAGTTTAACATATTTTGAGAAATTTCTGACAATTTGATTAATCTCCAAAGACTTCTTTATTGGATATACCCAAGAAGATCGACTATAATCATCAATGAAAACTATAAAATAGCGATGACCACTTAATGTGTGGACTAAACAAGGTCTCCAAACATGACAATGAACGAGATGAAAAGCAGTAGTACTACGAGACTCGGTAAGAACCGGAAATGAAGCTTGATGGTGTTTCCCGAACTCACACACCTCACACCGAAAGGGCTTCAGAGTAGAAAGTTGAGGAAACATCATGGAGATGGCCTTGGTGGAGGGATGCCTAAGGCGCACATGCCATAGGAGTGGGTCTTCAGAGATGGACACATCACCGGTAAATTGGAGTCCGTGGGTATGTCAAGATAATAAGGTCTTTCTTCTCATGAACCCCACTAAAAATCTTGCCTCGTACGGATGTCCTGAAAATAAAACAAGACTCATCAAATATCACATGACAATGAAGCTCAACACAAAGCTCGTGAACTGACATCAAGCTAAGAGAAAAATCATGAGCATAATGAATCCTAGAAAGTCGGAGCTTGGAAGAGAATTCCATAGTTCCGACAGTAGTAATCGGTGATTGAGTCCCATTAGCGACTCAAACTAACTTCACAGAGGTAGATGGCGTTGAAGAGATGAGCATACTACTTTCTCCAGTCAGATGAGTAGATGCACCGGAGTCAATAATACAAGCTGGAACAGGAGTGACAACAGAGTTGGCTACTATACCTGAAGGAGTAGCCAGAGCAGCAGTGGTAGTGTTACTAGTGGTAGTAGGCCCTGGACTTTGAAGGATTTGCATCAGACGGGAGTAATATGCTTCATTAAGATGAACAATCTTGCTACTGGAGGTTGCTGCATGCGACACATCTTCCACATCATAGGCATCCTCATAGGTATTATTAGAAAATATAATGCGGAAGCGGAATCAGAAATAAAGATAAAGAAATATGAACAACGAGATTTAATGGGAGCCCTACTTCCTAAGGAGCGGGATGAAACCACGGAAGAACGCCTCAAAGGGCTGATGTATGCATGCACTTTGTCACTGAATACAGGTGACGAGGGGCTTCTTATATAGCCCTCACTGAGTCTCCCACATCCCACAAGTGATGTGGGATTAAACAACTGGATGTGGTAGATGGATCCTAGAGAGATCCATTTACCCATCTACTACAAGAGTGACGCATACCAACATACTCCAACTCCCCCCTCAAGCTAAGAGGATGCAATGCTCAGCTTGGACAAATAGAAAGAAATCTCAACTCACGCTACATGGCACTACTGACAATATCAACTCAACGCGCACATTTGTCGGCTGCTATCGAGGACGTTACTTCTCATTTCGTGCAGGTGAGGAGGACGAACGAACTAGAGTGTGAGTCAGACTGAAATCTCCTCGTCAGAGAATATGAGCTCTGTATTGCGCCTGTCAGAGTCACTGCAACTTGAAAACGAGTCTCTACACAGAGAACTCTGGCCCGCCACAATAATGTGAACAACTGCTCTATTTCTCTGAAAGGGTCGAACTGAAAAGTCATGGAGACATCCTCGTCAGAGTCCACGGTCACTGGAGAATGGAGGTCTGAAGAAGTCTCCTCATCGGAGAACTGGGTCTCTTCCATACTGGCTCAGAGAATGGGATCTCTACTCTGGACTCCCTATGAAAGCACATGAAAACCCTAGCCCACATGGCATAGGGAGTGGATCTCTGGAGTCTCTATGGATCACATGAAAACCCTAGCCCAAACACAAAAGATGGGGACCACAAACAATGATGGCATACATGTGTACATATGAAAAGACCGCATACATGTGCCATGTCTGAAACTGAAGACTCGGAAACATTTGACCATCGAGTCTGAATATCAACTATAGAGTTTGGAAATCTGACTGGCTTCTGGACTGGAGAATATTAATCTGTAGCCTCTGACTCTACACAATACTCTTCCTTTCTCCCATACTTGTCGGAACACAATGACATCGACAAAATTGGGAGAAGACATGATGAATGGGGAAAACATGAATCACATAAGTTGATAATTTTTTCGGCTTTTCTGCTCACATTTTTTAAAAAATTCATTTTCATTTTTTGAGCTGTTTCAATCAGTTTTTTACGGCTTTTCACTTCTCTTTTTTGCAATTTTTTTCTCGCATACGGTTTTTTTGTTGTACTCGCCTCTTCTTCGTCTTCTTTTTTAACAATCAAACCGCTCAATTTTTCGGCCTCTCTCTTCTCTCCCTTTTTTTATTAATTTTTTTCCTTTAAAAAACACACGGTCCCCATTGGGCCAAAACATTGCGGCCCCTCTCTTTTTTTAACATACAACCCACTTGCCCTTCAAACTCAACCCCCTCTTTTTGTTTTTCTTGCCTTTTTTTTAAAAAATAACATGCCCCCTTTTCCTATTTAGGGTTCCCCGATTGGGAACCCCTTTTGCTCTCATACCTGTCGCCCCTAATGGGTGTCGAAGAAGGGACCGCACCTTGGAAGTCATCTTTGCCAGGAGACTAGGCTGAGCCTGGAGCTTGTGCGTTGCCACCGCCTCTTTTAGAGATGGAGGATAAATGTTGCCGCCTGTTGGAGCGGAGGGGAGGTTGGAGGCTGCAGCGTTGCCGGGAACAGAGGGGGCTTCAAGCCCCGAGCTCCTCGTGTAGGAGGGGAGGGCTCCGCACTGGGGCATGTGCAAGGGACTCCCCGCTGGAGGCATTCTTCTGGAGCTCGGTTAGGAGACCGGGAGGGGGAGGCAGCCTGGAGCTATGCCGCTCGGGAACACGGTCGAGGTGATGGTGATCATTCCGGTCCTGAAATCAAAGCTCTCATTCACAATCTGCAGGATCTCCTTGTCTGGGGTCTTGCTTGTGCCATAGATGTTGACGAAGACTGAGAGTGGCTCTGGAACACCGATGGCATAGGCACCTGCACGATGCACTCGTTGCGAGCCCATTGGCAACAATACTCTTGGTTGCCTGCTTGACAGTGTATGCACCACTACGGTCTACCTTGGTGGGGTCCTTTCTAGAGAAAGCACCACCGTGGGTTCCCTAGCTGCCATAAGTGTCAATGATGATCTTACGATCGGTGAGGCCAACATCACCATGAGGTCCTCGGATGACAGAGCGGCTAGATGGGTTGAGGTGGAAGACGGGCACAAAGTCGCTGGAGGTACAGCTGCCGGACGGGTGCTGCTTGGAAATCAGATCTCGAGTTCCAGAGATGGAACCCTTGGATGAACCATAATCATGGACACTGATCTTCACGAACACGATCTTTATAAAAAGAATGATCTTCAAGAATGGATAATAATTAAATCGAATCTCGATCAGAACACAAATCTTCAATAGAAATCCGCGAGAATCAAACCCGCTCTGATACCATGTTAGAAAATATAAAGCAGAAGCGTAATAAAAAATAATGGTAAAGAAATATGAACAATGAGATTTAACGTGGAACTCTACTCCCTAAGGAGCGGGAAACCACGGAAGAATGCCTCAAAGGGTTGATGTATGCATTGCACTTTCTCACTGGATATAGGGGGTAAGGGGCTTCTTATATAACCCTCACTGAGTCTCCACATCCCACAAATGATAGATGTGGGCCTAAACAATTGGATGTGGTAAATGGATCCTGGAGAGATCCATTTACCCATCTACTACAAGAGTGACGCATACCAACATACTCCAACAAGTTTATTGGTGTGATAAAAAGTTACGCCAAATTCTGCCAGCATCGTTCAGTTAGGTGGTTCCACTGACCCACAATGAGTGCATGAGGCAGTAGAGTCTCGCCCACAAACGCTGTCAAAGTCGCGGCCTCGTCCAAATTCCCGTCTACTGCCACGACTTGGATCACGACTACGTCCTCCTCGAAAGTTGTATCCGCCTCCTTGTCTAGATGAGGCGATATGTGCAAAGTTCTGTGTTGAAGGTAAGACATGAGGCAGAACAATAGATGTCTCGAGTTCCTCAAGTCGGCCAAAGATGACCTTCATTGTTGGCAATGTGTCTGATATAAGAAATTGCTCCTTCGCTGCATGGTATCTAGAATACAAGCCATCAAGAAAGCGGTATACTTGCCGGTCAGAACGTTCTTGTATCTGTTTGGTGCAACATGAGGGCTGGAATATTGCTAGCTCCTCATACAGGCTGGAAAGATGCTTGTAGTACTCTATGAGGGTAGAATCTCCTTGAGATGCCGACCATATTCGCCTGTAATTGTCTACAAGGTGTGGAAGGCATGAAACGAAAAGTTGCATCCCATCTTAGCCCTAGAGCTCTCCTATATAGGAGAGAAGCTCTAAGGGAAAATTACATAAAGTAGACAGAAGAAATAAGAAACTATAAAATAAAGATAATGAGATATAAATATCTCAACACTCTCCCCTCAAGTTGGAGCATATATGTCTATCATGCTCAGCTTGGAACAACAATGGTAAAAAGGACCCCTTGCAAGAGCTTTGGTAAACATATCCGCAATCTGATCGCTTGAAGCAACTTGAGAGGTGAAAATAAGTCCCTTCTGGATTAGATCACGAGTGTAATGACAATCAACTTTAATGTGCTTTGTTCTTTCATGGAAGGCTGGATTATTAGTTATGAATAAAGCGGCTTGGTTATCACATTTGAGTTGTATAGGAAAAGGCACCTCAATAGTTAGGCCAATCAGGTCAGACTTGACCCACATCATTCTCGTGCTCCGTTGGGCCATGACCCTGTACTCTGATTCAGTAGTAGATCTAACCACAACTGTCTGTTTCTTACTCTTCCATGAACCAACGAGCTACCTACAAACATAGTGAAGCATGAAGTGTAGTGAAGCATGAAGTGAACTTACTATCCTTGGGGCACCCAGCATAATCTGCATCCGCACATCCAGTAACTATGAGAGACGTGTCTCTTCTAAACAAAAGTCCTGCACCTGGGGAAGATTTTAGATACCTTAAGATCTTGTTAATTGCGTCCATATCAACTTGCCTTGGTTGCTCCATAAACTAGATGACTCTGCTTATTGCAAATGATATATCAGGCCTGGTGATAGTGACATACAACAGATTTCCTACTAGCTTTCTGGACCATCTCTTATCCATCTCCTCAGAGTCATCATCATAGAGCCTAGCATTGGGAAAATTGGAGTAGTAGCAGGTCAACATCCTGTCATGCGCGTCTCATGTAGGAGGTCAGTGACATACTTCATTTGCATCATTAACATGCCATGCTGATTCCTTGCAAACTCTAGGCCAAGAAAGTAACGCAACTTGCCAAGGTCCTTGGTCACAAACTGTTGTCCAAGAAAATCCTTAGCTGCCTGAATGCCCTGATTGTCAATGCCAGTAACAATAATGTCATCAATGTAGACCATAATAGCAACGGTACCCCTCTGGGTTCTCCTAACAAAAAGAGAATGATCTGCAGTAAATCTGACAAATCCCTATCAATCAATTCCGAAAGCTTATGAAACCAAGCCCCACGAACTCTGCTTAAGGACATATATGACCTTGTGAAGTCTGCACACCTTATTAGATTCCCCCTTAACATCAAATCCCAGTGGCTGCTGCATATAAACTTCCTCCTGCAAGTCCCCATACAAAAAGGCATTCTTGACATCTAATTGGAAAAGCAGCCAATCATGTACCACAACAACAGTAATAAGAATGCGCAGCGTAGAATGACACTCAAATGGAGAAAAGGTATATTGATAATCCACCCCATCGGTTTGGGTGAACCCACGAGTAATAAGTCTGGCATTATACATGTCCACAGTACCATCCGCATGATGTTTTACTGCAAACACTCATTTGCTGCCAACAACAGATGCATCAGGAGGAGCATGTACAACACTCTACGTACCGTGAGACTGTAACGCTGTCATCTCCTCCACTGCCAAATGCCACCGACTACTCTGCAATGCCTTCGTATAGGACCGTGGTATCTTCACGGCTGATAGACCCACAACAAACCTCTGAAAATTCTAGGAGAATCGAGCCAGAGAAACATGGAAAGTAAGAGGATACATAGTGCATGCACGCCTCTTCTTCCGTAGGGCAATAATCACATCAAGGTCCTCGGCTTCCTCAGTAGTAGAGACTGGATCATCTACAACATTCTGCACTTAACGCTGCACACACAAATCACGAGTGCCATTAAATAAACTCAATTGCTCAGAACATACCTGGGGCATGCTGGATGATGGAAGCACATGAGCACGAGGTCGGCGTTGGTAAACCTACGGAAAGAAGGTAGATGTGGCAGGCGGTAGAGGAGAACGTGGTGTAGATGGTGGTGGAGGTGGAGGCAGAGGAGGTGGTGGTGGTGGTGTAGTGGGGCTTGGAGTAGACATCGGAGGTAGAGGCATGTAAACCTCTTCTCCACTCTCTGAAGGAATGAACTTGTCACATGTAGGAGAGAAATACATAATAAGCTCGAAGAAGGTGACATCTGCACTAACATAATACCTTCGTCGAACAGGGTCAAAGCAACGATATCCCTTTTGGGTCCTGGAATATCCAACAAATACATATTTGACAACTCTAGGAGAGAGTTTGTCAAGACCTGGAGACATCTGATGAACAAACACAATTGACCCAAAAACATGAGGCGTTAGAGAGAAAAGATCTGTCTCAGGAAATGCCATCGAGAAGGAATCTTTTCCCTTAAGGACCGATGAGGGCATGCGATTCACCAGGTAGCAAGCAGTTAAAACTGCATCCCTCCAGTATGAATGAGGAGCACAACTCTGGATCAAGAGAGTCCTGGTAACATCCAAAAGGTGGCGATGTTTTCGTTCAGACACCCCATTCTGTTGAGACGTATAAGTACAAGATGCCTGATGCATAATAACTTAGGTTCTAAGAAATTGAGAGAGTTGACTACTGCAGAATTCAAGAGCATTATCAGAATGAATATACTTGATATTTGCAGAGAAAACATTCCTTATTTTATTAATAAAAGACGGAATAACATGACATGCATCAGACTTGTTCTTATGAAGAAAGACCCATGACAATCTTGAAAACTCATCGACAGCAAGAAGATAAAACCTATGCCCCTGTTGGTTTGGAACACGACTTGAACCCCAAATATCAAAATGAATTAACTCAAAAAGACTATGATGATCCTGACGACTCTGGAATATAGACTGATGATGATTCCCAAGCTGGCAAGCCTCACACTGAAAAGTAGAGCGATGAGAAATCTGAGGAAGAACGTGGCACAACTTTTGTAGAGGAAGGTGACCAAATTGCAGATGCCACACATGGGGAGAAACAGATCCAGTGCGAAGAGAAGAAGCACCAACATATGGGAATTGTACCAGCCTATAGAGACCTCCTTGCTCACGGCTAGATCTAATCACCCTGCCCGTAAGAATGTCTTGAAACACAAGAGCAGAAGGATCAAATATGGCATAATAATATGAATCCTTGGTGACTTGACTAATGGACAGTAAATTCATAGAAAATTCAGGAGCATAAAGAACATTTTGAAGTTGCATTGCAGGGGTTAACTGCACCTCCCCCTGACCGGTGATGGGAGAGTGTATCCCATCTTCTATCACTACTGATCGTAAGTGCTAAACTGCCCTTTATCACCACATAGATGATTGGATGCTCCTGAATCCATAATCTATTTTGACAAATCTGCTATGTAACAGCTAGTAAGAGCATAGGCTATACATGATGTGGAAGCTAATGCTGAAGCAACTACCTCTGAGGATCCTGAAGGAGAACTAGTTGACCCAGGAGCAGGTATAATCTCCCCGAGTCGTGCTACAAGTTCATCAAATCTCTGATCAGATGCAGGTGATGGACTTCCAACCTACCGAGTCTACTCTACAAACCGTGCTGAAGCGGGAAAGCCATGGTTGTAATAGCATGTTTCCTCAGAGTGTCCTGGCCTATGGAAGTAGGAGCATGGCTGATGGGGTCAACTACCCCCTCCCTTGCCACGATTACCATGATTAGGGGCCTGCATAATGCTCCACCTACCACGAGAGGCAACCATGGATGACGAGGTCTGAGACTGCTGAGCACCACCAGAAGATATAGAGAGCCTGCTCAATCTGCGGTATGCCTCCTCCATTGGAGGTATGGTTGTATCAGTAAGGATCTATGCTCGAGCAGCGTCGTACTCAGGATCGAGGGTGCTAGAAAAACTTCGGTCATCTTTGAGTCTTTATATGCCTTGAGCTTCTCTGGTGTGGCAGTCAAGGGAATGAAACCATAGAGCTTTTTAAACATATCCCTCAGAGAAGTGTAAATGGTATGAAGATGAGCATTCTGCTTTGATGTGAATATATCGTGCTGAAGTTGCAATATCTTCGACTCATTTTTCGCTGTAGAGTACGTAGCGGCAAGAATGTCCCACATAGCCTTTTGCAGTAGGCTGACTCAGTATGTCATTGGCTATCTCCATAGACACAGACCCAGATAGCCACACCCGCGCATGTGTCATCTACATCAAATGAGGCATTAACCCCAGTCTTATCACTAGGCTCCTCTGTTGGAGCATTCGTTGTATGCGCCCATTGTGTTGTAGTAGGGTAAATGGATCCTGGAGGAGATTTATTTACCCCATCTAGTGTTTAGTCCCACATCGTCCAACAGTGGGACTTGGAGGCCCTATGGAGGCTATATAAGGAGCCCCGGGCCTCCTGTAACAGATGGGAAAAAGCAATGCATAACACGCCCCGTTGAGGGCTTCTCCCATGGTTTCATCCCGCTCCTCACGGAGTTGGGTTCCACGTAAAATCATGGTGTTTCCATGTCTATATTTCTGTTATTATGCTCTGTTTTATCATTACGCTTCCGCTTTCAATTTTCTAACATGGTATCAGAGCGGGTTCGATTCTCGAGGATTTGTTCTTGAGATTTATTTTTTCGAGATTTCGATTCAGTTGATCTTGATGATTATTTTGGAGAATACTGTTCATAAGATTTATTTTCAAGATCTCCACGGTTTTTCTGAAGATCAAGGGTCCATGGTGATCCTTCGGCGCATCCTGTGATTCAAGGCACCTCGTTTTCTCAAGACGGAGGTCGCGTACACATGCGCGCTCCTCTTCCCGCCGCATCATCCAGGCGGCGATCCCCGCGGCACCAGCCTCAGGTGGAGGCACTAGTTCCAGGCGGAACTCCAGGAGCGACGGGCATCTCCAGGCGCACTCGTGCGCACAGACGCCAGGCAAGCATCTCCAGACATGCCGCATCTCCCAGGGATCCAGGCGCAGGCGACGCGCCCACAAGGTGCAGTGCCTCCCTCCTCCCTTATCGATCTCCGATGCTCCTCCAATTCGAGGAGATAGCGCGCGAGGCGGCATCGCGACCTTCCAGGCGCTGGCGGCGCCATCTCCTTCGAGTCCAGGCGACGCGCAGCCCCGTCGTAAACCCCCTTAGCACTCCCCCTTTCTTTTTTTTTCGGTACGCGCCTTTTTTTTTCAAATCAGATTTTTTTTAACGCTGCTCACGGCCCAAAGGGCCCCTCCCTTTTTTTTCACGGCCTCCGCACCCCCTCCTTAATACTGCTCACGGAACCCTATTAAGGGGAGGCGGCGCATGATTGAAAAAAAAGGGGAAGAGGGGTCCCAACATGGGGACCCTAAAAACGGTATCCTTGTCATTAAAAAAAATTGGTTGTATCCGGCCCAAATGGGGCCCTTCTGGGCGGCTGAGGCAAGTTAAAAAAAAGGGGGGGGACGAAAAGAGGAGCCCTGTTGGGCTGTTGATGTTTTTTTTAACCCTAAGTGGGCTGATTGGTTTTCTTTGTAAAAAAAGGAAAAAAAGGCGCGTACAAGAAAAAGCCGTACGCATTGCAAAAGTTTTCAAAAAAAATTGCAAAGAAAAGCTGTAAAAAAATGATGAAATGGCTTAAAAAATGATTTGCAAAAGCTGTGTAAATAAAAAAGGACGGCTTAAAAAAAATTTAAAAAAGGGGCCGAAAAAAAACGACCAAAATGTTATCCATGTTTTTGAGAGGCCGAGAAAAAAAACTTTGTAATCGGCTTATGTTTTCTCCCACATTATTTTGTCTTCTCCCAACTTTGTCGATGTTCATTTTCCGACAAACATGGATTTCAAAAAAGTATGGGAGAAAGGGGGAGTATGATGTAGAGTCACAAGTCTATTCAGATTCTCCAAATCCAGATTGCAGACCAGTCAGATGTTCAGACTCTACAGTTCAGTTTCATACTCGACGTCAAATATTTCCGAGTCTCAAGTTTCAGACACGCACGAGTTTGCAATCATTTTCAGATGAGCATATGTTGCCATCATTTGTTCGTAGTCCCCATCATTCTTGTGGTTGTTTCGGCCAGAGTTTTCATGTGAGCCATAGGAACTCCAGAGCAGAGGACCATTCCCAGGACAAGGGGTATCATAGGTACACCAGAGCAGTGCACCATTCTCTGAGCCAGATGGGAGAGACCCAGTTCTCCGACGAGGAGACTTCATGCGCAGTTCAGACTCGATGGTCAGATTCCGAGTCTTCAGTTGACTCACACTACAGCCCGTTCGTCCTCCTCATCTGCACGGCATGAGAAGCAACATCCTCGATTGCAGCAATGTGCGTGTTGGGTTGATATTGTCCGTAGTGTCCTGTAGCGTTGAGTTGCGTTTATTTCTGTTTGTCCAAGCTGAGCATTGCATGCTCCAGCTTGAGGGGGAGTGTTGGAGCATTCGTTGTATGCGCCCATTGTGTTGTAGTAGGGTAAATGGATCCTGGAGGAGATCCATTTATCCCATCTAGTGTTTAGTCACACATCGTCCAACGGTGGGACTTGGAGGCCCTGTGGAGGCTATATAAGGAGCCCCAGGCCTCCTGTAACATATAAGAAAAAGCAATGCATAACACGCCCCATTGAGGGCTTCTCCCGTGGTTTCATCCCACTCCTCACGGAGTAGGGTTCCACGTAAAATCATGGTGTTTCCATGTCAATATTTCTGTTATTATGCTCTGTTTTATCATTCCGCTTTCGCTTCCGATTTTCTAACATCCTCCTTCGTGAGGATGTGCTTCTTACTATTACACTGCATCGGGCTCATGAACTGTATGACCCACAGTTTATAGTTCGTTCCATCCATCTTGTAGATGGGTGTTTGACCTTTGAAGGCACCCAAGGATGAAGGCTTTGTTGTTTGACATGATGACAACAATATCCAAGACTGCGACTACACAAGTACTACCTGCGTCTACATTGACATATGAGGAGATGGTTATGAGTGTAGACTCATACCACAACCTTGAGACGATTCCGCATCTTCCGATACCAAAGATGGTATCCAGGAGGCTGTGCGTAGCAACTCAGAAGTCTAGAAGGATTGGTGGGTGGTACCGGCGGCACAAGAGGCGCGACTGGAGCCGTTGAAGCCTCGAGCGATGCTTTTGGTGTCGCGGGAGGTGTCGGCTGGTACCGCTGGGGGCTCGGACTACCTTGTGCGGGACCACTTGATGAGAGAAGCGTCCACATAAGGAGAGAGGGCGGGTGGTGGCGGCATGTTTTGGGTATTAGGCTCCGGTCTGGGACCGTCACTCTGATACCATGTGGAGAAGAGAAACGAATGAGATGTTTATTCCATAGAGTTAGGGTCTCTTATATAGATAGAAAACCCTAAAGGGTACTAGAGAAAAAATATATAAATACCTCTGAATGATTACGGAACCCGAAGGATTACAAACATAAATGTAAATATAATAACTCTAACACATGCCATGAGAGACGAATAGAAAGTATGAAGAGAACGACCATTCTGCTTGGCCATGAAGATGTGATACTGTAGTTGTAGTATCTTCGTCTCGTTCCTCGCCGAGAATAGGCAGCCACGAGGATGTCCCACATTGTCATAGTAGTGAGCTGGTGCAGGATATCATTGGCTATCTCTGTGGTAAGAGTATCATATAGTCAAACATGTGTGTATGCATCATCTTTCTCCCAAGAGGCACTAATCCCAGTCTTGTCGATCAACTCATCATGTGTCAAAATGTACTTCCTAGTGCATTGCATAAGGCTCAAGAATTGCATGGTTCATCACTCGTAATTGGTCCCATCCATCTTCACAATGGGTGCCTGTCCTTTGAAGGTACCTGAAGATGATAGGTCGATATTGTTTTTTGGCATGATGCCAGGAAAAGACGCGGTTGAGGCTGCATACTAATTCGAATGTGTGTACACATTTATACAGGCAATCACTTGTGTGTGCAAACTCATTCCACCACCATTCTCATCAATGAAGAAAGCTCTGTAGGGAACACGCATGAATCTAGAAGTCTGATTTCACCACAAACCACCCAAAATCATGCCATTTTGGAGTCCTCGTGATGCGTAACTGCAAGATGTGAGACCTCTGGTGTCTTAGAGGGGCCTACGACAGTGCCACTGGAACCAAAAATGCTTCTGGACAACGAAACGACAGTTGGAGATCTCTCTAGGAGGCCCTTGAAGGTGCTGGATGGTGCCAGAGATGCACCGCGGAAAACCAATAGTAGTTGGGAGGCGTCGCTTGGCCTCACCGGCGAGAGAAGACCACCGCACAAGAGGCTGGAACCCTCGTAGAGGGGCCGCCATGCGTGAGGCGTGGAGCCATTAGGGGCTGTTGCACGACATCGATAGGGGGTTGAGGGTTAGGTTAGGGCGTGTGGGATCAGGCTCCGATTAAGGACCGGCGCTCTAATACCATGTGGAGCGAAAACTATAACTTGCATCATCATGAAAGGGGTCATAGGACTCTCTTATATAGAGAGGAGAGAAGCCATAATAGGTAAATTACATAATAGAGATGAAAGAAATAAAAAATAAATATATATAATGAAAGATAAATATCTCTCTCAACAAATACGGACAGTATAATAAAATCATGTGGTCATCACGTGGGATCTTCCCCTTGCCACTAGTGAAAACTTCTTCAAATAAGTTAATTTGCTTGAAAGTGGGGGCATTATTTCATAGCTGTTTTTTTATTATTTGTAAGTGTCCGTGAATTATGAATTGTATTGTCACTCCTTTGGGTTTACTTGAGTTGCTGCAGTTTCTTCAGTAATAATTATTCTTATCTATGATACAGGATTTCTACCGCATCAGCCAACTCCTCTGGCCCTGATTCCACAATAAAATCACCACCTTCTGAAGCCACTACATCTAGCGGGTCAACCTCCCCTCCGGCAAGGGCTCCTCTAATAGATCTTCTCAGCGGGGATTTTAATCCACCTGAAGATGAGAGTCCACTAGCAATTGTCCCTGTTAGCATAAATTCTTCCAATTCCACATCTGACCAGAATGTTTTGGCTCTTTCAAATGCATTTCCCCTAAATGCTGGTTTTGACCATCAACCTCCTAGCTCCTTTAATTCTCATTCATCATACTCTACATCACAGATGCATACTCCTATACCCAACACCCAGGTGACACAACAGAAGCATGATTTGCATTCGAGCTTCAATGATGCAAACTCGGCCTTACCCCAAATGGATCAATCACATTATGTGCAAGCAAATGTAATGGATAAGGTAAGCGGACCATGGAGCATGCAGGGGTTCAATATGCAGTCGCCTCAGTCGCATAGTTTTGGTAAGTCTACTACTGTTATCAGTTTATTACTTTGTCAATGCAAAGAAAAAAAGTTTTCTGACATTTTAATTTCCACGAGGCAAAGGGTTGTTGGTTATCCTAGAACATTTTTACATTTATATGGGCTCTGTGACAAATTTTGGGAGAATCGGTGTGGCTCAACATTTGCAATTCTGTTGTGTAGATTAAGATTTTACTTGAATTTCATGCGTTAATAGGACTTAGAGCTCCGGTTAAATAGAGCCATTCTATAATTGGTGTTCGTTGATCCGGCCTTGTCAATTGTTATGTGTTGGGAAAAAATGAAAAGATGTTTATTCTTTGAGCCCTAGGCTCCCTTATATAGGGAGATGATTTGAGATAGTAGTCCTGTTCCTGGAGATGATTTGAGATACCTTAGTATCATCTGTATAGCATCCATATGAACTTGACGAGACTGTTCCATGAATTGGCTCACCCGACTGACTGCAAATGAAATATCGGGTCTAGTAATGGTAACATAAATAAGCTTTCCAACCAGCTCTCTGTAACTCCTCCTGTCCACCTCATCAGTATCATCATCGTAGAGCTTCATGCTTGGATCCATGGGTGTAGTCGCAGGTCGACATCCAAGCATACCTGTGTCACTCAACAAGTCAGTGACACACTTTCTCCGAGTCATCACAAGTCCCTTTTTATTTCTGGCAAACTCCAATCACAGAAAGTATCTTAGGGCTCCTAGATCCTTGGTAACAAATTCACAACCCAGAAATTCTTTTGCCCTATTTATTCCCTGCATATCATCTCCTGTAATGAGTATATCATTGACATATACCATAATAGCAATCATATCTCTGGAGGTTTTCTGTGTAAAAAGAGAGTGATCTGCATTCGACCGTTTGAACCCCTATTTCGCAAACAAGTCTGAGAGCTTCTGGAACCAGGCTCTAGGACTCTGCTTAAGGCCATAGATTGACTTATGATGTTTGCACACTTGTGAAGACTCCCCCTCAACAGCAAACCCCGGCGGCTCTTGTATATAGACTTCCTCCTGAAGATCACCATACAGAAAAACATTCTTGACATCCAACTGAAACAAAGGTCAATCTCGCACCACAGCAACAGATAATCGAATGCATAAGATAGAATGTCGAGCAACACTGGAGAACGCGTCAAGACAATCCACCCCGTATGTCTGTGTAAATCCACGGGCAACCAGTCGAGCTTTGTACCTATCAATGGTACCATATACATTTTGCTTCACCGTGAAAACCCATTTACAACTGACTATAGACGCCCCAGCAGAGGCGGGGCCAAGGCTCCAGGTACCTCTTGATTGAAGAGCAGCCGTCTCTTTTTCCATAGCTAGTTGCCACCGATCATCCTACATGACCTCCTGATAATTCCGTGGAATGGCCACAATAGATAATGCAATTACAGACTTCTGAAAATCGCCAGTCAAGCGATCAAAGGAGACCATGGATGCAATAGGGTATGTAGCGCAGCTGCGCTTCTGCTTCCGAAGCGCAATAGGTAAGTCCAACTCAGTAACCTCCACACCTGTCTCCTGTACAGAGCCCTGCTCAGATACATCACCAGACCCATCGTTAAAAAATATGTATTCAGAACATACCTTACGTGTGCTAGATGATGAGCGATGACCATGAGCAGAAGTAGGCCGCCGGATATAGTAATGTGGCAAGGGTGGAACCGTGACCATAGTAGGTGGTGGTGGTGGGGTTGGTGGTGACGGTGTTGGTGGAGATAATGGTGGTGGCGGCATGTATATGTAATCATCAAAGTCTGAGGAGGCCAACCGATCACCTGTAGGAGAAAAGTACATCACCGACTCAAAAAATGTGACATCAACACTAACATAATACTTCTTTCGCATTGGATCATAGCACCTGTACCCTTTTTGTGTCCTGGAGTACCCTACAAAGATACACTTGACAGCCCTAGGAGAGAACTTGTCAATACCTGGAGACAACTGGTGGACAAATGCGACCGAACCTAACACACGAGAAGTAAGTGAGAGTAATTCCTTTTCAGGAAAAGCAAGAGAGAGGAATTTTCTCACCTAAAATCGACGAGGGCATATGATTAATAAGATAGCATGTCGTAAGAACAACATCACCCCAAAAAGAATGTGGAACATGACTCTGAATGAGAAGTGCCCTTGTAACATCAAGAAAATGTCGATGCTTCCTTTCTGCAACCCCATTTTGTTGGGAAGTATAGGCACACGATGTCTGATGAATAATACCTTGGGTTGAAAAATAATTGGAAAAAGGATGAGTACAGTTCCAAGGCATTATCATTTCTCGCAAATTTCACAAAAGATGAAAACACATTTCGTACATCAGTGAGAAAGGTTTTGATAACATCTCCAGCTTCGGATTTATTCCATAATAAAAGGACCCAAGACAGACGAGAGAAATCATCCACTGCAACAAGATAAAACATGTGTTCCTGATGATCCGGAACATGACTGCGACCCCAAATATCTATATGAAACAACTCAAAAATGGAGCTACTGCTCCGACTCTGATGACTGGGAAATGTTGACTTATGATGTTTTCCCAACCGACAAGCCTCACATTGAAAGGACGAGTAAGGAGAAATCTGATGCAGGACATAACATATAATCTGGAGCGGGAGATGACCAAAGCGCAGGTGCTATATAAATGATAAGTCATGTCTAACAGAAAGAGAAGAAATACCAGCATATGGAGTTCGGGTTTAGCGATAGAGGCTGCCTTACTCACTGCCACACCCAATCACCTTGCCTGTAAGGATGTCCTGAAATACAAGTGAAGATGGGTCAAACATAGATCGACAATGTAAATCCTTTGTAATCTGACTAATAGATAATAAGTTCATAGAAAAGTCAGGTGCATGCAACACATTCTGTAAATGCATAGAGGGTGTCAAACGAATCTCCCCATGTCCTATAATTGGGGAATGAGTCCCATCTATAATAACCACCGTGTATCCTGGAGGAACATGTTTGTATGCTGTAAGTTGATCCCTATCTCCACACAACTGATGCATGACACCGGAATCCATAATCCATTCAACTACATCGGATCCACAACTGCTAGTGAGCGCATAAGTACTACCTGAAGTTCTGGAGGAGGCTAAAGCTGCCACATCAGAGTGACTCCCAGAGGCTGAGGAAGGCATGGCAGGACTGGCTGGAGGTATAATGCCCTCAATCGTACTACAAGATCATCAAACCGTTAATCCATAGAAGAGGCAGCTGGAGGCCCAATCTGCTTCGCCACACGAGCAGAGGCATGCAATCCATGCTTAGAGTAGCATGTATCTTCGGTATGTCCTGAACGATGACAAAAAGTGCAGGGCTGACGAACACGACCTCCTCTCCCACGAGGTCCTCGTCCACGAAGCTGAGAAGAACCTCCTCGACCTCGAGAGGCAGCCATCGCTGAAGAAGTCTGACTGGCAGTGCAAGATGGAACAGTGACCCGACTGAGCCTACAGAAGGCTTCCTCCATTGGAGGAATAGTATAGTCTACCAAAATCTGAGAACGGGCCGCCTCATACTCAGGATCAAGGGCCGCCAAAAACATACCAACCATGGTGGCATTCCGATAAGTCTTCTGCTGTTCAGGGTTAGATGTCAGAGGCATGAAGCTAGAGCTTCTCAAATATCCCACGCAAGGATGTATATTGCGTGTGGAGAGGTCGTCCATTCTGCTTGATGGTAAATATATCATGCTGGAGCTGTAGAATCTTTGTCTCATTCTTCGCCTTTGAATAAGTAGCATCAAGAATATCCTACATCGCCTTGGCTGTGGGTTGATGGGATATATCATTGGCGATCTCTAATTCCAATGTACCTGAAAGCCAAACCTTGGCATATGTATCATCCGCCTCCCATGAGGCGTTAATCCCAGTCTTCTCGGTCGGTTCTTCCTCGGTAAGAATGTGTTTCTTACCTGTAGACTTCATCATGCTCATGAACTGCATGGCCCACAGTTCATAGTTTGACTCATCCATCTTTACTATAGGCACATGACCTCTGAAGGCGCCTATGGAAGGAACCTCGACCTTGCTTTCTGACATGACGGCTCGAGAAGACTAGAGATGAAGACTAGATACAGGCTTGTCTACACTGACATAGAGAGATATGATTGCATGTGTAGACTCATGCAACCAATCTCATCAAACAAAAAAACTCGGAGACGACGCTGTTGGGAAAAAATGAACGAGATGTTTATTCCATAAGCCCTAGGCTCTCTTATATAGGAGAGTAGCCTATAGGTAAATTACATAAAGCATACAACTGAAAATAAAAATAACAGAGAGACACACAGAAACTACTATATGCGTTAACACTCCCCCTCAAGATGGAGCATAGATATCAATCATGCTCAGCTTGGACACACACTTCTGGAATGGGCCTCGTAGTAATGCCTTGGTGAATATATCAGCAGGTTGATTCTCTGAGGCAACATGAGATGTAGCAATGAACCCCTTCTGAATCATGTCATGTATGAAGTGACAGTCAACTTCAATATGCTTGGTCCGCTCATGGAATGCTGGGTTGTTTGCAATGAACAAGGCTGCCTGATTATCACATTCCAAGTTCATAGGAGGTGGTACATCTAGACATAGGTCTGTAAGTACAGCCTTCACCCACATCATCTCTGTGCTAGCCTGGGCCATAGCCCTATATTCGGATTCAACACTAGATCTAGCTACCACCGTCTGTTTCTTGCTCCTCCATGAGACTAGAGCATCTCCTACATAGACTGCAAACCCTGAGGTGGACTTCTTGTCCTTGGGACATCCTGCATAGTCTGCATCCGCACATGCTGAGATAGAAATACCCTTTCCCTTCTTGAATAGCAAACCTGCATCTGGAGATGATTTGAGATATCTAAAAATCATATGTATTGCATCCATATGAACCTGACGTGGTTGCTCCATGAACTGGCTCACACGACTCATTGCAAATGATATATCGGGTCTAGTGATCGTGACATACAACAGTTTGCCTACCAGTTCTCTGTATCTTCTCCTGTCCACCTCCTCTGTGTCATCATCATAGAGCTTCATGCTGGGATCCATTGGTGTCGTAGCAGACCGACACCCAAGCATACATGTTTCACTCAACAGATCTGTAACATATTTCCTCTGCGACATTACTAATCCATACGGATTTCTAGCAAATTCCAGCCCCAGAAAATATCTAAGGACTCCAAGATCCTTAGTGACAAATTCGCTTCCCAGCTTTTCTTTCGCCTGCTTTATGCCTTGCTCATCATCTCCTGTAATCAAGATGTCATCTACATAAACCATAATTGCAATAATACCTCTAGAAGTCTTCTGTACAAACAAGGAATGAACAACATTGGAGCATTTGCATCTTTGTTTTTCAAAGAGGTATGAGAGCTTCTGAAACCATGCTCTGGGGCTCTGCTTAAGGCCATAGATAGCGTTATGAAGTCTGCACACCTTGGAACACTCCCCCTCAACAACAAAACCGGGTGGCTGTTGCATATAGACTTCCTCCTGCAAATCTCCATATAAGAACGCGTTCTTCACATCCAACTGATACAGCGGCCACTCTCGATTAACTGCGACTGACAACAAGATCCGGAGAGTGGAATGACGGGCTACTGGCGAGAATGTATCAAGGTAATCCACCCCGTATGTCTGTGTAAAACCACGTGCAACAAGGCGTTCCTTGTATCTGTCAATAGAACCATCTGCATTGTGCTTCACCGTAAACACCCACTTGCAGCTCACCGGGGTCACATCTGGAGGTATAGGAACTAGACTCCAAGTTCCTCTAGATTGAAGTGCCGCCATTTCTTCCTCCATTGCTAGCCGCCATCTACTGTCCTGCAGAGCATCTTGATAATTCCGTGGAATATCTACAGCTGACAAGGCCACCACAAAGTTCCGGAAATCCCCAGATAGTCGCTCAAATGACACAGAGGCTGATAAGGGATATGTAACGCAACTTCTCTTCGATTTGCGTATAGCGATAGGAACATCTAAATCAGTTGTGTCCTCATCTGGCTCCTGCAACATATCCTGCTCATAAATATCATTAGATCCATCAATAGAAGTATCTTCATTACATACCATAGGCGAGCTAGGAGACGAGTCATGACCATGAGCGGGAGGATGCCTGCAGGTATAATGGAACGGTAGTGGTGAGACGGGGATTTGTGGTGGTGCTAGTGGTGGTGGTGGTGGTGGTGGTGACGGTGCTGGAGGTGGTGGTGTCATGTATATGGCATCGATAGGCAGTGGAGGTAGCTGCTGATCACGTGAGGCTGAAAAATACATTACAGATTCAAAAAATGTAACATCTGCACTAACCATATACCGCCGACGCAGAGGATCAAAACACTTGTACCCCTTTTGAGTTCTGGAGTACCCCACGAAGACACACTTGACAGCCATAGGAGAGAGCTTGTCAGTACCAGGAGACAACTGATGGACAAAGGCGACTGAACCAAACACACGGGGAGTAAGAGAAAACAGATCCTTCCCAGGATAGATAAGGGAAAATGGAATCTGTTCATCCAAGACAGAGGACGTCATACAATTGATTAGGTAACATGCAGTGAGAACTGCATCACCCCAGTAAGAATAGGGAACATGACTCTGTATAAGAAGTAATCTTGTGACATCAAGTAGGTGGCGATGTTTCCTTTCAGCAATTCCATTTTGTTGAGAGGTATGAGCACAGGATGTTTGGTGAATAATCCATTTTGAGGAGTAATAGTTGGCAAGGACATGAGTGCACAGTTCTAGGGCATTATCACTTCTCACAAACTTCACCGATGTGGAGAAAACATTTTGAATTTCATTCAGAAAATGGATAATAATATTGCCTGCTTCAGATTTATTTTTCATCAAAAATACCCATGACACACGAGAGAAGTCATCTACAAAAAATATATAAAATCTGTGTCCCTGATGATCAGGTACACGACTCGGACCCCAGACATCAATATGAAATAACTCGAACTTGGAAGTACTACTCCGACCTGGACGACTGGGAAAGGTCGACCTGTGATGCTTTCCCAACTGACATGCCTCACATTGGATAGGTGTGTGAGGAAGACCCTGGGGTAACACACGATGCAACTTCTGAAGCGGTAGATGTCCAAAGCGCAGATGCCACAATAAAGGAGATACTGGTCCAGTGGGAAGGGATGAGGTTCCAGCGAATGGAGTCTGATTCAGGCGGTAGAGGCCTCCTTGCTCATAGCCACGACCAATCACGTTGCCCGTATGGATGTCCTGAAAAATAAGAGAAGATGGATCAAAAATTGCCCGACAATGTAGATCCTTCGTAATCTGACTAATTGACAACAAATTCATTGAAAAGTCAGGTGCATGTAGCACATTCTTGAGCTGCATAGAAGATGTCAATCTAGTCTCCCCTGACCAGTGATGGGGGAATGTGTACCATTGGCAATGACTACTGTTCGACCTGGAGGAATATGAGAGTATCCTATAAGTAAACTCTGATCGCCACATAGGTGATGTGTAGCGCCCGAGTCCATAATCCACGGTAATGAATCTGACCTACTACTGGTAAATGCAAGTATGCTACCTGAAGCACTGGTCGACGCAGAGGCAGAAGCAACAGCATCAGATTGACTCTCAGTAGTAGGTGCTGGGCCAGATGGGGGAATAACGCCCCTCAGACGGGCAACTAGATCATCGAACCGCTGATCCAAAGTAGCAGCAGATGGAGGCTCTATCTGCTCAGCGACTCGTGCAGATGCAGGAAATCCATGCTTCGAGTAGCATGTGTCTTCATTGTGTCCAACGCGATGACAGTAAGTACATGTTGGCCAAGTGTGGCCTCCTCTTCCACGGGGTCCACGTCCACGGCTTTGATGATGAAATCCGCGACCCCTGTTGGCTGCCATGGTTGAAGTATTCTGATTTGTGACCGTGGAAGGAACTGTGATCCGACTCAGTCTATGGAAAGCTTCCTCCATGGGAGGAATAGTAGAGTCGGCCAAGATCTGGGATCGTGCCGCCTCATACTCTGGATCGAGTGCAGCAAGGAACACGCCCACCATAGTCGCGTTCCTATATGTCTTCTGTTGTTCTGGCGTGGCTGTAAGGGGCATGAAGCTGTAGAGCTTCTCGAACATCCCTCTCAGTGATGTGTAGAGAGAATGTAGAGGGCGACCATTCTGCTTTATAGTGAATATATCATGCTGGAGTTGCAGAATCTTTATCTCGTTCTTCGCCTGCGAATATGTAGCTGCCAGATTGTTCCACATATCCTTGGCCGTGGGTTGATGTAGAATGTCATTGGCAATCTCAATTGCCAACGTACCAGATAGCCAAACTTTGGCGTATGCGTCATCAGCCTCCCAAGAGGCATTGGCTCCAGTCTTCTCAGCAGGCTCTGGTTCGGTAAGAATGTGCTTCTTACCCGTTGACTTCATCATGCTCATGAACTGCATTGCCCACAGTTCATAGTTTGTACCGTCCATCTTTACAATAGGCGCTGGACCACGAAAGGCGCTAATGGATGGGATATCCGCCTTGCTTTCTGACATACTAGAGACTGAAGACTGGAGCGATTGACAGAGGATGAAATTCGTCTACAATAACATAGACGGGTTTAGTTGCATGTGTAGACCTCAAGCAACTAAACCCATGTAGATGTCGGTGTGCGCTTTAGGGCTTAGCACACGCGCACGCGTGCAGGGAGCACGCGCACACGCAACTGGGAGCACCGGAGCAGTCGCCTGCTGGATCGCGCGCGAAGAGTGCGGCGCGCGAAAGACTAGCGCGAAGGCGAGGAGGCGCACTCGCGCAGAGGGCTATAGGCGCGGGGGGTTACAACGCGCAGAGGAGGCGCACTCCTGCAGTGGGCGGAGGAGGCGCAGCGCGCAGTGCGCAGAGGAGGCTTGGCACTTGCGCAGGAGCGCTAGCGCACTCGCGCAGGCGCGTAGGAGCAGCAACAACTGCGCACGAGGGTGCTGGTGCGGCTGCGGTGAGCCCCGGCAGCGCCGATGAGAGGGAGAGAGAAAGAGAGGCCGGCGGGTGGGGTAGGGTAGGGTTAGGGTTTCGAGAACTCCGGTCTAGGACCGTCGCTCTGATACCATGTTGGGAAAAAATGAACGAGATGTTTATTCCATAAGCCCTAGGCTCTCTTATATAGGAGAGTAGCCTATGGGTAAATTACATAAAGCATACAACTGAAAATAAAAATAACAGAGAGACACACAGAAACTACTATATGCATTAACAGACGCCTTTAGAGGAAGGTGGCGATGCTCGTGGAAAGAGGTGAGGCCGGACGGTGGTGCGACCCCGCATGAGAGAGGGGGCGGTGGTACAACCCGCGTGGAAGGGAGGGGGCTATAGGACCCCAGGCGGCGATGCAACCCGCGTGGAAGAGGGTCGCGAGGGCTCAGGCGGTAGGGGCGGCAACGCCCTGCATGGGCAGGTGCAGGCGGCTGGGGCAGACGGCGGCGCCCTGCATGGGCAGGGGCAGGCGGTGCCCTACGTGGAGAGGAGAGGAGAGGAGGGTAGGGGGGTTTAGGGTTAGGGTTTCGGAGCTTCGGTCTAGGACCACCGCTTTGATACCATGTTGGGAAAAAACGAAAAGATGTTTATTCCTTGAGCCCTAGGCTCTCTTATATAGGGAGAGACCTATGGACAAATTACATAGAGTGGACAAAAGAACAGAAAAATATATACAAGGTACAGAAATATATAATATATCTCGACATTATGCATGATCACACGCAAAATTGCAAAGTTGCTAGTTAGTATTTTGTCGGACGGATCACTGAATACTGGCATTCAGGCAATTAAATGAATTTTTAGTCAAACTTTAGTTAGTTTTGTATTGTTTTAATTATTTGAAATACAATTTATGTATTTCAAATAATAAAAAAATACAAAACTGACTAAAGTTCGACTAAAAATTCATTTAATTGCCCGACTGCCAGTATTCAGTGATCCGTCCAACAAAATACTAACTAGCAATGGTGAAGGAATCGAGGTGAAGATTGGTGACGATAACATTCAGAAGAGAGATTTCTTTAGATATCTTGGATCTATTTTGCAACATGATGGGGAAATTGATGGAGATGTTACTAATAGAATAAATGCCGGCTGGCTAAAGTGGAGAGGAGCCTCTGCTATTCTCTGTGATAAGAAAACTCCTTTAAAAATTAAAAGAAAGTTTTACAAAGCAGTCGTGAGACCTGCTATGCTTTATGGATCCGAATGTTGGCCTGTGAACCTTAAACATGTGCAAAGAATGAATGTAGCAGAAATGAGAATGTTAAGGTGGATGTGTGGACACACACGTAAAGATCGGATTCGGAATGATGTAATCAGAAAGAAAGTTGGTGTAGCTCCGATCGAGGATAAGATGCGAGAAAATCGCTTAAGATGGTTTGGACATTTGCAAAGAAGATCAGCTGATGCAGCGGTTAGGAGATGCGAGTGTTGGGATGTTGAGCCGGCTAAGAGAGGGCGAGGAGGCCCAAGAAGGGTTGGAAAGAGACCATACGAAGGGATCTTAATTTTTTGGATATAAGCCCGGGATTGACTTAAGATAGATCTGAATGGAGGCGAAGAATCCATGTAGCCGACCCTACTTAATTGTGGGAAAAGGCTTTATTGTTGTTGTATTTGAAATACATAAATTATTTTTAAACATTATTCGTATATGGGTTATATGTGGCTGCTCCCGCCCTATTTTTTTGTCAAATTTTTATTTTTATGGAAAATATCGTATGTATATTCATCCCTATATCCCTCCTATATGCCATTCGAATTTCGTCAGAAACAGAGACTCCTATGCCATTCATCTATAACAGGTACGATTACAACAGTTCTAAGACCGTTAAAATTACCTGTTCTAGATGGAGGGCGTAGGAGTTTCTGTTTCTGATGAAATCCGAATGACATATAGGAGGGATATAGGGATGAATATACATCGTGATATTTTCAAAAAAAAATGTGAAAAATGGGGTGGGAGCAGCCCCATTTTTTCCTTCGTATATATTTACATAAATTTGTTCATTTTCTATACTATCATATTCGGCCGGTAGAAAGAATTCAATCCCAATTGAACATTAAGCTTGTGACCTTCCAAACTGGGAGCTTCATTAGATGCCCTACTAGCCTTAATCACCCAAATGCATTTTCAACAGCATTTACTCATGGAAATCCCCGACATGACATGCAAAGTGTGCGGATAAATTAATATGTATGCATCATCTGAGGGAATCACAACCAGCGTTAAAATCAAGATGCAAAATTGCAGTTTTTAGAAAGTCCAAGCATCATGTTAATGCAACTTGCTGGAGAATCTTATTGTTGACTGTTCAAAAAGATGAGACAAGATTAACTCATCCATTGCTTCAATAATGACTATGTAGATATTCTATTTATTGAATAATTGGAAAATACTGTTCTAATACACATATGTACTATAATACTTAACTAAGTCAGTAGCCTCCTATTCCAATATTCAGACTAGACCATAAGCCAAAAACTCGTGTAAGCTCAACAAGTAAATGATGAAACCTTCTCCCACTTTAAGTAGGGTCGGTCGACTACATGAATTCTTGCTCAAATCCATATTGAAAGATCCGACTATTTTTACACTAGTTGTCGTCTACCTAACGCAACCCCCACAATTAAAGATTTGAATCTGGATCTTTGGGTGGTATGCGCACTGCATTACCACCAGACATGTAAGCTCAGCAAGTGTCGAATAAAATTTGCAATAGTGAGTATCATGTGCTACTTGTGTACACTTATACCATACATGAGAGTATTCTGGTGAGAGATAACAAACTTCAGCAAACTCTATATTATAAAATCTATTGGGCATTAGTACAAGGGATGTGTGTGTACACACACACATCAAGCAAGTTGCAACTGGTCAAGCTCTCTATCTAGAAACCATGTATATTTTGTTTGGAAAAAGAACTTGATCAAGCTGGAATTCCTAAAGAAAGCAAAAACAGTCAAACATATGTTGTCTGTTTCCTTGAGTTGACACGGGAAGTGGATATAAAATACTTCCGAATCATGTCATGTGTATATTGACAATCTATCTCAATGTGCATGGTCTTCTCATGGAAGGTGGTGTTGCTGATAAAGAAAAGAACAACTTGGTTATTGTTGAGAGAATTCTATATCTTTGTCTTTATTTATATTTCTCCAGTTTTTCTGTCTTCTTTATGTAATTTCTCCCTACAACTTTTCTCCTATATAAGAGGGTTCTAGGGCTACGTGGAATACAACTTTTCTTTTCACACCTTCTAAATGGTATCAGAGCGACAGTTCTAGACCGGAGCCTGTAACCTAACCCTAGCCCCTCCCCACCGAAAACCACCTCTCCTTGCAAGGAGCCACCGTCGCCGTGTGCAGAGGGCCGCGCCGCACGCACCACCGCCCCTCGCGGGTTGTTGCCACTCTGCTCGTGGGTTGCCGCCACCGCCCCTAGGGCTCCCCTCGTGGGTTTCCGCCACCGTCACTCGGGCTCCCCTCGTGGGGCCCTTGCCGGTTGCCGCAGCCCCTCTCGGGATTCTGCAGCTTCTTGCGGCCCGCTCATCTCGTGCTTATGCCGCCTCTCGGGCCGCTGCCGCCGCTCCTTATAGGCCGCCATCACTGCCCGTGTTGCTGCCATTCATCTTGGTTTAGATCCGCTCTTGGGCCTCTAGGGTGTGGCGTGATAATCTAAAAACACCATGTTACCCAAAAGCATCATCAAAGAATGAAAGAGGTTGTGGTATGAGTCTACACCCACAGCCATCTTCCCATATGTCAGTGTAGACACAAGTCTTATTTGTTGCAGTCCCAGTCTTGGTGATAGTTGTCATCATGGTTGACTACAAAGCTGATGTTTCATCCTTGAGGGGCTTCAAAGGTCCAGCCCCCATATTCAAGATGGATGGAACAAACTATAAACTGTGGGCCATGCAGTTCATGAGTCTGATGCATGTAATGGCAAGAGGCACATTCTCACTATGGAGGAGCCAAGTGACAAGACTGGGATAAATGCCTCATGGGAGGCAGACGATGCCTATGCACGCGTTTGGCTATCTGGGATTGTGTCTTCAGAGATAGCAAATGATATACTGAGCCAGCCTACTGCAAAGGCTATGTGGGACATTCTCACTATGGCATACTCTCCAGCAAAGAATGAATCGACGATACTTCAGCTTCAACATGATATATTTACGTCTATGTAGAATGGTCGACCCCTCCATACCCTCTACACTTCTTTGAGGGGCATGTTTGAGAAGCTACACGGCTACATTCCCTTGACTGCTACCCCAGAGCAGCTTAAGGCTTACAGAGACTCTTTGATGACTGGGGTCTTTCTAGCGGCCCTTCATCCTGAATATGACTCAGCTCACGCCCAGGTTCTTACCGATGCTACCATACCTCCATTGGAGGAGGCATACCACATACTGAGTAGGCTATCTATATCTGTTGGAGTATTAGTTGTGTGCGCCTATTGTGTTGTAGCAGGGTACCCCATCCAGTGTTTAGTCCCACATCGTCCAGTGGTGGGACTTGGAGGCTCTGGAGAGGCTATATAAGGAGCCCCAGACCTCCTGTATCCATTGAGAAAAAGTAATGCATAGCATGCCCCATTGAGGGCTTCTCCCGTGGTTTCATCCCGCTCCTCACGGAGTAGGGTTCCACGTAAAATCCCGTTGTTCTTATTCTTTATTCTTGTTCCATGTTTTAGCTTCCGCTTCCGATTTTATAACATGGTATCAGAGCGGGTCGATTCTCGAGGATTTCATCGTGATCTTCGATTATTTTTGTAATTGGTTTGAGAATCGAAGTTGAGTTATTCTTAGAGATATTTTTTATGGTTCAAAATTTGATTGGCCCTGTTCGTGCACATACTAGGCGATCGGCGACGCGAGCCCTTGTGCTCCAGCACACACCATCCTGGCAGAACAGCAATCAAGATGGGTTTCATCGCCAGGATTTCATTATGTTCATCGCCAGGGTTTCATCACCTGTGCCCTATCACAGCAACCCAACACCGCTAGGGCTGGAGGCACGGCAGCTCAGCAACCAGAGAAGCCTTACACGCGCAGCCTCCGACGCAATAATCCAGCCCTAGCGGCGCCTCCTTCTTGCGCGCACAGCGCAGGTGCCTCTCCAGCCAGCGCAGGGCGGTAGCGTCCCCTATCGATCCTCGCGCTCCTCTTCCCAGCGAGCGACGCCGCCTTCGAGCACCAGACCCACGCGGCGGCACCGATCCCGCTGGCGACGCGTTCCTCTGGCGGCCTTCCATCTCCCAGGCGGAGCCCCTGCTCCCGGACACAGCTGCATCGGCACCCTCGTGCGCCTCTCCTCCGACCCTCCTTCGACGGTAGCAACAAGCAGCGCCCACGATCTCCCACAATCTCCCAGTCGGATGCCCGCCATCTCGCAGGTGGCATGCCAGCACATATCTCCAGTCGGCGCGCGTTCATCGTCAGCACAGCCCCGCCCCGATCTCCCTGCGGCATTCCTCTCTTCTACGCGCACCATCCGCGCTTTCTCAGGCGCACCCCTCACGAGGTCATCTGGCGACAGCCCCAAATAGGGCGGCATGTTTTTGCAGAAGGGATTCCAAGCGGAACCCTAATAGGGAAGCCGAATGTTTGGGCCCAGAATGGGCGGCACTTTATTGAAAAAAAGGGGGGGGGGTTCCAACAGGGAACCCTAGCGTCAGCTCGAGTTAAAAAAAGGGGGGGGGGAGTGTTTTTTTATTATTTGGGCCCAAGTCGGCATCATTTGAAAAAAAGGGGTTGTTTTAGAATTAAAAAAAAAGAGGGGATTTGTTTAAAAAAAAGGAGGTTGTTTTTGTAGGCTCAAGTGGGCCGAAAGTTTCAAAAGAAAAAAAAGAGGCGCGTACACCTCAAAAGCCGTACGCAAAATTCCCAAAAAAAAAGAAAAGAAAGAAAAAAATGTTGAAGCCGAAAAGAAAAATGAAACGGCTTTAAAAAAAATTCAAAAAAAAATTGATGACAGCTTAAAAAAAATGACAAGCCGCAAGTATGTTTTGTTTTCCCCTTCTTTCTTAGTCTTCTCCCAACTTGGTCGATATCATGTTTTCCGACAAGTATGGGAGAAAGGGGGAGTGTTGTGTAGAGCTACAGGTCTATTCAGATTCTCCAGATCCAGATTTGCAGACCATTCAGATTCCAGACTCTACAGTTGTTTAGACTCGACGTCAGAAGATTCCGAGTTCATTTTTCAGACACGCACGAGTTTGCGGTCATTGTCAGATGAGCATATGTTGCCATCATTGTCAGAGGTCCCCATCATTCTTCTAGTTGTCAGGACAGAGTTTTCATGTGAGCCATAGGGACTCCATAACAGAGGACCATTTCCTTGAGGGCAAGGATTTTCATGTGGTATCATAGGTACACCAGAGCAGTGCACCATTCTCTGAGCCAGATGGGAGAGACCCAGTTCTCCGACAAGGAGACTTCAGGCGCAAGTTCAGACTCGATGGTCAGATTCCGAGTCTTCAGTTGGCTCACACTCCAGCCCGTTCGTCCTCCTCACCTGCACGGCATGAGAAGCAACGTCCTCGGCTGCAGCAATGTGCGCGTTGGGTTGATATTGTCCGTAGTGTCCTGTAGCGTTGAGTTGAGTCTCTTTATGTTTGTCCAAGCTGAGCATTGCATGCTCCAGCTTGAGGGGGAGTGTTGGAGTATTAGTTGTGTGCGCCTATTGTGTTGTAGCAGGGTAAATGGATCCTGGAGGAGATCCATTTACCCCATCCAGTGTTTAGTCCCACATCGTCCAGTGGTGGGACTTGGAGGCTCTGGAGAGGCTATATAAGGAGCCCCAGACCTCCTGTATCCATTGAGAAAAAGTAATGCATAGCATGCCCCGTTGAGGGCTTCTCCCGTGGTTTCATCCCGCTCCTCACGGAGTAGGGTTCCACGTAAAATCCCGCTGTTCTTATTCTTTATTCTTGTTCCATGTTTTAGCTTCCGCTTCCGATTTTCTAACAATATCCTCTGGTGGTAATGTGCAGTCTCAGACATCATCAGCCATGGCCGCATCTCGTGGTAGGGGGAACCCTACTCCGTATCGTGGTAGGGGAGGATCTTATCGTCGCAGAGGAGGAGGTGACCAACCCCGCCACCCGTGCACCTTCTGCCACAGGACTGGTCACTCTGAGGAAACCTGCTATTCTAAGCATGGGTTTCCTACTTCTGCTAGAGTTGCTTAACAGACTCAATAGGTTGGGAGTTCTGTTGCTGATCAGAGATTTGACGAACTTATGGCCAGGCTCATAGAGATCATGCCTACTCCTGAACCATCTAGCTCTCCCTTAAGATCATCAGAGGTAGCTGCCTCTGTTGTTGCATCTTCATCAGGTATAGCATATGCCTTCACTAGTTGTTACAAGGCAGATTTGTCAGAATGGGTTATGGACTCAGGTGCATCCCATCACCTCTGTGGTGTTCGAAGTCAGTTTAGTGCTTTCAGTCCAACTCAACCCGGACGATCTGTTGTGATAGAAGATGGGACACATTCTCCCATTACTGGTCAAGGAGATGTGCAATTAACTCCTGCAATGAGACTTCGGAATGTTCTTTATGTTCCTGAGTTTTCAATGAATTTATTATCTATTAGTCAAATCACCCAAGACGCATTGTCATTACCATTTTTGATCCGTCTGCTCTTGTGTTTTAGGACATTCTAATGGGCAGGGTGATTGGTATTGGCCGTGAGCAAGGAGGTCTACAGACTTGTGCAATCTCCTTATGCAGGTGCTTCGTCCATTTGCACTAGCTCCGCGTCTCCTTACATGTGGCATCTTCATTTTGGTCATCTTCCTCTGCAAAAGCTATGCTACGTTCTTCCTCAGATTTCCCCTCGCTCAACCTTTCAGTGTGAGACCTGCCAACTTGGGAAGCATCATCGGTCTACATTCCAGAGTCATCAGGGTCGAAGTATTCATGGTCTGTTTGAGTTAGTTCATTGTGATATTTGGGGTCCTTGTCGTGTCCCTGATCATCGGGGCATAGCTTTTATCTCGTTGCTATTGATGAGTTTTCAAGGTTGTCATGGGTTTTTCTTCTTAAAAATAAATCTGATGTTGGTCATGTTATTAAGTCCATTAATGAAATAAAGAACAATTTTTTTTAGCAAAAATCATGTATATATGTTCTAACAATGCCTTGGAGTTTTGTACTAATCAGTTTGCTACATTTCTTGTGTCTCATGGTATTGTCCATCAAACATCTCGTGCATATACTTCCCAACAGAATGGGGTGGCTGAAAAAAACATCGCTATCTTCTGGACGTTACAAGGACTCTTTTAATTCAGAGCCGTGCTCCTCATTCATATTGGGGAGGTGCGGTTCTAACTGCTCGTTATCTTGTTAATCGCATGCCTTCTTCAGTTCCAGGAGAAAAGATCCCGTTCTTGATTGTGTTTCCTGAGACAGATCTTTTTTCTCTCACACCTCGAGTATCTGGTTCAGTGGCTTTCGTTCATCAGAGGTACCATGGTCTTGATAAGCTCTCTCCTAGAGCTGTCAAATGTGTGTTTGTTGGGTACTCCAAGACCCAAAAGGGATATCGTTGCTTCGACCCTGTTCGACGAAGGTACTACGTTAGTGCTGATGTAACCTTTTTTGAGTTTATTATGTATTTCTCTCCTACAGGTGACAAGCTTGTTTCTTCTGAAGGTGGGGAAGAGGTCTATATGCCTCTACCTCTGATGTTTACTCTACCATCCTCAACACCTCCTCCTCCACCTCGTACGTTACCTACACCACCGCTGCCACCTCCTCCACCTCCATTCTTTCCACAGGTTTATCAGCGTCGACCTCGTGCTCATGTGCCTCACCAATCATCCAGCACACCTGAGGTATGTTCTGAGCGTTTGAATTCTTTTAATGGCAATGGTGATTTGCATGTACAGCGTGAGGTGCAGGATGACCAAGATGTTCCATCTCATGTGAGTACCGAAGATCTAGATGTGTCTATTGCTCTACGGAAGCAGAAGCATGCATGCACTATGCATCCTCTTGCTTCCCATTTTTCATTGGATCGTCTTTCGAAGACTTTCAGAAATTCGTTCTGGGGCTGTTAGTAGTGGAGGTACCACGTTCTTATCAGGAGGCGTTGCAGAGTAATCAATGGTGTTTAGCTATGGAACAAGAGATGACCACTTTACAATCTCGAGGTACGTGGAGTATTGTGCAAGCTCCTCCAGGTGCATCTATTGTTGGCAGCAAGTGGGTGTTCACTGTGAAACACCGTGCTGATGGTACAGTTGACAGATATAAGGCCAGGTTGGTTGCTCGTGGGTTCACCCAAACGTATGGGGTGGACTATCAGGATACTTTTTCTCCAGTTGCATGTCACTCTACATTGCGGATCCTCATTGCAGTTGTTGTGGTATGCGGCTAGCTGCTTTTCCAGTTGGATGTTACGAATGCTTTCTTGTATGGTGATTTGCAGGAAGAAGTATACATGCAGCAACCACTGGGGTTTACTGTTGAGGGGGAGTCTAGTATGGTATGTCGAATTCACAAGGCTATATATTGCCTTAAGTAGAGTCCGAGGGCTTGGTTTCAGAAGCTCTCAGAGTTGATTGAACAAAATGGTGTTGTCAAATCTACTGCAGATCATTCTCTTTTTGTTAAGAGAACTTCGGGAGGTATGGTTGTTGTTCTGGTTTATGTGGATGGCGTTGTTGTTACTGGTAGCGATGAACAAGCTATTCAAGCAACTAAGGAGTTCCTTGGACGACAGTCTGTGACCAAAGGATCTTGGCAAGTTACATTATTTTCTTGGCTTGGAGTTTGCACGCAGTCAGCAGGGTATGATTATGGCGTAAAGGAAGTATGTTACTGATCTTCTGGTCGAGACAGGTATGACAGGATGCAGTCCTGCTACTACACCAATGGATCCTAATGCTAGACTCTATGATGATGACTCTGAGGAGATAGATAAGAGACGATACAGGGAGGGAGCTGGTAGGAAAGTTGCTATATATTACTATTATCAGGTCTGACATATCATTTGTTGTGAGTAGAGTTAGCCAGTTCATGGAGCAACTTAGACAAGTTCATATGGATGCAGTTTGTTTGATCTTAAGATATCTGAAATCTTCTCCATGTGCATGTCTTCTTTTCAGAAGAGACACGTCACTCTCAGTTACTAGATATGCAGATGCAGATTATGTTGGGTATCCCAAGGACATGAAGTCCACTTCATGCTTCGTTGTGTTCGTTGGTAGCTCATTGGTCTCATGAAAGAGTAAGAAACAGACTATTGTGGCTCGATCCAACGTTGAATCAGAATATAGGGCTATGGCTCAAGGGAGCACGGAAATGATGTGGTTCAAGTCCGTTCTGACTGATCTTGCAATTGAGGTGCCGCTTCCAATGCATCTCAAATGTGATAATCAAGCAACTCTTTTCATAGCTAATAATCCAACCTTCCATGAGAGAACAAAGCACATCGAAGTTGATTGTCATTATACCCGTGACTTGATCCAAAAGGGGTTTATTTCCACCTCCCATGTTGCTTCAGGAGAACAGATTGCAGACATGTTTACCATGGCTCTCGCAAGGGGTCCTTTCCACCGTTGTTGTTCCAAGCTGAGCATGATAGACATATATGCTCTAGCTTGAGGGGGAGTATAACTTTGTCTTTATTTATATTTCTCCAGTTTTTTCATCTTCTTTATGTAATTTCTCCCTAGAGCCTTTCTCCTATATAAGAGGGTTCTAGGGATACGTGGAATACAACTTTTCTTTTCACACCTTCTACAGTTATCGCATTGTACATGCATGGGAATAGGCATTCCTATAGATAGGACAGTCAGATCGGATTTGACCAACATCATCTCAATGCTCCCTTGCACTATGGCTCTATACTTTGACTCAACACTAGATCTAGCAACCATGGTCTACTTCTTACTCTTCCATGATACCAAAGATTTCCCTGTGAACATTGCAGAATCGAAGGTAGATTCCCTGTCCCTGGGGGATCTTGCATAATCTACGTTTGCACATTCCGTGATAGAAATAGATGTCCTTCTACTAAAGAACAATCTGGTATGTGGAGAGCACTTTAGATACCTCATAATCGTTTAAAATGCATCCATGTACTGTCTCGGTTGCTTCATATACTGGCTAACTTTGCTTACAATAAAGGAGATGTCTGGCCTGATAATAATCACGTAGAGAAGCTTCCCAACAAGCTCCATGTATCTCCTCTTGTCCACCTCCTTTGTATCATCATGATATAGCTTCATGCTAGGATCCATGGGTGTAGTGGTTGGTTTGCAATCTGCCATGTCGATCTCCGAAAGGAGATCTATAATATACTTCTTATGAGTTATCACAAGACCTCGTGGTTCGTGGCGAACTTGTAATGTGCTAGGCCCTAGACCCAGTCCGTTATGGGGACTAAAATCCCAGACAACTTATTGGGGTTGGGCTCAGCTGGAGCCCTTAACCATATCCCAAAATGATTAATCTCAAGTTGTCTAGAAGTATCCCCACTACTTATACGCTAATACCACACTTTGTAATCACTAGATATGATACTATGTTTGGGATGCTACAATCACACCCACTTATATTCTCAACATCTTTGTTGCGCAGTGGTCCATGACCTATTCCAAATAATAATGGCGGCTTCACCTCTTATGTGGCCCTTTCAACCTAACTCTACGGTAGGGGTAGCTCCACCTCTTGTTTAGCCATTTTCACTATTAAGGGAATCTGCTTTGATGCCGTCTGAAACATCCCTAGCCTTAGATCATGTTCGTTATGGGAGACTACTATCCTAGACAACTTGTTGGACTTGGCCCCAACTGAAGCTCTTGACCGCAACCCAAAATGCTTAAGCCTACGTTGTCTAATAGTAGCTCCCACTACTTATAAGTCACTACCACATTTTATGATTACTAGATGTGGTACTGTATTTGGTTTGCTACAGAACTCAAGCCCTAGAAAGTATCATAAATCGTCAAGGTCCTTGGTGACAAACTAATGTCCAAGGAACTCCGTAACCACATTATACCATGTATATCATCTCTTGTAATAATGATATCATCAACATAGATTAGAGTGATAAAGATACCTCTCTGAGTCCTCTGAACAAACAGTTAATGATATGTAGTCGATCTCATGAAGCTCCGCTGCTCTATTATATCTGAGAGATTCTGGAACCATGCTCCAGGACTCTGTTTACGTCCATAGATGGTCTTATAAAGTTTGCAACCTTCCGACACTCCCCCTCAGCAACAACCTAGGTGGTTGTTGCATGTAGACCTACATACCACCATATAGAATAGCATTCTTCACATTGAGCTGAAATAAGGACCATTCTCGTATCCGTACAACAGAGAGAAGGATCTGAAGTGTAGAATGGCGTGCCAAATGAGAGAATGCAATCTGATAGTCCACCCATAAGTCTGAAGTCCATATTTGACAATGACTCAGTCAACAACTTTGTTGGGAAAATAAGAGAACATGTTTATTCCATCAACTCTAAGCTCTCTTATATAGGAGAGTAGCCTATGGGTAAATTACATAAAGAGTACGGTAGGAACTGGAAATAACTAAAGAGTACATAATTCAATAATATATGTTAACACTCCCCCTCAAGATGGAGCATAGATATCAATCATGCTCAGCTTGGATGCACACTTCTGGAACGGGCCTCGTAGTATTGCCTTGGTGAAGATATATGCAGTTTGATTCTCTGAACTGACATGGGATGTAGCAATGAATCACTTCTGGATCATATCACGTATAAAGTGACAGTCAACTTCAATATGCTTGGTTCGTTCATGGAATGCTGGATTGTTTGTAATGAACAAGGCCGCCTGATTGTCACATTCTAAAGCCATAGGAAGTGGAACTTCTATATGTAAATCTGTAAGCACAGCCTTTACCCACATCATTTCTGTGCTAACCTGGGCCATAGCCCTATATTCAGATTCAGCACTAGACCTTGCTACCACAGTTTGCTTCTTGCTCTTCCATGAGATTAGGGACTCTCCAACATAAACCGCAAACCCCAACGTAGATTTCCTGTCCTTGGGACACCCTGCATAATTGCATCTGCACATGCTGAGATAGAGATCGTTTTGCCTTTCTTGAACAGCAAACCCGCACCTGGAGATGACTTGAGGTACCTGAGTATCATATGTATGGCATCCATATGAACCTGGCGTGGTTGCTCCATGAATTGGCTCACTCGACTTACTGCAAAGGATATATCGGGCCTAGTTATAGTGACATACAGAAGTTTTCCCACCAGTTCTCTGTATCTTCTCTTATCCACCTCCTCCGTATCATCATCATATAGCTTCATACTAGGGTCCATTGGTGTGGTAGCAGGTCGGCAACCAAGCATTCCTGTTTCACTCAACAGGTCAGTAACATACTTTCTCTGAGACATTACTAGCCCATACAGATTTCTGGCGAACTCCAGCCCCAGAAAATATCTAAGAACTCCGAGGTCCTTGGTAACAAATTCACGACCCAGCATCTCTTTCGCCTCCTTTATTCCTTGTACATCATCACCTGTAATTAAGATGTCATCTACATAAACCATGATTGCAATAGTGCCTCTGGAAGTCTTTTGTACAAACAAGGAATGATCAACATTAGAACGTTTGTATCCTTGTTTTTCAAAGAGGTCTGAGAGCTTCTGAAACCACGCTCTGGGGCTCTGTTTAAGGCCATAGATAGCCTTATGAAGTCTACACACCTTGGAACACTCCCCCTCAACAGCAAACCCAGGTTGTTGTTGCATGTAGACTTCCTCCTGTAGATCACCATATAAGAAGGCATTCTTCACATCCAACTGATAAAGAGGCCACTCACGAGTAACCGCAACTGACAGCAGAATCCGTAGAGTAGAATGACGGGCCACTGGCGAAAATGTATCAAGGTAGTCCACCCCGTATGTTTGTGTAAAGCCACGAGCAACAAGGCGAGCCTTGTATCTGTCAATACTGCCATCTGCATTCTGCTTGACTGTAAATACCCGCTTGCAGCTCACGGGTGACACATCAGCAGGTATAGGAACCAAACTCCACGTTCCTCTAGACTGGAGTGCTGCCATTTCTTCCTCCATTGCTCGACGCCACCTGCTATCCTTCAGAGCGTCTTGGTAATTCCGGGGAATAGCTACAGCTGACAATGCGACTGCAAAGTTGCTGAAATCTCCAGTTAGTCGATCAAACGACACAGAAGCTGCTAAAGGATATGATGCGCAACTCCTTTTCGATTTTCGTATAGCAATAGGAACATCTAAATCAGATGTATCCTCGTCCGTCCTCTGTAATACATCCTGCTCAGAAACATCATCAGATCCATCAATAATAATATCTTCAGAACATACCTTAGGCGAGCTCGGTGATGAGCAATGACCATGAGATGAGGTAGGCCTGCGGGTGTAATGATATGGTAGTGGTGAAACATGTATAGTAATGGGAGGTGCAGAAGATGGTAACGGTTCTGGTAGTGGTGGTGGTGGTGACATGTAAATGGCATCAGTATTAGCTGGAGGTATCAACTGATCACCTGGTGCTGAGAAATACATGATAGATTCAAAAAATGTGTCATCTGCGCTAACAAGATACCGCCTGCGCAATGGATCATAGCACTTGTACCCCTTCTGAGTTCTGGAGTACCCAACGAATACACACTTGACAGCCCTAGGAGAGAGCTTGTCAGTACCAGGAGAGAGCTGGTGGACAAAGGCAACCGAGCCAAACACACGAGGAGTGAGAGAAAATAGCTCTTTTCCAGGGAAGACAAGGAAGAACGGAATTTCTTCACCTAGAACAGATGACGACATACGATTGATTAGGTAACATGCAGTAAGAACAACGTCACCCCAGTAAGAATGAGGAGCTTGACTCTGTATAAGGAGTGACCTGGTGACATCTAGTAAGTGACGATGTTTCCTTTCAGCAATCCCATTCTGTTGGGAGGTATAGGCACAGGATGTCTGGTGGATAATCCCCTTGGATGAGAAATAACTGGCTAAGGCATGAGTACACAACTCCAGGGCATTGTCACTTCTCACAATTTTAACGGATGCAGAAAAAACATTGCGAATCTCATTAAGAAAATTGATAATAATATTTCCTGCTTCAGATTTATTCTTTAACAAAAATACCCATGACACACGAGAGAAGTCATCCACAATAACTATATAAACTTGTGTCCCTGATGATCAGGAACACGACTCGGACCCCGGATATCAATATGAAATAACTCAAACTTGGAGGTACTACTCCGACACTGACGACTGGGAAAGGTAGTCCGATGATGCTTTCCCAACTGACACGCCTCACATTGGATAGATGTGTGAGGCAAAACCTGAGGTAAAATACGACGCAACTTCTGAAGCGGCAGATGTCCAAAGCGCAGATGCCATAGTAGAGGAGAGATGGGTCCAGTAGGTAGAGATGAGGTTCCGGCAAAACAAGTCTGACACAGGCGATAGAGGCCTCCTTGCTCATAGCCACGCCCAATCACGTTACCCGTAAGGATGTCCTGAAAAACAAGAGAAGAAAAATCGCCCGACACTGTAAGTCCTTCGTAATTTGGCTGATTGATAATAAATTCATTGAAAAATCAGGTGCGTGTAACACATTCTTGAGCTGCATAGATGATGTCAGTCTAATCTCCCCCTGACTAGTATTCGGGGAATGTGTGCCATTAGCAATGACTACTGTTCGACCTGGAGGGATCTGTCTGTATCCTGTAAGTAGACTTTGATCGCCACATAGGTAATGTGTAGCGCCAGAGTCCATAATCCAAGCTAAAGTATCTGATCCACTACTAGTAAATGCATATATGCTACCTGATGTACTGGTAGATGCAGAGGCTGATGCAGCAACATCCGGATAGCTCTCAGTAGTGGGTGCTGGGCCTGATGGAAGAATAATGCCCCTTAGACGGGCAACAAGATCATCAAAGCACTGATCCAAAGAGGCAGCAGATGGAGGCTCTATCTGCTTAGCGACTCGTGCAGAAGCAGGAAACCCATGCTTAGAGTAGCATGTGTCTTCAGTATGTCCGGTGCGATGGCAGTAGGTACATGTTGGCCAAGTACGGCCTCCTCTACCATGAGGGCCACGACCACAGGTATGATAGTGACCTCCACGGCCTCTGTTGGCAGCCATGGCTGAGGCAGTCTGATTTGAAGCTGTAGAGGGAACAGTGATCCGGCTTAATCTGTGAAAGGCTTCCTCCATAGGAGGAATAGTAGAATCTGCCAAGATATGAGACCGTGCTGCCTCATACTCAGGATCAAGGGCAGCGAGAAAAATTCCTACCATAGTGGCATTCCGGTAGGTCTTTTGTTGCTCTGGTGTTGCTGTCAGGGGCATGAAGCTATACAGCTTCTCGAACATCCCTCGTAGAGATGTGTATAATGAGTGTAAAGGACGTCCATTCTGCTTAATAGTGAATATATCATGCTGGAGTTGCAGAATCTTTGTCTCATTCTTTGCTTGAGAATATGTGGCGGCCAGAATATCCCACATATCTTTGGCTGTGGGCTGATGAAGAATGTCATTGGCAATCTCAATTGCCAGAGTTCCAGATAGCCATACTTTGGCATATGCATCATCTGCCTCCAACGAGGCATTAACTCCAGTCTTCTCAGAAGGCTCTTCTTCAGTAAGAATGTGTTTCTTACCGGTTGACTTCATCATACTCATGAACTGCATAGCCCACAGTTCATAGTTCGGACCATCCATCTTCACAATCGACGCTGGACCTCGGAAGGCGCCTATAGATGGAATATCTGCCTTGCTTTCTGACATACTGATAACAGAAGACTGGAGTGATAGACTGAAGATAAAATCGTCTACACGGTCATAGACGGGTTTAGTTGCATATGTAGACTCAAGCAACCAAACCCATTACTTTGCAAGCCTTTGTGTTCGCCGGAGTCAAGGGCTTCAGACGATCACGTGTAGGGACCACTCGTCGGGCATGTGAAGATTACTCGCACGAATCACGTGCACAGATGGCACACACAACACGCCGATTCACCGTGCGCAGGGATTCAACGTGCACAATGCGCACGTATGGAGCACACAAGGAGGCGCACCATGCGCAGAGCACGCACGCAAGGAGGCGATGAGCTCTGTGCCTAGAACACGGAGGCGCACAGTGCGCAGAGCATGCACACACGAAGTGCGCGAGGATTAGCCGTGCACCGTGCGCAGAGATGAACTCGCACCGTGCGCAGTGCACAGATGCGCAGAGGTGTAGGGCACGCAGAGGCAGAGAGCACGCGGAGGCGGAGGGCACACGGAGGCGGAGGCGCAAGGGCTTGAAGATGGGGCTAGGGTTAGGGTTTGGCTCGAAAACTCCGGTCTAGGACCATCGCTCTGATACCATGTTGGGAAAATAATAGAACATGTTTATTCCATCAGCCCTAGGCTCTCTTATATAGGAGAGTAGCCTATGGGTAAATTACGTAAAGAGTACGGTAGGAACTGGAAATAACTAAAGAGTACATAATTCAATAATATATGTTAACAACCTTCAATAAGTAAAGGGATCATTTCCAAGGAGCATGTGAGAGGGGCCATATCTGAGACCATCATGTAAGCTTGTCCACAAAATTTTTGGACCTTGAGAGAAATGAAAAAAATGAGAAACTTGTTTTATTCCTTGAGCTCTAGGCTCTCTTATATACGGAGAGACCTATGAGCAAATTACATAAAGTAGACAGAGGGAAAAGAAAACAGATAGAAAGATACATAAATATGAAATGGGGTTTTATCTATTGTACCCCTCTGATATACTGTAATTTCAGTTATGCCCCTCCCTTTTTTGAAATATCAGTTGTGCCCCTACCTTCTTGCAAAATTCACAGTTCTGCCCTTTCGTAATATCAGTTATGCCCCTACTTTACCTTAACAGAAGGACAAAACTGTGAATTTTGCAAGAAGGTAGGGGTATAATTGATATTCCAAAAAAGGGTGGGGCATAACTGAAATTGCAATATCTCTGAGGGGCACAACTGATAAAAACCCATATGAAATATTTCTACACTCCCCCTCAAGATGGAACATAGATATCTATCATGCTCAGCTTGAATGAACATTTCTGGAAGAACCCTCTAAGTAGGGCTTTGGTGAAAATGTCCGTTGTTTGGTCCCCGGAGCTGACATGGGATGTAGAAATGAATCCCTTCTGGATCATGTCATGTATGTAGTGGCAATCGACCTCAATGTGCTTTGTCCTCTCGTGGAATGCAAGATTATTAGCAATGAATAGGGCAGCCTAATTGCCGCATTCTAGCGACATGGGGAGAAGAACATCTATAAGTAGATCTGTTAGGACTGCTCGAACCCACATCACTTCTGTACTTGCTTGTGTCATAGATCTATACTCAGATTCAACACTAGATCTAGCAACGACAGTTTGCTTCCTACTTTTCCCCGGGACAAGTGAATTCCCAACAAATATAGCAAATCCTGATGTGGACTTCCTGTCCTTGGGGAACCCTGCATAGTCCGCATCTGCGCATGCTGAGATTGTAATAGTGCCACCCTTTTTGAATAGAAGCCCTGAACCTGGAGATGATTTAAGATACCTTAGTATCATTTGTATAACATCCATATGTACCTGACGAGGTTGTTCCATGAACTGGTTCACATGTTCCATGTATCTTCTCCTGTCAACCTCATCAGTATCATCATCATAGAGATTCATGCTTGGATCCATGGGTGTAGTCGCAGGTCGACATCCAAGCATACCTGTGTCACTTAACAAGTCAGTGACATATTTTCTCTGAGTCATCACAAGCCCTTGTTGATTTCTGGCAAACTCCAATCCTAGAAAGTATCTAAGAGCTCCTAGATCCTTGGTAACGAATTCATGACTCAGAAATTCTTTTGCCCTCTTTATTCCCTGTATATCATCTCCTGTAATAAATATATCATCAACGTACACCATAGTACCGTTCATACCTCTGGAGATTCTTTGTATAAAAAGAGAGTGATCTGCATTCGATCATTTGAACCCCTGCTTCTCAAACAAATCTGAGAGCTTCTGGAATCAAGATCTTGGCTCTGCTTAATGCCATAGATTGTCTTATGAAGTCTTCACACCTGTGAACACTCCCCCTCAGCAGCAAACCCCGGCGGCTGTTGCATGTAAACTTCTTCCTGAAGATCACCATACAAAAAGGTATTCTTGACATCCAACTGAAACAAGGGCCAATCTCAAAATACGACAACAGATAAAAGAATCCATAAGGTAGAATGACAAGCAACTGGTGAGAATGTGTCAAGATAATTCACCACGTATGTCTAAGTAAAACCACGAGCAACCAGTCGAGCCTTGTACTTATCAATGCTCCTATCGGCATTGTGCTTCACTGTAAATACCTATTTGCAACTGACTATAGATGCCCCAGTGAGGGCTGGGACAAGGCTCCAAGTACTCGACTGAAGGGAAGCCATCTCTTCTTCCATAGCTAATCACCACCGACTATCCTTCAAAGCCTCCTGATAATTCCGTGGAATGTTCACGACAGACAAAGCAACCATAAATTTCCTGAAATCCTCAGTCAAACGATCAAAGTAGACCATAGATGCGATAGGATATGATGCATAGCTACGCTTCTACTTTCGAAGCGCAATAGGCAAGTCCAAATCAGCAACCTCCACGTCTATCCCCTGTAAAGAACCCTTCTCAGGTAGACTATCAGACCCATCGTTAGAAATTATGTATTTAGAGCATATCTCATGCGTGCTAGATGATGAGTGGTGACCATGAGCAGAAGCTTGCCGACGGCTATAGTGATGCAGCAACGGTGGGACTGGGGCCATAGGAGGGGATGGAGGTGGTGGCGGTGGTGGTGATGGTGGTGAAGGAGGTGGTGGTGATGGTGGTGAAGGAGGTGGTGATGATGGTGGTGAAGGAGGTGGTGACGGTGATGATGATGGATTTCATCATCGTGGTTTGAAGAAGTCAACCTATCACCTGTAGGAGAAAAGTACATCACAAACTCGAAAAAGGTGACATCAGCACTAACATAATACTTCATGTGCATTGGATCATAACATCTATACCCTTTTTGTGTCCTGGAGTACCTGACAAAAACACACTTGTCCGCTCGAGGAGAGAGTTTGTCAAGACCTGGAGACAACTGGTGGACAAAGGCGATCGAGCCAAACTCACGAGGATGAAGCGAGAACAATTCTTTCTCAGGAAATACAAGAGAGAAAGGAATTTTCTCACCCAAGACCGACGAGGGCATGCGATTAATAAGATAACATGTCGTAAGAATATCATCACCCCAAAAAAAAGTGCGGAGCACGACTCTGAATTGGAAGGCTTATGGTAACATCAAGAAAATGACGATGCTTTCTCTTTGCAACACTGTTTTGCTGGGAAGTATAGGCACATGATGTTTGATGAATAATAACATGAGTTGAGAAATAATTGGAAAGAGTATGAGTACATAACTCCAAAGCATTATCGGTACTTACATATTTTACGGACAAGGAAATTATATTCTGCACTTCATTGATAAAGTTCTTGATAACATTTCCAGCTTCAGATTTATTCTTCAATAAAAAGACCCATGACAGACGAGAGAAATCATCAACAGCAATGGGATAAAACTTGTGTCCTTGATGATCAGGAACACGACTGGGACCCCAAATATCTATGTGAAATAACTCAAAAATGCAACCACTGCTCCGACTCTGACGACTAAGGAAGGCAGACCGATGGTGCTTTCCCAACTGACATGCCTCACATTGAAAGGACGAGTGAGGAGAAATCTGAGGCAGAACACGACGCATTTTCTGGAGCGGGAGATGACCAAAGCGCAGGTGCCACATAAAGGTGAAATAGGTGCAGCAGAATGGGAGAAGATGCCAATGTAAGGGGTTCGAACCCAGCGATAGAGACCATCCTGCTCACGGTCAGTGCCAATCACCTTGCCCAAGAGATGATAGGTCGAAAATAACTCGACAATGTAGATCCTTCGTAATCTGACTAATAAATAACCAATTCATAGAAAACTCAGGTGCATGCAACACGTTCTGCAGACGCATGGATGGTGTCAAGCTAATCTCCCCATGTTCAGTGATGGGAGAATGAGTCTCATATGCTATAACCACAGTCCGTCCTGAAGGGACATGTCTGTATGTTGTAAGTTGACCTTTGTTTCCACACAAGTAATGTGTAGCACTGGAGTCCATAATCCATTCAACAACGTCAGATCCATTATAGCTAGTAAGTGCATAAGTACTACCTGAGGTACTAGAAGATGTTGAAGCAGTGACATCTGAATGATCTCCCAAAGCCGATGGAGAAGCAGTGGGATTGTCGGGAGGTATAATTCCCCTCAATCGAGATACAAAGTCATCAAATCTCTGATCCAAGGCAGTAGCAGGGGCTTAATCTGCTCAGCTACTCGAGCCGAAGCAGGAAAACCATGCTTGGAATAGCATGTGTCCTCTGTATGTCCAGGCCGACGGCAGTAACTACAGGGCTGACGGGTACGACCACCCCTGTCTCGAGGTCTACGTCTGCGAAACTGGGAAGGGCCTCCTCTACCTCGAGAGGCAGCCATCGCTGAAGAAAGTCTGACTTGAAGCAGAGGATGGAACAATAATCCTACTGAGTCATCTGAACACCTCCTCCATAAGAGGGATGGTAGCATCCGCTAGGATCTGTGATCGAGCCACCTCATATTCAGGGTCCAGCGCTGCAAGGAAGACACCAATCATAGTAGCATTACGATATGTCTTTTGATACTCAGGAGTAGTTGTGAGGGGCATAAAACTGTGAAGCTTTTCAAACATCCCACGCAGGGATGTATACAGAGAATGAAGTGGCCGTCCATTCTGCTTGATGGTGAGATATCATGTTGTAATTGAAGTATCTTTGTCTCATTCCTCGCTTGAGAATAAGTTGCTGCGAGGATATCCCACATCGCTTTGGCGGTGGGCTGATGTATCACATCGTTGGCGATCTCAATCGCCAAGGTAACAGACAACTAGACTTTCATATACGCGTCATCCACCTCCTACGAGGCGTTAACCCCCATCTTCTCCACTGGCTCCTCTTCGGTAAGGATATGTTTCTTACCATTAGAATTCACGAGGCTCATGAACTGCATAGCCCGGAGCTCGTAGTTGGTCCTGTCCATCTTGACTATAGACGTTGGACCTCTGAAGGCTCCTGTGGTGGGTACATCGACCTTTTGTTCTGACATATTGCCGGGATAGGAGTACTAGGGTTATGTAGACCAAATAGACAAGTGTCTACACAAACATGCAGGGATTTGAATGCATATGTAGACTTATGCACGCAAATTCATTATCTCAACTGAAGGCTGGCGACGAGACAGAACGAAGGGTAGCAGGGAGCCGCAACACTGCAGGAAGCCGCATGAGCGACTGGGGCCGCTGAAACCACATGTGCGACAGAACTCGTAGGAGTGGTTGAGGGAAGGGGCCGCACGCAGGAGAGGTTGGAGGAGCCGTACAGAGGGGCCGAAGGGGCGGCGGGGATAGGTTGTCCGGATGAGCGGCACCCCCAGAGAGGGACGTCGGGTGGGGTAGGGTTAGGTTTAGATTTCGAGAGCTCCGATATAGGACTGCCGCTCTGATACCATGTTGGGAAAATGAGAAACTTATTTTATTCCTTGAGCCCTAGGCTTTCTTATATAGGGAGAGACCTATGGGCAAATTACATAAAGTAGACAGGGATAAAAGAAAACGGATAGAAAGATACATAAATATGAAATATTTCTATAGAAACCATCTCTGTTGAGGAGACACTTGAGGAGACACACTGTAAGTTGAAGATCTCAAAGGAGACTCGTTGCATTGTTTGCGATTTTATTCGATCCAAAAGTGGTGCATTAGTATCTTGTCACTACTGAGATTGCTCAACAGATGATCATTCTAGACTTTAACCCTCAATTACAAGGCACAAGAATGACCAAGATGCATCATTGTCGACATCAACATTATAGGAGTACGTATTGAGATGATATGTGTTCTCATGCATCTAATGTGTGAGTGGAAGAGTTTTTTGTTTGTCCAAGCTAAGTATTTCTTGCTCCACCTCTAGGGGGAAGTGTCGAGAATATTGAATGATTGAGTCGAGTAGCTTATTGGATTTTTCCAATATCTAGTCACACATATCTCATGTGTTTAGCCACACAATGTATGATGGAGGGACTTGGTGAGTTAGTGGGGCTATATAAAGAGTTCTAGACCTCTTATACTCCTCAAGAAGTTCATAGGAAGATTTGATCACATCCACTCTTTAGGAAATTGGTTGCACATGCCACATATGTGGCTGCATATGCCTATGCGACTTGAGGACTGAACCGATTTCCTTGATCGGCGCATTATGCGCTCCTTTGCGCATATGTGGCCTGCATATGTCGCATATGCACTCGGGTATGCCTTGTAATACCCATTATTATAATCAGATCCCACTATATTCGAATCCTAATATTTTGTTTGATTGAACATTATCCGATTATTCTAGTTAATACATTACTAATGTTATTTGTGTTTATTATTGTCGTTTAATATTTATTGGTTATTGCCAACTATTATGTGTGGTAAGTTTTCTATTGATAGAGGCGACCCTACTTGATTGTAGGAAAAGGCTTTGTTGTTGTTATTATAGAGATCGTTTTAATCACGTATAAGAGTAATATCAGAGAAATAGATAAACATGAAGAACACCAAGATTTTACATGGAACCCTACTCCGTGAGGAGTGGGATGAAACCACGGGAGAAAGACTCAAAGTGCTTGCGTTTTCTATTCGCTTTTCTCATCTAATACAATGAGTGTGGGGCTTCTTATATATTTCACATTGACTTTCCAAGTCTCACAAATAGCATATGTGGGACTAAACCATTGTATGTGGTAATTAGACCCTTGAGGGATCCAATTACCCATCACTGCTATGACGCATACTCCAACACTCCCCCTCAAGCTGGAACATGCAATGCTTAACTTGGACAAATAGAAAGAAATCTCAAACTCAAAATACAAGGCACTACAGACAATATCCACTTAACGCATACTCTACTGTTGGTTGATGTCGAGGACGTTGCTTCTCATGATGTGCTGATGAGGAGGAACCAAAGGATTAGAGTATAAGTTGAACTGGATCTCCTTGTCGGAGAACATGTGCTCTATATTGCATCTGTCAGAATCATTGAAACTAGAACGAGTCTCTACCTGGAGAACTCTGACCCGCAACTACTCCATCTCTGTAAAGGACCAAACTGGAAAAGCCATGGAAACATCCTAGTCGTTGTCCACGGTTGCTGGAGAATGAAGTCTGAAAGTCTCCTCGTCAGAGAACCGGGACTCTCCCATACTGGCCCAGAGAATGGGATCTCTACTATGGACTCCCTATGAAATCACATGAAAACCCTAGCCCACAATGGCTTGGAGAATGGGATCTTTACTCTGGATTCCCTATGGATCACATGAAAACCTTGAGCCGACCAGGCGATCAAATATGCGGACCTTTCAAACAAAGAACACACACAATGCGCCTTGAACTGAAGACTCTGAACCATATGTAGAGTAACTCTGATCATCTGTAGAGTCTGAATATGACTTGTAGAGTAACATGTGACCTGGAATCTGAACATGAGACCTATAAAACTCTACATACTCCCCCCTTTCTCCCATAATGTTTGGAAAACAATGACATCGACCAAGTTGGGAGAAGACATGAAGACGGATAGGAACCAAAATAATATCTTTTTTATAAGATGTCATCATCATTTTTTTCGGATTTTCCCTGCTTTTTTATGGGGTTTTTGGCACGATTTTTTTCCTTTTGCATATGGTTTTTTTATACGCAACTTTTACAAAACAAATCCCCTGTTTTTAAATGCACAATCCTATTGGACCTAATATACCCCTCCCTTCTTCCTAGTGGCCCACAATTTGGCCAATAATCTTTCCATGCCTTTTTTTTATAATAGTGGCCCGTTGGGCCTGAAATAAGTCTCCTGTCAATTTTTTATTTTACGACATACCTCACTTTCTCTTTTTTAATATATTCAGCAAATGGGGCCCACCCTAATAATAGGAGAAGGTTCATCAGCCCCTCTCTTTATACTCAATAGGGATCCATCGCGTGGAACCTCTAAAGAGATGCACCGCCAATATTTGATAGGTGGTTGGAGAACGACGGGGGGGGGGGGGGAGCCCAGAGTCCATCACACGATACTGATGTTGTTGCCTGGAGCCTGTAGGGCGGAGGCGACAATGGGGAAATCGGGTACCGTCGGCTAGAGGTGAGAAGGTGATCTGGATCTGTGTTGCCTTCCCCGGAGTCGGGACCTGATCAGAGTAGGCATGATCGATCACTATCGTGAGGGCATGGAGCTACCGCCACTTAGGATCTCATGCAGCGTGCGGTTCGCTGGAGATGGTCTCACGGAGGAGATGGCTTCACTGTGAGCACTTAGATGATTTAGTTCAGGTCTGTTCTGACTGACCTCGCTATCAACACACATCTTCCTATGCTGCTACTATGTAACAATCATGTTGCACTATTTATTGCCAACAATCCTGCTTTCTATGTGTTAATGGAAAATTATTCTATATCAATGAAGAGAGCCTAGTGCTCTCTTATATAGAGAGTCCCAATGGGTAAATTACATATTGTGGGCAGCATAAATAGAGAATAAAAAAACAAGACTAAAACATAAAAATATCTCTACACTCCCCCTCAAAATAGAGCATATATATTGTTGAGATTCTTATATCTCTTGGTCTTTATGTATCTGTTTATCTTTCAGTTTATCTTATGTAATTTTACCATAGGGCTTTCTCCTATATAAGAGAGCTCTAGGGCTTCGTGAAATACGACTTCATACCCCCACCCCATCAAAACCCTACCGCACGCCTGCCCCGCCCCTTGCGCTTGCGCCGCCCGTCCGCAGTCGGCGCCTCCTTACGTACTGCCGCGTGCCTCTAGTGCCTTGCGCCTGCGTGTCCCCATGCGCATCGCCGCGCGCATCCATCACCTCGTGCGCGCAGCCAGTGCGTTCCCGTCTATGCCGCACCACGTGCGGTTTGCTCGTGTGCCACCACCTGTGAGGACCGTGTGGTCCCTTCTCTTGTGCCACCAGTAGAGATTCGACACCTTGATCTTGGGTACTTAGGGTGTGACGTGAATATCTAAAACACCCTAGTTACCCATAGGAATCTCCAGAAGAATGGAAGAGGTTGTGGTATGAGTCACCCATAACCATCTTTCTGTATGTCGGTGTAGACACAGGTCTTTCTTGTTGCCGATCCAATCTTGGAGATAGTTGTCATCATGTCTGACAACAAAGCAGAAGTCCCATCCCTGGGTGCTTTCAAAGGTCTAGCACCTATCGTCAAAATGGATGGAACCAATTATGAACTATGGGTCATGTAGTTCATGAGTTTAATGCAGTACAATGGCAAGAAGCACATCCTCACAACAGAGGAGCCAGGTGACAAGACTGGGACAAATGCCTCATGGGAGGCGGATGATGCATATGCACGCGTGTGGCTATCCGGGACTGTGTCCAAGGAGATAGCCAATGATATTTTGAGTCAGCCTATTACAAAGGCTATATGGGATTTTCTCGCCGTTACATACTCTCCGACGAAGAATGAGTCGAAGATACTGCAGCTCCAGCATGATATCTTCACATCAAAGCAAAATGGTTCCCCCCTTCATACCCTCTATACTTCTTTAAGGGGTATGTTTGAGAAGCTACATGGATACATTCCCTTGACTGCTATACCAGAGCAGCTCAAGGCATAAAGAGACTCTGTGATGACTGGGGTCTTTCTAGCAGCCCTTGACCCTGAGTATGACGCAACTCATGCCCAGATTCTTACTGATGCTACCATACCTCCGATGGAGGAAGCATATCGCAGATTGAGTAGACTGTCTATATCCTCTGGTAGTACTTTGCAGTCTCAGACATCTTCAGCTATGGCTGTATCACGTGGTAGAGGAAGCCCTACACCATATCGTGATAGGGGAGGCCCTAATCGGGTAGAGGAGGGGGTGGTCGACTCCATCAGCCATGTACTTACTGCCACAGGCCAGCTTACTCTGAGGAAACCTGCTATGCTAAGCATGGGTTTCCTGCTTCAGCTCGAGTTTCAGAGCAGACACAACAATCCGGGAGTCCATCATATGTACCTGACCAGAGATTTGACGAGCTTGTGGCACGGCTCAGGGAGATTATGCCTGTTATTTTTGGATCTACCAGCTCTCCTTCAGGATCTTCAGAGGTAGCTGCCTCAGCATCAACATCAACGTCAAGTATAGAATATGCCTTTACTAGATGTTATAGGGCATACTTGTCAGAATGGATCATGGATTCCGGAGTATCTCATCATCTCTGTGGTGACAGAAGGACTAGTGCAATCTCCATATGATGGTGCCTCTTCTCCATATATGTGGCATCTTCGATTTGGTCATCTTCCTCTGCAAAAGCTGAGTCATGTTCTTCCACAGATTTCTCCTCACTCTACTTTCCAGTATAGATGTTAAGGCGCACGCCTAGGCGCCCCATGCCTTGCGCCTTGAAAAAGCGCCTTGCTTTTATCAAAAAAGGCGAAGCCTTGAGCGGCCTAGGCGCCCATGTATAACGCCTTGTCTTGACATTCGCAACTTTGTTATAATTTTGTGATATTTATAACAAATATCTCTTCTTTAGTTTTCTATAGTTAAAGGCTACCGTAATTTAAGGAAGTAATAACATGAGTATTGTGAAAATATTGTTTATGATCCTCCTTATTTTATACTGAATATATGTCATTTTTTAGTTCCATTCAGGTATATTACCTTTATAATTCTCATAAACAATTTTTGACCCTTTCTCGAAAGTATCATTTATCTGATACATTTCTCTTTCCCATTTTTTAAATCTTATAACTTTGTTACTCTTTTATAATAATATCCATTATAATTTACCATTACAAATCTAAAATTTATATCTAATAATAATATATATATGGATAAGACAATTCATTATAATTATATGTAAGCTTTACATTTCACAAGTTTAAAACATTTCTTTAAACTAACAGGTTCCAATGATCATAATAGAATTACAAAAAACTTATATATTAGACTGATAATTAAATAATGATAAAAAAGGGTTTCTCGGGAAAACGCCTAGGCGCCTAGGCGCCCAGATTTAACGCCTTGTCGCCTTGCCGCCTTGCCGCCTTAATAACCATGCTTTCCAGTGCGAGGCCTGCCATCTTGGGAAGCATCATCGGTCCACTTTCCAGAGTTATCAGGGTCGAAGTAGTCATAGTTTGTTTGAGTTAATCCATTTTGATATTTGAGGTCCCAGTCGTGTCCCGGATCATCAGGGATACATGTTTTATCTTATTGTAGTTGATGAGTTTTCGAGATTATCTTGGGTCTTTCTTCTTAAGAACAAGTCTGATGCCGGTCCTGTTATTCAATCCTTTATTAATGAAATAAGGATCATTTTTTCAGCGAAAGTCATGTTTATACGTTCAGATAATGCATTGAAATTTTGCACTACTCAGCTTTCTCAATTCCTTAGGTCTCGTGGTATTGTGCATCAGACATCTTGTGCATATACTTCCCAACAGAATGGGATGGTTGAACGAAAACATTGCCATCTTTTGGACGTTACCAGAACCCTTTTGATTCAGAGTCGTGCTCCTCATTCATACTAGGGAGATGCGGTTCTAACTGCTTGTTATCTGGTTAATCGTATGCCCTCTTCGGTGATGGGGGAGAAGATCCCGTTCTTGATTGCGTTTCTCGAGACTGATCTTTTTTCGCTTACGCATCGTGTTTTCGGTTCAGTAGCGTTTGTTCGTCAAATGTCTCCTGGTCTTGACAAACTCTCTCACAGGGATGTCAAATGTGTGTTTGTTGGGTATTTTAAGACCCAAAAGGGATATCGTTGCTTTGACCCTATTCGACGAAGGTACTACGTCAGTGCTGATGTTACCTTTTTTTTAGTCCATTATGTATTTTTCTCCCACATGTGATAGGCTTACTCCTTCAGAGGATGGAGAAGAGGTCTATATGCCTCTTCCTCCTATCCCCATTACATCGTCATCACCTACGCCACCTCCTCCACCACCACCTCCTCCACTGCTACCTCCATTGCCACCTCCACCGTCTCCTACTTTCTTTCCGCAGGTTTACCAGCGACGACCCCATATTCATGTGCCTCCTCCATCATCCAGCACGCCCGTGGTATGTCTTGAACATTTGAGTTCTTCCAATAGCACTGGTGATTTGCATGTATAGACTAAGCTACAGGATGCCGTGGATACTATATCTTCTACCAGTAATGAGGATCCGGACATACCTATTGCTCTACGGAGGCAGAAGCGGGCTTGCACTATGCATCCTCTTGCTTCACATGTTTCCTTGGATCATCTGTCCAAGGATATTCAAGGGTTTGTTGCGGGACTGTCTTTTGTGGAAATACCACGGACCTATCAGGATGCGTTGCAGAGTAGCCATTGACGTCTCACTATGGAGGAGGAGATGAAAACTTTACAATCTCGTGGCACATGGAGCATTGTACAAGCTTCACCAGGTGCGTATGTGGTCGGCAGCAAATGGGTGTTTACTGTGAGACACCGGGCAGATGGCACTGTGGATAGATTTAAGGCTAGGTTGGTTGCTCGAGGATTCACCCAAACCTATGGGGTGGATTATCAAGACACTTTTTCTCCTATTGCGCGACACTCTACGCTACGGATTCTTGTTGCTGTTGCCGTGGTACATGACTGACCGCTTTTCCAATTAGATGTAAAGAATGTGTTCTTGTATGGTGACCTGCAGGAGGAGGTTTACATGCAACAACTACCAGGGTTTGCTGCTGAGGGGGAGTCCAGTATGGTGTGCCACCTTCACAAGGCCATATATGGTCTTAAGCAGAGTCCGAGGGCTTGGTTTCAGAAGCTCTCAGAGTTGATTGAATAAAAGGGGTTTGTCCGATCCACTGTAGATCATTCTCTTTTTGTTGAGAGAACTCAGAAAGGTACAGTTGTTGTTCTGATTTATGTTGATGACATCATTGTTACTGGTAGTGATGAACAGGGCATTCAGGAAACTAAGGATTTCCTTGGACAACAATTTGTGACCAAGGACCTTGGTACAATACGTTACTTCCTTGGCTCAGAGTTTGCACAAAATCAATAAGGTATGGTTATGATGCAAAGGAAGTATGTCACTGACCTTCTATCTGAGACAGGTATGACAGGATGCAGACCTGCTACTACACCAATGGATCCTAATGTTAGGCTCTATGATGATGATTCTGAAGAAATGGATAAGAGACGATACAGAGAGATGGTAGGAAAGTTGCTATATGTTATTATTACCAGGCCTGATATATCATTTGCTGTGAGCAGAGTCAACCGGTTTATGGAGCAGCCCAGACATGCTTACATGGATGCAATGTGCATGATTTTGAGATACCTGAAATCTTCTCCAGGTGCAGGTCTTCTTTTCTGAAGAGATACATTTCTCACAGTTACTGGATGTGCATATGCGGATTATGCTGGGTGTCCCAAGGATAGGAAGTCCATCTCAGGCTTCACTGTGTTTGTTGGTAGCTCACTGGTCTCATGGCGAAGTAAGAAACAGACAGTTGTTGCTCGATCCAGTGTTGAATCGGAATATAGGACTATGGCCCAAGGGAGTACATAGATGATGTGGGTTAAATCCGTTCTGACTGACCTAACTATAGAGGCACATCTTCCTATGCACCTCAAATGTGATAATCAAGCAGCTTTGTTCGTTGCTAACGACCCAGCCTTTCATGAGAGAACAAAATACATCGAGGTAGATTGTCACTACACTCGTAACTTGATCCAGAAGGGGATGATCTCTACCACTCACGTTGCTTCAGGTGATCAGATTGCAGACATGTTTACCAAAGCTCTAGCGAGGGGTCTTTTTCACCGTTGTTGGTCCAAGCTGAGCATGATAGACATATATGCTCCAGCTTGAGGGGGAGTGTTTAAATTCTTATATCACTTGGTCTTTATTTATATTTGTTTATCTTTCAGTTTATCTTATGTAATTTTACCATAGAGCGTTTCTCCTATATAAGAGAGCTCTAGGGCTTCGTGAAATACAACTTCATTTTTCCCTTTTACAGATGTTAATCATGCTCAGCTTGGATCCACATTTCTGAAATGTGACTCTATAGTCAAGGCTTTGGCGAAGATATCAGTAGTTTGTTCCCCTGAACTGACGTGAGAGGTGGACATGAAGCCTTTCTGAATCATGTCACGTGTGTAATGGCAATCCACCTCAATATGCTTCGTTCTTTCATGAAAACAAGATTACTGGAAATAAAAAGTACACCCTGATTATCACATTATAAGTGCATGGGAAGTGGTACATCAATGCCACGGTCGATCAAGACTGATCTAACCCACATTATCCCAATGATCTCCTATGCCATAGCTCTGTAATCTGATTATGCGCTAGATCTGGCTACCACCATCTGTCTCTTACCCTTCCAAGATACTAATGAGCTACCAACAAAAAGTGCTAACCATGAGGTGGACTTTCTGTGCGTAGAGCATCCTGCATGATCTGCATCTGGGCAAGCTGAGACATTGAGGGATGTTCCTTTCTTAAAAAATAGTCTTGTACCTGGAGATAACTTCAAGTACCTCAGAATCATGTGAAAAACATCCGTATGTACCTGTCTGGGTTGCTTTATGAACTGGCTAACACGACTAACAACAAATGAGATATATGGTCTGGTGATTGTAACCATTGTTTTTAAAAACGCGCCTCGAGGCGCTGAGGCGTACGCCTCGAGGCATTTTTCTAGGAAAAATGCCTCGAGGCTATAGCCTCATGCAGCCTCTGTGAGGCTTAAGCCTCGTGGCTTATGAGGCGCGCCTCGAGGCGTAGCCTCATTTGTGTGCTGATTTGTTGAATTTTTTCTGCAATATTTTTTTCTTTTCTTTTTGATTATGGGCTTTTCATCTTTCATAGGCAAGTATGGTCAAGTCCTTAAGCTCACAATTCACTAAAATGCATTTTTTTAGTTTATTAAAGTATTGAGCTTATTTTTACTTTGTTATGCATGTTCTTTATATATCAACATGAACAAAAATTTGGATCTTGAGATATTAAATCTAATGCCTCTACTCTTAGTATGCATCTTGTGTTACATCTAACCCCTCTAGTAAATTTTATTCAAGACTTTAAATTTTGCAGAGAGTTAGTTACCTATTATTGTGCTTGCATATTCGTATTTACTTGACTCCTTACAGATTTAGAGTCCAAAAAAGAGTGTTATATTAACAACTTCGATGTTTAAACCATGATATTAGCCTTGAAATGTCATGGAGTTATGTATTTACTCATAACTATTAAATTTCTAGAACTTGGAAATTGTAATTATGGTTAATTATGATGTTTTATGAAAAATTTCTTCCACGAGTGAGGCTTACGCCTCAATACGCCTCGAGGCTTACGCCTCGAGGCAATACTGGGAAAACGCCTCGATACGCCTCACGTTTTTTAAAACCTTGATTGTAACATAAAATACTTTCCCAACCAGCTCTATGTATCTCCTCTTGTTCACTTCCTCTGTATTATCATCATATAGTCCTGTGTTGGTATCCATAGGAGTAGTTGTTGGTCTACACACGTTCATGCATGTTCCCACTAAAAGGTCTGTACATACTTCCTTTGAGTCATCACAAAAGACCTTGCCGGTTCGTTGCGAACTCTGATACCAGGAAGTATTGTAAAAGGCCAAGATCCTTGGTAACAAATTGTTGCCCAATGGACTCCTTAGCCTTGTCGATCCCTTGCGCATCATCTCCTGTAACGAGGATATCATCAACATAAACCATAATGACAATTGTACCTTCATGTGTTCTCTAAACAAACAAATGAAGTCTACAAACATGCTGACACTCCCCCTCAACAACAAACCCTGTAGTTGATGCATGTAGATTTCCTCCTGGAGATCACCATAAAGAAATGTATTATTGATATCAAGTTGAAATAATGGCCAATCTCACACCACGACAACAGTAAGAAGAGCATGAAGTGTAGAATGGCAGGCCACTGAGGAGAAGGTATCCTGATAGTCTACCCCATATGTTTGAGTAAACTCTCATGCAACCAACCTCGCCTTATAGTGATATATTGTACCATATGTGTGGTGTTTCATGATGAACACCCATTTGCAACTGACAGTTGATGCCCCAAGGGGAACTGGGACTAAACTCCACATGCCACTTGACTGTAACACATACATTTCCTCCATTGTAAGACGTTGCTGACTGTCTTATATAGCCTCCTGATAGGACCGTGGAATCGCCATGGCAGATAGGCCAACACGAACTTCTTAAATCTGCTGACAGGCGGGCCAAAGAAAAAGTCGAAGCAGGAGGATACGAAGCACATGTACACCTTTGCTTCATGAGTACAATAGGCACCTCAAGATCATCTACAACTGCCTCTACATGATCACTAGCCTCCTGTGAAGGAACATGCTCGTCTTGTACTGTAGTTTGTTGTAGAGACAACTCACCATTGCCATCGGTAGAAATATTTGTGATCAAAACATACCTGAGACATGCTGGAGGCCCATGAGCAGTAGACGGCAACACGTCATACAGACGTAGATGCATGGGAAGAACCGAGATATGGGATTAGAAGGAGGTGGTGGTGGAGGAGGAGGAACTGTAGATGGTATTGGAACAGGCGGTGGTGGTGACGGAGAAGGTGGAGACATGTAACCTCCTCTCCAGAATCCGATGGAATGAACTTGTCACCTGTAGGAGAGAAGTACATCACAGAATCAAATAAAGTGACATCAGCACTGACATAATACTTCTGATGAGCAGGATATTAACACCGATATCCCTTCTGTGTCTTGGAATACCCCACAAAAACACACGTGACAGCTCTAAGGGCAAGCTTATCAAGGCCAGATAACAACTGATGTACAATCACTACAAATCCTAACACACGAGGAGTGGACAGAACATATCCTTCTCGAGAAACACAATCGAGTAAGGAACCTTCTCACCCAAGACAATCGAAGGCATTCGATTCACAAGATAGCAAGCGGAGAATACAACATCACCCCAAAAGAAGTGAGGAGCGCAACTTTGAATCACCCCAAAAGGAGTGAGGAGGGCGACTTTGAATCAGAAGAGTTCGTGTAACATCAAGTAAATGGCGGTGTTTACGTTCAGCAACACCGTTCTACTAGGACATGTAGGCCCATGATGTTTGATGTAAGATGCAAAGCGATCGAAAGAGATGTGAAAGTTGTAAGGTACAGAACTCCAGCCTGCTGTAAATGCGAACAAATTTGATAGTAGCAAAAAAATACTTCATTTCATTGATAAATGACTTGATTACATTCGCAGATTTAGACTTATTCTTTAACAAAAAAATCCATGACAATCTAGAAAAATCAACACCAACAAGATAGAATATGTCCCTAATGGTCGGAACATGACTCGGACCCCAAATATCCAGATGAATCAACTCAATAAGAGAACTACTATTACGACCCTGACGACTCGGAATGAAGTCCGGTGGTGATTTCCTAGCTGACAAGCTTCATATTGGAAAGTAGAATGAGGAGAAATCTGAGGAAGCGCATAACACATCTTCTGAATGGGTAGATGACCAAAACAGAGATGTCGTATAAAAGGAGAGACTGGCCTTAAAGAACTAGATGAAGTACCGTCATGAGGAGTATAAATCAGTCGATATAGGCCTCCTTGCTCACGGCCACATCCAATCACCCTGCTTGTGAGTATGTCCTGAAACACAAGGGAAGATAGATCAAAAATAGTACGGTGATGTAAATCTTTAGTAATCAGACTAATAGACAATAAATTCATGCTAAAGTCTAGCACATTCTGAAGATGCATGGATGGCGTCAAACTGATCTCCCATTGTCCAGTGATGGGAGTCATATCTGCTATGATCACTGATCTGCTAGGAGCTATATGTCTGTATGATGCAAATATGTCTTTATCTCCATGCATATGATGAGAGGCACTCGAATCCATAATCCATTCGGTAATGTCAGCCCTACTACAACTGGTAAGAGCATAAACACTACTTGGGATACTAGTCGTGCCAAAAGCAGCCACATCTGAAGTAATCAAGGACCCGGAAGACACAATAGGAGTCATGATTTCTATCAGGTGAGAGACTAGGTCATCAAATCTCTGATCGAAAATATACGCGGCAGGACTCTTACTTTGCTCAACAGCACGAGCAGAGGTTGGAAAACCATGGTTGGAGTAGTATGTATCCTCAGAGTGGCCAGGATGATGATAGTAGGTATATTGCGGACGAGGACCACGACCACCTCCTCGACCTCTATGTTGTGGAATACCTTCTCTACCGCATGATGCAACCATCACAAAGGAGGTCAGTGATGAAGTGGATGAAGGAATGATAATCTTGTTGAGGCGACGGTACGCCTCTTCCATAGGAGGAATAGTAGCATCTGTAAGAATCTGTGACCGAGCGGCTTCGTATTCCGGATCAAGTGTTGCTAAGAAGACATCAACCATCGTGGCATTCTTTCATTCCTGTTGCTCAGATGTAGCTGCAAGAGGCATGACACTGTGAAGCTTCTCGAACACGCCTCAGAGAGATCTATATGGAGAGTGCAGGGTTCACTGTTATGCTTGACAGTGAATATTTCATGCTCTAACTTTAAGATCTTCGTCTCATTTCTTGTCTGTGAATAGGTAGCAGCAAGAATATCCCACATTACCTTGGCAGTGGACTAATGTGGAACACCATTGGCAATCTCTATCGTCAACGTACTAGTCAACTAGACCCGTTCATATGTATCATCGACCTCCCATTAGGCGTTTATCCATGTCTTGTCAATCAGCTCATCATCGGTAAGAATATGCTTCTTACCAATAGACGACATCAGGCTCATAAACTGCATGGCCCATAGTTCGTAGTTCGTTACATTCATCTTGACTATTGACGTCGGACCTCGAAAGGCAATTGTAGAGGTAGTATCAACCTTGTTTTCTGACATGATGACGTATCTAAAGATCGGGACTTATGAATCAAGTAAAAACTTGTCTACACAGACATAAGGGGAATTGATTGCAGGTGTAGACTCAAATTGCAATCATTCACATCAATAGGAGGTGTGTCCTAAGGCAAGAGGGGAGATTTATCAATTCAAATCACCATGAAAACCTCAAAATCAAATTGTATGTGATCACCCGATCACGAATATGATGCCCTAGAAGGCTAGAACAACAATGATGTCGCGTCGCAACCCTAGCCGAGATAGAGGCTAAGAAGGAGATGCAGGGGGCGGAGCTGCCTCTCTAGGGCCGCGCAGAGGCTGCTTCGAGCAGCGGCGGCAATGCATGTGGTGCTTGCTGTGGTGGCGTCGAGTGGCGGTGGCGTCGAGTGGATATGGCTATCGGTGACGGCGGCCTCGGCGACGAGTACGGGTAGGTAGGGTTAGGGTTTTTTTGATATGAGAACTCTGGTCTAGGACCGTTGCTCTGATACCTTGTTGGTGGAAAACCTATTATATATCATTCAAAAGAGCCTAGAGCTCTCTTATATAGAGGAGGGTCCCAATGGGTAAATTACATGTTGTGGGCAACATAAATAGAGAATAAATAAACAAGACTAAAACATAGAAATATGTCTACACCATGAGAGGACTAAACACATCGAGTGGATTGCCACTACACCAGAAATATGACATAGAAGGGTGTCATCTCTACTTCTCATGTTTGCTACGGGGAATAGACATCAAACATTTTCATCAAGGCCCTAGCAAGGGGACCCATCCTTAAATGTTTTTCCGAACCGGGCATGATTGATATCTATACTCCATCATGAAAAATGATAAATGAAATGGATGAAAAGACTATAATTTGTCGATTTTGTGCTTTGCTAGTCATTTGTATAAGGATTTAATGGGGCTATACCGAGGGAGGAGCCAACTTGGCTACCCCTACCCTTATTTTTTTCATTTCTTAAAGTATTTTCTGAAAACACCTAGGGGAATTTAGATCACAATATAACACCATGTTGTCATTCAAATTTCGTGTAAAACAGATATTCTTAACCCGTCATCTAGCGGTAAAGATGTGCATCCAGCAGTAAAATTATGCATCTCATGTTAACAATTGAAATCACATGGTATTTTGTCCCAACCAACCTCATCCCTTGGATTTCCCTTGGACGGTTGGAATTTCATAGCATACCTACCGTGTTTCCACTCACAACAGACGATCCGAGCTTCTGCCAGGTAGTTTTCCTTGGTTTCTATCTTTGCTATGTTAAAAAAAATACACAAACACACACGGCAACAACAATGCCTTTTCCCACAATTAGGTAGGGTCTGGGTCGGCTACATGGAATTTTTGCCTCCATTCAGATCTTTTTTAGGATATTCCCGAGCTTAAACCCAAATAACTAAGATCCATTCGAATAGTCTCATTCCAATACTTATTGGGCCTTCCTTGCCCTCTTTTAACTGGCTCATCAGCCTAAATCCTCGCATCTTCTAACCGGTGCATCAACCGACCTCCTTTGCAAGTAGTCAATTCATTTTAAGCAGTTTTCTCTCATCTTATCCTCTATCAGAGCTACACCAACTTTCCCTCTGCTCACATCATTCTGAATTCGATCTTTTCATATATAACCACACATCCAACTTAGCATTTTTATTTATGCTACTATCATTCTCTGCACATGTCTATAGTTTCAACGAAATTTTTCTATTGTTGCTGATCTTTCTTCTCTTCATTTTTCTCGTTAGAGAGGGAAATCCAGATTTGACCGACTTATCCCTCTAATCCATAACGTGTATGCTTCGATGTAATCACTTTAACGAGACACGAGCTCAATCATTTTCTGAATTTTGCATTAAGAGCTTTTCTTTCTGTGTACTTCGCCACATTCTTCGAATTGTAATTTGAGTTTGGCGTGCAGACGGTGGGAACGATCAAAGTGGCAGTGTTCTTCCACTGCCTCCCTGGGAAATGCAGCAGAATGGGGGGATTTCAACCGGAAGCGACGCAACTACAGCAAGCACCAAGGTACTCAAATGGGAGGAGTTCTATTCCCAACAGATGCTGCAGAACCCTCAGTATGCGGCGTTACTATCCAACTCCTAATGCACAGATGGTCATTACATTCCCATACCAAATGCAAGGAGGACCGCTGCCTGGTTCACAAATACAAGCAGGGCAGATGACCGGCGGCAGCTACATGCATCAGGGGATGGGCAGTGCCGCCTTCAGATGCTCAATATTATGGCCAGACAAGTTTTCAGTATCCTTATCCCTACCCGCAGCCGACCGTCAACGATCTCTCCCCAGAGAATGTATGGAGTGAGCATGCAAGGTAATAGTCTGGCGAATATGAATGCTTCTTACCAACTAAACAATCCGCCAGACCTTCACGACCAGAAGACAAATTTTTCGGGGATCTCGTGGACTTCGCTAAGACGAAGCCAAGCAAAACCGCGACTTAGAAGTCCGATTCAGTTTACATCCGGTACGGATCTCAGGCGTTATGTATTTAGTTGATTGGAGGGTATTCATTTATGCTGCAGGTGTTTAGATTGATGTCTACCTAAATATAGATGATGGTATGCGCAGGTTTGCTCGACCTGCGCGTACTTGTATATTCTCCTATAGTGAAAGGTAACTGAACAAAGCTTTTGACTGGATTGCCGAGATGGGTGCTCGGTCCCGTCCTTGTGATGATTATGATTACTGTGGATAAATTTTATTGAGATTCTAATAAATTTTTCTATCAGAAGTAATTTTGGCCTGATGCTGAAAATAGGACCTTTTGTAAATTGTTATGGAATTTTATGGGAAAATAACAGGAATTTGGATGGATTACAGGTTTCAGCAGTCAGGTTTAAGAATCTGAATTGACATCAGAATGTATGTTCAGTATATTAAAATGTTGATTTTAACTCAAGTATATTTTTTTGCGCACATTCGGTGTCAGTTGTAAATCTGAATTATATAAAGCGATATTCGTGGTTGTTTTACTATAACAGTTATAGTGGTGAATACGAGTTGATCCACATGAGACTAATGTTATATGCCCACAATTTATAATTTATTATTTTTTATATCTAGACTTATTTTTTGTGATGTTTTCTACGATTTTTTTAGTTTTTTCTACTTTTTTTTGGAATCTTTAAATAAAGGAAAATGTAATTAAAAATTCAATTTATCGACGTATGCGACAGAATGCAGTTTATTAAGAAAAATATGAAATTTTCTAACCTAATAAAATAAACCTCCAAGAAAGAAGAAATGTGATATGGGGGCATAATCTATTTTACTTTTGAGAGTAGAGGGCGAGGAGAACAGCGAAGATTTTGGCATTGGCTCTCCCTATTCCTTCTTTGAATGATGTGATTAGGGTATAGAAATTTTGACATAATATATCAAGTTGAAGGAGTCGAGTCAGTGTTGATTCAAACTCAAACTCGATGACCTCGAGTTTAGACTCGATAAGCTTCAAGTATAAGAAAGCTGACTCAAACTCCAACTTGTTGAGTTTGAGTTGGTTAATGAACATATTTACAAGCCTTTTGTATGTTGATTTTATTTTGATTGTTTATGAGCTTTTCTTTAAAGAAGAATTGGACTCATTAGGAGTCTCCAAAATAATAATGTTCGAGTGTTTTTGACGGTGCATATAGATGTATTTATTCATGTGCATATGATAATCTATAAAAATTTCAAATATAATACAAGTATATATAAACCTCACACAACCCCAAGTAACATGCTCGTGTCGCACTACTTTCTTGTCATTCATACAACATGTACGCCTATATGGAATGGCAAATATATCAAAAAACAGTACAATCGTATCAATTATCTAGTCGAGTTTGCGAGTTGAGTCGTATTCAACTCAAAGTCGATTCAATAACCTTAACTAGTCATTTATCCGACTCGAACTCGTACACGATAGATTTTCAAGCTTGGATCACGAGTTCTTATCGAGCTGAGTACGAGTCTAGCTCACCCTGACTATGATGGCCATATGTTTATTAGGCTAATTTTTTTTGGTCAAGGCCATGTGCCTCACTTTGAGTTTCATATATAATTTTTCATGTCAATGAAAGCGGAAATCTAGCCGCACAATATTGAGCTTGTGAGTAGAAAATAATTTGAAAATATTTTAATCTATGGGTAAAATACTAACTAAATAAAACTTAAATGTAATTACCAAAAGAGATAGGGTTTGAAATGCATTTCTATAGGACTAAATAATAAAACCAAAAATTGAAATATAATTACTTATAATAGAGAGGGAACTTTTACAAATTGACATAAAATAGTACAAAAATTAAATTGAAATTAGATTGTTCTAAAATAATCAAAAGTCTTACAACTAAGTTCCAGGTCATGGGCTAAAATGGAAATTAAAAAAAATTGATCATGCTTTGTATAGGGTCCAAATTGGTAGAGAATGTTAGTCTCTTGAGATCACGCCCCAACCACCTTCTCCCTTCCTCGATCTTTCTTTCTTTACACTTCTTTTGGATTATAACAAGAAATGAAAATGACTATCGGTATATCTGGCGTAGAGTTTGACTCTAAAAATGATGTGACACACACATACACATACAAACACAACTCCAAAAGACAACATACATACACTTGTATCTCTCATAATATTACATTTATACATAACCCGCTCAAGTCTCTATCAAGCACTAGGATCCACTTGATTACCACAACTTACTCAAGCTTTCCTCACTCTCTTGCTCACTTCTTGCTTCGCTTGTTTTGTCTCGCTTGCTTTCACCAATGAATCCCAAGACCTATTTATACTTGTACTACAATAGTCTTGAATGATATGAAGTTCTCTAGAAAGTTGGAGTTAATGCACCAAGAAAATTATAGAGATTTAAAATTTAATCTATTTAAGAAAACTCTAGATTATTAGGATCTCGTCTTCGTTAGAAGTTTCTAAAAACTTACGAAATTCCTAGAAGTTGGTGATGCTTTCATTTTTGTTTTAACACTCACTCTCAACATCAACTTCTTTGATGCTAAGTTTGTAATGGACTCCATCTGAATTTTTTCTCTATTCTTCTCCATGTATAGTGGGTTCGTGCAACCCTTCATCTTCAACAACAACAACATAGATGTACTTGGGATTTGACTTGCATATTTTAGTAAATCTTAGACGCGGAATGGCGTGGCTCAATCTTCTTCAATCTCATGTTGAGTAGGCTAAGATTCCTCTAGAGTTTTTTGGTAATCTCCATTTTTCCACAGATTGATTGTATTCTCTATAAGCTTATGTAGCTCCTTGTTTTCTAAGGTTACCTTCTTATTTCTTGAGGCTCCTCATGTTTCTCTACTAAATTTATCTTCCAAAACCCTCTCATTTGTTAATACACCCCTTAAGGTGGTCTCCATGATGATGATTCATCAAAGACAACATTTCTTAATGTATAACATTTGCTAGTCGTCGGATCACAATATCTCCAACTCTTTCTCTCATTATTACATCTGATAAAGTTACATCAAAAAACCTTTTTTCAAACTTGTTGCAATGATGGCCTAGGTAACAAGCTGATCTAAATTTTTAAAAGTGGTCTATTTTTTACTTGATCTTCAATAATTTCTAGAAAAGGAGATACGAAGCCCAACTTTGGTTGAGGTAGACGGTTGGCTACATCTACATCTTTTCATGAATTTTTTTCCATAGTCTAAATGGAACATATTTGCATGCAACAAACTTCGATATACCTCAGTAAGATATTGATTCTTCCCTTCTAAATTACCATTTTTGCTATGGTGTAATCAGACACTTTAGTTCTCTCCGGATTTTATCTTCTCTAAAATAAATGAAGAATTATATCAATGTATATCATCCACCATTGTCTGTATATAATCATCAAACTTTATTTCTAATTGTACTCTCAACTTTGTATTGAAGTTATTTAAACTTGGAGAGAACTTCAGATTTTTCCTTAAGGAAGAAGTCTATAAAATATCTTGAAAAAATCATCGAGAAAAGTTAGCATGTACCTCATTTCCACTTATGGAAGGTTGCCTTACTGGTCCAAATACATCAGAATGGATTAACTACAATGGTTCCTTTGCTCAAAATCAGAATTACTTGTAAGACAAATGATGAGCTTTGTCATGTTGACATCCGACGTAAATATTATCATCTTTGAGCATCTAATCATTGACGAGTTTTGAATATTAAGCATTTTATCATTACTCCAGCTTGTGATAGGTCACATGTTCGAGACTCACATGTTAATAATCAGTCACCTCATTCTTCTTTTCTTTTATTTATGTATGCAACTATGTTGACATGGCATAGATAGATTTGACCTTTTTTCCTTCCATGATATCAATATTTGGAAGCTTCAAATTTTTATATATATGAACATATTCATAATAAAACCGATGCAGTGTCCTATAACTATTAGTCTATATATAAAGAAAAGGTTTTCTTCACATCTGACACATGATGGACATTATCAAGCTTCATCTTCTTTGAATTATGGAGTAATTTTTGTCTATACCACATGTATGATTGGTAACTTTTACTCAATTGCTATTGTGTACAGATAGATCTTGCAGCTTCTCATTATCTCCAATCATGTGATTTGATTAGTTCGACTTGATTTAAGTTCTTATCATAAATCAACTTTTGTATAGGACTCTTCTACTAGATCAACTCATCTTCTAAGATGGTCACCATAGAAGCATCCTCATTTCAATTTTCTTTTGAAAGATATTCATATTGACCGCTTAAATTTGCGGTGTTTCTTTCGACTACTTTCTTTCTAAATAAGCAAATCACGTACATAATGTCCCTTCTTGCTGCAATGAAGTCTTTATCGTTCCTTTTTTGCATAAAACTATTTTATAGTGGTGTTCGACCATATGATCTCCCCTTAATTTGAAACTTCTTTACAAATGTTGCTTTCATGAGGAGTTGCCATCTTTTTTCGAGATAAATTGATGCGAATTGTGCAGCTTTCCTCATTTTTTGGACTAAAATAGTAAGGGGTTGCTCATTTGCGGAATAGCCCTCCTTATTCCTCTCCTTCTTTAGACGGTCAACGTTTTAGTCACGTAATCAAAATAAGGAATAATGTTTCGCTCTTTATTCATTAATCATAGACCTTTCTTGTCAAAAAAAATACCAATAACTTCCACTTATCTAATACTTTTATCGAACATAACCCCCATCATCTCTCCTTATCCTCTCCCTCCTATTGAACAGAAAATAGCAAATAAATGCGACTTATCCCATCTTATTCATTATTATTTTCTTCCTCCCAATCGAAAAAGAAACATTATCTTATTCATCTTTATCCATCCTTATCCCTTTCCCTTATTCCTCTCCGAAAAACCCTAATTATTAAAACGAAACTTTAGAGGTCATTGTGTAAAATTCCCAAAGAACAACTCCATAGTCAAGCCCCCTCACTTTCCCACAGCCCAAACCCCTTCCAAATGCAAATGCAGGTGCTCTCTTTCTCCAAGTCCCTCCTCCTCCTCCCACCCCATCCCCCATCCGGAAGGCTCTCCTCCCCTCCCTCTTCCTCCCCAACAGCAAAGTCCACTCGCACCTCTCCCTCTCGGAGGCTCCTCCTCCCCCTCCCGCCGTCCTCCTCCCCGCCGAGCCGCGCGTTGCCCTCGACAGCCTCTTCGTGCCGCCCGGCGCCTCCCTCGAGGCCCCTCCGCCGCCCGCGTCCTCGCCGGCTCAAACATCGTCCTCGGCCCCCCACGCCGCCGGCCCCACGTCGCCGCCGCCGAGTTCGTCAAGAGCAGCACCAGGGAGGAGGACTGCCCCTCCGACGCCCTACCCGAGTTCGCCCTCGTCGGCCGATCCAACGTCGGCCAAGTCCTCCCTCCTCAACTCCATCGTCCGCCGCAAGCGCCTCGCCCTCACCTCCAAGAAGCCCGGTGAGTTCATCTCGATCCAGGTGTTTAAGCGTGACCGGAAAATATCGACATTAATGTTGAGTGGAGTTTTGAGTAGTAATAGTAATGCAACCCGCTTTTGTTCGGGGATTGGAGTTCAGAGGCCATTGGATTATCCCTTCCATGCTTTTATATATCGAGCAGTTCGTAATCGAGTGATTGTGGTTCCAAATTTAGTTCTTTGCCCTCCATAAATATGCCAACTAGAGTTTGTATTCGAAAGATGTTTAAACATGTAAACAAACACGAAAGAGATATGTGGAGCTACGAAACACTAAACCTATCTATGCACTGAAAGAAACGTGACAATGGTATTTAATATGTAGCTAATAATTGTTATTGCAATGGTTAAAATGTGTACTATCTCATGGATAATGATTAGAAAATAGGAAGCGGAAGCGAAACATGGAAAAAGATAAAGAACAATAAGAACAACGGGATTTACGTGGAACCCTACTCCTTAAGGAGCGGGATGAAACCACGGGAGAAGTCCTCAAAGGACCAGGTTTGTCTATTGACTTTCTCAATGGATACAGGAGATCCGGGGCTCTCTTATATAGCCTCCACAGAGCCTCCAAGTTCCACCACTGGTAGATGTGAGACTAAACTCTTGGATGTGGTAAATGGATCATGGAGAGATCCATTTACCCATCTCCCTCATGAGATCCATTTACCCATCTCCCTCATATATGAAACATATACCAAATACTTCAACACTCCCCTCAAGCTGGAGTATACAATGCTCAGCTTGGACAAACAGAAAGAAACTCAACTCACGCTACAAGCCACTACAGACAATATCAACTCAATACGCACAACTGTCGGTTGCTATCGAGGACGTTGCTTCTCATGCCGTGCAGTTGAGGAGGAGAATGGGCTGGAATGTGAGTCTGCTGAATCTCCTCGTCGGAGAGCATGTGTTTTGAACTGCGTATGTCAGAGTCACTGCAACTGAAATGAATCTTCTCGTTGGAGTACTGATGCAAACGGAATCCGGCGTCGACGATAAAATTTAAAATAATAATTATTTGGTGGATATTTGGTGGAAGAATAGACGGGTGAGAAGAGAAATTGGAGGGATTGAGAGGAAGAAACTCGCCGTGGAATGCGAAGTGGAGGTTGAAGGGAGAAGACCGCGAGATCGCGTGGAGGGAGAGAGAGAAGGAGAGGGGGAAACTCAAATTTTTACTTCATAATGGAACGACTAAAACATTGGGCTACCCTCTCTTTATATAGGAGAGAGGGTTTACAAAAATAGTAAATACTCAAATTACAACTAATTTAATCCTAATTGACCTCTAACTAACTTAATTGGACTCTAACTTATTTAATTGACCAACAATTATAATTAACATCTACGAAATCAACGTTGAGATCACATGCGATCTCAATTATTCAATTAGACCAATACGACCGCTAAAAACGTAAATAAAATTGATAATTATTTAATTAGATAAATGTGGCCCCATAATTTGGGGTCACGCTGCATCAACTCTCCACCGCTTTAAAAATTCGGCTCCTGACGAATTGCGTGAACTGCTGGCTTGGAGGATGATTTCGTGTATTCCGTCGTCTTCTGGAAGAATTGATGCGGAGCGAACGGCGGGATCCATGTGCTGGCGGGGAAGGCGCGACTGCCGTGGTTGAAAAACATATGCGGTGCGTGCGGTGGCGGCGTCACGTCCGTTGACTCCTTCCCATGATGATCAAAAAATTGATGCGGCATGGAGAATATGGCACTTGAATAATCCATAATGAAGCAATGGCACAAGGAGAGGAGAAGGGGAGATGTGTCTAAAAGGTAGAGCCATGGGGCCCTTATATAGGAAAAAACCAATGCCCTAGTCCTATTTGGATAAGGAGGGTACCCATGATTCTGATTTTTAGCCCTTCTCTTTAAAGATTTTCGCCACCAGGGGTAGAGGTGCAATTTTCGTACCCCTTCGTTGTCCCTTTTCCTCTTTCTCCTTTTGGTTCTCCTGCAAATAGAGTCTTCTTGAGGGCGCCTTTTGTAAATTTTCCGAAATAACCAATCCCTCAATTGAGGGGATTCGGTGGACGTGATTTCCTCCCTGTTTAGGGCTCGCGATATATGCGCGCGGTTGGAGGAGTCCTTGGAGGCGCGACTCGGGGCGGCGGGCTCGCGATGGTGCCGCCTGGGCGGTGCCTCCGGGCACGCACGAGAGAACGCGCACGCGGGAGGACCTGGGGGGCGGCGTCGAGCGGCGAGCAAGGCGTCGTGGCGTGGGCGAAGGGGCGGGGCTAGAGCTGGAGGGGAATGGGTGATGGCGGGGCGGCGGCGGTGAGGCGCAACCGGGAAGGGGGGGTGCTGGGCTGCGCGCGGGTGGTGGTGGAGCAGGAGGGGGGGTTGGGGTGCTGGGCGAGGGGGCGCGAGGGGCAGGTGAAGGTCACGGGGAGGGCCTGAGCGATGGAGCGATCTGTGGGAGGTGGATGGGAAGGGAGGCGATGGGGGTTGGGCTTGGCGACCGTGGGGTTGGAGAGGGGTGGCGCGGCGGCCTGGCGAGTAGCGGGGCGAGGGGAAGGGGGGCCGTGGAGCCAGGGGGAGGGGCGTGAGGTAGGGGGAGGTCCTTGGGATCCGTGGGGGAGCAGGAGGAGGAGGGGGGGCGCTGCGGGTGGGGGCGACAGCAGCAGTGGGGGTGGGGCTGGAGGGACCGCCTGTTGCACGGGGGTGGCACGGGGAGGTGGTGGCGGGGAGGGGAAACTCGCTGGCGGCGTGTGGGTTGGGACGGGAGAGACCGGGGGTGTGGGGATGTTGCTGGAAACCCGCGGGAGGGTCGTAGAGGGTGCCGGAGTCGTCTCCGGTGGCGTTTGCAGGTCTGGAATCGCCCGGACAGCCACTGTTTCGTCGTTTTTTCCTCCTAAAATGGCCTGGACAGCAGCGGATTCCTCGTGGACAGCGATCACATCATCGTTGTTGACGTTTTTTCCATCCACAACGATCTGGACAGCAACCGTTTGGTCTCCTTCCGCGACGTTTTCTTCGTCAAAATTCGCGGTCGCAGCTTGGGTAGTTGACGGCTTCGATTGGGCGTCGCGGTAGGCCTCAAAATTGGCCATTAGATCTCGAAATAGCGAGTTGAAGTTGATTTGCAAATCACGAACCATGTGCGCCGTCTCCTTGAAGGAGGCGTCGACGGTGGAGATGGCTCGTCGTGTTTGTTCGGACGAACGATGATGTCGGTGCGAGCGCCGGGACGGATCGTTAGATCGTGAGGACGATCTAAATGCCATGCTCTGATACCACTTGATGCAGACACGATCGAGGCGCGACGTCGGAAAATAAAAAAAATTGACGGTGGATTTTGGTGGAGAAGGAAATAGAGGGGTGGAGAAGAAGAACTCGCCGGGAATGCGAGAGGTTGAAGGAGAAGACCGCGGAGATCGCGTGGAGGGAGAAGAGAGATAAGAGAGAGGGTAAAATGATGCAAACGGAATCCGGCGTCGACGATAAAATTTAAAATAATAATTATTTGGTGGATATTTGGTGGAAGAATAGACGGGTGAGAAGAGAAATTGGAGGGATTGAGAGGAAGAAACTCGCCGGGAATGCGAGAGGTTGAAGGAGAAGACCGCGGAGATCGCGTGGAGGGAGAGAGAGAAGGAGAGGGGATAAAATGAGATCAACTCAAATTTTTACTTCATAATGGACCGACTAAAACATTGGGCTACCCTCTCTTTATATAGGAGAGAGGGTTTACAAAAATAGTAAATACTCAAATTACAACTAATTTAATCCTAATTGACCTCTAACTAACTTAATTGGACTCTAACTTATTTAATTGACCAACAATTATAATTAACATCTACGAAATCAACGTTGAGATCACATGCGATCTCAATTATTCAATTAGACCAATACGACCGCTAAAAACGTAACTAAAATTGATAATTATTTAATTAGATAAATGTGGCCCCATAATTTGGGGTCACGCTGCATCAAGTACTCTGGCTCGCCACAATATGTGGACAACTGCTCATCTCTGAAAAAGGGTTGAACTGAAAAGGACCGTGGAAGTGCAATCTTCGTCGGAGTCCACGGTTGCTAGAGAATGGAGTTTGAAAGAAGTCTACTCGTCGGAGAACTGGGTCTCTCACATCTGGCACAGAGAATGGTACTCTACTCCAGTGTTGTAAAAGTCACCCGACTGGCCCGATTAATAGGTCCGATTAGTCTAGTCAGTGGGGTGGCCGACCGAGTACCGACTAATTCCGAATAGGCACACTAGTAGACCAATTTTTGCTTGGAGATACCATATTTTTTTGTTTTTCATAAGCAAATTTATTACAATATGCTTAATGTTTTACTTAGATTCAATTACTTATTTTGTTTTATTATGATAGTATAAAAATGTACAAAATCTATGTAGATATATGTATAAAAATGAGTTATATGTTTAAAAGAATCATAAAATTCAAAGCCGATTAAAGCCCGACTAAATCCGATTAATCACCCGACTGCCGATTAATCCTTAGTCAGTGACTTGACCGACCGAGTACTGACTACCGACTTTTGCAACCTTGCTCTACTCTAGAGTAACTATGATAGCACATGAAAATCCTTGTCCACATAGCATAGGAAATGGTCCTCTACTCCGGAGTCCCTATGGCTCACATGAAAACTCTGACCGAAACAACAAAAGATGATGTGGACCACGAGCAAATGATGGCACACATGTGCACATCTGAAAAGACCGCATCCATATGCGTGTCTGAAACTGAAGACTCGGAATCAATCATCGAGTCTGATCAACCGAAGAGCTGTAGAGTCTGAGAAAATCTGGCTGGTCTGCATCTGATATCTGGATCTGCAACTAGACCTGTGACTCCATATAATACTCCCCCTTTCTCCCATACTTGTCGGAAACATGGACGTCGACCAAGTTGGGAGAAGACAATGTAATGCATAAATATGGGGAGAAAAATAAAACAACAGAAATGCCAATAATTTTTTCTTCAATCATTTTTTTTGAAATCATTTTTTCTTTTTTAAGCCGTTTCATTTTTTCGACTTTTCTCTCCCTTTTTGTTTTTGAATTGCGTACGGCTTTTGTATTGTACGCGTCTTTTTCTTTTCAGCTTTTTTTAAACAAATAAAATGTGGTTCAATTGGACCCAATCATACCTCAGTCCAATTTGAGCTTACAAAACACAGCTTCTTTACTCCTTTTTTTTCCTTCTCTCCTTTTTTTTGTTATCACACTCGGCCCATTTTTTTAATACATACGTCCCTTTTTTTAAGTCTCTCGACCCATCTCTCCCCTTGTCATTTTTCTTTTAACACAACCCCCTTCCTCTCTTTTTACAAAGCAACCCACTGGGGCCCTGTAATAAAATAATATTTTTTAACGTGCAGGGGCGACTTTTATTAGGGTTCCCAACGGGGAACTCTTTCTCTGGAAAAATGCCACCACCTCCAAGGGGGCTCTCTGATTGAAGGCGGTGCCGCTCGCTGGGACGGAGGACCTGCAGGGCTCGCCTGGAGCTGCTGGTTCACGCGCGCGGTGCCTAGATGAGGAGGAGTTGTCGCCCAGCTGTCGAGAGGAGCACGCGATCGCTGGGGCTTTGTTGCCTAAGAGGAGCACGCGCGGAGGAGATGCTCCTCCGAGGGGCTCATGTGCGTGCAAGAAGGGGAGAGGTCGCGCTAGGGCACCGTGCGATGCCGCCTGGATGTCGCGCAAGGAGATTCCTTTTCCCTTGCGCCTCCGAGGGGGAGTATTCTGGGATGTGTGGCTGTACTGTATGCGCGATGTTGCCTGTGCATAGGACGCACGCGGGGCTGCGGGCTAGAGCATAAGGGCTCGCACCGCTGCTGACAGGGTTGTTGTCGCTCGAATTGTAGTGTGGTTGGATTTGCGCGGAGTTGCCGCTCGGGGCACCTAGGGCATCGATCTGATGGAGTTGTGCACGGGGAGCCCTAGCACCGCCAGGAGATGTGTGGAACTACGCTTCCTGGAGATCTCGATTTGGAAGTCGCCGCCGTTGGGCTGCGGGAGAATTCTGGAGAGGAAGCGATCTTGACACGCCTGGGCGATGCGGTCTTCTTTCAGATGCATGATTAGGGTTTCCAACGAATTCCTAGGAAACAAACTGAAGAACTTCCTTGATAAATCACGACCTCTTGAGTGTCAAAAAAAATCACGACCTCTTGAATACAGAATTAATCTTTACAAATACTTCTCAAAATCGAATCTCGAATAGAAACGAGAATATGAAAACCTCGAGAATCGAACCCGCTCTGATACCATGTTAGAAAATAGGAAGCGGAAGCGAAACATGGAAAAAGATAAAGAACAATAAGAACATCGGGATTTACGTAAAACCCTACTCCCTAAGAAGCGGGATGAAACCACGGGAGAAGGCCTCAAAGGACCAGGTTTGTCTATTGATTTTCTCAATGGATACAGGAGGTCTGGGGCTCCTTATATAGCCTCCACATAGCCTCCAAGTCCCACCACTGGTAGATGTGGGACTAACTCTTGGATGGGGTAAATGGATCCTGAAGAGATCCATTTACCCATCTCCCTCATATGTGACGCATATACCAAATATTCCAACATATAAAATTTCGGATATGTACGGGATAATGCCTCTAGTAGCCTGCAATGCAAATTCGAGTGTTCAAATGAGACTGAGCTGTGTAAATTGCGAGTTGGTCGCTTATGTTGTAAGTGTGCGCTGAGGGATAAGAGGTGAGATATCCTTACAACAAAAGACACGTCGAACAATGTGTTGTTTTAATTTTTAGGAGGTGATGTTGCGGTCAAAAGGATGTAGTGCTTTCTTCTTCTTCCTTTTCCTTCTACATTGATTGTTTGAGTAGAAGCATTAATAACATATTGTCTGTTTTATGCTTGAGCTCTGAAATGAGAGCAAGCTGTGCAAATGGCTAGATAGTACATATATCTTAGTTGTGGGATAATTACCGTGGTTATCCCACACTCGAAGAGGTGACGTATCTTAGGAATAACCCTGACGGTGTAATATAAAGAAATCGAATTGATGAATGTATCATTTTTTGAAGAGATAATGTTGCATTTTCATGCAAAAGAGAAGATATCCTTCATTATATTGCATCTCACCAACAACCTGTCCACATTCTATGGTATAAACTGATCACATTCAGATGTCTAATCAAGGACATCACTCAATTTATTTGATCATACTTGAGATAACCACTTGGTAATATGTCGGTTAAAATTTGTCCGGTTGATGTTCTAATTTATCACGCAACAAAACTCTGTCAGTGATACGTTTTCTTGGTGAATATGGTTTGGTTTCTAATCGCCACATTATTATCATTTAGCATAGTAGACCACGTTCTTATTTGTCCTCTTTATGTTGAAGAATGGAAGTGATCTCCTTTGGACCCTAGTTTGATCGAGAGAATAAATATATTTGATGTGCCATTTCCTGAGTAGTTGGATCCTGGTATTTTTACGCAAAATTGAGTATTACATAAACATTAACCTTAAAAAAGGCAAAGCCTTCTCCCACTACAAGTAGGGTCGGCTTAGCTATATCGATTCTTTCTTAAATCCATTTTACAAGATTTGACTATTTTTTACGCTAGTTGTCGACTACCTAACGCAACCCCCACAAGCGTTGGGGGGGGAGGGTGTTGAACCCTGGTCTTTTGGATGGTAGGCACACTGCACCACCACCAAGCCATTTAAGTGGGTACGAGTATTACATTAACACTACGAAGAAAATTTTTGAAATTCTTAGAAATATGCAATTAGATCATGTAGATAAACAATACTTTGATTTTCCGTGGCATCTGCCTGTCTGATTGGGTACTTCTGAAAGTTTAACGGAGTGAGGGAAGTGGACTTTAATGGCAAATATGAAACCAATCCCTGATGAGGTGGTAGGTTCAGATTAATTGATATTTAATCTAGAGGTGATTTGTGAAGATGGTTTTTTAATATTCTCCAAACGTGGATCCAACCAAACCCAGTTCACTTTGCCATGTTCAGTTGTGAGGGGAAGAACTAAATATATGTGTTCTAGAAGTCCTCCCTTTACTCCATGGGAATCTTTCTATCAGGTGAAACTTCACTGGAAGGAAAGGAATAAGTCCAAAAAATGTTGTAATGATCACGGCATTATATGACTTTTAGGATAAAGACATTTTAATTAAAGATTACAAGCCCATAATCTAAAATATGGTGCGTGACTTCCTAAACTCATACTAACCATTTATATTTTTTAGTTTATTTTTACTTCTTGCTTTGGTTAGTACATGCATTTTTGATGTTGCAAGTGATAAATTTTTAAAGATCTGCTCTTTTGATTGTAGGAAAAACACAATGCATCAACCATTTCCTGATAAATAATAGTTGGTACCTTGTGGATCTTCCTGGATATGGGTAAGCTTGGAAGTTCTATGCCCTTGAATTGTTGATTGTTGATATTTTCTAGGGTGTCAAACTCCTCTTTCTGAAAACCGTATTGCTATATAGTTGAAATCTTCTAGTTTGCTTGTTATATTTACCATGTGTGGTTAATCATTATTTCATCACATGGTTGGCTAGTTCAGACATTTGCACTCGATAGAGTTCTGTATTTTCTGTCATTAGATTTCATTTCTTAAATGCTAGAACCTCAAGTACATTCTATGCTTCATTTGGGGGGGGGGGGGAGTGCTTATATGCTCAAACTGATTGTTCTTGTGCTCTTATGCTTATTGGTACAGTTAAAGGCACTGGTTATTTGTCCTCCACTTTTTATTGCCATACTTTTTCCCTTTTGTCTTTATTTTACTCGAGTGAGTGGATTTCAACTTTTCGATGTTCCATCTATCAATTTTATTTCTTTAGTAACTTTTTTTGTCTGTTTGTACTTCCATTATCACCGTCTTTGGAATCCCTGTTGTCATGTGTTCCATTGTGCAACTCATCCTACCTGTTCCATTTCTCCTTTCACTTCCTTACCTGACTATGAAATAAGAAAATTACATATGCACAAGGTTGGGAGGCTAAAGTGAGCCGGATTAAGTGCTTGGGGCCATTTGGTGAATGTGGAAAAGGTCTTCAGTTTGCATTATATCAACAATGAAGAGCGTATGAAGTTAAAATTTAAAAGTGAAAGAAATAAAAGAATGGAAAGAGCGGTCCAAATTTTCATGTTTATCGTGTTTTGCCACTGATAGTTAAGTATTATTAGAGAAATCCTGTGGCCAAGGTAGTGATCCATTGATGCAACATAATGTAGTGCATGATTAAGAATCGAGGCAAAATTAGTGTTTGTCGTTCGTTTAGTTTATTCAGTTACAGTTTTATTAATTTAAAGTCAGTCGTCGGACTAATTAGAGTCGTTAATTTAAATTAGGATTAATTGTCTTAATTTGGTCCAATTTTAGTCATTTTATTTTTTTTTTTAAAATAAAGAGATTGCATGCAATCTCTAATTAGTTATTTGGTTGAGTCAGTTTATGAGTCTAATTAGGGTTTGTTAGGAGTTTATTTTATTTCCTGTTATTCTATGATTTAATTCCATCTCTCCTGTATGAAGGGGTTTAGAGTCATTGCGTAAGATAGTTACGTTATATTAAAAAAATGGAGTCTTGACTTCCTCCTCCCCCGCATCTACACATTTCTCGTCCAAAACCCCGCGCAACTGGTGTGGCCTTCCTCTTCCTCTCTAAATTTCTTTCTCCATCAAAATTCTTGATTTGCATCATCCATGATATAAAGTAATACCTCATTCATGTTATCTCTATATCTTGCTGAAAGTTTTTATAACAGATTGAGTTATCCGTCATTTTTTTCTTTCCACTTTAAGTCTATCAGATCTCAGGTCCTTTCTTGTTAACTCTTCTCTGTGCCCTCAGAACAATTATCTTTTTATTTGAATTATAACTATTTCATGAGAATTGTAATCGTTAAACAGTATGTCCTTAAATTATTAGTTGTAACAACCACATGCTTCTATTCAATATTTTTGTTTATAAGGTTTACCTAAGGACTGGAATGTTATGTATTCAAATCATGGCTTCAAATTAAAATGTTCTTCCCATCATCATCATCATCATCATCATCGATATTTTGATGTTGATTTTTTTTTTATAAAATGCTCCAAGGCAGATATCACTTTCAAGTGATCGGCCTCGGTTTGGTCAGTTCAGCCGGTTTCATGTAAGTATTTTTTAAAATAATACTAATAATGAATTAGGTTGGACCGGTGGTCGGATCGGGAATGGGTTGACCTGAATTGAACCGGTTTTGATAGCTTTGGTTTTGCTAGTGGTTATGGACCGTTGGTAACTTGGTATAACAAAAACAATAATCAGTAGTGTTTTGGGATTATGAGATTATACTTGATTTTGAATATAATCTATAAGATAGAGAATAATGATTTAAATATTAGTTCCGATCTTCATTTACAAAATGCGTAAACAAATACAAAACGTTTAATATCATCTTGATAATTGTTATATATAATATTCATGACTGAATGAGCACCCACTTACACAACCCATCTAACCTACACATGGTTGGACTTTGAGCAAATAATATTTTTTTTGAAGTCCAAAAAAGAGGGGGAAACACTCGATGGTGTTCGCCCCACGGTTTTTATTCAAAAGGCAAAAATAAACAAAAGGAGGGAGAAGCAAACACATGACGACACCATAGGTCCATTACAACACCCAATCCTCTACCATGCGCTTGGCATACATCCCCACGTTCTCCTTATAGAATCTTTGGCCCGAGAACAGCAAGTCATTCCTTCCCCGCCAAACCACCCACAGAATGGCCAACGGATAAAGCAACTCCCTCCTTGGCCTATCCTTATTCGCTTGGATCGCATTCCAAAAAGTCCGAAGATCGTCATTGCAGCACCACGCCAAGCCAGCCTCCTGCCAAATTTGAGTGACCATGGAGCACTGATGAATCTGTGATTCATCACTCTAAAAGTTGAAAATAGAGTCTTGTTCCCGAGTAAATAGATGCATATTTCCCTTTATAGTGTAAACTTAGCATTCATGCATGCATTAATAACATCTGCATTTTAGCAGTCATATTTGCATTAAATAAGAAGCCAATTTCACTTGTAAATATCCACCTGTATATTAGATAAAATCCTTATTTGTGTATATTTTATACTGACTCCGAATCCAATAAAACCCACTCCTTAGTGTACATATTACTAACACTAATTAAAGAAAAATATCAAAAAAATACTAACTTGTAAAATTGACCAATAAAACCCTAATCCAAGTTTGAGACCATGAACTTTCGAATGCACGTATCTCTCTCATACGACCTCCGAATAAGGTCTACTCACTTTTAAAGTAATATACATTCAGAGACCTTCAAAACAAGACCAATTTCATTCAAATCGGAGCTCGTATGCAAAACTTGGGTTTTGGGCCCCTTTTGTACATTGTACATAATGACCAATTTGCCCCTGTATTTTACCATTTTATTTTTTTAATTATTAAAAATCCAAAAAAATTAGATTAAGTTGTAAATATTCTCATATTTTCTCTATTTTTATTTTGGTTTTTCTCTTATTGAAAAATGACAAAAAAATTGCAAAAGATAAAATGCGGTATTTTATACCTATAAGGTACCGCCAAAAATATGCTTTTGTACAGATGATCTCGTTTGATTTTCGACCCTTCACGAAAGTTGTAGATCTCATCGAGACGAGCAACTTTCGTGTTGACGACTTTTTGATTTAAGCTCTTTTATTATGTCTTTTTGATTTTTCTTTCCCTTTAATTTTGGTTTTTTCTCAGAGCGACACGTGGTGGCTCCGGAAGCCGCCACGTGTCAATCCCTTGATTTTTATCTACTAATTAAATAAATGCCACATGGCCGCATCCTAGCGCGCCAAGTGGCATCCTCTCTCTCCTCCCTACCAATTCCTCCCCCACTCTCCCTTAACTTAAGGGAGAGGCCACCATTCGACACCTCTCATTTCATCCCATCTCCCCCACCTTCTCCATCTCTCCCACTTTCTCCATGGTCTCTCCAACCTCCACCTCCTCCTCTTTATAATCTCTTCTACTCCCACATTCACCCCCATCCGCCATTTTCACATAAGGGAGAGGAGAGCTCTATTCCTTCTTTGGTGACAGCAAGGGAGAGAGTGCCAACAGCGAGCGACGACCCTACTCTCCTAGGCGAGATCCGGTGGCCCTCCGTCCACCGCCGCAGCCGCAAACCGTCGCTGCCCGAGCTCCGCTTGCCGCGCGTCGAGCGACGACCTGAGAAGCTTTGCTTCTCCCTTCACAGGCACCCATTCCATCTACAGGTAACTACATCCCTTTCTTCTTCCTCGTTACACCACATTCTCTCTCCTCCATTCATCACCTTCCTCCTATTGAATCGCAAAACCGATTTCACTTCAACGGATAAATCACACGTTGCGAACGCAACGGTGATTTTTATTTAATTTTTCGAGCAATTTTCATCAATCAATTAATCGGTTATTTACGCCCACTTAAACAAATGCATGAGAGACAGGGGAGGTGGTGAATCTCCCCTGCTTCTTCTTCCTCCCCTCACAACACCACACTCACACCACCACCTTCCTCGTCGTGCTGCTGCCTCTGCCCCGACGACCTTTGGCCGTGTGTCGGCCGCTCCTCTCTCGCCGTCAACGACTCCACCAGCCGCTGCACCGTCAACCTTCAACAACCGCAGCCACCTGCGGCTGGAGCATCACCGCCACCAGCTTCACGCCCCAGCGTGCACCTCCGCCTCGGGCTAGCCGCCCCGCGCGACCGCCCTCTCCAGCCATCGTCCAGAGGCAGGGGCGCCGCGCGTCGCGCTTACACACCAACCCCCTCCATCACCGCTGGCAGCAGCCCCGCGCACATCCCCGCCGCCCGCGAGCAGCGCCTCCAACCTCAACCGCCCGACCACGCCCTCCGCACGTGCCCAGCGCGCCGCCTCCGTGCCCCCGTCCGCGCACGCCACCCGCGCGACGCGTGGCCGCCTACAGCCGGCTGCCGCCCCGAGTTGCCACCGACCTCGCGCTGACCACCTCAGGCGCGCGCGCCAGCCCCTCCTCGCCACTGAGCACAGCCACCGCCTCCTCACGCGCCACCTGCGCATGGGAACTCGACGCCCCACGCCGCCGACGCCGCCTTCAAGCCTCCAGCCGTGCGTGAGAAGCTTCTCCATCTCCATCCTCTGTTTTGCATGCAAAAACAGGGGAGAAGCATCGCACAATAAAAAATTAGAAATTTGCAAAGGGGACACTTGCACCCTTTGCAAGTTTTTAAAAAAAATTTCAAGTTTCTGGAAAATGCATGTAAGTCCCTGTTCACCATTTTAGTTCATATTTTTTTTATTTCTGTATTGTATTTACATCCTTGCATTTGCACGATTATTTTGTTATCATTCTGTCATCAATTTTTAATTCTGAAAGTTGCATTGTGTAGCATAACTTTTGTTCTACCTTTTTAGCACTTAGTTGTATTTTTCGGATTTGCAGAGTATTTATTGAAATTAATTTGGTGGAAAATTGTAATATTTTGCCCAATTTGATTGTTTAGATTACTGCGCATTCTCTGCTTGTCGAAAAATCACTGAAAAATCGTAGTTTGTAGATCTAAGTTTATGCTACGACATATTCAAAATTCACATCAATTGCATGTACAGTTTGTCCTAGAAAATTCATTTAGTGAAAACCTTAATCAATTTTTAATTAATCAACCGTGAAGTATTTTAACGAAATCTAAGTTGATTTGGATAGCTCTCAATTAGACCTATTTGGATTAATTTTATTTCTGAGAAATATAATCGTTTGATAATTATTAAAATTGGTTTAGTCATTTTCACTAAGGTCTACATTTTTTTATTATCCGTATATCAGAAAATTATAAAAAAATTAGGTTAGCTTAATTTCATCCTATTTCATAATCTGGCCAAGTTTCATTATTTTTGGACTTCATTTGATACATTAATTAAATTGCACATTAAATTGGCCTGCATTGTCTACATACGTCTGCATAAAAATTAAAAAGACCAAAAAAGATACTCCTCGAAAATCGACACTTGGATCCTTGCTTAAATTCACCTAAGGAGACAACTGCCTCCCTGAGATCGACCTTGGACTTACACCAAGTAAAAAAAAATTGCCGCTTAAAATTAACTTCACATTAATCGATAAGTGGTTTTTGATTAACCCCTCGTATCCGACTGCAACGAACAATTAAAAGTAATTTGGACATTAATCTGCCTGAATTAACTAAGGGTGCGGGAGGCTTTATCAAAATGGCGCCGTTGCCGGGGAGGCACGACTTAGGTTAATTTGTAGCATATTTTTGAGTGTTTGATTTTCATTCCCCGGGTAGTCTGACCCCCGGTTTTTCTTGTAATTATTGCTCTTATTTATTTTTGCATTATTTTATTTTGTGTCACTCTCTGACCTCCATTTAATTTTTGTGCGAGGACCGCGAGGAGTCGGCGACGCTTCGAGGACTTAGCATTTAAATTGTGTTGAGAGAAAGAGAGGCATTGTATATTTTTATTTTATTTTTCTTTTGCATTATTTCCAGCGGTTCCCGTTTGGGATCTCGCGCGTGTAAAGATAGTGGAAACTGTGTCCCGTGTGCTGTGTGGGTGAATTGTAATTTAGCTTGCACTAGCGGCTCCTCGAGCCACTCTAGGACTTGTTTGTGCTCGTAATCAATAGGACCACACAACACACTTAAAAGATGCACCTAGAACGCAATACTTAGTCAAAATTAAACTGTTCTTCACGCTAATAGAACTGCCTGTCTAGGAGCGGTTTTTCATCGCTTGCATTTGCATGTAGAGTAAAGTTTTCAATTCTGTATTGCATCCTGCATCAAAAAGCGAAGGGATCACTGTAAGTATTCTCTACTCAGCATACGCATCATCGATTTCAACTTGCATCGGCTTTTCTCGATTTCCCCCTCTGATTTTCTCACTTAAATTAAAAAGGAAATTGGGATTGTCCGATAGGCGTGCTTTGTGGTGGATTAATTAAAGTGATAATTTAACTTAAAATCGGGACTGCTAACAGTATTGACCAAAAAAAAGAATAAAATCTGAAAATTGTTTGCGGGAGATTAATCCCCGACCTTGTATTCAGGCTGAGTGAGGGTACCTGAGTGTGTGTGAACACCCTAAGGTAGAGCCCAAATCCCCGTCTTCCATATCACGTTCTAACTGATCCTAGCAAATATCACAAGCCGGATAATTTCAGATTCTTTGACTAGTACCAAGTAGCCTCCGCCAGTCTCAGGTAGATAGGGGCGAAATTGCGGTACTTCGCGACAAGCTGCCAGTAACCCCCCGGGGTGAAGTTCCGGCCTTGTCAGCCTCCGCCTGCTTGCAGGTAGATAGGGGCGTGGTCACTGAATCCATCGGCTTGGGATAGGAGCGAAGAAAGGAAGGAGCGGCGGTATCTTAGACGACAGGATAAACAGAGAAGACGCATCCGGCTCTGAGCCGACTTCCCTCTAGGCCGCGTAATCCTTGCTATATTTGCTTGAATATCACACTTAAAAACTACAAGATAAATTGGACTCAACTTTGAGTCCTTCACTGTGTTGAGTGTGAATCCAGGGTCTTGGATTGTTCTTGTTGCTTGCTTCAGGTAGGAGTAAAATCCTATCTTCTTCTCGCTTCATCAAGATGAGTGATTGGGGAGATCTCGACGTACTATTCACTGATCTATCTATGAGTCCCCCAAACAACTCGTCTTTCTCGGTCCGAGCGCACCTTGGACCACCCAGGACTCATGACCCTCTTGAGTCCTGGTTCCCTCATACTCAGGGTGGTTACTCTCAAACCAACCCTTTTATCTCCTCCGAGATTGCCGAGGAAGACCATCGCCTCGGTAATCCCTTCCTTGATTTGCCCTCTAACACCGATATTATTTCCCAATCCCCAGACTTAGAGGACAAGATGCCGCCAAGGATGCCGCCAGATGAGGACCAGATGCGACAAATTCTTAGACGCCTCGCCGAAGCCGAACAGAAAAATGCAGATCTCACGGCGCAGATGGGACAAATAATTGTAGCTGAAGGGATCGACCGACCAATGGTCGATACTTACAACCCGGCGGAGAACGAGATCCAAAACTGGTTAGCACCTGCAGTTCCCGACCAGGCATTCGAGCTGAAGCCCCACTTCCTTAGCCTGCTGCCGAAGTTTAACGGAAACCTCAGTGAAGAGCCTTACACCTTCCTCCGTGACTTCAAACTAGTGTGCAACAATCTTAGCCATCCCAATGTTGGCCAAGATTATATCCGGCTGAAGGCCACCCCGTTTGCCTTAGGAGATAAGGCTGTTCATTGGCTGAAAAACTTAGGGGTGGTATGTACTACCTGGATGCAGTTCAAGGACCTCTTCTTGAAGAAGTTCTACCCTCTCAGTAGAACCAATCAGATGAGAACGAAGATCGCCAGCTTCGCCCAAGGACCCAGCGAACCGTTCCATGAGGCTTGGGACAGGTTCAATGACTTAGTACAGAAATGCCCATGCCACGACATTTCTAAAGCGATCTTAGTCCAGACCTTGTTCTGTGGCCTAACCCCAGAGATGCAGGGGTTAGTCAGCGCCGCCTGTGGAGGAAGCTATCTGAACAAGAACGAGCACGCTGTATGGAAGATCCTAGAACAGATGGCAGAAACCGGCAGGTCACAGGCCACAAGGGCCTATCAGTTGTCTCCCTCGATCTTATCCAATGAGACAACTAGAAGGACTGTTGCAGATCTGACTGAGGACCTCATTCCCAGCATGGGGATGATAGCCGACAAGCTGACCATGGTCGAGCAGATCCACAAGAGAGTCGCGGAGATGGAGTCTCTTTCGAGCCTTCCCAAGAAAGTGGAGGAACTCTCTGAAAAGGTAGCGAAGATCAAGCTACCCACCCCTTCTGCACCACCTGTACCTGTGCACCGAGTCCATCTTGTACAGGAACAGGCACCGGGGTCTCAGAGCAGCTGGGATCAGACTTATACCCAGCAGAACCATCATGCACCCCCACCAGTGGAGACGGAATACGAGGAGCCTCCGCCTGTATACGAGATCAACGGGCTGTGGTACATCCGTGACCCGCTAGTCCGGCAAATCGAGATGGGGAAGGATCAGGCACACCGCCCAACCCCAGTCTACCAGGAGACCAGGCCCGTCACAATCCATCGATACCAGTCCAGGCCAGAACAGGGGTACCAGCCGCAGCAACGCACCTACCAGCAGGGGCCAGCACCGTCCCATCAGCAGCAGTATCGGCACGGCCAGCAGGGCCAGTACAGGACCGCATCCACTCAGCAGCCAGCCCAGCCCACCGAATTGGAGCCCCTCACCTTGGCGATCCAGACCCTGTCTGATAGGGTCCAACAGATGCAGAATGACTACCTGGACATGAGGATCGACATCAATCGGGTCTCTCGTGCCCAGGACCAACAAATGGCGCCAAGGACTCCAATTCCTGCACAGGTTCAGGCCAACCCAAACAGCATACACCAGGGCCAGAACCGACCCCGAGATCAGGTATACTATTCAGATAATTATTTATCTGAACATGAGATCCTTTCGTACGATAATGTTAACCATATGTCCCTCAGGAGCGGAAGGACCGTGACCATACCTGATCGGGCACGGGCGCAAAAGGAAGGAACCTCCGAAACTCTACCTGAGGAGAATTCGGAGGAAGAAGAGGAGGAGCACCACCACCACCGTCAGCGGAAGAAGAGGACATCTGAGTCCTCGAAGCATCAGCCCCGCAGTCACCCAGAGTCAGACGACACCGATGAGCCCGCACCTCCATCTGAGGAGGATCGTCCAGAAGAAGCGGAAGAAGCGTCACCGGTCTCGCCTCAGCATTTTCTTTTTGGTCAGAGTCCAAGTCCGAGTCTGTATCAGAGTCCGAGTCAGAGTCGTGTCAAAAACTCAGTTCCAGAAATCAATGAGAATATTTCAGTTCCAGAACCTGAGTTAATAATCCCTTTCCCCCGAGCTCTCAAGGGTGGAAAGAAGAAAATAAAAAAAATCCAAAAAGATGACCCTGAGATGGCTGAATTTTGCAATAAACACATCAAGGTCACAATCCCTTTTGACAAGTTCGTGGAAATGACCCCTGCGTTCCAAAAATACCTTAAGGTGAGATGCACACCTAGTAGGGTTAGCAGGAAGACCAAAAGCCGTGTTGAGAAACACGTTCTATCAGTAGCCACGACTTGTGCAATCAAGAACTCGTTTCCTCGGAAACGAAGAGACATGGGTGCACACTATGTAGTGAGTCATGTTGATGACATCGCGTTTGCACGCACTCTCTTGGACAATGGTTCCTCGATCAACTTAATGCCCACAGCCCTCTATGAGCGGCTTAATCTCGGACCTCTTAGGAAATCTAGAGCTATTCTGCAGTTTGCTGACAAATCCACTAAGAGGTCCCAAGGAGAGTTAAGGAACATTGTGATCAAAGTCGAGGGGCAAGAATACATGGTGGACTTCACTGTCCTAGATATGGAAACCCCTCGTAATTGGAGAGATTCCCAGATCATTTTAGGTAGGCCCTTCCTCAGAACAGCGGGGGCCTTGTTTGATTATAAGAATGGGAAGATTCAGTTCCAAACTCCAGGCAGAGATGAGGAACTTGAGATGAAGCAGACAAGATGGCAGAGACCGGACTCCGAATCCAGCACCGAGTACTCTTCTACCGGAACAGACTGTGAGCATGTAGACGTAGTTGGGCCATGGAGACAGAACCCAGCCAGCATCGATGTGTCCATCTCCTTTGAAGATGATCCAGTGCATGAGTCAGTCTGCGAGATCCTCAGGAATGAGTACAGCTCTGAGCCTGCATCGCTCTACATCTTCGATGACGTAGAGGCCCAGTTGGGCCTGTCAGTCCTTACATCCTTAGGACAATCGAAAGATGAGGATGACGAGTCGGACGAGGCGTTTGCCGATTGCATGGAGACCTTTGACGATCCGACTCCAGAGCCGAGTTTGGTGGCAGCTACTACAGAACATGATCCAGCCACTTCCAACACCGAACCAGATCAGATTGAGCCAGACTTTCTAGACGATCACACTATTCCTGAGCTCAAACCTTTACCCACAACCCTGAAGTATGCCTTCCTTGCGGGCCAAGATAAGAAATTTCCGGTCATTATCAGTTCGCAATTGACCGAGGAGCAGGAATCTCGCTTGCTAGAGATCCTGGAGAAGAACCGCAAGGCAATAGGCTGGAGCATTTCCGATCTCCACGGAATAAATCCCGCTCTGTGTTCGCACCATATTTACTTGGAGAACGAAGCCAAACCCTCTCGTGAATTCCAACGTCGGTTGAATCCAAATTTACGAGAGGTAGTGAAGAAAGAGATAGAAAAATGGTGCGACGCGGGTTTTATTTATCCAATCTCCGACTCTAAGTGGGTGGCCCCAATCCATGTTGTCCCGAAAAAGTCGGGAATTCAGACGACCACCAACGAGGACGGAGAGGAGATCGTGACGAGAGTACCCACGTCGTGGCGCGTCTGTGTGGATTACAGACGCTTGAATGCCGCGACGAAGAAGGATCATTTCCCCCTACCGTTCATTGATCAGATCCTAGAAAGATTAGCGGGGAAGGAATTCTTCTGCTTCCTTGATGGGTTCTCGGGCTACAATCAAGTAGCCATAGCTCCGGAGGACCAGGAAAAGACCACGTTCACATGCCCCTTTGGTACGTATGCTTTCAGGCACATGCCATTTGGGTTATGCAATGCTCCAGGTATTTTTCAAAGGTGCATGATTGCTGTATTCGCCGAAATGGTCGGCGAATTCCTGGAAGTCTTCATGGATGACTTCTCGGTCCACGGCGATTCTTTTGATTCCTGTCTTCGGAATCTGGACCGAGTCCTCAAAAGATGTTGTGAGGTCAATCTGGTGCTCTCCTGGGAGAAAAGTCACTTCATGGTGACGGAGGGCATAGTGTTGGGGCATGTCATCTCCAAGAGAGGAATGGAGGTTGACCCTGCCAAGGTGGACGTGATCACACGACTCCAGCCACCAACCAACGTGGGGCAGTTGCGGTCGTTCCTCGGGCATGTCGGATTTTATCGAAGATTTATCAAGGATTTTTCTAAGATTGCCCGACCGCTAACTGAGCTTTTAGGCAAAGACACGGAGTTTATTGTAGATCACAAATGTCTTGAGGCCTTTAAGCTTCTACAAGGAATGATCATGGACGCACCCATCTTACAAGCCCCAGATTGGTCTCTACCTTTTGAGATCATGACGGACGCCTCAGATTATGCTGTTGGGGCTGTATTGGGACAAAGAAGAGATGGCGTCCCGTTTGCAATTCACTACGCAAGCAAAGTGCTTGATTCTGCTCAGCGTAACTATACAGTTACAGAAAAGGAAATGCTTGCAGTAGTGTTTGCCTTGGACAAATTCAGATCTCACCTAATCGGATCCAAGGTAACTGTGTTCACAGACCACACGGCACTACGATATTTAATGGAGAAGGACGCGAAGGCGCGTCTTCTTCGTTGGATTTTACTTATCCAGGAGTTTGATTTGGATATCCGTGATAAACCTGGTAAGAAGAACGTAGTGGTCGATCATCTGTCTCGTCTCGAAGATCTTAATACTTCCGAGGTTTCACCAATTCGAGACTCCTTCCCTGACGAGTCGATTTTTGTTATCGACTCACTCCCGTGGTACGCCAATATCGTGAATTATCTTGTCTCCAAGAAAGTTCCCGAAGATTGGCCCAAGAGCCAAATCGACCGACTAAAGTCGGACGCTAGACCCTACCATTGGGAGGATCCGATCCTTTTCTTTGAAGGACCGGATTGTGTCTGGAGACGTTGTATTCCTCAGGAGGAATACCAGAGTGTCCTTTCTTTATGCCATAGCTTAGAGGCAGGAGGACACCACTCCGGGAAGAGGACCGCATGTAAGGTACTTCAGTGTGGCTTCTACTGGCCGACTCTGTTTCGCGATGCCACCGCCTTCGCGAAGTCGTGTCCAGTCTGCCAGAGAATGGGAGGAACCGTCGGTTCCAAGGATGAGATGCCAATGCAGCCGGTCATCATTTGTGATGTCTTTGACACCTGGGGCATCGATTTCATGGGCCCATTTCCTGTCAGCCACGGGTTCGAATATATCCTCCTTGCGGTAGATTATCTATCCAGATGGGTGGAGGCTATCCCGACCCGAGCCGCAGACAGCAGGACTGTCTGTAAATTCATCAGAGAGAACATAATCTCTAGGTTCGGGATCCCCAAGATGATGATATCAGACGGGGGTAGCCACTTTGTGAATCGGGAGGTGAAGAAACTCCTGAAGGACTACGGCATCGAACACCATGTCGCGAGTCCTTACCACCCACAAACCAATGGTATGGCTGAGGTGTCGAATAGGGAGGTGAAAACCATATTGCAAAAGCTTGTCCGCCCGGACAGGAAGGACTGGTCTCAGATCTTGGATCAAGTTCTCTGGGCGTATAGGACGGCTTACAAAACACCGTTAGGCACCTCCCCATTCCGAATGGTATTCGGAAAGCCATGCCATTTGCCCGCAGAGTTAGTGCACAAATCAGAATGGGCAATAAAGAAGGTCAACTGGAACACACACCTGGGTCAGAAACAGAGAGACATGGATCTGAATGAGCTTGTGGAAGTCAGAAACCGAGCATACGACAACAGTTTGGTGTACAAGGACAAGGTGAAGCGTTGGCATGATAGATATATCAGACGAAAGACCTTTGTTCCTGGACAGAAGGTATGGTTGTTCAATGCTAGGCTGAAGATTTTCCAAGGCAAGTTGAAGTCTAAGTGGATGGAACCATTTGTCGTCCGTACGGTGCATGATAGTGGATGTGTCGAGATCTCAGATCTCGCAGATGACGCACCGACATTCCTAGTGAATGGACAGCTGTTGAAACACTTCGTCGAATCCAATGAGCAGTTAGTCCATGTCGAGGAGATTGTATTCATGCGCGAGACAGATACAGCAGATTCACATCAAGCCGCGTATGAGACCTTGCAGCAGTGAACTCCAGCCATCCGCAGCATCTCGAAAGATTCAGACCGACTCATCTGTATATATCATCATTCTTGTACAACCTACCCTTTCTCCCGCGACTTTAGTAACCCATCCCCGCCTCATCAGATCACTATCTTGGACTATACTTAGGATAACCAGATCCTAAGTATAGGGGGAAGGGTCACTTAAGTCGGTTCACTGTACATTCTCCAGATCACATTGGTCCTCATACTCATTTCCTACCTATACTTAGGCTGACCTAAGCCTAAGTATAGGGGGGACCGATGCCCGCATTGTATACTCATCCATTTCCCCTCTTAACCTCGTCCGCCCCATTTTTGATCTTCTTCTACACTTAGACTGCCAGAGCCTAAGTATAGGGGGGGCGAGACGACTTCTATACTTTTGTAATTTTAGCTCTCCTACGCTTAGCCCGAGCTATGTCTTTTTAGTCGCTTTCGTGCTCTGAGGACATAGCACACGCTAAGTATAGGGGGGCGTGTATATATTACATATATACTTTACCCATAGCTCGTACTTTCGCGTATTTTCGCGTATTTTTGTATATATTTTGCAATAATTATGGGTGGGTAAAAATCGAAAAAAAATTATACTTGTATAATACTTGTAAACCTTTTGTAAAAATAAAAAAAATAATAATAAATTAAAATTTTGTATACTTGTATAATATGTACTATATGTATAATACTTGTATAAAAAGTTGTAAAATTCTTGTAAAATATACTTTTGTAAAAATTTGTTGTAAAATAGGATGTATACTAAAAAAATCATGTATACTATGTACAAATTGTATCAACTAAAGATTGTTGTAAATAATTAAAAAAAAAGATTGTTGTATACCAGAAAAATAAAACAAAAAGGCTTCTTATTTACTCTTGCATATTATCCTGCATTTTCAAAAAAAAAAAGTCTTGCATTTCATTCATAGCATGTCATCTGCATCTCATCTGCATATCTTGCATATGCAAAGTGAAAAGCTAGTGGGTTCTGAACCAAGTTATGAGTAGATATTGAGGATGGACTTGATTTGACCTTAATCCACCTAATTTCAGAGTAACCTTATAGGAACTGGAGTTAAGATTTCTCAGGTCAAGTGACTTAATTCTTTGAGTCCGCAAGTCTATGTTCACATGTCATCTTGATTAGTCTAAGTAGAATATCTCGTGCACACGCATGATTCTTATAGACAGTGACCTAACTTGGACAAGCACAATGCACGTAGCTCTTCATTGATGAGGTGGTGAGGAGGTAGAATCCTTTAGCTTGGAGTAGCACACGGGTGGAAACATCCATCCTCCTCTAGGGAGGGTAGTTGTCACGACCCGTCCCGCTAACCAGAACGTGCCGCGACAGAGATCTTTCTTCCTCATATTTTTTTTTCCTCAAGTAAACATGTGGCAATCTCAAAAACATAACATCTTTGTATTTCAAGTTCACAACATCAGCAAGTGTATTACACAAATTCTATCTATTACAACTTCTTACAAAATAACACAGACACTACAAAAACAACCTTAAAGCAAAAAAGACACCTCCTTCAAGTGTATCCGTGGTCCTTTCTCCTGCTAATCGTGATTCTGCTGATCTGTATAAAATATAATATAACGGGATGAGTCTAAACCCATTTATGAGCTTAGACCCAGTGAAAGGATCTCAAGCTTTTTACATATAACTAAAATCTGAAATATGAGCATCATGACAAAAGTTTATGCTTAATACTGTGAAATAGCTTGAAAGAGACTTTATAACAGAAATTACATATAAAACATGCTAGTTTTGCTATTGAATGCTGAAATCACTTCAAAAGCAGATAAACTGAAACATAATCATCACTATCAAGCTGTTTGTACTAATCACCACTGTGGCTAATTTATTGACTCATGAACGCTGAAACAAAGCTAAGTCATACGCGCAGACGGTCCCAAAGACCAAAAACACCCTGCATACGGCCCAAAGCCTATATGTATACAGAATGCGGACCCAAAGTCCTCTTGATACCATATCTAATGGTTTGCCATATCTAATGGCGGTTTCAGGGTCATATCTAATGACATCACCATATCTAATGGCTAGTTCATGATTTGTATAAAAGAGCAACTGTGGTGCTTATCTTCTGATTCTGATTCTTTTCTTGCCACTAATAAACTGTACTTTTGCTAATTCAATCTCATAACAGCTAAATCATGAACATAAAACACTCTTGGCATAACATACATATTCTGATAGCTAGAACTTGTTTAAGAACTTGAAAACTGAGCCATAATGCATAGTAACCGTGCAAAACATAATTCTTTACATAAAACTCATATCTAAATAGTGAAACATCATGTCTCGTGTTCCATCAAGAACAAAATGCTTAAAAACGTGCTATCATGATAAAACACTTGAAACGACGCCTGAAATACGTTCTAAAGCCCTTCTTTCATATCAACTGTATGGTACTTGTAATTCATGCGTAAAAGCTTTAGAAAACACGATTTCATACTTGCTATTCAAAACCATGCATAAAAGCTAAAAACTAGTACTTTAAAATAGCGCTTGAGAATCCCTCACCTGATTGTTGTCTAACTTGGGTCGGAAACGTTTCTTTTGTGAAATCCCCCCCTAAGGTCGTCTTAGATTGAATACTACGGCTTGGTGCGTACAGAACTTCGTTACGGCTTCAAAAACACGCTCGATATCCGGCAGGGCTTCGCCGCGGCTCCTCTCGAGCTCCTCTCGCAACCTCGGCGGCCTTGCGGCTTTATGGTGGAGAAATGGGCGTGGGATGATGTGAGGAAGTGTATGGGGGGTCATGGGTATTTATAGCCCCCCATCCCCTTTACATGTGTGACATGTGTCAACATGTAAGGGAGGCTCATGTGTATGAAGACACATGGCATGGCACATGGCAATATCACAAGGAAACTTGTTGCCCAAGTATGTGGCTAGTCTTATCCATGAGATTACTTGTTGCCCAAGCAATAGGCATGGCTTATCCACGAGTTTACTTGTTGCCCAAGCAAAAGACTACACCGTGACATGTGTTAGTCTCAAGATAATGGCACATGGCACTACTGAGGTTTTGACACATGTCCTGACCATAGAACGACACGTGTCCCATGATTTACACTCCATGTGTCCTACTTTTGCTAATGACGCTTAATTAACACTAATGGCGGGTAATTAGCACTAATCATGCTTAATTAGTCTTAGTGATGTGATTATGGCTAATGAGTATAACTCCATGCTAATGACGCTTAACTATCCCTAATGACGGGTAATTAGCACTAATCATGCTTAATTAGTCTTAATGATGTGCTAGACAATCCAAAGAACTCTTAAAAGTCATAATTATTCAAGATGGTCTCTGATTTTTACAAAACAAGTTTCAATGAAATTGTTGCATCAAAGCGAATCTATTGACTGTGTCAAATACTATAAATTCAATATTTCCTTGAAATAACACTTGATATCATTCAAAAGTATAGTGTACAAAAACGCGTATTACAATTCTCCCCTACTTGTAATAAATTTCGTCCTCGAAATTTAAGTACCTTTGCTAGCTTGAAAATAAGTGGGGATATTGAGATCTCATTTCTTCCTCTCGTTCCCATGTGGCTTCTTCTATTGCGTGACTCCTCCATAAAACTTTGACTAAAGGAATCTTCTTTGTACGAAGCTCTTGTACTTTATAATCTAGAATTTCCACAGGAACCTCCTCGTATGACATATCTTCCTTCAATTGAATATCTTGAGGTTGTATCATATGGGTTGGGTCTGGAATAAACTTCCGAAGTGTAGAGACATGAAAGACATCATGTATCCTTGCTAGTTCAGCTGGAAGTCGAAGTCGATAAGCTACACTTCCAATTCTCTCAGTAATCTCGTAAGGGCCAATGTATCTAGGGCTTAGTTTCCCTTTCTTCCCAAATCTAATTAGGCCTTTCCATGGAGATACTTTCAGAAATACATGGTCTCCCACTTGAAACTCTAAGTCTCTCCTTCGCTTATCTGCGTAACTTTTCTGTCTGCTTTGTGCTGCCTTTAAGCATCTCTTGATTTCCACAACTTTTTCTATTGTGCTTTGTATTAATTCAGGTTGAACCAATTTTCTTTCTCCAACCTCACTCCAACAGATAGGTGTTCTGCATGATCTACCATACAAGGCTTCATAAGGTGCCATCCCAATACTAGCATGATAGCTGTTATTATATGCAAACTCTATAAGTGAGAGATGTTCATCCCAGCTTTCTTTAAAGCTTAGTGCACAAGCTCTAAGCATGTCTTCTAGAGTCTGGATAGTCCGTTCCGATTGGCCATCTGTTTGAGGATGAAAGGCAGTACTAAATGCTAATTTTGTTCCCATGGCTTTATGTAAGCTTGGCCATAACTTAGAAGTAAATCGTGGATCTCTATCAGAGACAATTGACACAGGAGCCCCATGACGGCTAACTATCTCATTGACAAAGATCTTTCCCAGACGGTCTAGACTGTATGTCATGTTAATGGCTAAGAAATGTGCAGACTTAGTTAATCTGTCCACTATGACCCATATTGCATCGTGACCTCGACGAGTCCTTGGAAATCCTGTAACAAAATCCATAGTGATGTGTTCCCATTTCCATTCTGGTATTGGAAGTGGTTGTAAAGTCCCTGCAGGTCTCAAACGTTCTGGTTTAGTTTGTTGGCATATAGGACATCTAGAAACATACTCTGCAATCTCTCTCTTCATGCCAGACCACCAATAGTAACTCTTAAGTGTTCTATACATCTTAGTACTTCCTGGGTGCATGGTATACATGGAGTTATGTGCCTCTTCCAAAATCTCAGTCTTTATATCAGATTTCTTTGGAACACACAATCTACCTTTAAAGAATAAGACCCCCTGACCATCTATTGTATACCCGGCTTTATCTCCTTCCTTAATCTTCTCAATCATTCTAATGATTTCAGAATCATGGACTTGTGCCTCCTTAATTTTATCATATAATATGGGTCTCATTTGTAAGGATGCTAATAAGGCTCCAGAGCTATTCATGGTTAATTTTGCACGTAACTCTTTCAACTGATAATATTCTCCTTTTAAGTGAGATAGCTGAACATTAGACTTTCTACTAAGAGCATCAGCTACGACATTGGCTTTCCCCGGATGATATTCTATGGAACAATCATAATCTTTGATTAGTTCCAACCATCTTCTTTGCCTTAAATTCAACTCTTTCTGAGAGAAAATATATTTTAAACTCTTGTGATCTGTAAAGATTCGACAAGTTTCTCCATATAGGTAGTGTCTCCAGATCTTTAAGGCAAATACTATAGCAGCTAACTCAAGGTCATGAGTTGGGTAATTTAACTCATGTTGTTTTAGCTGTCTAGATGCATAAGCAATCACCTTATCATTCTGCATTAAGACGCATGCCAGCCCTTGTCTTGAGGCATCACTATAGATTACATAATTACCTTTCCCTGATGGAAGGCTAAGTATAGGTGTTGAGGTGAGACGACTCTTGAGTTCCTTAAAACTCTTTTCGCATTCTTTGTCCCAACTATACTTCACATTCTTCCTAGTTAACCATGTCAATTGTGCAGCAATTCTAGAGAAGTTTTCTACAAATCTTTGATAATACCCAGCTAATGCAAAGAAACTTCGGATTTCTGATGCATTTATCGGTCGTTCCCAACTAAGAACAGCTTCTATCTTTGATGGATCCACTGTTATTCCTTCTCCAGATATGACATGGCCTAGAAATGCAACATTCCTTAACCAAAACTCACATTTATCAAACTTTGCATGTAATCGATGTTCCTTCAGAGTTTGAAGTACAATTCTCAAGTGTTCTCTATGTTCTTCTTATGTTTTAGAATATACTAGAAAAACAAGATATGTACTTAACCAATCCATTCCTATGATAGCATCAAATACCCTTATCTCCATAGGAATTAGTTCTACTTCAATAAAATTTTCTCCTACAAATGATTCTGCTTCTTACTTCTATACATGTCCAAATGGCAACTGGTGCTCTAATTCATATTTTTTAATAGACTGGGCAGCCATACTTCCTAGTGTTTGAGCTATCAAGGTCAATGTGTCATACACGATGTTTTTGTTATCATTCTCCTGACTAGGGCCTTGGGTGGTCGCATGAGGTTGCTCTACTGCCATTGTTTCCTAAATAGAACCTCAATTAGATTCTGCATCAATATAAATCCTCCAAGAATGATTCCAGATATCCTCAATACTATAATATCAATTTATTTCTAAGTCCCAATAAAATTATAATAACTAAATTATCTTCCACTACTTATAGGTCAACTCCTAATATAATTCTTACCCAAGGTCCCAAAACCTTTGCTCTGATACCACAAGTTGTCACGACCCGTCCCGCTAACCAGAACGTGCCGCGACAGAGATCTTTCTTCCTCATATTTTTTTTTCCTCAAGTAAACATGTGGCAATCTCAAAAACATAACATCTTTGTATTTCAAGTTCACAACATCAGCAAGTGTATTACACAAATTCTATCTATTACAACTTCTTACAAAATAACACAGACACTACAAAAACAACCTTAAAGCAAAAAAGACACCTCCTTCAAGTGTATCCGTGGTCCTTTCTCCTGCTAATCGTGATTCTGCTGATCTGTATAAAATATAATATAACGGGATGAGTCTAAACCCATTTATGAGCTTAGACCCAGTGAAAGGATCTCAAGCTTTTTACATATAACTAAAATCTGAAATATGAGCATCATGACAAAAGTTTATGCTTAATACTGTGAAATAGCTTGAAAGAGACTTTATAACAGAAATTACATATAAAACATGCTAGTTTTGCTATTGAATGCTGAAATCACTTCAAAAGCAGATAAACTGAAACATAATCATCACTATCAAGCTGTTTGTACTAATCACCACTGTGGCTAATTTATTGACTCATGAACGCTGAAACAAAGCTAAGTCATACGCGCAGACGGTCCCAAAGACCAAAAACACCCTGCATACGGCCCAAAGCCTATATGTATACAGAATGCGGACCCAAAGTCCTCTTGATACCATATCTAATGGTTTGCCATATCTAATGGCGGTTTCAGGGTCATATCTAATGACATCACCATATCTAATGGCTAGTTCATGATTTGTATAAAAGAGCAACTGTGGTGCTTATCTTCTGATTCTGATTCTTTTCTTGCCACTAATAAACTGTACTTTTGCTAATTCAATCTCATAACAGCTAAATCATGAACATAAAACACTCTTGGCATAACATACATATTCTGATAGCTAGAACTTGTTTAAGAACTTGAAAACTGAGCCATAATGCATAGTAACCGTGCAAAACATAATTCTTTACATAAAACTCATATCTAAATAGTGAAACATCATGTCTCGTGTTCCATCAAGAACAAAATGCTTAAAAACGTGCTATCATGATAAAACACTTGAAACGACGCCTGAAATACGTTCTAAAGCCCTTCTTTCATATCAACTGTATGGTACTTGTAATTCATGCGTAAAAGCTTTAGAAAACACGATTTCATACTTGCTATTCAAAACCATGCATAAAAGCTAAAAACTAGTACTTTAAAATAGCGCTTGAGAATCCCTCACCTGATTGTTGTCTAACTTGGGTCGGAAACGTTTCTTTTGTGAAATCCCCCCCTAAGGTCGTCTTAGATTGAATACTACGGCTTGGTGCGTACAGAACTTCGTTACGGCTTCAAAAACACGCTCGATATCCGGCAGGGCTTCGCCGCGGCTCCTCTCGAGCTCCTCTCGCAACCTCGGCGGCCTTGCGGCTTTATGGTGGAGAAATGGGCGTGGGATGATGTGAGGAAGTGTATGGGGGGTCATGGGTATTTATAGCCCCCCATCCCCTTTACATGTGTGACATGTGTCAACATGTAAGGGAGGCTCATGTGTATGAAGACACATGGCATGGCACATGGCAATATCACAAGGAAACTTGTTGCCCAAGTATGTGGCTAGTCTTATCCATGAGATTACTTGTTGCCCAAGCAATAGGCATGGCTTATCCACGAGTTTACTTGTTGCCCAAGCAAAAGACTACACCGTGACATGTGTTAGTCTCAAGATAATGGCACATGGCACTACTGAGGTTTTGACACATGTCCTGACCATAGAACGACACGTGTCCCATGATTTACACTCCATGTGTCCTACTTTTGCTAATGACGCTTAATTAACACTAATGGCGGGTAATTAGCACTAATCATGCTTAATTAGTCTTAGTGATGTGATTATGGCTAATGAGTATAACTCCATGCTAATGACGCTTAACTATCCCTAATGACGGGTAATTAGCACTAATCATGCTTAATTAGTCTTAATGATGTGCTAGACAATCCAAAGAACTCTTAAAAGTCATAATTATTCAAGATGGTCTCTGATTTTTACAAAACAAGTTTCAATGAAATTGTTGCATCAAAGCGAATCTATTGACTGTGTCAAATACTATAAATTCAATATTTCCTTGAAATAACACTTGATATCATTCAAAAGTATAGTGTACAAAAACGCGTATTACAATTCTCCCCTACTTGTAATAAATTTCGTCCTCGAAATTTAAGTACCTTTGCTAGCTTGAAAATAAGTGGGGATATTGAGATCTCATTTCTTCCTCTCGTTCCCATGTGGCTTCTTCTATTGCGTGACTCCTCCATAAAACTTTGACTAAAGGAATCTTCTTTGTACGAAGCTCTTGTACTTTATAATCTAGAATTTCCACAGGAACCTCCTCGTATGACATATCTTCCTTCAATTGAATATCTTGAGGTTGTATCATATGGGTTGGGTCTGGAATAAACTTCCGAAGTGTAGAGACATGAAAGACATCATGTATCCTTGCTAGTTCAGCTGGAAGTCGAAGTCGATAAGCTACACTTCCAATTCTCTCAGTAATCTCGTAAGGGCCAATGTATCTAGGGCTTAGTTTCCCTTTCTTCCCAAATCTAATTAGGCCTTTCCATGGAGATACTTTCAGAAATACATGGTCTCCCACTTGAAACTCTAAGTCTCTCCTTCGCTTATCTACGTAACTTTTCTGTCTGCTTTGTGCTGCCTTTAAGCATCTCTTGATTTCCACAACTTTTTCTATTGTGCTTTGTATTAATTCAGGTTGAACCAATTTTCTTTCTCCAACCTCACTCCAACAGATAGGTGTTCTGCATGATCTACCATACAAGGCTTCATAAGGTGCCATCCCAATACTAGCATGATAGCTGTTATTATATGCAAACTCTATAAGTGAGAGATGTTCATCCCAGCTTTCTTTAAAGCTTAGTGCACAAGCTCTAAGCATGTCTTCTAGAGTCTGGATAGTCCGTTCCGATTGGCCATCTGTTTGAGGATGAAAGGCAGTACTAAATGCTAATTTTGTTCCCATGGCTTTATGTAAGCTTGGCCATAACTTAGAAGTAAATCGTGGATCTCTATCAAAGACAATTGACACAGGAGCCCCATGACGGCTAACTATCTCATTGACAAAGATCTTTCCCAGACGGTCTAGACTGTATGTCATGTTAATGGCTAAGAAATGTGCAGACTTAGTTAATCTGTCCACTATGACCCATATTGCATCGTGACCTCGACGAGTCCTTGGAAATCCTGTAACAAAATCCATAGTGATGTGTTCCCATTTCCATTCTGGTATTGGAAGTGGTTGTAAAGTCCCTGCAGGTCTCAAACGTTCTGGTTTAGTTTGTTGGCATATAGGACATCTAGAAACATACTCTGCAATCTCTCTCTTCATGCCAGACCACCAATAGTAACTCTTAAGTGTTCTATACATCTTAGTACTTCCTGGGTGCATGGTATACATGGAGTTATGTGCCTCTTCCAAAATCTCAGTCTTTATATCAGATTTCTTTGGAACACACAATCTACCTTTAAAGAATAAGACCCCCTGACCATCTATTGTATACCCGGCTTTATCTCCTTCCTTAATCTTCTCAATCATTCTAATGATTTCAGAATCATGGACTTGTGCCTCCTTAATTTTATCATATAATATGGGTCTCATTTGTAAGGATGCTAATAAGGCTCCAGAGCTATTCATGGTTAATTTTGCACGTAACTCTTTCAACTGATAATATTCTCCTTTTAAGTGAGATAGCTGAACATTAGACTTTCTACTAAGAGCATCAGCTACGACATTGGCTTTCCCCGGATGATATTCTATGGAACAATCATAATCTTTGATTAGTTCCAACCATCTTCTTTGCCTTAAATTCAACTCTTTCTGAGAGAAAATATATTTTAAACTCTTGTGATCTGTAAAGATTCGACAAGTTTCTCCATATAGGTAGTGTCTCCAGATCTTTAAGGCAAATACTATAGCAGCTAACTCAAGGTCATGAGTTGGGTAATTTAACTCATGTTGTTTTAGCTGTCTAGATGCATAAGCAATCACCTTATCATTCTGCATTAAGACGCATGCCAGCCCTTGTCTTGAGGCATCACTATAGATTACATAATTACCTTTCCCTGATGGAAGGCTAAGTATAGGTGTTGAGGTGAGACGACTCTTGAGTTCCTTAAAACTCTTTTCGCATTCTTTGTCCCAACTATACTTCACATTCTTCCTAGTTAACCATGTCAATTGTGCAGCAATTCTAGAGAAGTTTTCTACAAATCTTTGATAATACCCAGCTAATGCAAAGAAACTTCGGATTTCTGATGCATTTATCGGTCGTTCCCAACTAAGAACAGCTTCTATCTTTGATGGATCCACTGTTATTCCTTCTCCAGATATGACATGGCCTAGAAATGCAACATTCCTTAACCAAAACTCACATTTATCAAACTTTGCATGTAATCGATGTTCCTTCAGAGTTTGAAGTACAATTCTCAAGTGTTCTCTATGTTCTTCTTATGTTTTAGAATATACTAGAAAAACAAGATATGTACTTAACCAATCCATTCCTATGATAGCATCAAATACCCTTATCTCCATAGGAATTAGTTCTACTTCAATAAAATTTTCTCCTACAAATGATTCTGCTTCTTACTTCTATACATGTCCAAATGGCAACTGGTGCTCTAATTCATATTTTTTAATAGACTGGGCAGCCATACTTCCTAGTGTTTGAGCTATCAAGGTCAATGTGTCATACACGATGTTTTTGTTATCATTCTCCTGACTAGGGCCTTGGGTGGTCGCATGAGGTTGCTCTACTGCCATTGTTTCCTAAATAGAACCTCAATTAGATTCTGCATCAATATAAATCCTCCAAGAATGATTCCAGATATCCTCAATACTATAATATCAATTTATTTCTAAGTCCCAATAAAATTATAATAACTAAATTATCTTCCACTACTTATAGGTCAACTCCTAATATAATTCTTACCCAAGGTCCCAAAACCTTTGCTCTGATACCACAAGTTGTCCACGACCCGTCCCGCTAACCAGAACGTGCCGCGACAGAGATCTTTCTTCCTCATATTTTTTTTTCCTCAAGTAAACATGTGGCAATCTCAAAAACATAACATCTTTGTATTTCAAGTTCACAACATCAGCAAGTGTATTACACAAATTCTATCTATTACAACTTCTTACAAAATAACACAGACACTACAAAAACAACCTTAAAGCAAAAAAGACACCTCCTTCAAGTGTATCCGTGGTCCTTTCTCCTGCTAATCGTGATTCTGCTGATCTGTATAAAATATAATATAACGGGATGAGTCTAAACCCATTTATGAGCTTAGACCCAGTGAAAGGATCTCAAGCTTTTTACATATAACTAAAATCTGAAATATGAGCATCATGACAAAAGTTTATGCTTAATACTGTGAAATAGCTTGAAAGAGACTTTATAACAGAAATTACATATAAAACATGCTAGTTTTGCTATTGAATGCTGAAATCACTTCAAAAGCAGATAAACTGAAACATAATCATCACTATCAAGCTGTTTGTACTAATCACCACTGTGGCTAATTTATTGACTCATGAACGCTGAAACAAAGCTAAGTCATACGCGCAGACGGTCCCAAAGACCAAAAACACCCTGCATACGGCCCAAAGCCTATATGTATACAGAATGCGGACCCAAAGTCCTCTTGATACCATATCTAATGGTTTGCCATATCTAATGGCGGTTTCAGGGTCATATCTAATGACATCACCATATCTAATGGCTAGTTCATGATTTGTATAAAAGAGCAACTGTGGTGCTTATCTTCTGATTCTGATTCTTTTCTTGCCACTAATAAACTGTACTTTTGCTAATTCAATCTCATAACAGCTAAATCATGAACATAAAACACTCTTGGCATAACATACATATTCTGATAGCTAGAACTTGTTTAAGAACTTGAAAACTGAGCCATAATGCATAGTAACCGTGCAAAACATAATTCTTTACATAAAACTCATATCTAAATAGTGAAACATCATGTCTCGTGTTCCATCAAGAACAAAATGCTTAAAAACGTGCTATCATGATAAAACACTTGAAACGACGCCTGAAATACGTTCTAAAGCCCTTCTTTCATATCAACTGTATGGTACTTGTAATTCATGCGTAAAAGCTTTAGAAAACACGATTTCATACTTGCTATTCAAAACCATGCATAAAAGCTAAAAACTAGTACTTTAAAATAGCGCTTGAGAATCCCTCACCTGATTGTTGTCTAACTTGGGTCGGAAACGTTTCTTTTGTGAAATCCCCCCCTAAGGTCGTCTTAGATTGAATACTACGGCTTGGTGCGTACAGAACTTCGTTACGGCTTCAAAAACACGCTCGATATCCGGCAGGGCTTCGCTGCGGCTCCTCTCGAGCTCCTCTCGCAACCTCGGCGGCCTTGCGGCTTTATGGTGGAGAAATGGGCGTGGGATGATGTGAGGAAGTGTATGGGGGGTCATGGGTATTTATAGTCCCCCATCCCCTTTACATGTGTGACATGTGTCAACATGTAAGGGAGGCTCATGTGTATGAAGACACATGGCATGGCACATGGCAATATCACAAGGAAACTTGTTGCCCAAGTATGTGGCTAGTCTTATCCATGAGATTACTTGTTGCCCAAGCAATAGGCATGGCTTATCCACGAGTTTACTTGTTGCCCAAGCAAAAGACTACACCGTGACATGTGTTAGTCTCAAGATAATGGCACATGGCACTACTGAGGTTTTGACACATGTCCTGACCATAGAACGACACGTGTCCCATGATTTACACTCCATGTGTCCTACTTTTGCTAATGACGCTTAATTAACACTAATGGCGGGTAATTAGCACTAATCATGCTTAATTAGTCTTAGTGATGTGATTATGGCTAATGAGTATAACTCCATGCTAATGACGCTTAACTATCCCTAATGACGGGTAATTAGCACTAATCATGCTTAATTAGTCTTAATGATGTGCTAGACAATCCAAAGAACTCTTAAAAGTCATAATTATTCAAGATGGTCTCTGATTTTTACAAAACAAGTTTCAATGAAATTGTTGCATCAAAGCGAATCTATTGACTGTGTCAAATACTATAAATTCAATATTTCCTTGAAATAACACTTGATATCATTCAAAAGTATAGTGTACAAAAACGCGTATTACAGTAGTGCATCTCAACCTAGTCTGGTGGTGTTGACATCTAAGGACATGATGCTGTGGGTTGCAATAAAGCTTCAAAAGAGGGATAGTCTACTGGCTCAAGAGGAAAAACTCCTGATGTACAAGCTGCACCTTGTATATAGTTCCAAAAAAAAAGAAAAAAAAAGAAAAAAATGCAAGAACTCCAAAAAAATCAGACCGGTCCAAGTGAAAAAAAAAATAATACCTGTCGGAGTATGTATATTAGCAAAGAAAATGCAGTTGGATGACTTGGCTACACTGGTCAGGCATCCCGGGATAGGTAGCTACACTGGCCACCGTCCATTCTTTTCTCTACCCCCTCCTCTTGAGTTGGTCGCACTTGAACTTAGAAGGGAATACCCCGCTCCTCGAGGAAAGAGTTATTGGACCGGGTTATTGAGTTACCTTGTTAGAGGAGGCTGGTTCCGAGTCATTTCTGATGTGGAGAGCTATATCTCACTTACACAGTACAAGTAAGAATCATAGTCATCAGAAATTTGCGTTGGAGGATTTGTTCTGACCCTGACTATTAAAGCGTCTTGAATAGAAGACTTGTGGAACTTGAAGTCTGTTAGGTCTTAAGTTCAGGTCCCAATAAGGTTCCGCCACACAACTAATCCAAAGGTCGAGTCAGGCTCCATTTTCAACTTTTATTCATGACCTTGGTATGGAACCCAAAATCATTTCACTCTTGCATTTCATTTAGTTGCTCGGGGACGAGCAAGGTTTAAGTATAGGGGGTTGATGAATCTGTGATTCATCACTCTAAAAGTTGAAAATAGAGTCTTGTTCCCGAGTAAATAGATGCATATTTTCCTTTATAGTGTAAACTTAGCATTCATGCATGCATTAATAACATCTGCATTTTAGCAGTCATATTTGCATTAAATAAGAAGCCAATTTCACTTGTAAATATCCACCTGTATATTAGATAAAATCCTTATTTGTGTATATTTTATACTGACTCCGAATCCAATAAAACCCACTCCTTAGTGTACATATTACTAACACTAATTAAAGAAAAATATCAAAAAAATACTAACTTGTAAAATTGACCAATAAAACCCTAATCCAAGTTTGAGACCATGAACCTTCGAATGCACGTATCTCTCTCATACGACCTCCGAATAAGGTCTACTCACTTTTAAAGTAATATACATTCAGAGACCTTCGAAACAAGACCAATTTCATTCAAATCGGAGCTCGTATGCAAAACTTGGGTTTTGGGCCCCTTTTGTACATTGTACATAATGACCATTTTGCCCCTGTATTTTACCATTTTATTTTTTTAATTATTAAAAATCCAAAAAAATTAGATTAAGTTGTAAATATTCTCATATTTTCTCTATTTTTATTTTGGTTTTTCTCTTATTGAAAAATGACAAAAAAATTGCAAAAGATAAAATGCGGTATTTTATACCTATAAGGTACCGCCAAAAATATGCTTTTGTACAGATGATCTCGTTTGATTTTCGACCCTTCACGAAAGTTGTAGATCTCATCGAGACGAGCAACTTTCGTGTTGACGACTTTTTGATTTAAGCTCTTTTATTATGTCTTTTTGATTTTTCTTTCCCTTTAATTTTGGTTTTTTCTGAGAGCGACACGTGGTGGCTCCGGAAGCCGCCACATGTCAATCCCTTGATTTTTATCTACTAATTAAATAAATGCCACATGGCCGCATCCTAGCGCGCCAAGTGGCATCCTCTCTCTCCTCTCTACCAATTCCTCCCCCACTCTCCCTTAACTTAAGGGAGAGGCCACCATTCGACACCTCTCATTTCATCCCATCTCCCCCACCTTCTCCATCTCTCCCACTCTCTCCATGGCCTCTCCAACCTCCACCTCCTCCTCTTTATAATCTCTTCTACTCCCACATTCACCCCCATCCGCCATTTTCACATAAGGGAGAGGAGAGCTCTATTCCTTCTTTGGTGACAGCAAGGGAGAGAGTGCCAACAGCGAGCGACGACCCTACTCTCCTAGGCGAGATCCGGTGGCCCTCCGTCCACCGCCGCAGCCGCAAACCGCCGCTGCCCGAGCTCTGCTTGCCGCGCGTCGAGCGACGACCTGAGAAGCTTTGCTTCTCCCTTCACAGGCACCCATTCCATCTACAGGTAACTACATCCCTTTCTTCTTCTTCGTTACACCACATTCTCTCTCCTCCATTCATCACCTTCCTCCTATTGAATCGCAAAACCGATTTCACTTCAACGGATAAATCACACGTTGCGAACGCAACGGTGATTTTTATTTAATTTTTCGAGCAATTTTCTTCAATCAATTAATCGGTTATTTACGCCCACTTAAACAAATGCATGAGAGACAGGGGAGGTGGTGAATCTCCCCTGCTTCTTCTTCCTCCCCTCACAACACCACACTCACACCACCACCTTCCTCGTCGTGCTGCTGCCTCTGCCCCGACGACCTTTGGCCGTGTGTCGGCCGCTCCTCCCTCGCCGTCAACGACTCCACCAGCCGCTGCACCGTCAACCTTCAACAACCGCAGCCACCTGCGGCTGGAGCATCACCGCCACCAGCTTCACGCCCCAGCGTGCACCTCCGCCTCGGGCTAGCCGCCCCGCGCGACCGCCCTCTCCAGCCATCGTCCAGAGGCAGGGGCGCCGCGCGTCGCGCTTACACACCAGCCCCCTCCATCACCGCAGGCAGCAGCCCCGCGCACGTCCTTGCCGCCCGCGAGCAGCGCCTCCAACCTCAACCGCCCGACCACGCCCTCCGCACGTGCCCAGCGCGTCGCCTCCGTGCCCCCGTCCGCGCACGCCACCCGCGCGACGCGTGGCCGCCTACAGCCGGCTGCCGCCCCGAGTTGCCACCGACCTCGCGCTGACCACCTCAGGCGCGCGCGCCAGCCCCTCCTCGCCACTGAGCACAGCCGCCGCCTCCTCACGCGCCACCTGCGCGTGGGAACTCGACGCCCCACGCCGCCGACGCCGCCTTCAAGCCTCCAGCCGTGCGTGAGAAGCTTCTCCATCTCCATCCTCTGTTTTGCATGCAAAAACAGGGGAGAAGCATCGCACAATAAAAAATTAGAAATTTGCAAAGGGGACACTTGCACCCTTTGCAAGTTTTTTAAAAAAAATTCAAGTTTCTGGAAAATGCATGTAAGTCCCTGTTCACCATTTTAGTTCATATTTTTTTTATTTCTGTATTGCATTTACATCCTTGCATTTGCACGATTATTTTGTTATCATTCTGTCATCAATTTTTAATTCTGAAAGTTGCATTGTGTAGCATAACTTTTGTTCTACCTTTTTAGCACTTAGTTGTATTTTTCGGATTTGCAGAGTATTTATTGAAATTAATTTGGTGGAAAATTATAATATTTTGCCCAATTTGATTGTTTAGATTACTGCGCATTCTCTGCTTGTCGAAAAATCATTGAAAAATCATAGTTTGTAGATCTAAGTTTATGCTACGACATATTCAAAATTCACATCAATTGCATGTACAGTTTGTCCTAGAAAATTCATTTAGTGAAAATCTTAATCAATTTTTAATTAATCAACCGTGAAGTATTTTAACGAAATCTAAGTTGATTTGGATAGCTCTCAATTAGACCTATTTGGATTAATTTTATTTCTGAGAAATATAATCGTTTGATAATTATTAAAATTGGTTTAGTCATTTTCACTAAGGTCTACATTTTTTTATTGTCCGTGCATCAGAAAATTATAAAAAAATTAGGTTAGCTTAATTTCATCCCATTTCATAATCTGGCCAAGTTTCATTATTTTTGGACTTCATTTGATACATTAATTAAATTGCACATTAAATTGGCCTGCATTGTCTGCATACGTCTGCATAAAAATTAAAAAGACCAAAAAAGATACTCCTCGAAAATCGACACTTGGATCCTTGCTTAAATTCACCTAAGGAGACAGCTGCCTCCCTGAGATCGACCTTGGACTTACACCAAGTAAAAAAAAAATTGCCGCTTAAAATTAACTTCACATTAATCGATAAGTGGTTTTTGATTAACCCCTCGTATCCGACTGCAACGAACAATTAAAAGTAATTTGGACATTAATCTGCCTGAATTAACTAAGGGTGCGGGAGGCTTATCAAGCACGAAAAGAAGAGGTGCTCCACGGATTCAATCGCCTCATTGCACAACAGGCACCTGTTAGACACGCCGCCCAGAAGCCTGGCACACCGGTCCCTCGTCATCAGCCTCTGCCTCCTGAGAAGCCAAAGGAAGAACCCATATCTCTCAAGAAGCCTGAGAGCCCAAATGACAGCGCAATCCCTGATCAGCAACTCTGATTGCGACGGCGGCGGCCTGGAGATGGCCCCAAAAGCCTTCCTGACCGAGAACGGTCCCTCCCGCCAACACCAGTGATCCCGCCCCCCGGATGGGCGCCCCACCTCGCTCACAGCGTCAAGCAGTGCCAAGAAATCCTCTAATCTCTTGTCGGAGAAATTAGCGAAGAAAGTTGGACACCAATTTCCATCCACCCAGCACGTCGCAACTGAGCAATGCTTCTCCTCCGCCAGAGCATACAAACGAGGGAAGCGCGAGCTGAGCCCCCCCCCCCCCTCCGTCCAATCATCCGCCCAAAAAGAGAAGGAGTCCCCCCCACCAAGGACCGGCCTAAAAAGCGCAATGTTCCTCAAAAAAACCTTCACGACCCCCCCTCCAAAAAGGGATAGGGGAAGCAAGCCGGTCGGACTGCGAAGGTGGCGCCCCCTCACATCATAGATCCTTCGAATCACATCGCAAACGAGATCCTCCCCCGGCCCCCAAACCCTGCTAGCCCACTTAAGCAATAGCGCATCATTCATCTGCTCGAGCGACTTCACCCCCAGACCTCCCTGATCCTTTCTGTGTGTGACATCCTCCCACCCCACAAGGTGGACCCCTCTGTTCCCACCCCTAGGCTTCCCCCACAAAAAAGCGTGCATCCGTTTCTCCAGCTGAGCCAGTCGACCCCCTCTCGAAACGGCCTTCCAACTTGCCAACTTCGTCTCCACCTTCTCCACCACCCTTAACCAATCCCTCATCCTTGTTATGCCCAGGGCCAAGGGCATACCCAAATAGTCCATCGGCAAGTTAGAGCGACCTGACCCCAATACCATCGACAACCTGTCAGCCTCCTGCACCGCACGGCCGAAAGGGACGAACATGGACTTGCTATCGTTCTTAAGCATCCCAGACAACTCGCCAAAGATCTCCAGAGCCACGACCGTGCCCCTACCCTCCTCCACACCCCCTTCAATGAAGAAAAGGTTATCGTCGACGTATTGAAGGATCAGAACCATCACACCCTCCCTTGAGTAGCCGCTAGAGAGGCCACAGTTGACCACACGAGTGGCAATATCAGACAGAACATCGGTCGCAAGGATGAAAAGCATGGGCGCCAAAGGGCACCCCTGACGCACCCCCTTGCGTGGCTGAACCTAGCCCCCCTCCGGACGACCATTCACCTTGACCGAAAAAGAGGCCGTAGTGACACAGCGTCGCATCCAAGATATCCACTTCTCCGGGAACCCCTTCCTCCTAAGCACCGGCCATAGAAATCTCCAATCCAGGCTATCATAAGCCTTCGCAAAATCCACCTTCCAAAGGACCCCACTCCTTTCCTTCCTCTGCCAATCGGCGATGATCTCAGATGCCAGAATGATAATATACCATATAGTTTGATACGGTTTGATCTGTTCGGTGGTTTGTCCATCAATTTAACAGATCATAGACACATACTATATACTAGTTTAATTTTACGATTTTCATTATGAATATTGCTACTGTTGTATTAAATTTATATTTCTTTTCATGTTTATCTTGTTAACATTCCACTTTATTAAATTTTGAATGATTATTTTATTGACACACGCATATGTATGTATATTATATCTGATTTTCTCGGTTTAGAAAGTTGATCCAACCGGTCTGACCAGTAAATTTAGCACAGTCCGATTTTTTTGCGGGTTGGTAGGAATGATGATGCCATGCTGACATCATTGTTGGTCCTACCAGTTTGAACCGACGGTCCGATCCGGTCAGACCAAACCAAAGACTTACCAGTTCAACGTCCGATCCGATTTTTAAAACCTTGTCGGAAAGTGATGGCAATTAAGCAAATACTATTATTTTATTCATGCATGTCCTCATCATCAAAGGACAAGAGGTCTTTTTGGTAGTTGAAGAGTGCTTGAGATTATAAGTATAAATTGATGCTTATTATTGGTGATCTTATGGCTGAAATTTCTGCTTGGTTTTTTTTGTTGGTGGATGGCTTACACGCTGTTTTCCATCCGAACATTTTCTTAAGGATGCCATGCATGCTGATCATTGTTTGTTTGAATCCCGTATACTCATTTGGAAATAAAAAAAGGCTGCTATACATCTCTGCAATTTTTTCATTCCACTTTCACTGTATTTGATGACTAATCAGTACACTTCCGTCCAATTAATTTTATACGAGATGTCAATTTCACACTACAATACTGTAATCAAATGAGAGCAATATGCCATTTAGAGGGGAACACGATATCCTGAACTACATGTTGACTACTTTTTCGCATTATCTATGCTAAATGCTATATCTTCTAGCATCTGAGGCTTTTTCATGAATTTACTGTTTCTGACTTTCTGGATTTTTGTTATCTGCGTCACTGATTTCTCCAATATTTTTATAATTGCCAGCTACGCCTCTGCCCCACAGGAGCTTCGGTATAATTGGGATGAATTTACAAAAAGCTATTTTCTCACCCGTCAAACATTGGTCTGTGTCTTCCTTCTCATAGATGCAAGTATCCCTACTAAAAAAATTGATCTGGAATATGCAAGGTGGCTAGGGGAGAACAAGGTATTAGGTTTTTTTATATTATTTAAATTTGTTATATTTATAAAATCATCCTACACTATTCTATGAAAAACAGAACTAATATCACCATGAATATCTCTGCATCCTATTATATGTATTCTATGTAACTCTTTTTTGTGATACTTAATGTGGATATATAGAAGATTAGGGGCGGGCGTCTACACGGCGTCACACCCTCTTTTTCTTAAAAAAACTTATTGTATGTATTCTGACACCAATTTGCTTCCTTCTATGAGGCATTACACGTTCTACTTCTCCTTGGTGATTATGAAATCTCATGTTCTCGGATTGCCTACAACCCAAGGACATGCAAGTTTATTGGGGATGTTGGGGCTAATAATTATTTTCCTTCGCTTCAAAATTGGCATGTACTTAAAAAAACAAGATGACGCCATGTAATTAAAATGAGGGGTTTCGAAATGGTTAGCTTAGAAAGCTCTAAACACCATGCTATATGGCACCTTGAGTCATTAGAAATTTCATCAAGAGGGGCCAAGTATGCATCTATCATGTATTGGTAAAAAGATGATAAAAAATAATGTATTTTAAAATACTTTTTATATAGAGTTAATAATTCCAAATGTATTTAAATTTCGACAAACTTACAATTTTAATGTTATTTGAATTTATCAATAAGGTATAGCTTATTATTTTCAGTAGTGATTTTTTAAATATTATTAAAAAATATCGTAGTTAAAAGGAAACAACAAAATGTATTCCATTTACAAAGAGAACTAAAAAAATGGGAGAGATAAATAAGCTCGAATCTCATTTTTATATCAAATTATACTTGTAATTTTAATATTTTAAAAAGGGGGTAGAATTATTTTTTTAACAAAAGAAAGAATGATGTTTCGAACACGGGCTCTTAAAATCACAACATTACTACTTTACCAATGGACCATGGGGTATTTAGTGTTATCATTTATACAACTATATATTTATAATTCAAGTGGAGCCCATATCAAAAACTAAGAACGCTATACAAATGAAATGTAATAATCAAGTAGGGGCCATGGTCCCCTTAAGATATATACTAGTTCTGACCGTGAAAGCTTCTTCAAAAAACTGCGAGAAATCCAAATTTCGTTAACGTAGGTTTGATGTGCCATGATCTACTAAATTCATTGTATGCAATTAATCCATGACTGTAATATCCCATCAGTTGACCATCTTATGTAAATATGCATTAAAGGGTACATATCATATAATGCGTACGCTGCAGATCTACTCTTCCCATCCATTTTATATTGCATTGAGAAAACAGTTTGTTACCACTATGATACCCCTTCTCGTTGAGGTGTATCATGTTGCCAATTTGAACGAAAGATGATGTTTCTACCCAGTGATCCTAGTTGTCCCAGAACAAAAAGCCCATGTTAACTCTTTTTTTCTAGGCTACAATAACTTTGATGGGCATGTTGGGTATATCTGTTTTTCTTCTTCCCCAACAATGGATCCATGTTCCTTCATCTATTGGCACTTCAACAAATACACAAGAACCTGGCTTATCCAACTGCTTCAAGTTCAAAATCTCCCTAGTTTGTGCTAAACAAATAGACTATTATGTAGTTTTAGCTTAAAACTAGAACCCATTTGTTTTTTTCCAATTTAAACAATAGTGGTTGTCTATAGCAATGGGGGAAGGTTTGTTAAGCAAAGTGTTTTTAAATAACGATTGATGTTTGCATTTTCCGTTTCTGATTTCCTTATTGACGCAAGTTGCTGCATTGGATTCCTCTATAGATTCCGATGACCCTAATATTCACCAAGTGCGATAAGAGGAAGAAGAAGAAGAATGGTGGCAAAAGGCCCGAAGAAAATGTTGCCGACTTTCAGAATTTGATACAGGATTCATTTGAGACTGCACCACCTTGGATCATGACAAGCAGTGTCACAAACCAAGGCCGCGAAGAGATACTGCTACACATTGCCCAACTTCGGAATTACTGGCTAAAGCACTAAAAGACGCAGCATGCACTTGTAATAGCGTTGCGCTCGAAATGGTTTCGATCGGCTTCATGGTAGCATCTTAGCTTGCCAAGAAATGGTGCGCATACATTCACTTACCTGAAGCAGTAATCTTAGTTTTGTCCAAGGGGTCCTGTGTATGTTTCTACTATATGTATATGAATTGTCCACAGATGGGTGAGCAGATCTTTATGCAGATATTAGATCGAATCGAGTTGTAATTTTTTCTTTTATTCTCTTGATTATTTGCTTCACATAGACACTACTAATTTCTAGTGATCAGGGAAAATGCTTGACCACATAATATTTCTCCGATTTAGTTTTATGCTAGACATGCTTCAGACATGTTCTTAGGAGATATCTTCTACGTCCTATGAGACGTTTGATGGAGGGAATGTGAGGCTTTCCTCGTTTAGTTTGATTTTGAAGTTGGATAAAACAAACTATCCCGATGGTGAATGGTGCTTATGATAAGGAGCACATTTTCTTGGAACTAGATCTGAGACTCATACATAAAAAAATCTTACTTGGAACAAGGACACTGGTATGGTTGTGTTCATGGGTTCTTGTCAGCATAATTCTTCGTATTGAAGATGAGCTTGTTTACTACAATGTCGGACGATAAAATTTTGACGGGCTTATATACAAGTCCCTTCCTAGTAGGAAGTCCCTAATCTCATGTAATAGAGAAGCACGTGCGCATGCATGTCCGGAACCTTGATCTAGACTCGAAGAGTTGATTCAGTTCTTGATTTTTTTGCAGCACTAAGCCATACGCATCGATATAGTGGGAGCGAAATTTTCTCTAAAAAAGGTCCGTGATAGATACGACTGATCTCTAATCATATATATGAAAAATAATAATTTTCTAGGATATTATTGATATGAATAAATACGGGTAACAGCATATCAAATCCTTACATGACAAACAAGCGACAAAGTACACAGGAATACATCCCATACATTACCATGATCATAACATATGCATAATCACAAAACACTCAGACGCCATCAAGGCTTCGATCTGCCATCAACTCCACCTCTTTATCAACCAAAGAAGATTGCATTGCATGTTTCTCGCCTTCGTTCGTTGTCGCCTTCTCTCCGTTCCCATATATCTTGTAGAGAACCATCTGAACAATCCCGAACAGCAACCCGACTATGTTCGGAACCTAAAAAAATCAGCAACGATTAGTACAAATTTTTACGAGAGAGAGAGAGGGAGGCAATGGATAGTAACTATATCACGAACCGTCGCGATAGAGCAATGGGTGTCCCGTGAAAGCGAAGGAGAGGGTGAAAGATACCGGTTCGTAAGACTTACCGCGACGTACATATCCTTCTTGAGGAGGCCGTATGTGAGCCAGGCGACGGCATTGAGGGTGAGGAAGAAGGAGAGCAGTATGGGCATGTACCTCGCGCTCTTGGTCTTGATCACCAATCTCTGTAAGAAAAAAGGAATAGAATAATGCAGACCTAATTAATTGCCAACCTGTGATTAATGATGATGATGATGATGATATGAGTGTTGCCCGAGTTATTGGGTAGATTAATGAACTGAAGCTAATTAATGTTTGCAGGAATAATGGATTAAATAAATAATTGAAGGGCTCACGATGACGCTGAGAGGGGCGACGAAGACGCAGAGGGCGAAGGCAGAACCGGCCCATCCGAGTATTGTTGCCCGTTTGTTCCCCTCTGCGAGTAGGACGGTGAGCACCACGAAGGCTCCGAGTAAGCCCATGTTGAACCCCACCACTAATGCCAATGTGCGTATCTGCATTTTTTTAGCAAAAAAATACTATAAATGGGGCGGGAAAAGATTTGTTTTGGGATATTGGTGTTTCAACTATCATGGAAAGTTAAGGGTTTTTTATGTTTGTGCCCCTATGAGATTCTGATATTACAGTTATGTCCCTACATTTTCTGCAGTAGCAATTGTGACAGCGTATTCTTACAAATTTAGGGTGCGTTTGGTTCGTGGGTTATCCAGGAGAGGATAACCCATTTTTGTGTTTGTATATTTGGTTGGTAGGTTAAGAGTTGGGAGGATTTGTGTGATGTGATTGTATTGAAATTTGAAAAAGTTGGTAGTTATTATGATATGATTGTATTGAAATTTAAAAAAGTAAGTAGTTGTTGTGATGCAATTGTATTGAAGTTTGGAATAGTGAGTAGAAGTTTAGTATTTTATGATTTGTAGATGATATGATGGTATAATATATAATTTTTTATAGGAAGGGAGTGGGCCCCACTAGTGGGTTAGGAATGTGGGGTTTGGGGGGCAATCTGCTCAAATTGAGGATAACCCCTCAACCGAACGGGCCCTTAGAGTAATGCCATTCTGTTAAGGATAGTACTGTGAATTTTGTAAGAATAGAGGAGTACATGCGTTATTGCAAAAGGAGTGGCACAACTGTAAAAAAACTACCTTGTTTGCCTCTTCTAACAAAACCATGGAGCGGGCTTTCAAGAACATGATATATCTCTTAACACAAGAGTCGGCTTTCTCGATTCGATTATATATGTGCATTACGTATATGTATATATGTATGTGTGTGGGTATGCGTGTGTAGAGAGAGAGAGATATGAGAGATGAGAGAGAGACCTTGGGCTTCCTTGGAGCATAGATGAGGTAAATAAGCAAGTAGACACTTTCTATGATGCAACCAAAGGAGTTGATTGACATGAGCCAAATATCTTTGGTAAATAAGCCATAAATTAACCACATCGTCGAGCTAAAGAGAGCCACCGAATATGGTAACGAGTCATATTCCTTTGTTGATCTCTCTTTGTAGATTCCATAGAACGTTGGTCTATACAAACAAATAAACAACACCATATCAGTAAATAAATAAAGACGTTCTCTGAAAAATAAAATAATTTAATTCGGTATAAATCAACTTACATCGGTGCAAGGAAAACCAGGAAAGATATCACGTCGCCTGTTGTTAGCAAAACGAACATGTAAATAACATACTTTATCATATTTTGTAAGACCATATTAAATATTTACCATTTCAAAAAAAAACAATAAAATCTGAGATGGAAAAAGCAACAAACATTCCGTTTCACTCATAATTTGATTTTCTACTGATCAATTTACACATTAAACAAATATACTAAATATATATACTTCGTTGTAATCATATCAAATATAATGAAAGAAGAGGAAAGATTGTGTTAGATTCAATTACGAATAAATCCTTAAGTATATCAATTTTTAAATGAATATACGAACATGTATATATACATATATTTGCCGATATCTAAGTGAAATTATATCCATATCAAATTTAAAACATATAAAAATACGATGACAAAACATGCACAAATAGGTATTGTAACAAACCATATACAGATGTAGTCATATTTGCATGCATCCCTACACAGAGGACATATCACGACCCTTAAAAGTCAATCCAACCGTTACAAAATTAGGGTTTAGACGGTTTTACAAAACCCAGTCGGTCGTTGGATCGACTTTCAATGATTGAGATGCTACAACAACAACCCTTGCTGTAAAACAGACTTATACAAAAATTAGGGTTTTTTACACTCATGCACCTTCGAGATTCTACAATTACAGTTATGTCCCTACCTTTTTCGCAATAACGCTTGTGCCCCTATATTCTTAAAAAATTCACAGTATTATCCTTCTGTTAACGGTAAACAGGGGCATAATTGCATAAGCATAATAACCGAAGAGCTGTATCATGAATTTCGTAAGAATACATGGTACAACTGTTATTGCAAAAATAAAGTAGGAGCATAACCATAATTGCAGAATCTTGGAGGTGCACAAGTGCAAGGAAAACATAGATTTGGCATAATTTTTTGCTTCCGAAATAAACAATGAAATTGGCAAAGATAAATTAAAGGGTGGCTTAGATTAGAGATAATGCGGACAAATGGGGGAGTAAATTAGAAACTATCATACCAGAAAAATGATGAAAAAAACAAGAGAAATAAATACAAATTCTAGAGAGAGAACCAGAAATGCCAGCAGCAAAAATCGCAGGGCTTCCAATGTTCATAACTCCTGTCTACTCTAAATTGCAATCAGGAAGGAATTAAGATTGAGAATGGGATGTCAGTTGCATGTTTACTTGGGGCTTTTTATAAGGGGGGTAAAGACTAAAGAGGAGGAGGCCTTCATGAATAGGTTTAGGCACGTTTTAGGTCTAGGCTTGTTTTAGGTTTAGGCATGTTTTAATGCATGTGTTGATTGATGTGCCCAACTTATTATGAACCAAACTAACTATTTAATTCTCAGTTTGATGTCTATCTAGGGGCCAGCTTCTCGTGATCCTATTTTCGAACGGAGATTGATTTGATCTAACCTGGTCTGATCGTTGGTCCGTATCGGTCGGATTGGCGATGACATCAACACATTATCAACTCATAAAAGTTGGATCATACTTAATTTACTAGTAAGACTTGTCGAACCGATGTTTTGAATCGAGAAATTGCATATATGTAGTGTATACGCAGATGTATGGATACAATAACATTAATGAATCTTTCAACAGAGGAGTAAATTTACAACTGATTTTCTGAATCGATAAAACCTTATATATATAGTGCATGTGCATATATAAGTCTGCGATAATGTTTATGAATCTTCCATATGTAGTTTAGGACTTTGGGGGTTTTGCTCTTCTTCTTTTTTAAATTTTTACCGTCACTTCGTTTTGGGTTCTACTGGTCCATTGAACCAGACCGAGCCAATAGGTCAAATCGTGTTTTTTTATTTTTATTACTATTATTATTTTCATTATTTGATAAAATCGTTGAAATTGATTGGGTTGAGGCTAGTTCCCGATCCGACCAGTCGATTCAGTTGGATTTTTAAAACGATATTATTTTCTCATGTTTTTTAAATATCAGTTGAAATATTTGTATAGTACATTGAGATTAATATTTTGGGTAAATTTAAAAAAGAGTTAAACTATACAAAAGTCCTTGAATTATACACCTGATTTCATAGACATAACTGAACTTTAAAAGGTAACAACGTGGTACTCAATCTTTAGGATTTGTCTCAATATGATCCTTAGCTATTCTGATTTAAGGTTAGAAAGACCAAACGATCAACTAAATTTCGATAGCCAAGGAACATATTTAGACAAAATTTAAAGATCAGGTACCAGATTGTTACCTTTTGAAGTTCGGGTAATTGAAGTCAGATGTATAGTTTAGGGATTTCGTGTAATTTCCTCTTAAAAAAGTCTCAATTATACATCGATTTCAAGTTATGGCCTCATTTTTCAAATGAAAAAAGATGGACCTGGAATTTCAGTTTTAGATTTTATCGTTGATATAAAAGGGTTGCGGAGGCTTACGATGCTTGTGTTTGAGATGAAAAATAAGAGCAAACCTTTTTCTGTTACATTTGAGAAAAAAATGGGGCTGCTCCGTCCCATTTTCTGGCATTTTGTATTTTTTTAAATAAAGTCATGTATTTTCATCATTGTATCTCGCTAATATGTCATTCCAATTTTGTCAGAAATAAAGACTCATATGCCTTCCATCAAGAACATGTAATTTTAACGATCTTAGAATTGTTGTAATCGACATATTATAGATGAAGGGTATAGGAGTCTCTGTTTCTAACGAAATTGGAATGACATATTAGAAGGATATAGTGATGAAAATACAATGATTTATTTTTGAAAAAAAAATAAAATAATTGGAAAATAGAGCGAGGACAACATCATTGAACCTTTTGTAGAAAAACATCCTTAATTGAGAAGCGACACATAGTTATACCATTTTTTATATCCCCGAATATAAAATTATTTAGATGATGGATATAAAATAGCTGTTCAATGACTTTCTCATGAAGGCGATGGATAATCATTGCAATATGAGTAATTAGAAATTTAAAAGTATAAAAGGAAATGTTACAATAATGAACTGCAATCGCTGTTATATATTTATTTAGCTCCTGCCTATATAATGATGATTTCTAAGCAAAATCACAATCATATAGAATGAGAATTAAAGCCTTCTTATTTGGGATATGAACTTTATATCATAGTAAGTAATTAAGATAAAGTGGTCATATTATGATTTATTATTTATTGTGTCTTGATCTATTGTAGATGCTTTCTTTATTCCTCGAACCAATTGAATGAAGACAGGGAGGATAAACACATATATTCAGTATCCTTCTTTATTGCTCATCTTTTCTTCGAACAGCATCTTAACATATTTGTCATCATTGGTCCATTTCATTGGCATAACTCCAACCTTTCTACCAGATATGTCATTTTTAAACATAGCATGTGTTCATTTAGTGTGGTCAATTCCCTAACTCTTTAGAATAATATTGCAAGATACTTTTTGGTATCCATCTCGTGGGTCCTTATTTGTTAGGAAGAGGATCCTCTGTTGTAATGGATATTACAATATAGGTGTTGTAATTACCATTTTATTTTTTACGATTTCGATTTTGAAAATCCAATCTTATAGATTGCATCTTCGACTAATGATGTACGTATCGTTCAAATTTCACTCAAATACGAGGACAATTGCTACTTTATCTTAGAGATCAAAAGTTCAGTTCTTTTTTAAATGGGATTGAAGTTGCTTAAATGTTGATCAGATCTTTGACCATTAAGATAAAATATTAAATGTCTTCGGATTTGAGCGAAATTTGAAAGTTATGTGTAGCATTAGTTGAAGATGTAATCCATAAGTTGGATTTTGGAAATAGAAATCGCAAAAAAATAAAATGGTAATTACAACACCTCTGTTGTAATACCCATTACAGTAGAGGATCCTCTTCCTCTTTGGGATCCATCTCGTGGATCCTCACTTATTAGGAACCATTCCTCTATTTTGAAAGAAAGCAAGGACGCCTGATGCCTCTTAGAAGCCTAGGCATATCCACTCTAGTACAAGACAAAAGAAAGTCGCTGATGGAGAAGAAAGAGAAGAAGCTACGTTACAAGATCCTTCCCTCAATCTAGTACTACTTCTTAAAATAGCAGGCCTTTCACATGCAAGAATTATACATATTTTAACCGGCTTCCAACTGAAAAGAAGGGAGCCGCCTAATAAAGAATAGGTCATTACAAGAAAAGTGATCTAAGACAACGAATAATTTAATATTCGTTGTCATATCTTATGTAATTAAATATATAGCAACGAATATTATCCGTTGCTTACTTCTTTAAATTCGCAACGAATAATGGTATTTGTTGTTATATTCCTCGCAACGAATTATATAACAACGATTATTCGTTGTCGTTTTCTTCTAATCGTTGCTAAATTTGATGACAATTAGTGTGAATTTTAACGAATAATTCAACGAAAAAATCATCGTTATAGAGACTTTTAGCAATGAATATGATATTCGTTGCTAATTACAAGTACAAAAGATGATTTGGCAACGAATAATATTTGTTGTTATATCTTTAACATCGGAAGATATGGCAACGAATATTCAAATTATGTGTTGCCTTAGGTCCATTTTCTTGTAGTGGGTACACTAGATGCATGGGGTGTGTTGTTCGCCATATCCATGTCCAGCCCGTGAACTTAGCCAATGCTATGACTATAGTAACTGTAAAATTTCCCAATTCGACAGTTGGATATATAATTCATCACTCATGGACATTGATAAGATCCTTCCATTTAGCAACTATCACAATGCTGTCGAAAAATCTCTTGGCTCCCTTATGATTCATGCTTTCCAAACCCCCCAGACCCCTCACTCGGCTATTTGGAATGGAGAGAGCCCCCGTGCACGGTGCACCTCCTCTTGGTTGGCGTCGTTTTGATGATGGTTTCGTTCTGGCCAGCCGGAGGCCCCTGGTCTCTCTCCATCTTTGCTAGGGGTACTTCTTTCTAATCCTAGTAACTTATCGAAGTTATTCTTTCATTTATCAAGATCACTGAAAAGTTTTTTTTGATGTTTAGTTTCTTTCTTGCTATATAACACATCTCCTTTGCATGAAAGCATATCAACACTCAATCAACGTAATCCAACACAATCACATGCAACCGCCACAAATATGCCATTTATATGCATAATTAGGGTTAAATAGAAAATGATAACAATTCATAACGATGACAAGTGAATATAATCAAATCTCTTCATTATTATATATTATGAGCTAAAAAGGGGAAAATAAATGGGAAAAAACTCAAACGGAGGTACAGGTCTTTATTATTATAGTTAACGTTTCATTTGCATAAGAATTTCATATGTGGATCTTATGATTCTTATCCTATTTTATACGTGCAAAGAAAAAATGCTAGATGACAATGACAAGACTCATTTGCATGTTCGACAATAACTATTTTGGAAGAAATTAAGAATATAATGATTCATATAAATTTAAAACAATTTGGCAACCCCACATTAGCAATGATAGTTTGAAAATTTTCACTATATTCTACGATTCATAAATTATAATCCTCCAGATACATTCTCCTAATATTTTTTTAGAGAAGTAACTGCAATATTTGCGCTCTATTCATTTTTTGTATAATTTCCTTTTTTTTGAGATTTTTAACTTCATCATAAACATTTATTTACAGGTAATTTTTAAGGCAATTATTGATTAAATGGTTTCTCTTCCTCTCAATGTACGTGTAAAAAGGCATTGTTGTGACATTAGGACATGTTTGTTAATTGGATTGAGTTGGTTTGGAGTATCCTCTTGTGAATAGTAGATATTTGGATGATTGGAGAGAGTTGAATGATAAATGTGATGTGACATTGATAATGTGTTATATTAATTTTTAATGATTATAATATGTTTTTATGTTAATTTTTTTTTTGAACTTGGTAAAAAATATTATAACGAAGAAATTGTATAATCCATACGACCAATTCCAACCCAGGAAATACAGGGATAGAATATGGTGTATGCCAAATTGTCCCGAGATAACCTGGCAACCAAACAGGTCCTAGAGATTCATAGTAGGGATGAAGCCATGTTAGAAGGACATAATAAGTTTTACCTCTACATGTTTTGATATAATTTCATTAATTCCAGAGGTACATGTAAAAGCTAAGGGATCGTTTAGTTGCCGGGTTATCCCAGTTTAACCTGGTATATCTCATGCTCCATTCATGTATTCCTGTACTGGAATTAGTTGTATGGACCACATAATTCATGAGGATCAACATAGGTAAGAGACAATAAGGGGAGAAAGATGGGTAGCATGTGATATGGGAGGAATTCTAGAGTAAGGATTGTAGCGATCTGTTGGGATGAAAGCGGTTGGATACGGATACGAATATATATATATAATCATATCTTACTTATTTTAAAGGGATTTTACCCGGCAGACCCTATAATCTTTGGCAATGACCTCTACGACATTTGAAACATCGTAATTCCTCTCGCAACCCCGTAAACTTGTTAATCTTTATCCTACAACCCATGTGGTTAACCCCCATCCCTCTAACCGTTAAAACCAACCGGATTATGTTATCTTCTTTTATACTATACCCAATTTATTTATCAAATTTACTAGAAGTGCCATTACCTCCCACCCTCCACCTCTAGCTCTCCCCCCCCCCCCCCACCTCGGGTCCCCGTCCCGCCGACTCCCCCGATCGTCAGAAACCCCTTGCAAAGCCCCCTCCCCTTGTCGCCTCCCCATGCAAAGCCCCCTCCCCTTGTCGCCTCCCCATGCAAAGCCTCCCCCGGTACCCGTCGCCTCCCCCCGCAACCCCCCCCCCCCCCCCCGGTCATTCCCCTGACTCCCGACCGCAAGCTCCTTCTCTTTTCCAGCAGGTCGGTTGGCTCCCTCGATCCCCATCCCCGGCGTCGCATTGGGAGGGGAAGCTGTTAGAGGAGGAGGAGGAATTTTTTTACTTTTCTTGGTTATCTAGCCGTCCGATCATGGATGGGTTGGATTAACTCATTTCTAACTCAAGGAAGTTAACTGTAGATGCGTCAATTTAACGGTAGGGTTCGTGGGGTAAGACAGAGTAAGTTTACGGGGGTGAGGAAGGAATTACGATGTTTCAAAGGTCATGGAGGTAATTGGCAAAAATTATAGGGTCTGCCGGGGTAAAAATCCCTACTTTAAAATAAGAATACGAATGCGGATACGAATATTGATGGATGTAAAAAATATTTTACCATATCCTTAAAAACGGATATAAATCGGATACGAATAATAACATAATTTTTTAATAGATTAACTAAAATATATATGTTTAGTGTGGTTTACACATAAAATAGATATAATATATACATGAATTTTATAACAATTATATTAAAATGATGAATTCAATCATAAAATATTGTTACGCACAGTTATAAATAATTCTATTACTATATTTATATACGAAAACGAATATACGAATACGAATGTGAATATTAACGAATATCAAAGTAATATCTAAATCCGCATCTATTTTAAAATGAATACGAATACGAATGTCAAAATATGTATAAAATGAATACGATAGCGAATCAAATTCGAATATATTCACATTCGTTGTCATCCTCAGTTGACAATGAAGCCGGAGAATCAAGGAGGACGAGGAATGATGCAAGAGAAGAAAAACAGAGCTATATATTTACTGTGAAAAATAGGAGACCCATGGATAATACTTTAATTACTAAGGACCTGCGCCATTGTTGTTATGTAATGGTTTATATAGGTAGTATTTAAGATCTCAAATATATCTTCAATTACACTCCCAAGTTCGATCTTGCATGGATTTGGTAATTATGGAAATGGAAATGGGACGTAATGATTTGTAGCAACGGGACTAGTTCGATCTCGCATGAATTTGATGATATTTTCGGAAAAAATTTAAATTGCTGAAAGAGTCATGTAAAATTTTAATTCGTTGAAATTAGGGGAGTAGACAGACCAAACCTGAGTGAATCTATATTTTTAAGTTCAGTTCGTTTATTTAATCGAGCTTAAACTTGTGTTCAGGTTCGGTTCGTTTATTTTCGAATTGAATCTGAATCGAACCTCTTTTTAATCGAATCGAACCTAAGCGAATATCGAACTTGAGATATATCTAATAAGAGAGAGAGAACATAAAAGAAATGGAAATATATATACATGAGTGCCTGCAGTTAAAATAAACATTCACTTAGTTTTTCTCTTTATCCAACTCTTCTTCATCTTTTAAAAAAAAAAGATTAACAATGACTCGTCTCTTTGAAAGAGGTATAATTATAATATATTTTATATCTGTTCAGATGAGGATAAGGAATAATATGGGGATATACAATAAGTAAGATTTATACTTATTCTATTGATTTGAGAATAAAGAAGGGGAAAATACTAGAAACATAGATGATGGATATTATAACCACGATGCGACTATTTATTTTTAGATAGTTTATACTGAGATAGAACCCACTTATCCCATAAATTCACTTATCTCCAGACAAAGTTCACTTATCATGGGACAGAATGCACTTATCTCAAAATAACGTCACGGATAAGGATGTGTAAATAAGTATATATACATATGTGTGTGTTTATCGAGCTTTTAACGAATCGAACATGAGTAAACTTATGATTTTTAGGTTTGGTTCGTTTATTTAATCGAGAATAAACTTGTGTTCAAGTTAGTTCGTTTATTTTCGAATCGAATCTGAATCGAACTTTAACGAGTCGAACCTCAGCGAATATAGAACTTGAGAATTTTCTGACACCCCTAATTGAAATCATGGAAATAGAAAGGGTACGTATGATTTTTAGTAGCCTTCATCGTTTGCACACTAATTTATAAATAAACGTGGAAATATACACTAATTAATATACTTTATTTTAGTGTTCTCCTTTATAAAGAAATATATTAAATATGCATAATCCTTCTTTAAATAGCTCATTGAAATTGGCAAAAAATTTTCAAAAGCAGCGACAGATCATGTTTTATATTGTTTAAAAGCAAGAAAACTTATAATGTTTTTTAAATTATATTTAGATGTACGTACACTAAATGCGAATATTACATATTTTTTGTGGATAGTTCATATTTTTGCCAAGTATACATACATACATCTTTAAATACAACAAACTCTGAAAATAGCTTCACGTTTACTTTTCCAAACGTATAAAGTATTTTCTAAAATTAATTATACATTCATTCGGATATCACTTACTATGATATTAAGTTTAAGTTATACCGTATGTAATACGTAAAGCTCACTGGATTTATAGCGTGCAAATCATTGGTCTTACTACCAACTAAAACTCTCAAAATTTGACATTATAAGAAAATTCTACAAATAGTGTTCCATGCATATGTTATCCATATAACTGTTTTCGTGCAATCATCAGTTATCTAGAAATTGCAAGTAAACATTTTATTTTTAGAACTCATAGAAATAGGAAGGGGACGTACGATTTGAAGTGTGAATCCCTTTGATGTCATTGTTTTATTAGCACGGATCCTCTGCAGTATTGTAGAGGCCGGCTGTAAAGGTAGATGCGGCGTGAATCGCTCGATCAAGATCGAGAGGTTCACATGGTAAGGACTGAAAAAACCCCGATTTCATGTAAACCTCTCGATCTTGATCGAGCGATTCACACCACACCCTCTTTTGCAGTCGGCCTCTGCAGTACTGCAAAGGAACCGTGCCCATTGTTTTATATCTAACTTTTGGCTTTTGCTGAATCTTAGATAAAGATGGAAAATATATTTAGCTAATGTCCGACCCCTTCCGCTTATACAATTGAAAAGTGGCAATGTATAATCTCTTGCTTTTTGTATTTTTCTTTCTTATATATGTACTTGCTTATCTACGTTGTGATTCAAGTTCATGTTTGGGATATTTACACCCAAAATCCCGAGTAGTTTGATAATTACTCAGAACCCTCTATAATCACGAATTACATGAGAAACCATGAATAAGTGTGTCGTCCTACATCCATAATCCTCCGTAATTTTAATCAATTAACTTAATCAAGCCTTTGAGTTAATCTAACCCATCCTAGATCTAACAATTAAAATTAAACCAAAAGAAAAAAAAGAAAAAGAAAAAAGCCACCCCTTCCTCCTCCCACCCTCCCCCTCCTCTAGGCCAGCTGTTGCCTCCAACCCCCCTCTTTCTCTAGGCCAGCCGTCGCGCCCCACCTCCCACCTCCTCCGAGCCAGCTGCCGCCAGCCCCCCCTCCTCCACCTTCATCATCCTCTAGGCTAGCCGCCGCCACCCCCTCCTCTAGGCCAACCCCTCCCCACCTCACCTCCCTCCTACAGGCCTCACCACCGCCCCCTCCTCCACCTCCCTCATCCTTCAGGCTAGCCGCTGCACCTCCAACCACCAGGCCAGCCGTCCCTCCCCCCACCCCCCTCCTCCGACCCACTTCCAGGGTAGACCAGTTGCCGCCCGCCCAATGCATGTTCCTCCTCCGTCCCCTATCCCCCTCTAGGCCAGTCGTCGCCCACCCCCCACCCTCCTCCCTCGGGCTTGCGTAACCCCTCCCCTTCCTCTACTCCCACCCTCCTCCCTCGGGCTTGCGTAACCCCTCCCTCTTCCTTCGTCCCCGCTTCTCCACCCTCAACCTCCTCTGACGTCGCCTTTTCCCGTGTCACCCTCCAGTAGGGACCCTCCTCTAGACCGGCCCTTCTCCAGATCTGTCGCCACCTCCAGGACCCCCTCCTCTAGCCCCCTCCAGCTCCCTTGCGGGGGCTCTGCCGGCCCCTCCTCAAGACCCTCCTCCAGCCTCCATCATCTCCTCGTGCATTCCGCGCCTACCTATGCAACACCTCCCCCAGGGCATCAGTTGGCATGGTGATGAAGGAAGCTGCAGGTCACGCTGAGGCAGAGGTGGGAGCGGAGGTTGATCGAGGTACGGATGGAGTGAGGAGATAGGAGGGGCATGGACACATCAAGGAAGAGAACGAGAGGCAATGATTTGTAAATAAGGCTGAGCATAATGAGCAATTTTGACTTTTTTAAATGGAAAATGTCAACTATAACGGGCATCCTAAACAGAACATAACACGGGTTATGTAATGTAAGAGTTAAGCATTATTCAGGATTTCTCATGTAATTCGTGATTATGGAGAGTTCCTGGGGTAATTACCAAACTACTCAGGATTATGGGTGTAAATATACCTTCATTTTTTATACGTAGATAACGAGTGGGGGACTTGCGAATATATGAATATATATATATATATATCCAATTAAATAAATTGTATGAAATTTTATTTGATCAGTAGTGATTATTAAATAAGTTATATTTGATGCCATCCACAGCTTGATCAGTGTGTGGCTGGACAGTGCTAAACTTGGTGAAGGATAACCCCATTATTCCAATATCCACTCTTATAGAGCATGTTCTTGAGACACGAATGTCGGGTTACAAAGAAAAGAGTTTGGGATGCTAGAAGAAAGTCAATTGCAATGGTCTTCGGTGAATAGAAGAAACCTTATGCGGAGATGCCCCACTTGTTACATGCTATGAAGGTTGTCATTCCATGGACTGAAATTGTAATCACACATACAGAGCACCCCAATTCGAGGAAGCCACATTGTCGTAGATTTCAGCAGTGTTTTTGGGCATTTGAGCCTTGCATTCAAGCATTGCAGGCATGCGATTAGCATATACGACACACAAGCATAATTATTGGTTGCATGTGAGCTTGACGGTGACAAGCATATTGTCCCACTTGCTTTCGTAATCGTGTATGAGGAATTTGAGCATGGTATGGTTGGAAGTGATTTCTTTCTCTACTATGGATCAAGGTTGTTGGAATGCATCCTGGTCTAATTTGTATTATATCGGATCATCATCCAAGTATAAAATCTGTGATAAATGATGATGATGTTGACTTGTGTCCTCCTTTTGCATCATGACATTTTTTATCATGGCATATGGGGAGCAAACTTCAACACGATTTTTAAGAACGAGTCATTGAAAACACGTGTAACTGCAGCATCACTTCAAATCATCTTCCAATAAATTTACCTACTAAATGAGGACATTACGTGAGTGGAATCCCAATGCATCAAGATGGCTTGCAACAAATGATTGTCCAAAGGAGCAATGGGCATTGACTTATGATAGTGGTTTCAGGTTTGGTGAGATGACAACAAATCTCAGTAAGAGTTACAACGTAGTTTTGAAGGATGCACATTATATACCTATAGTTGCCCTTTTAGAAAAAAAAACATTTGACAATTGTGTTTCATATTTCATTGCAAGAGCATATGAGGTCATTGCGTCCATTGCTTCAGGTCAGAAATACACAAAATGGACCTTTGAAAAGAAAAACAGAACTTGAGTGTATATACACTCGATATCTTGTATACAACAACATCCAGATTTACTCCTTGAGGTTGTCAGAGGTGGTAGACAAACTCAATATGGCATCAGAGGGCGCACGAAATATACAGTTCATATAGTAAAGGAACATGTACATGCCATAAATGACAGACATATCGAATTCCTTACTCACATGCAATTGTCATCATATCAGGGAGGAGTTATGAAATAGATTCATTCATTGGTGAGTGGTATACTTGGGAGCACCAAGTCAAGGTGTACCATGGAAAAAATTCCTCCTTCAGGGGGATAGGGATTTATGGCCACCCTTGCCTCATCCAAAATTAAGACCTAATAAGAAGATAAAGCGAAGTAAAGGGAGAGACCTATTCTACAAGGATCCACAATAAGATGGATATTAGAGAGGTTTTTGCAGAAAAATACATGCGACTTGTGTGGAATTTTGGATCATAACAAACGTCAATGTCCCATTAAAAACTTACAACCATCATTATCCATGATAATGTCTAGTATCACAAATAGAAACAAAAATAGGTGTGCATAGTATGGAGGGGAAGGCCATAATAAAAGGAAGTGTACCGACCTCAGTAAGTGTTTATAGTTTGAACAAACATTTATATTATATATTTAATTGAATAGCGAGTCACATGTTTTATATTTTTTCACTACTTAATATAAAAATTGAATGTTGATTGCAGATGGATCCGGGACCTGTTGACACTTCTGTTCCGATGCAGTAGTAGGTACATCGTTCACGTTGTGTATGGGATGTTGATGTGAGTACAAGTCTTTTCGAAAAACTTACAAATTACGTCATATATCGATTCCCTTATTTGTTACTAAATGTTGCATACAGACTACCTCATGGCTTTGATGTTGACGAGGACGACGTGAGTCATTAGTTCGACATGTACCACTCAATGATCGTATTCGACCGCATATGATTCTAATCAGTTTGGATGGTGTTATAGAGTTGGAGTTCATATCCTTGGACCGGCATCTCGTTACAATTTTAGTAGAGTGATGTAGGTCAAAAACTCACATTTCAATGGCTTTATAAAAGATTGAATTATTCAAAAGATTCATGAAATGTTATATGCTAATGGAAATAGAATCTGTCCAGGTTGTGTGGTTGCCATATCTTGTTTTAAGCCATTGGATCCTTATTCTATGTGATGAGTTGTATTACATATATTATTGGTGGTGAGTGAGAAGTTCTAGAGGAGGGCACCCTCTGTATAAACAAAATGTGACATGCTATTAGGATCCCACTGGTGGAATTGTTCATCCACAGTCATATTAATCTATATTATATGGAGTTAGGTACATGCATAGTGCATGGTTCCTTAAAGTGTGGGTTTGTAGTGTTTCTGAAGTTTGATCCCCACATGTTGTTTAGATAAGTATAAGTAAGAGTCATGATACTAACACGGTTCATGAATAATACCCTCTAATGTGATAAAAATATCCTTAATATTTACTATTTAGAAATAATGGTATCGAAAATCTTACCTGCTTTAACTTGATTTATGAATAACACTACAATAATTATTGGGGATGAGTGTATTGTCCTGTGGCACAAATTGTTGCGGTGATTGATCTTAAGTGGCATGTGGGTAGATGGAGTATGCGCTTCAAGGGATCAGGCATGCACCCTTGGCCTCGGGTAGAAGCCTAGATGACCGTGATCCCAACTGCTACTATAGCTGCGATTGCTGGTAGACATGTTGCTTGGCACACCAAGGTGCTAATCTGACGGCGTTGGCCTCGGCACTTGCGTGCTTTAGCCCGGTGCTCGAGTACGGGCCAAGGAGTCATGATTGATCAGCTAGTGTTTCGCTTGTCACTCAGAGTTACCACTCACGTACATGCAGTGTAGGCCACATTGGTTGGTATTCTGAGTGGGAGCGCTAAGGGGGGAGTTCCAGGAAATGTGGTTAAATGAAGTTGAGAATGAGATATAATTCTCATGGGTATAAGGAGGATTGAGTTAGTCGTGATGATTCATAGGTTCTAATCTTAATTGTGAATCGGAAGTAAAATTGTGAAGTGGTCTTAAGTGGACATGTTGGGAACTTAGTTAGGATGCATTGTACCTACCGCATGCCTCCGGATGTACCCCAACTCTAAAATGTCCTTTTGCCTTAGAGTCATAGTGTGAAGTCCCATCATGATCAAGATCACAGACTATCCACGAAGCTTGGTTACTCATATCCATATCTAATAATAATAAAATTAAAAATGTAATTCTTGTGAGATAAGTTACCTAATTCCTTTCTCTTTTGCACACATTTAAATTATATCCTGCATTTCTTTCTGTATAATTTTGTTTAAATCGTATTGAGAAACTTTGCTCATAACATACCTACGTGTGGTTCCGCAGGTTCGCAACAGTGACTAGTTGGAAGCATCATTTTTTTTTACAGCTTCACTTTTTTGTGTTACAGTATTGGTAGTTCCTTTTACCGTTTCTTGTACTTGTAGCTTCTACTTTTTGAGAGACATGGCATGTAATGTATATTTTGTTGACATGGAAATGAACTATATGTAAATGGATAATGGAATGCAATGGAATTGGTGAATGGAAATACACGTGGTTGTGAACAGGTTGAATGCAATGCAAGCAAAAATTTTAAATTCCTATGCATGTTGCTATTTTCTCCTGCTTTTTTTTATTATCAAATATTCGAATGTGAAATGTATGTGTGTGGATTGATTTGCCGAGTACCTGAATCCTAAGGGGAGGATGAGGTCGTCACAGCTGAACCAACCATTTTAACCCACAATCCGAATATGATACATAAGCAAGATATGTATGCCCATTACAAGTTTCTTATGGATTAAACAATTGTGCTCACCAATATGTAATCTATCCACGCCACTCCAATTAGTTGGAGTGGGTGGGAATTTCATTAAATTTGGCATGGCTCACACATAACAACTGTTCTGAAAGTTCGCATCGGATAATAGGATTTGCTCATTAATTCAAAGGGCACAATAATATTACATGCATCAACTTCTGCTATTCAGCACTAAAAATGCCATAGATCAAGATACTACAATGTATCACCCTCTCCACGAAACAAATAAGGTTGATGTACGCATTGGCGGAGGTAGAGGGGGGCGGGTAGGGGCCATGTCCCGTCCTCTCAAATTGGTAAATTATTAAAATGTCCATGCTATTTTCCATTTCTAACAACAATTCTCCTATTTTTTTTAAATTTCTATAAAGGACAACAATTCCTTTCTCCCATTTTTTTTAAATTTACATAAAGTACCACTACCATTCCTTTCCTCATTTTCCATTTTTTTGTAAAAGCTTAACATTTCTATTAAAGATGCAAAGAACAGATACAGATATAGGTGTTACTGCATCTTTGTCTATTTTTAATATGAATAAAGATGTGGATACGGATATGAAAACTATATTACTATATTCTTAAAAGATGGATACATATGTTAAACAGATATTTATCGCATGTGAATAATGTTAGAAATATTGACATATTAGCTTAAATATACACGTATTGGATAGATGCGGAATGTATTAAATATGTTTATATCATTGTAATTATACCAAATAGGTGAAAGAATGTATACTTCCCCTGCCTCATTTTTTAATTTTTTATTTTTTTGAAAAAATACTTCCGTGGATTTTCAATGTTATATCCTTATATTATATCATGCAAGTTTCACATGAAACAGAAACTTCTACGGCCTCCGTCTAGACGGGGTCGATTTCAACAATTCTGCGACCGTTAAAAAGTGTCTGTCTAGATGGAGGCTGTAAGAATCTTTGTTTCGCATGAATCTTGGATGACATAATATAGGGATATAGTGATAAATTTTCATGGATTCATTTTTAAAAAAATAAAATAATAATAAAAGAAGGGTGGGAGAGTCAAGTTAGCTCACCCAAGGAGGTAGTCCAAATTTCCCCATATATATAGCATTTGTATTTTTTTTGTAATAATATATTTTTTTAATGATTGTGCTGCTAACTACACTTTTCCATATCTCCACAGTTAGCATACAGTATACAATATTTATCATGTTTTTGTTATATTTTCAACCAATATTTTTTATCATATAATTGACCTCATAACGTGCCTTATGATTCGGACACAAATCTGACAATCTCGTTTATGATTTGGACATGAATTGTACATATATATATATATATTTTGCCCCCACCTATAAAAATTTTCTGGCTCTGCCCGTGGATGTACGTGCATCATTACTAATCAAGAACCCATACACCACTTGAATTCATCGTTAGTTTCATGTATCTTAAAGTTCAGGTCAGATTTTCTTTTTGCCTGGCATGTGTCCTATTCGGTAACAAGGATTATAGACACACCTTACACAATTAACTAACCAGTGAGAATTTCTTCACATCATTCTTTGGACAGAAGCAAGAAACCGTAACTCCTCTTTTCAGTATTTTTTTCCAGAACTTATTAAAGTTGGTATGTTCTCTGCTCACAATTTTAAATAGCATCCTTTTCAAACTGCTCATACTAAGGAACATGTTCGACATCTAACAAAAACCTATAAAAGCTTTTGAAGGCACGAAACATGTCCTAACTCCTAACACCTTCAAGGTACAAACACATAGATAAAAATGAATGCCATGGTGAATTAATTGATAAAATTTTCATGCCAAATATACTTACACTCTACATATGAGATCAACAAACATACAACTGCTATTGCATAAAATCGACAACCTTTATCTATGTATGTGTTTTACTTCTTTTCTAATATGAGATAAAGAATCCCATTCTACCATTGATGTACAACCTATATTACTTACACATGCAAAAAATCCAATTCCAGGCGTCTCAAAACCTTCATCGCATAAAGTTGACCACTAAGAGCAAAGGGGCTTAGATTTGATCTTTACAAGATCAGAGCTCTAGATATGTTAAGAAGAAAGAAAGGTGGAAACCGCTGCAAGAGGAAGGAGGTATCGTACCTCAAGGAAACCCGATTCCTCGGAATTTTCACCCATGAAGAACGGCATGATCGGTGTCCTAATGATGATGTAAAATCATATACGGGGATGCATTGGACCTTCTCTACGCGGGGGTGGTCTCCGATCGCAGATCCGAGGCGCTCCGACGAGCTCTGGCGAGGGAAAAGAGAGGAGGAAGAGGTTGGACCCGTTTTGGGTGTTTTTAGGGTGGGGGGTCTCATTTGGGGTTTTAAATGTGAAGGGATATTTAGGTTCAAATCTTGGTTCGAGTCCGAATATGACCTGTACCCCGCTTCACTAAAATAGCCATAACTCGGGCTCCCGAACTCGGATTTTCACATTCTTGGATCGTTGGAAAGATCTTGACGAGCACTACGCAATGGACTCCTACTTGAAGTTTTTGTCACTGGACAAGTACGAATTTTGCATTAATCTCAGACTCAGTCAAGATTTGCATTTTAGTACATGTTCGGTTTTCAGGGTTTTGACAAAGGATGACTAGCAGCGGAACGTTCCCCACACGGGAATCGAGTAAAATAATTGTAGCACAATAATCAAACAATCACAGAGAGACGAAAAAATTTATGCGGGAAAACCATCCTCGATGTGAGAGAGAGGAAAAACCAGGGGACGCGACGACCCGCAACAAATCCACTAGGTCGGAAAAATAAGAAGGCACAATATCTTCTCAGTTTTATTGTCTAATAAAACTGAGACTCAGTTACAAGAATAAAATCATATAACGGTCGCCTTGTACTTGGAGAACATGATACCATCGCTTCTCCCCGTCACTAGTTATCTCTCCTCGTACGTGATTCTTCCTTGTGCGGATGCACCTCACGCCTATGTAGGCTGCACTGCGCTTCACGCCCCTGCAAGCTGCTCTTCGCGTCTTGCGTGGACTACTCACGCCTTGCGTGGGTGGCTTCTCTCCTTTCTTTGAGAGAGAATTAAGAGAGAAGAGAGGGAGAGATGCTTGAGTTGGGATGATCCCCAATGCCATGCATGGGGCCTTGTTTATAATACTCTTGCCTCTTCTCTCTCCTCCTAGTCCTATTTGGAATAGGAAACACAAATCCTACTTCTATTGCAAATAGGACCCCATGGGGATAATTGTTCAACAACCTCCCTCCCCTTCTTCCTTTGTTTTTTTGAAATGGATAATAACCAACAACCTCCCCCTCTGGTCCCAATCGGGAGATGTCACCAAGTAGATGATCATTGAGAGATGACGTCGCTCAGCTCTCTACAGAGCTACATCTTATCACGAGTCACGACATTCATCGGCATATCTGATGGATTTTCATCTGTGTGGACCTTCTTCTAAATGAGATGCTTCTTGTCAATAGCATCTCTCAGTCAATGGTATCGCATGTGTATATGCTTTGTGCGAGCATGGTGCATCGTGCTCTTGCTCAGATCAATGGCGCTCTAACTATCAAAGAAGACAATCATCTCATTGTCTTCGCATCCAAGTTCACCAAGGAATCGTTGTAACCACATCACTTCTTTTCCTGCTTCTGCTAATGCAATGTACTCGGCTTCAGTCGTTGAGAGTGTGACGCATTTTTGCAACTTGGACTGCCATGTAATCACTCTCCCTACGAAAGTGAAATTGTGCCCAGAAGTTTGGGATCTGACCTCCCAAGCATCAAACACATACTTGGATTCCCTCTCAAGTATCTCAGAATCCACTTCATAGCTTCCCAGTGATCCTTCCCTTAATTCGACAATAATATGCTCACTACACCCACGACATGAGAAATGCTGGGAATGGTACAAATCGTGGCATACATAAGGTTGTCAACTGCATACTGGTAAAGAATCTTGGTCATCTCAGCTTTCTCCTCAGAGGTAGACGGACATGTCGCTTTCATCAACTTGAAATGAGCAGCAAGGAGCGTGCTGACATGCTTTGTATTCTTCATGTTGAACCGTTCCAGAATGCGTTCAACATTTTTCTCTTGTGACAATCACAACATGTGCTTCTTTCTGTCGTGAGTGATCTGCATCCCAAGCATGTTGCTTGCCTTTCCCAAATCCTTCATCTCAAATTCCCTAGAGAGTTCCTTTTTGAGCTTTGCAATCAACCCGGGATCATGACCAATTATCAGCATGTCATCCACATAGATCAACAAGATAGTGAACCAGCCTTTGGAAAGATGTCAAACGTACACACATGGATCCGTTGTAGTCCTCCTGAAAATCTGCTTCACCGTGAAGGCATCAAACCTCAAGTACCATTGTCTATGGGCTTGCTTCAAGCTGTAGAGACTCTTCCTCAACATGAAAACCATATAATCTTTCCCCTTCTCCTGGTACGTGTTCACGTCCATCTGCTCTAGCTCAAAGTCTAGGCTTGCAACAAGACCTGGCACCACTCTCACGGAATTCATCTTCACAACTGATGAGAAGATCTCATCATAGTCCATTCCCTCTTTCTATTTGAATCCCTTTACAACCAATCTGGCCTTGGACTTCAGTTGCTTGCCACCATCATCTTTCTTCAGCTTGTAGACCCACTTGTTCTTCAGTGCTCTCTAGACTGCAGGAAGCTCAACAAGATTATAGGTATGATTTTTCTTCAGAGACTGCATATCTTCATTCATTGCATTTTGCCAATGATCTCTCTCCTTATGCTCTTGTGCCTCCTCAAAAGTGCATGGATCATCATGATCAGTCAGCATTATATACTGGGAAGTAGGATAGCGGGATGATGGCTGATGTGCCCTCTCAGATCTCCTGACTTGAGGCTCTGCTGCATCTGCTTCTTGATGAGGTTTTTCCCCCTGCTCAATATCTCTTGGACCTGCAACAGCGGGGTCTGCATCTGGCTCATGTTGTTCTGGTTGTGCATCTTCTCTGTTTGTACCCTGTACTGGAGAAGAATCTGAGTCCTCACTGATGTCATCATCCATAACAGACTCATCCGAGTCATCATCACCACTATTGTCCTCAACCAAAGTCTGGTTTTCATAGAAAATCACATTTCTATTCCTAATGATGGTCTTTAGTTCAAGATAGCAGTCCCATCCAAGTCACCATCACCACTATTGAAGGGTGGTTGCGATTGAGTCTCCAAACGAAGAGGCTTCCTCTCTCAAGTCCGATCTGACGAAGGAGACATTTGCGAGCGCGTTGATGAAATGCTTGCTTTTCGCAATCCATGTTGATGATCCAAGCAGCGAATCTCCTAATTTCATCACACGAGATATGACGTCTTCTTCACGAGCGAGACACACTAAAGGAGACGAAGATCGACGAGCAAACAATATGGTAGCATAACGACGATGCTATGGCGATGGCGACTCTCTCTAGGGCTACATGGTGGACGGTCAAAATGAAAGAGAGAGAGAGAGAGAGACTTGGAGTGTAGAGAGAGAGCATATGGATGTTGTAAATTGTTATTGTTGAAGATCAAGGGGTGCCTCTTCTTATATAGCATTTTGGGAGTCCATGGATCCCAATCCATGTGCACACAAATCCAATGGATGAGATTCATTTGTGTTTCTCTCAATGGCCATGATTTTAATATAAAAATACAACAATAATTAATTTGATTTAAATTAAATATATGTATTGAATAATCAATATAAATTAATTCCAAAACTAAATCAATCAAACATGGAGATAATATGAAGGAGGCTAGCCTCCTTCCATAAAGAGGGGGGACGGCCACCTTCTCCTAAATGAGTTGGTGGGCATCCACCATCTCAAGATGGAAGGTGGCAATCTCCTTGTAATCTCATGAGATTACATTATCCCATGGAAATCTCCAATATTTACAACAACACTTGTTGTAAATAATTCCACAAAAATAATTCAGAATTATTTTGTGAACATTTGCAATCATACTATTGGAAACTTATGAATCACATTATCAATCCAAAATAAAATGTAATTTACATTTTCAATTGAATGTCCAATGTGAATCCAATTCACATCAACATTTAAATTGTAAATATTATTTACCAATAGTTCTCTCTTATATATTATAAATCACATTTATAATATATATGATTAATATGTATAGTGCTATCTACATTATTCATAACCATGATAATAAAATCACATTTATTTGTCTAAGATCTATATTCTCATGTGCTCAAATAATATGAATCACATTCACATTATTCACATCTTTGATGATTAAATCACATTTAATTATCTTAGATAACTCTCTTTATAATATGAATCAAATTCATATTATCCATGATGGTTAAATCACATTTAATAATCAAATTTCTCAATGCTCGAATACATATGTCAACAATGAAATTATTCTTGAATTCTTTCAACGATAATGCGCTTTCTCCGCAGATACTTGGAGATAAGGATAGGGCGATTGTACGTTCCACGTATAGTGACTTGGATATTGAGATCACATCTCAAATCCAGATCTTGTAGATCTCCCATAGATGTTTGATTAAATCAAAATCATAAATCTAATCTTTTCATTGCATTTGAATCACATTCAGATTACTGTCCAACACTTGGACCAAGAGTAGATCACTTCTCTATTGAGAGGAGTCACTAAAATCCAGACTTGTTTCATCACTTCTTTGGAATGGAAGCGTTATGGTTATACAATTGTTTATGATCACATCACCCTCAGGTATTCCTAATACATGTACATCCTACATACTGAAAGATCCAGATTAAACCTGGAGTTTTAGATCTCTTTTAAACTGTCTCCTTCAGGGTTTTATCATTAAGTTTCTCATTCAATCATTAGGAGTCAGTATCAATCATATGCTTTCCAAAAGCATATATCATACCTAGGTGTTGATCATATACTTTCCAAAAGCATATATCAAACCTACAAATTCAGTCAAGCTTCCAAAGCGAGATGACCGTGCACGGAATTTGATTCCAATATCTCATGAGAGAGCTCATGTCTTCCAGTTTAGTAAATGAACATGTATGATCCATTGAGAGATCGTATTACTCATATGCTCGTGTACACACACCAGCGCGTCGGTGTATAGACCTTGATTAGGTCATCAACCTATTGGTCTGCCAAATGTACATACTCAGACATATAGTAACACATCTGTCCCCGGTCAGAGGATGCATGCCTATCTCGTGACATCATACAACATAGGTCTTTGGTTATCTTGATCTCGTTAAGTCAACTCTTTTACCTAACTTATCTAATACCTCCGAATATCTATTCCTATGCAGAGGACCAACATCAAGAGGTTGGTTAGATATCAGCCTTTAGAGAAAGGATTGCCATCTCCTTCTTAGGATGGAGATCATCTCTTAATAACCATTTGATGGTTTTTGATGATTCCTCAATCTAACTCGTTAGATTTTCATCCAAGCAACAGCCTCTATGATTCAACAATTGAATCAACAGCTATATGATCATTAACATGGGAATGGTACTTAATCTTAATTGTACTAAGGGACCTATTATGTAAATTAATTATTCTTCATTTCAGATCAGGGGATGATGTTTGCAATAACATTTATTGCATAATGGCTCGCCATGGGTTCGCACGTCCAACAATCTCCCACTAGATCAAAGAGCCATTAATGGGCTAATCTTTAAAGACTAACTCATGTGACAATCATAGGCTATTTAGAAAAATAGCGAGGTAAGTTGATCAGTCACTCTGTTCCCAAGAGACTACGCCAAATCCTTTTACGGCACTTGCATATTTCCTTTTAGCAGTGCTCGCATCCAATGCGAATGTTACATCTTATGCAACCAATACTCAATCTTGTTCATTATAATGTCTTTAACACTACAGTTCAATAATCATTATAACCACTATGAATTTTCCATTATCCTTATCAGAATACCCTTATTCCTGGAGATCTCTATCTCCTAAGGTATCTACAATTAAGACATTTTAGATCACTATCTATAAAGTCTTAAGTTCTTGAAGATAAGACTTAGAGATCACTATCTCGAAAGTATTGTCCTCTTTGAAGATATTATATTAGTTCAAGAAAGTATTTTATTTCCATAGTTGGATAGTAACAGTTTACTACTCCCACTGCATGGCAGACATCTGACTTTTGTACACATCTAACATACTCCAGGCTTCTCATAACGAATGCACAAGGGCAAGAAGTTTCAACATTCACTTTCTCAACTTCTTGAGGTATTATCCCTTTAGATAGGTCAGTATTATATCTTAAGGAAAAGAAGCCTTTCTTGGGATTTTCCAGAAGATGAAAATATCCAAGGTGTATCACTAATGTGGCGGTCCCAATATCCTCTTTTCTTTACTTCTGAACAACTTCAGAACTAAGATCTAAGAGGTATTTTTGAGATCTTTTATCTCAAGTTATGGAACAATCATATTATAAAACACTTATTATTATCCTTATATCATTCCAAATGATTATGATATCATCTACATTTAGCACGATAAGTACAATGCCAGTCCCACTAAGCTTCACACAGTTCATCTAGATTCTATTTGAAATCATAACATTTATAATTTCATCAAATCCAATGTTCCAACTATAAGAAGCTTATTTGAGTACATAGATGGAGTTCTTCAGCTTTCACACCTTGCTTTCCTCAAGTATGAAGCCCTGGGGCTACTTCATATGGATATCCTCGAAGAGGCATTCATAGAGGTATGCAATATTGTCTTCCATCTTGTAGATGTTAAAGTCAAGTTGTACAACTATAGTTAGTAATGTTCTGATGATTTAAGCATGGTCACTGAAGAGCAAGTCTCATCGCAAGCGATGTCTTCTCTTTGGTGTGTATCTTGTGGATACGAGATGTGCTTTAAAGGTCTTCTATCTTCTCATAAGGTTCCCTCTTTCTCTTGAAGATCCATTCACACCTAACGGATCCTACCCTTATAAGTGGATCCTCGAGGGTCCATATACAACACTTGTATATGAAGTCTACCATAGACTTTCATTGCTAACATTTTCATTGCTAACATCCATCTTTCCATGACATGATCTTCAAAAACTCCATCATATGAAGTTCGATCATTATCAGATTTAACTGATACATGGAATCCATCATCAAACTTATTTGAAGAGGTATGAGTGTTTCATCTTTAGTTGTCCTTGTAGTTTCTAATTTTATGAGCCTTATTATCTTCTCAAGATTAAATGAGTTCCTTCACTTCATTTTCATCTTGATTCTCAAGAAAGTCATCCTCTAAAAATCATATCCTTATAGATGAAATTGTTTAAGAATTTCAAGGTCATAAAGTAGGTATCCAATACCATCCTTTATTTTCCTAATGAAGCAGCACTCTCTGGTGCTTGATTCCGGCTTACTTGCATCCATGACAAAGTTATGGACCAAGCAACCCTAAATCCTCAAGTGTCCAACAGGCTAGGTTTCAAACCATATCTTATGAGAATGTTCGGGTTTAGATTGGCATGGAATCTTATTAATGATATATATTGTAGTCTCTAATACATATATACCTGGAAACTAAGAGGTAGTTATGCTAAGATTCATCACTGATCAAATCATATCATGCATGATCCAATTGCATCTCCCCCCCTACAACTCTATTGAGTTTAGGTGTATTAGGAGGAGTGAGAAAGGAATGATATTCATATCTCCATAAGATATTCCTTGAATTCATCTAACATGTACATGCTACCTAGGTTAGATCAATTTCATTTTCATCTTCCTTCAAACTTGGTTCTAAACCAAAAAAGTAAATTCTTTGAATATTTCAAGACTTCTAAGGTGAAGGGAAGAAATCTCATATCAAAATAATCATCAAATGATATCACATATCATCAATGTTTATTATGATACTGATGATTCGCATACATCAATATGTAGGAGAGCTTGAATACCTTGGCATCTAACACCATTCCCAGAGAAGGGTGCATTAGACATTTTTACTTTGAATACAATATTCACAAGTATGTAAGATTTAAAATTTCAGACATTCTAAAGCTTCATCTCTTACTAGTCTTATGGTCTCATAAATAGACATATGTTCAAGGATTGATGTCAGATCATTGCTAAATGATCTCCATCCTCCTATTGATCTTTTAAGGTTTTGAATGTTCAGTATTAGAAAAATTAATGAACCATTCATTAATATTCTAGTTTAGCATAATCCTACAGATGTCATATTACTATATATCCATCATAACTCTTTATTATAGGACTATTCTAGAATTCATGTTTATTTCCAACATTTAAAAATAAATAATGAGTGTATTCTAATATCTAGGCCATAGAGACATTCTCTAAAATTAAGGTCTCTCCCACTAAAATTATGAATTCTATCTATCCAATAGATATTGTTGCAACAGTTGCATCAATATCCATGTGAATGACTTTTAAACCTTAAGATCAAATTTTCTATTCTTCTAAGACATATGCAACCAATCGTAAATGCCATTAGAAGAATGAGATACAATTATCAGACTTTGATCTTATCAAATAAGAAAGTCAATTATAATAATTATATGTTGATATATAATTATTCTGATGTGTTATCTGAGTCCTTCTCTAAGGATTAAGATAGTATAGATAGTCACACTATCAGTACATCGACTTATTGCAGTATTAGCATTCATCCAACTCTTTGGAGGTCATATGGAAATTACAGAAGTACAGTCAACTCCTTGTCTTTCCTTCTTGCTTGGGTCAAACCCATGCTTCCACTGCGCTCCCTTCATCTATAAACAACCATTGCTTAAGACAAAGGATCTCTTATGTTGAATTCAAAAGATTCAATATAAGAGTATTTCAACATTTATACATACTTCATTCAATGCATACAGTATGAAAAATTACGAAGTTTCATGAATGACTTGAATATAGACAGTAGAATGATGACACTCATCATATCTACATACATATTAACTCTTAAAGACTTAGGTTTAGGTAGGTACTTAAATATTTTGAATACATCATCTCTTATAGAGCCACCGTTCTTCATGATGCAGTGAACCTTGTTATTCATGATTAAATGTCGAGAGCACATATGTATGCCAGAACATCTTCTTAGATTTTATAAGGATTATTTGACGATTACGATCATCAATGACATGTCACTTTCAAAGTACATTTGTTGAGAGATCAGGACTATAGAGACACCCAAACCCTACGTTGTTGTCTTATTGTCTATTGAATTGCTATTCCTCATTATTATGAGGAAACTTGCACATTGCAACCACATACATTATGTGTCTAACTGCAAGTACAATATCTTGATCACGGATCCAATCCTTTACTGGTTATTATTGAGTATAGTATTGAGTGGATTTAGTGAGGATTATCTGAAATAAGGTATTTGCATAAATACATATTACTTTGATTTAGGAATTTTTATATCAAAGTTGTCTTGCCTTGTCAACACTGGAAGTGCATTCCCTTATTCACTTTCAATGTAAGATAAATACTTACCATTATATCTCAGCAAGATCTGGGATCTCTTTCTTATCTCTGTTACATCCCAATAATATGAGAACCCGCAACTCGGATAAAAAGAAGCGAGAATACATTCCGTCTTGCAAGTCCAACTTGCATTCCTAATTCAGTCTTTAACACCTAGGCTCACCACCCCTAAGTTGATGTTGACCCGTCGTTAATTGAACCAACCGTCAACAGGAATAGCACTCGCTATGCGCAATCTAATATTGCCTCAATAATATGAGAACCTGATATTGGGGTCACTATGCATACGGTCTTACTCTTTTGAGAGTCAAAGAGCCCGATCCAGAAACGGAACGCTTGTATGCATGAGTTATCACTTAGGACATGTGTCTCCTACATTCAATCCCTGGCGATGGAACCCTTCGCCTTGACCGGAGACCATGGATGTTACTTATGTGATCCTCCATATCATGTTTAAATTCTAATTAATCACCATGAATCATATTCATTACGATTAGTTCTTTCAAGGGAAATACAACTCTATTCATAATAGAGAGTTTTAATTTTAATTAGATTCTTATTAATCTAATCACATTAAATGGATGATCCAATTAATATCCAACAAACATTCTTTATTGTTACTTGAAATATGTTATTATCTCAAATACATACTATTCAAATTATAATAATTAAAAAAATACAGCATGATACCTTCAAACATTATCCCTTCCTTACCGTTGTCATGTCCAATACCGACTGGAGTAGGGACAGACCGCTCATGGAGCAATCTACTATCCCAACGCTCCCCGACTAGACACCATATCTGCCTTAGGTCAGGATAATGCGAATGGATCATTTTGTACTTGAGATGATAATCGGTATTTCAACCGAAATTATACCATATATAATATTTATCAAAATCCTTTTGATAATATTATAAGAAAATTTGCTAAACAAATTACCAATCCTATTCAAGCAACTTTATTTGTTGGAATGAAGATCATGTAACAAATTGTGATCTAGATCATATCTAGTCATTTTTTGTTAAGGCAATATCATTTAAGGAAATAATTATCATCAAATATTTCTCAAATATTTATCCATAATTATTTCAGGAAATTAAACCAAATAATTTCACTAATTTATTAAATGACAATCACAAGGTTCTTGATTAGGAAAAAAATTTTCAGCAGTGGCACTCACTTACTAAAATTAGCATATCCTAATCAATTTAAATCAAAATCAAGAAAAATAAATTTCCATAGTTTGCTAATTTGATTTACAACAGAAATCAATTGATTTACACACATTTTTAGGTGTTTCAAAACCGTAATTAACTCTTTAATTACATCAAGATTCACCATCCCCGAAATAGTGGATACATGTTCACTAAAAATGATCATAACTTGAGCAAATAAATTCCAAATCACGCAAACTCAAATCACACAGTTTCCTTACTTAATAGGAAACATAATACAAGTGATAATTTCATGTTTCAACAATTTAAACAGGGTAAAAAAATCACTCTAAATAGGGTTACGTGAACAAAATACGATAAAATTTCACAAACCCTAATGAGCACAAGTCGTCCTAGGTTTATGGATTGTATCTGAAAACCCCACATATGGCTCTAATATCACTTGAAGGATATGAAAATCCTTAAGAGCATCACAGAAGCATGAGAATCGCATCGTATGCGATCGGGAGCGAGTAGTCGCACTAGTTCCTTGAGGCAACAGAATTTAAATATTTTTAATGCGATGAAATCACATGATCTAAGAACACTTATCGGATCGTTTCATCTAAATCACAAACAAGTATTAGGTTTACCTCTTGAAGCGTGGTTGCGATCGATTCTCTAAACGAAGAGACCTCATGTCTCAAGTCTTATTCGATGGAGGAGATGTTTGCGAGCACGTTGATGAAATGAGTGCTTCTCGCAATCCATGTTGATGATCTAAGTGGAAAATCTCTTGATCTCGTTACACGAAATCCGACGTCTTCTTCACGAGAGAGGCACACCTAAGGAGACCGAGATCCATAAGCAAACAATCCGACAACATAAAGACAATGTTGCGACGATGGCGACTCTCTCTAGGGATCCATGGTAGACGGACACAATGAAAGAGAGAGAGAGAGAGAGTGAGAGAGTTGGTGTGTAGAGAGAGAGAGAGGGCATATGGATGTTGTAAATTGTTGTCGTTTGAAGAGCAAAGGGTGCCTCTTCTTATATAGTATTTTAGGAGTCCATGAATCCCAATCCATGTGCACACAAATCCAATGGATGAGATTGATTTGTGTTTCTTTCAATGGCCATGATTTTATTGTAAAAATACAACAATAATTAATTTGATTTAAATTAAATATATATATTGAATAATCAATATAAATTAATTCCAAATCTAAATCAATCAAGCATGGAGATAATAGGAAGGAGGCTAGCCTCATTCCATAAAGAGGGGGGGACGGCCACCTACTCCTAAAGGAGTTGGTGGGCATCCACCATCTCAAGATGGAAGGTGGCAATCTCCTTGTAATCTCATGAGATTACATTATCCCATGGAAATCTCCAATATTTGCAACAACACTTGGTGTAAATAATTCCACAGAAATAATTTGCAAATATTTTTTGAACATTGCAATCATGACATTGGAAACTTATGGATCACATTTACAGTCCAAAATAAAATGTAAATTACATTTTCAATTTAATGTCTAATGTGAATCCAATTCACATCAATATTTACCAATAGCTCTCTCTTATATATTATAAATCACATTTATAATATATATGATTAATATGGATAGTGCTATCCACATTATTCATAACCATGATCATTAAGTCACATTTATTTGTCTTGGATCTCTATTCTCATGTGCTCAAATAATATGAATCACATTTACATTATTCACATCTTTGATGATAAAATCACATTTAATTATCTTAGATAACTCTCTTTATAATATGAAACAAATTCATATTACTCATGATGGTTAAATCACATTTAATTATCAATTTTCTCAATACTCGAATACATATATCAACAATGAAATTATCCATGAACTCTTTCAAGGATAATGCACTTTCTCCGTGGATTCTTGGAGACAAGGATAGGACGATTGTACGTTCCACGTATAGTGACTTGGATATTGAGATCACATCTCAAATCCAGATCTTGCGGATCTCACATAGATGTTGATTAAATCAAAATCATAAATCTAATCTTTTTCATTGCATCTGAATCCAACACTTGGACCAAGAGTAGATCACTTCTCTACTGAGAGGAGTCACTAATATTCAGACTTGTTTCATCACTCCTTCGAAATGAAAGCGTTATGGTTATACAATCGTTTATGATCACATCACCCTCAGGTATTCCTAATACATGTACATCCTGCATAGTGGAAGCCCCAGATTAAACCTGAAGTTTGAGATCTCTTTTAGATTGTCTCTTTCAGGGTATTATCATTAAATTTCTTATTCGATCATTATGAGTCACTATAGATCATATGCTTTCCAAAAACATATATCATACCAAGGTGTTAATCATATACTTTCCAAAAGCATGTATCTAAACTAGAAATTCAGTCAAGCTTCCAAAGTGAGATGACCATGCACGGAATTTGATCCCAATATCTCATTAGTGAGCTCATGTCTTTCGGTTCAGTAAACAAACATGTATGATCCCTTTGAGAGATCGTATTACTCATATGTCCTTGTATGCACACTAGTGTGCCAGTGTATAGACCTTGAATAGGTCATCAACATATTGATCTGCCAAATGTACATAGTTAGACATATAGTAACACATCTTCTCCGGTCAGAGGATACATGCCTATATCGTGACAGCATATGACATAGGTCTTTAGTTATCTCGATCTCGTTAAGTCAACTTTTTAACCTAACTTATCTAACACCTCTGAATCTCTATTCCTATGCAGAGGACCTACATCAAGAGGTCGGTTAGATATCAACCTTTAGAGAAAGGGTTGCTATCTCCTTCTTAGGCTAGAGATCATTTCTTAATAATCATTTGATGGTGCTTGATGAGTCCTCAATCTAACTCTTTAGATATTCATCCAAGCACCAGCCTCTATGATTCAACAATTGAATCAATAGCTATATGATCATTAAGATGGCCATGATACATAATCCTAATTTTACTAAGGGACCTATTATGCAAACCAATTATTATTCATTTCAGATCAGGGAATAATATTTGCAATAACATTTATTGCATAATGGCTCGTCGTGGGCTCGCATGTCCAACAAGCTTTGCATCCAAATACCTTCATATGAGCATATGCGTGATCCTTTCCATACCAAATATGCTCAGGAACCTGAAAACTCAAGGGAACAGATGGAGATCGATTAATCAAGTAGCAGGCGGTCCGAACCGCCTCTGCCTTAAAGGTCTTGGGCAGCTTCACTGTCTTCAGGATGCATCGAACTCTTTCCACAATGGTCCTTCATCCGTCAGCGACACCATTGTGTTGTGGAAGTGCCGGGCTCTATCATTTCATGCATGATCCCATGCTCTGAACAGTAGCTCTGAAAGTTGTAAGAGGTGTACTCCCCTCCATTATCTGTGCACAGATACTTCAACACTTTGTCTATCTCACGCTCCACCATAGCATGAAATTTCCTAAAGCAATCAAAGACTTGATCCTTCGTCCTCAGCATATAAACCCACACCTTCCTTGATGCATCACCAATGAAGGTCAGAAAATACTTATTTCCACCCAAAGATGGTGTGTCCATGGGATCACACACATCGGAGTGAATCAATTACAGAAGTCTTCCTTCATCTTTGATCTGGTCTTGAAAGGTGCACTCTTGTTCTTTCCAATCTCACATGAATCACAAGGTGATAGTGTTATGTTAGTATGACATGGTATCAACTCCTTCCTGCTCAAAAGTTGTAAGCCCATTTGGCTCATGTATCCGAGCCGACGATGCCAGAGATCTGACATTCCAGCCTCACTAGGATGTATGCTACCATCCATGACCTTCACCCGAGTCTTGTAGAGCGTGTAGCACGGTCTACCTCTAGCAATGATAAGAGAGCCCTTACTGATCTTACACTTGTTGTTGTCAAACTTCAGATGATAGCCTTCCCTATCCAGTTGAGAATCGGATATGAGGCTAAGCCGCAAGTCAGGAACATGCCTGACATCCTGCAGAGTCACTGCACATCCAATATCAGTCTAAACTGAGATGGTGCATGTGTCAATGATCTTGGAGTAACTGTTCTTCCCATCTTGACTCTCTCAAAGTCTCCCTCTGTATAGGAAGTAAAGACCTCCATGTGTGGAATCATGTGGTAAGAGGCGACCGTGTCAACGGCCCACTCGGAGTTATCCCCTGCATGCAGACATTGTTCCTGAATAGTGAGAACCAACTAATCCTCATCGTCATCGGACACTACTGCAGCAACGTTCTCATCTTCATCTTTCCTCTGATTCTTTTTTGCTTCTACTTGCTCTCTTTTCTAGACTCTACAGTCTCTCTTCCAATGACCAGGCTTGTTGCAATGATGGCACTTTCCTCTGTCCTTGGACTTCTCCCTAAGTCTCTCTCGTGATATTCCCCTGCTGCTTGGCCTGCCTTTTTTTCAACTGCAAACACATGTAAAGAAGAATACTCTCCAGTTGATCATCATCTGATTTCTTCATTCAAGAGACTGCTCTTGATCGTAGGGATAGTCAGCTTGTCATCTGTAGCAGAGTTGCTCACGGTAATCACCAGGGTTTCCCAACTGTTTAGCAAGGAACCAGTAGAAGAAGCGTCTGCAGTTCATTATCTAGCACCATGTCCATGGTACTCAGTTGATGATGAGACTCTGGAACTCATTCAAGTGATCAACAACCTTTATCCTGTCCTTATACCTAAAATTCACCAACTACTGAATCATGAACGCCTTGTTGGTGGTCGTCTTCTGTTCATAGAGCTCTGCCAGTATCTCCCACGTTTCTTTGCATCTGTCTCTTCTGCGACATGGTGGAATACCGATAAGTCCAGCTACTTCCGGATGGTGCCGACTGCTTTCCTGTTCAGCTTCGTCCAATCACCTACAGGCATGCCCTCGGGCTTGGTTGTTTCTCCTTCCACCGGATCATGGAGGGACTTGCAATATAAGATGTCCTCCATCTTGGCCTTCCAGATTTGCCAATTCATGCTCGTCAGCTTGATCATTGTGCCTTCGTCATCCTTCCCCATCTCGATAATGCAAGCTCTGATACCACTTGTTGGGAAATCGAGAGATTCCATTAACCTGTCCTGTAAAGGATGACTAGTAGCGGAATGTTCCCCACAAGGGAACTAAGCAAAATAATCGTATCACAACAATCAAGCAACCACAGAGAAACAAGAAAATTTACGTGGGAAACCCTCCTCTATGTGAGAGAGGGAAAAAACCCACGGAGCATGACGACCCACAACAAATCCATTAGGTCAGAAAAATAAGAGGGCACAATATCTTCTCAGTTTTGTTGCCCTAGAAAACCGAGGCTCAGTTACAAGAATAAAATCAGATAATTGTCATCTTGCACTTGAAGAACACGATACCATTGCTTCTCCTCGTGTGCGATTCTTCCTCGCGCGGATGTGCCTCACGCCTCGGCAGGCTGCTCTTCACATCCCTGCAGGCTGCTCTTCGTGCCTTGCGCAGATTACTCCTCACGCCTTGCGTGGGTGGCTTCTCTAATTGCTTGGAGAGAGAACTAAGAAAGAAGAGAGTGAGAGATGCTTGAGTTGGAATGATCCCCAATGTCATGCATGGGACCTTATTTATATTACTCTGGCCTCCTCTCTCTCCTCCTAGTCTATTTGGAATAGGAAACACAAGTCCAACTCCTATTGCAAATAGGACCCCAAGGAGATAATTGTTCAACAACCTCCCTCCCCTTTTTCCTTTGTTTTTTATGGGAACAGATAATAACCAACAAGTGGGTGTAGCTCCGATCGAAGATAAGATACGAGAAAATCACTAAAAGTGATTTGACCATGTGTAAAAGAGGTCAGCTGATGCATCGGTGAGGAGATGTGAGTTTTATAATGTTGAGCCGGCTAAAAGAGGGTGTGGAAGGCCCAAGAAGTTTTGAAATGAGACTATATGAAGGGATCTTAGTTTTTTGGATCGTAGCCCGAGGTTGATCCAAGATAGATCTGAATGGAGGCAAAAATCCATGTAGAAGATCTTACTTAAAGTGCGAAAAGGCTTTGTTGTTGTTGTAACCTAAACAATTGTACAGGTCTTTTGGCATTGCATTTTGTGGTGCACAAGTCTTTTCTAATCCAATGTGATTTTTTGTGGTGAGAACATTTACTATGTTGCTTCATTTGTTTACATGTATGAAGTCTTTTCTAATCCAACGTTGTGTATCAATTGATTGAATGGACATAAATGAATTTACTGTTAGGAATGTGACTGTTTAGATTGATTGTATCAGGTATCACACTTAGTCAGTTTTTTTCACACGTACCAGAGCATAACCCATGTAAGGCATGCATTTTGGCAGCTCAAGCAATATAAAACGCATACATCGTATGCGGTATAGGAAACACATACAAAGAACATGTTACGGAAAATGCATACTCTATCTGCACTATCCTTACAGTATTCAAAGAAAAAAATTGCTGATCTAAACATGGAAATATGTTGTACAATTGCATTATTCAGGAATTTGCCTCCTAAATGGAGACATCCATCCAAAATCTGTACTGAACACTGCAACAACAATCTGCATAAGAGGGGACCCATCAACTACACCTGCGTTACTTGGCATGCACATCAAGTAAAAATTTTCCGACTTCATTCCTGATTAGCAGATTGATCATGCAATCAGATCTGGCACAAGACACAAGATCCAAATAATATTCATTAGTCAGAACATGTGTTAGTTGCAATCACGTTATATTTCAAGGCATAATTGACAGTTAAATATAGCTGTACATGCAAATATTGCAGAAAGGTTAATCTATAAGAGCAGTAATATTTCAAAGTATGTTAAGACCTTTTACACAGACATTATCCCGGACAGGGGACCCATTTACAAAAGCTTTCTCAGACTATGCTTCTATTCGAACGTTTGCCGATAAGCCTTGGGTCTCTAAGGAACCAACAAAAAAGACCTGCAATCCGCTATTTACAACTTTCAGAACCATGTATACAACATGCTGGAAAAAAGCTATGAACTTCCAACTATAAAGCAGTTGGAAGAGCGATCACCGTTCTGATTCCTCCCAATACTCTTCTTGATCAGAGCCTTCGCTGCTAGCAGAAGCTGAGCTACTTTCCGGGGAATAAACTTCGTCATCGTCGCTGTCGTCACATTCATATCGTACTTGCTTCCTTTCTCGCTTACCCCTCCCCAGGTTCTTGTCTGTGGTGGCCGCGACTTTGACTTTGACCGGCCCGAGAACTGCTTCCCAGTCCCTTGCAGTGGCTGATGCAGACGGCTGCTCATCATCGTCGTGTCCAAAACTTTGGATGCTTCCCAGATACCCATTGTCTTCCGAAGAATATTTCTCACCAAGAGCTGGCTCTATGTTGAGCAACCTCTCAAGTGTTTCATCGTCATAGTGGATTTTTTCCGCATGTATGTAGTTCTTGCTGAGAATTGTACGAGCTCCATGAAGTAGTACGGAATGTAGTTCATCTGCACCAAGTTTTGATTTACGGTTCATAACCAGATTCTCCACAGCCAGTTTCTCCTTTGATTTTGCCAGTATCTTTTCCTCGACAGTGTATTTAGTAATAAGTTGATAGACAACAACGGGCTTCGTTTGCCCTATCCGATGGGCCCTGGATTGTGCTTGCAAATCCATAAACGGGTTGAAATCGGGATCTGCAGATTTAAGAAAATAAACTGTAAAAACTCGCATCTAGATAAAAATTAAGAGCAAAAACTAATACCAAAATGGATAGCAAGAAACAAACCGTATATGATTACTCTATCAGCGGTAGGCTGCACAAAATGAAAATTAGAAATTTAGAAAGAGATAAGTTAAATGCACGAGATCCTACTTGAAGTCCATGTTTATAGTTTTGAGAGTATAGTATACATACCAGGTCGATTCCAAGGCCACCTGCACGAGTTGAAATGAGAAAAACAAAGACCTTGCATTCAGGATCATTAAATTCTTTCATCTGATGTTGCCTTACAGATACACTTGTGGATCCATCAATCCTGCCAACAAAAAGCAATATAAAAAGACTTCATGATCAACATGCACATTGTTTCAAAGAAGCTCATATCGAACAGAATAGAAAAGTTTAATATGCAGAGCATCAAGGTGTTCCAGATACAGCACTAGACCACGGAAGCAATCTGCGGAAGACAGCTAAGTTTGGTGCCGTCATGAACAGCAGGTAATTCTTTTCCATTTATGACCAACGGGTTCACAATTATGTACAAACCAGCACCACCAAACACCTGAAATATCTAATCATACAAATTGGACTAATTGCACTGGAATCATAAGCTTCCTGTGGAGAGACTACCTAGTAATTTCCACTTCTAAAATCACAAGAGGACAAACTGGGAAATACATCAACTCCAATCTCGACTCCTCTCACTGCTACTCAATCTGGAAAGACTTAAAAGATGTGACTCATCCATTTGAAGCCTGCATTTGTTCCTACCATCTTAATCCGAACGAACAAAATATTTAAAACAAAAATGAAAGCAAAGTTTGTTGTGGTAAGATAATGCTTGGTGATTTCCTTCCAATATTTAGCCCATATTCCCCTGTTCAATCTACAAGGCCACCCAACCAACTTCTCGCACCTTCAAAAGAAAGACATCAATTACACAGTCTGCATATGGACAAACAACCACAGAAGCATTTCTTTAAGTTCAACTGCAGCAACTTTTTTTCTTAAGGAAATCGTTAAACAGCAGTTTTTGTTATCTAAGCCTCCAACTTAGCATCCTCGCTTTTTTCTACCCGCCATTGACCCAACCCCCATATGACATGAAAAATATCTTTTTTTCTTTAAAATATTCCTTTCATATCCAAATATGTCTTCTTTCACATGAACACATGAATTTCCTCTTCATTTAATATATCCAAAATGCAATGTATTCCTTTTGAGCTCTCGACGTTTTTTAAAGGAAGCTTTCGACATGTAATTTATATATCGAAGCTCTTCTCTACCAAGACCATAAAAACGGTCAATTTCCCTGTTACCTCAAATTCTCTTTCCCGTTTCTAGCAAAAAATGCCATTTTTTGAAAGATCTTCTACCAGGCATTTTTAAAAGCTCACAGCATTTTTTCATTGAAATCCCATTCAATGGTCTAACCTATGATGTTTTTTTGTCTTGGAATGGCATTTTTCAAGCCTGAACAAAGGAGGAAGTTCTGTACACACAACATCAATTCGAAGTTTCTACAGCATTAATCTAACAAGTTTCAAGCATCAATAAGACAGAGTGGATCCTCTGCTGTTATAGCAGGTGCTGTAACAGCCTAGGACCGCTCGATCGCGATCGAATGACATACACGGAAGGGTCCACCATACCCAAGAACCCATGTGAGCCGCTCGATCGTGATCGAGCGGCCTTCAGTGGTTACAGCACTCTGCTGTAACAGCAGAGGATCCACTCTGGCAAAAAGATAGTTCTTATGTGAAAAATCTTTGCATATTCAAAGGACAGGTGTGAAAGGTAAAGAAGGCCATAAAATTAACAATATTCTGATTTGTTTAAAGAGCATCAGAACTTTGAAAAATAAGCATATGAACGCAATGGGCATGACGCTCAGAAGGAAAATTAACTTCACCTGTAGAAGACAGGTGTTCCAAAACAATCTAGAGAAAACCAGGGATAAAGTTAGCTCAAAGAAAATTCAGGACTGACGTTTCTATAATTATGGAGATAAGACAAAACTTATGATGATGGTATTGACATGTATCATGTATTTTATGTAATTTGTTGAGTGCTTGTTGATTTATAGTAATGGATCTTGACGAGGATCCATTTACCCGTTTATGTATGTTTAGTATCTCTCATGCTGCATCCCCTTTTAATTGTGTGAAATAACAAGAGAAGAGTGTGTCCCAGCTGTCAACAACGGATAGGGAGGTTTGCTTGTGGTTTTTCCCTCCTTGGAGGATTTCCAAGTTAATCATCTCGTGTTTGTGTGTGTTGTTGATCAAGATGGTATCAGATCGACGTACTGGGCACTGGGCTGATCACGGGGCCGGTTGCTGACAGCCGAAGATCAAGCTGGATAATGGGCTGATCGTGGTAATGGTTGCTAGCGTCGAGCCCTAGCCCTAGCTATGTTTTTGAAGTCCACGATGGACACAGTTTGGGTTCTGTGCTGCTGTACTGGTGGGTACCCTGATTTGGTGTGGTATGGCTGATCCTGTACGGCTGAAGGGAGGTGCTTGTGGAGCCCTACTCTTTCGGCACTGTTTGTGTGTGAGTCCAAGTTGTTCTTGGAGGTGTCCCATTCTCCTTACATTTGTTTGTGGTTGTGAGCATTTTTTATGGTGAGATTTTTTTTCTCCTTCAGTGACTGAGAAAATGTGTTGGGCTGGAAAATTTCCTTTGGCTCCTTGTGTTATGTGTTGTTATTTGATGTCAAGCTTCTTCTTATTGTTCTCCTGATGTCGACGGAAGACAAGATTGAGATGGTGGGACAATATACAAAGATGGACAATTACCATGTTCAAATCACTACTATCAAGTTGACCAAAGAGAATTTTTTTGTTGTGATCCGCTGCTTTGGAGATGGCTATTGCAAGTCGTGGCCGATTGGTTATAATAATGGCCTCCATCTCATGCATGATGTTAAAGAGCCCTCATGGAAAAAATGGTACCTTGAGGACAACCAAGTAAAGACTTCGATCATTGACTATGTTTCAAATGACATATAACATCTCGTTCTTTGGAAGTAATCGGCTTGAGACATGTGGATAGTTCTTTAGAGTATGTATGATTAACAGAAGAAGGAATTAATATTTTACCTATGGGCTCGGGAGATTTATAATCTTTACAAGGGGGAGCTTTCTGTGTCTACATATTATAATACATTAATGTCAATGAGAAGACCTTGATTATTATTCTAAGAAATCTTGGAAGTGCAGTTCCGATCAGAAGACCTTCTAAGATCGAAAATGGAAGAACAGAACCTTCATTTTCGTAGGCGGTCTATACTCTATGTTTGATAGTGTAAAGAGCCTGATATTAACTTTTACTGTTATTCATGGTATTCGGGATGTTTATCCTCAGGTTGAGTCTGAGGAACAGAGAAGACTTGTGATGCATAGTTTGCCTATGGTGGTACAAGGCATTGAACGATCTGCGCTTATATCTCAAGGGGCTAACATAGGGAAGCAAAACAGAAAATGTATCCATTGCAAGAAATCTGGTCACACTATTGATTATTATTGGGATCTTCATCCAGAGTGGCAACAGTCGAAACGGAAGTATGATCAAAAGAAAAGGAACATCGCTGCCAGTGCTTCCGAACAAGGTGGTGGAGAGAGGGAAAAGATCACTCCGGACCAAATTCGGGATCTACACGCCTACCTTTCCATGATAAACACTCGAGGTGAGAATTCTGATGAAGCTTCCAATATCAATCGTGCCCTTGATGCCGCTTCTCAGAAGAAAAGTGATCATGTTAATAGTGATGAATGTAGAGAGTGGACCATTGATATTGGTGCCACTGGCTATATGACGACTGATCTGAAAATGTTTAGAGCATATAAAGTAGTTTCTGGAAAGGATAATGTCGCTCTTGTTGATGGATCCCACGTTACAGTGGAAGGGAAAGGGAGTGTCTCTTTCCTGGACAAATTCCTCATCTATGATACTCTTCATGTTCCTGACATGCCTCTTAATCTTCTCTGTTAGCAAGATAACAAAGGAATTGAAGTGTGAATTCCTCTGATCGATGTATGTTACAGGACTTGGTGACAGGGAAGAGGATTGAGAATGATTTGATTTATGAAGGCATGTATCATCTTCATGTCAAAGTTGTAGTTGCCTTAACTTCTTACATTCAAGGAAAACGACGCGAAAAGGAGTGTTATCAACCGATCATGCATTGGCATGAATGATTGGGTCATCTCTCTTTTAGCTCTCTTAAGGAGATGGTTCCATCCTTTTTTGAAAAATTAAGAGTTAAGAAGTTTGTTTGTCATGTTTGTACACGGGCTAAGCATACTTGTGCTACTTATCCGAATTCTGAGAGCAAGACAAATGAGAACGTTGCTTTAGTTGACTTTGCTGTTTGGGGTCCATGTAATGTTTGCTTCTTCTAATGGTTATAAGTACTTCATTACTTTTACGGATGGCTATTCAATAAGTATCATTGTCTATCTTCTTTGTGATCATGGAGAGGTTGTCAGCACTATATAGACTTTCTTTCATCTGATTGAGACCCAGTATAGGAAAGTGATCAAGAGGTTCACATATGATAATGCTCGTCAGTATAAGTCTAAACAATTGCATGATTTCTTTAGTATGAGAAGGATTTCATGAGACTTCATATCCCTATACTCAGCAAAATGAGACCGCGGAAAGAAAAAACTATCATCTTTTGGAAGTTAACATAGCTCTTTTAATCTAGCGAAACCTTCCTAAAACTTGTTGTGGGGAGGTAGTTGTCGAGTGCCTTCAATATCAATAAGATGCCCTTAAGACGATTGAACATGGCTACTCCTTTCTCTATTGTTCATCCTGAAAGTAACCCATTTGTTCTTCCTCTGAAAATCTTTGGTTGTGTTTTTTATTTTCACAATTCTGCACTCGGGGCAAAGAAACTTGATGCACGTGATGTCAAAGGCATTTTTTTGGATATTGACCTACCCAGAAAGGTTACAAATGTCTAAATCCTAATGATGGAAAAATGTATGTGAACAAAGATGTCACCTTTATTGAACATGAGCCTTACTTCTCCTATCATTCCCGTCATAGGGAGAGTAGATATAATGATGAAGGAAATGTCCAGGATATTCTTATGTTGGACACTTGGGTAGGCTCTACAGATTCCTTGTGTAAATCCGCTCAGTTTTACATAAAGTCGGATGAATGGAAATCTCGCTCTCCTCATTGGCATGGAAAGATCTAAAGTAGGAAAGATCAGCAAGGAGCCATGTTGCAAACTCAAGAAAGAGAAACCAATTCTAATTCTACTCCATCTTTAAATTATCCAAGTTTCTCCACCACCTTTGGTGACTCTAACACTAACATGGAGAGTGATCTAGAAAATGATTATGGTCATGACGTGGGTGTTGATGAGTTGATCGACCTAGAAGGGGATTCAATTGCACAGAGACGTGAGTGATGGGAGGTAAAACTCCCCTCAAGATATGTGGAATGTATCAGATACCCTATTGACAAATACATTGGTTTCTCTGAACTTAGCAAAAATTATAAATGTTTTTTAATCATTGTCCAATTCTGTGATTCCTATGAATGTTTGTTGAAGTTAAGGATGAGCCTAGATGGGTTCGAGCTATGGAGGAGGGGATTGAGACCCTTGAAAAAAATTATTCTTGGGAGTTGGGACTTTGTAGATATCCCAGATGGAGCACATTTGATTGGTTCAAAGTGGGTCTATATCATAAAATACAAGCAAAATGGGAATGTAAAAAGCTACAAGACAAGACTTGTTGTACGGGGGTTCAGTCAGAAATATGGTAATGATTACCTGGGAACCTTTGCCCTTGTAAAAAAATGAATATTGTGTGAATCATTCTCTCTCTTGATGTTGACAAATATTGCAGGCTTCATTAGATGGATGTGAAGAACACCTTCTTGAATGGTGATCTTCTTTGTTAGAAAATAGGAAGCAGAAGTGGAATGATAAACAGAGCATAGAAATAAAAGATAAACATCAAAGAACACAAGGTTTAACGTGGAACCTACTCCCTATGGAGCGGGATGAAGCCACGGGAAAATGCCTCAGAGGGTTGTTGTGTCTATTGCACTTTTCTCAACTGATACAGGAGGTCTGGGGCTCTTTATATAGCCTCCACAGAGCCTCCAAGTCCCACCACTGGTAGATGCGGGGCTAAACTCTTGGATGGAGTAAATGGATCCTGAGAGATCCATTTACCCATCTCTCATACATATGGCGCACAACCAAATACTCCACTCCCCCTCAAGCTGGAGCATGCAATGCTCAGCTTGGACAAACAAACAGAAAGAAACTCAACTCACGCTATAGGACACTACAGACAATATCAACTCAACGCGCACAATTGTTGTTGTCGAGGACGTTGCTTCTCATGTCGTGCAGGTGAGGAGGACGAACGGGCTGGAGTGTGAGTCTGTTAAATCTCCTCGTCAGAGAGCATGTGTTCTGAACTGCGCCTGTCAGAGTCACTGCAACTGAAAATGAGTCTCCTCGTCGGAGTACTCTGGCCCGCCACAACATGTGGACAACTGCTCCATCTCTGAAAAGGGCCGAACTGGAAACAGTCGTGGATGTGCAATCCTCGTCGGAGCCCACGATCGCTAGAGAATGGAGTCTGAAGAGTCTCCTCATCGGAGAACTGGGTCTCTCCCATATAGCACAGAGAATGGTACTCTACTCTGAAGTCCCTATGAAACCATATGAAAAACTCTAGCCTGACAACACAAGAAGGACAGGGTCGAGGCCTCAAATTTCGCCGAAATTCGACCGAATTTCGGTTTCGGTGGATAACCGAAATCCAGCCGAAATGCCCTATATCGGCCGAAATTTGGGGGCCTTAGTTGAAAAAACGACCGAAATGACCAAAAAATTCGGCCGAAATTTTGTTTCGATCAGTTACCGAAACGAAACCGAAATCCGACATTTAAGGCCTTGCAAGGATCATGAAACTGAAGACCGCACACTCGTGCGTGTCCGAACTGCTGACTCGGAAATTGACGTCGAGTCTAAACAATCTGAACTTGTAGAGTCTGGAAAATCTGTCTGGTCTGACGAATCCGGAGAAGACCTGTGACTCTACATATACTCCCCCTTTCTCCCATACTTGTCGGAAAATGAACATCGACAAAGTTGGGAGAAGACAATGACATGGGGAAAATAACATGAACATTCACAAAAATTCTTGCGACTTTTCAATTTTTTTAAAGCCGTCACATTTTTTAAAGCCGTTTCAATCATTTTTTTACGGCTTTTCTTGCAATTTTTCTAGCTATTCCCTTCTTTTTTAATAGCCATCACATTTTTTTCTCCGGATATTTTACTATATTTTTTATAGCCGTAACAACCTTTTTTTAAAACCTTTTTAATCCGTTAAAATTTTTCCGGCTTTTCAATTTTCTCTCTTTCCTTTTTTTTCAGAGCTCTCCTTTTTTTTTAAAGCATGCTTGGGCACTTACAGAAACCCACTTTTTTTAATTAACCCGCGGCACCCTTTTTGGTCTGAAAAAAGATTCTCGAAAACATCCCCCGCCCCCGAGGATTCGAAGTGGTGGGCTGCTAGGGTTCTCCCTGCGGGAGATGGCGAAGCCACCTGGAGGGCAGGAGTGCGCCGCCAATGCGATTTGGAGAAAGAGGGAAAGCCGAGCGTCTCCTGTAATGGGAGGGGGGGTCCTTGTCGCCTCGCACCTGGGGTGGGTGGGGCCCTGGAGGTGCTCGCGAGGGTTAGCTTCGCCTGGCGATGAAGAGGCGGCACCGACAGGGGCAGCAAGGAGTAGGCCTGGTGTCGAGGCTCCGCCTGGGGCTGCAGTGGGGCTGGTGCCGAGGCTCCGCCTGGGGCTGCAGTGGGGCTGGTGCCGCCGCCCGAATCACGAGCATCGCCAAGAGCTTCTGGATCCGACGGAGGTGCAAAGGCACGAAAGGGAGAGATCGTCGTTGCCAGAGGTGCGCGAGAATGGGATGTGTCGCCTGCGGGCCTCGTAAAAGGAGATAGCCCGTGCCGCCTGCTGTTGGAACTCGCCATCGCCTGCGAGAGGAGGGAGACGATGCGCTCCTAAGGGTTCTCGCGCGTGCTTTTCTGCACGATTAATTCTCTGATGTGCGCCTGGGCATCGTAGAGAGGAGTTCACCTGCTCATGATGTACGCCGCCGATGCTTGGGGTTGACCTTGTGGATGAATAGATGGCTGCAAATCTGAAACAACACTGCACAAAGATCAGCGTTTGATGGACGGAACGTAGGGTTTCTGATGAAACCCTAAAACTCGAACAGGTCATACATGTCCCACGAACATGGTCTTCATAAAGCGATTTTAAGAACGAATAATTTCCAAGAACAGAAAATTCACGAATTTCGAACATATATAAGAACTTGAAATCCTTGAGAAACGGCCCGCTCTGATACCATGTTAGAAAATAGGAAGCGGAAGTGGAATGATAAACAGCGCATAGAAATAAAAGATAAACATCAAAGAACACAAGGTTTAACGTGGAACTCTACTCCCTAATGAGCGGGATGAAACCACGAGAGAATGCAATAGAGGGTCTGTGTGTCTATTGCACTTTTCTCAACTGATACAGGAGGTCTGGGGCTCCTTATATAGCCTCCACAGAGCCTCCAAGTCCCACCACTGGTAGATGTGGGACTAAACTCTTGGATGGGGTAAATGGATCCTGAGAGATCCATTTACTCATCTCTCATACATATGACGCACAACCAAATACTCCAACATTCTTGAAGATTTTTTGAATATGAAAACGGGGGAGCCCTCCCAAGGCGGGAGCCACCACACCAAAGCATTCATTATAAAACATTCTTGAAGATGTTTACAAACATATGCCGCTTGGTCAGGAGAAGACAGGAAACTGTTACCAAAGTGAAGAAAGTCTTATATGGACTGAAACTAGTGTTTTGAAAACTAGACCGAACCAGTCGATTCGACTGGTTGGACTGGTGAACCAGGCCTGGACCGGTTTAGTTAACCAGTTTGTATCGATTCGGTTCGAAAGTCTGTCTTTTGATATAATTTCCTATTCAAATGGCTTTTCGAACTCGGTTTAAGCCAGTTCAAACAAAATTGAACCACAATTAACTTTGATTTTTTCCAAAATAAATGGCATTATTGAGTTGAACTCACGACCTTCATCAACCCACAACAAACCTCTAACCAACTACTCTATCATAAGTTTTTGTACTAAATGGAATTCAACTATAACTTACTACTCTATCATAAGTTTTTGTACTAAATGGAATTCAACTATAACTTAAACTGTTGTCCTTCTATTAAATATATTATGTAAATATTATATATATATGTATTTATATGTATATGTATAACATTTTAATGTTATTAAAAATACATTTACGTATACTATAAGATATATATTAGTTATGTAATTTATATCTATTTCAACTATATTTGAGTATGTATTTTATACATATTTTAATACACTCGTTCGATTAGGTGGTTCAACTACTTCTTTCTCAACGATTCGATTCAATTCGATTTTTAAGAATGATGATGTCATCATCCAGTTGAACCGATTTAATTCCATGATTCCACCCAATCCGACCTTTTCAACAAGGTTTCTAGTTCACTCTCCGGTTCAGTTTTAAAAACCTTTATTAAAAAATCTCCTAAGGCCTGGTTCGAGAGACCTCGAGTTGTAATGCTCAGATTGGGATATCACCAAAGCAATGTTGATTACATTCTCTTTGTTAAGAGGATGAAAATAAAATTGCTCTTCTGTTAGTTTATGTTGATAACATGATTATCATATGGGATGATGAAGATGAGATAGTTCCAAGGCCCTAAATGTTGGTTCCGGTCACCATTTCGGTCATTTTTTGTAATAGGGTCCCCATATTTAGGTCATTTCGGTCACTTCGATCGAATTTCGATTCCGACTGGATATCGATATTCGACAGAAATTCAAGCGAATTTCGCTGAAATTTGAGGCCATGGATAGTTCACCTAAAAAGTGAGCTTACTAAAGGTTTTGATTTGAAGGACCTAGTAAATTTGAAGTACTTCCCATGCGTTGAGTTTGTTAGAAATATGAAATGTAGAAGAGAAATCAGAGAAAAAGAATAAACAATAAGAACACCAGTATTTTTACGTCGAATCCTACTCCCTAAGGAGCGGGATGAAACCATGTGAGAAGCCCTCAAAGGACCGTATGCCACATTCAACCTTTTCATCAGATACAGGAGGTCAGGGGCTTCTTATATAGCCTCCACAGACTCTCCAAGTCCGACCACTGGTAGATGTGGGACTAAACACTGGATGTGGTAATTGGACCCTAGGGGGATACAATAACACTTCTACTACATATGACGCATATACTCCAACACTCCCCCTCAAGCTGAAGCATGTAATGCTCAGCTTGGACACATAGAAAGAAATCACTCAACTCATAATACAAGACACTACGGACAAGATCAACTCAATGCATACACAACTGTCGGTTGCTTTTGAGGACGTTGCTTCTCATGTCGTGCAGGTGAGGAGGAATAAACGGGCTGGAGTATGAGTCGGACTGGGACTCCTCATCGGAGAACATGTGCTCTATATTGTGTATGTCAGAGTCACATAAACTGAGAGTCCCGTCGTCGGAGTACTCTAGCCCGCCACATGTAGAAGACTGCATTATGTGGACAAGTGCTTCATCTTTGAAGGGCCGAACTGAAAAAGTTGTAGAAAGCATCCTCATCGGAGTCCACGATCGCTGGAGAATGGAGTATTTAAAGACCCTCGTCGAAGAACCGGGTCTCACCCATACTGGCTCAGAGAATAGGATCTCTACTCTGGAGTCCCTATGAAACCACAAGAAAACCCTAGCTCACATGGCATAGGGAATGGGATATCTACGCTGGAGTCCCTATGGATCATATGAAAACTCTGAGACCAAAAACAAAGATGGGACCACAAAACTGATGATTGCAAACATGTGCACATCAAACTGAAGACTCAGAATTTGATCGTCGAGTCTGAAATCTAAATTGTAGAATCTGACATCTGACTGGTCTGGAATATGAAGAATCTGGATCTAAATCAGACCCGTAACTCTACACAATACTCCCCCTTTCTCCCATGTTTGTCGGAAAACAACGACATCGACAAAGTTGGGAAAAGACAAGAAAATGGGGAAAACAAAAATCAGTAAGCCGTTACAAATTTTTCTCGGCTTTTCCTTTTTTCCCGACTATATCCCTTCTGTATTTAATAGCGCTCTTCTCTTTTTTTTCAATAATAGATGGGCTCGTTAGGCCTAAAGAAAAAATTTCCTTTTATAAAACCAGCCCACTTGGGCCCTTATTTAGAATTCCCACTTGGGAACTCTTCTCTCGAAGGACTCCACCTCCGAGAGGGATCTTGCTGCAGAGCATCGCCGCATGGACGAAGGGCTCCGGAGTTGCTGCTACGTCATCTTCTTCGTCTGGAGAGGCTTCCGTCTGGAGGGTGCAAGGTTGGTGTTTCCGTTGCCGCCTGGAGCATCGGGAAGGGCGACGCCGCCTTGCTCCGCCATCTGGAAATAGGAGGAGGAAAATGGAGGGGCATCGCCGCTGGAAGATCGTTGGGTTGCCGCCAAGGGTAATCGTCGCCTGAAGTAGAGAGCCACAGGACTGCCGCTGGAGCTGCTCACTACTGGAGCATCGCTTGGTGGTTGTCGCCAGCGATCTTAAGGTGTTGCTGCTAGATGCGGTTGGAACAACCAGTGGAAGAGGATGATCGACGTCACCAAAGGGGGAGACTGGAACTGGAGGATGCTACGCCTGGAGCAGGTGGATCGCAAGAGTTATGTCGCCTGCGTAAGGGTAGGTACAAGACGTGGCGGTGGCATCGCCAATGCAAGGAGTATACATGGGATGCGGCATCTCTTGGAGTCAGGCTTGATCGCGACACGGGTCCATCAGAAGGGGTTTTGTCGGGTTCTGTGTTGCCGCCTTGGAATGTATTGTTGCCTCTCAGTTGAAGAAGATACTTCTTTTGCTTTTTCTACGGATATGGAGGCATGATGTGTTCGAACAAAACCTTAGTTACTTCTTCTTTGTTGCGCCTCGAGATCTAGCACGCGTAGGAAACGAGATTAAGGACATTGTGCTTCTTCTTCTTTGTCGAGATCTGCAGCTTGGAGGAGATGCGTTGTGGCAGATTGATGTCGGTAGGCAGAGAATTTTAAGATCATTGATGATGATCCATGAAGATTCAAGGTTGAGAAAACCCTAGATATCTAGGCTAGAACTCGATCACGAGCATGAATAATATCATAATCGAACTGCAGAACTATGCTGTCGATGATGCCCACGATTTAGGGTTTCAAGAAACCCTAGAATTGAATCTCGAATCTCGAATACGAATGCAGAAATATTCTTCAACAGAAATCAAATAATGAGATCCACTCTTTTAGTCTTCACTTAATTAGGGTTTTATGAAATCCTAAAACTTTTAAACAAATCACGAATCTCGAACAAATAACAAATATAAAATACATCCTCGAGAATCAAGCCCGCCCTGATACCATGTTAGAAATATGAAATGCGGAAGCATAATCAGACAAAAAACTAAATAATAAGAACACTAAGATTTTTGCGTGTAACCCTACTCCCTAAGGAGCAGGATGAAACCACAGGAGAAGGCCTCAAAGGGTTGTATGTTGCATTCAGCTTTCTCATCTGATACAGGAGATATGTGGCATCTTACATAGCCTCCACAGACTCTCCAAGTCCCACCAGTAGTAGATGTGGGACTAAACACTGGATATGGTAATTGGACCCTGGAGGGATCCAATTACCCATCTACCACATATGACGCATAAACTCCAACAGAGTCTGCAATATCAAAAGAAGGTCTGATTCTCTGCCAAAGGAAATACACTTTGGACCTGCTAAAGGAAACGGGAAAGACGGGATGTAAACCTACTCCTACACCTATAGAGGGAGATCACAAGTTGAGCATCAAGGATGGAAAGCAACTAGATTAAACACTTAAGAGTAGGTACCAGAGACTTGTGGAGAATCTAATTTACCTCATCTTAACTAGATCTGACATTACTTATGCAGTAAACATGGTGAGTCATCATTCATGCCCCTACAGATATTCACATGAAGGCTTTAGAGAGTATTATACGTTACATAAAAAAGAATCCTAAAAAAGGTCTCATTTTTATCGCAAACACAAAGTTGGAGATTAAAAGGTACATAAATGCTGATTGGGTTGGGTGCATGTATACGAGAAATTCTACGACTGAGGCAACCTGGTGATTTGGAGAAGTAAACTACAATATGTATGTGTTAGGTCTAGTGCTAATGCTGAATATATAGATGTTGCTATGGGGGAAAGACGATGTGGCTGAAGATTATCTTGATGGATATTTGGAATAAATATCGACATGCATATGAAACTTTTTTTGTGACAACAAGGTTGCCATTAATCTCTCTAATAACCTTGTCTTCCATGATAGAAATAAGCATGTAGAAATTGTTGGTCACTTCGTTAGAGAGAAAATTGACTCAATGGAGTTTGTACTACCATATCTAAAAATCAAAGATCAAGTGGTTGATGTTTTCACCATAGGACTCCCTAGCGATAGTTTTGCGAGAATGTGAGCAAGTTGGGCAAGTAAAATTTGTATGCCCAAGTTGAGGCAGTGTTGAGTGCTTGTTTTATGGTAATGGATCTTGGGGAGGATCCATTTACCTATTTATATCCGTGTATCATCACCCATGTTGTACCCTCTTTTCATTGTGTGAAATAACCAGAGATGAACAGAGTGTGTCCTAGTTGTCAACGACAGATACGGAGGTTTGCCCATGATTTTTCCATCCTTCTTGGAGTGTTTCCATGTTAATCATCTCATGTTTGCATGTCTTGTTGATCAAGATATTTCTTGTTTGCACATATATAGAAGGATTAAGCCTGACTAACATGTTCACCTTCAACAATGATGTTGGTTCAGTTAAAAGCTTATCAATCAAATGATGACATCATAGTATCACACGACCAACTCTCCACCGGAACCCAAGATCCACGGGCATGTAAGAAGGTGGACAAACCAAATTCCTAAGTAGTACCTTGGATTTACTTAAATCCCCAGGTACTACGAAAAGTTTTTTTTACACCGAAGCTACAGTGGTGTCGCATGTTGAACATGCGACACTTGAAATGTTTTTTTACCTCGGAACTACAGAGGCAACGCATCTTAAAGATGCGATATAAGGTGATTTCCCTGGAATAGTTCCGGGATAGTTCCAGGAACTTTCTCACATAGCGCATGTTAAACATGCGCCATATGAGAAACTTCCTGAAACGATTCCAGGAAGTTTCTCACATAGCGCATGTTAAATATGTGCCATATGAGAAACTCCCCGGAACGATTCCAGGAAGTTTCTCACATAGCGCATGTTCAACATGCACCATATGAGAAACTCTCTGGAACGATTCCAGGAAGTTTCTCATATGGTGCATGTTCAACATGCGCCATATGTGGTACAACCTGGAAAAAATCCAGTAATTTTTGTTGATAACCCTGCTTAAACACGATTTACCAATATTCACTTCAACCCAATATTTCCTTGAAGTTCTATCCTACTTGCATTTTAACTTGCAGAGGGCCGTTCTTCCTAAGGAATACATGTCTCGGCAATCACATAAGTGGGTTATCGATCCACACACATTCACAAAGGATATATATTGATGCACAAACACAATCACATAAATTACATATATTAAATTGTCCACAGAGATACATTTTCATATTTGTTGCACATTAACAACTACAAAATGTACAACTCAAAGCATTCTCCTACGATGATATGTTCTCGTTGTATCACGAAGATGGAAGGGTAACAAACGGCTCGTCTCGTCTATCATGTTGATTTACGAGGGTCCTGCACCGTCTTCGTCGAAGGTAGGCATCGGTGGCGATGAGAGCATGCAGTAAGTGGGTTGCGTTTCTCTAGCGTTCATAACTTACCTCAACGGTGCCTGCGGCATTGGCATGTCTTCACGTGGTCGCTCGACAACCGGTGTGACGAAGTCGCTCTCCAATTCCATTGATGCAAGATCTTCATCTGTCCCAGCTGTTGTCTCATTGTCCACGGGTTCCGCTACCAGTTCACGCGCTCTTCCCCGACCTCTTCCTCTTCCTCTTGCTCTTCCTCGCTTGGCCTCCACCTGAGCCACATCAGCATGGTCTTCATGCATTGTGACAGCATCTGCAAATTGAAATGCCAACCATTGCTCCATTTCCGCTTTTGCTTGTATCGCAAACTCGCGGCATTCCTCGTGTCCAATATCGTATATCCGACCCCACTTGGCGAGCTGCATCCAAGGAAAAAAATACATATCGGTTAATTTGATGGAATCTTCTTAAAGTAATTTACAACAAAGTTTGCCAGAGCACTTACGTTGCTTGCCAAAGTTGCACCTAGCCGTCCAACAAATCTTCTTGTAATCATCCTATACCAGTGCTCGTAGGCGGGCGTCACGAGATCCCATTGGACTGGTCGAGAGCAACGACTCTGTCTTCCAGATCATCCCATTCGGCTATATGCAATCAATGTTTCGTCCTCCAATCCACATGCACCTTTTCCCTCAAGTCAATGGCGTGGAGGTCCCGGAAGGTAAAGCAAGGTTCTGGAATGTCCTGACGGCCGCCAAATTGTCTCAGAAATCGGTCTACGAAGTAATACTCCACAACGTGGAAGTAATACTCCGCAATGAGCAATTTCTGTTTGTACTTCCCATACAAATGGGTCCCATCAATACTAATCAAAGGGCGGCAATATTTGAATGCCTCAATGGAAGGTCCAAATGCCCAAAAGCATTGATCAAATCTACGGTAATGCGGTTTCCGAGGATCAGGATGGTCGCTGTATTCAATATCAATTTCAGTCCCTGGAATGGCAGCCTTCATTGCATGCAGTAGATAAGGCATTTCAGCGTAAGACTTCTTCCAATCAACAAATACAATTCCGATTGCCTTCCTCCGAGCATCCCAAGCCCTTTTCTTGGTAACCCAGTAGTTGTACATCTCGTGGATGTGAGCTCTACAACTCGAAACACGAACATTAGGGTCATCCCTCACAATAGTTAGCAACAATCTGGACATGAATTTGTAGTCCAACTGAGGGTGATCCTGATTAACTGTAGGGTTTATACAAGTGTGTGCTCCAACAACCTTAGAGATCACCCACAGTCCATCACATTTTCTAAAATGTCATCGTAAATACCAAACACATCCATTCGATCTGTGTGTACAAAAAATCGACCATATCAAGCTGGTGGATTCCTTGACAATGAAGTCATAGTGTGCCAGAATGTGATACTTCTTTACAACATAAATCAAATCTTCCCTACATTTGAAGGTTCCGCCCTTGCGTATTTCGTCAACGACGCCATTAAGTCGAGACTTCTTTCGAATGTCGTCTTCATAGGTTGAACGAGTATTGGATCCTCTCACCCAAAAAAGGGTAAACGGAGTACAATCTGCTGCGTGCTTTGTTCATCAACTCGGATCTCCTCGTCTACCACATTATCGTCGACATCTTCTTCACTACCTTCTTCCAGGTCATCATCGGTTGCCCACGGGATGAAATCATCCAAAGCATGATTAACCTCTCGCAGCAACAAATCAATCATCCGTCATTCCTGATCCGTACATGGCTGCGTTATAGGCACATCAGTGTTAAAGGAGGGTTAAATGCTAGGGACAACTGTTGGTTGTGTGCTAGGGAAGATTGTTGGTTGTGTGCTACGGACAACTGTTGGTTGTGTGCTCGGGACAACGGTCGGTCCCCTGTTAGTCACAACATTGGGGATTTTGCTCACAAATACATCTTCAACAATAATGTCAGTAGGCATTGATTTCCCAATGGTCCGAGCATACACAAAAACTCCATGCACATCATCATCATCGTCGACAATAGACGAAAATGATAGTTCTTCCTCTGGGCCTCGAGGGATGCGATGTAGTAATCGGATTTTTTGACTATTGGCATCCAGGTTGAACTTATGGTAAACCAAGTTCAACATCTCATCGAACGTCATATTAGGCATTAATCCAAATCCCCGTACGTTGGTCGTCGAACCGCCAATAAGCGTACCCTTCAAATGAAACATACGATACAACGGCTCCATTCCGACCTAATACGTGACACAATGTACAAGTAAAAAATACATTCATGAAATGAAGATTAATATGCATATTATATAATCAATAATCTCAAGAAAAAAATTTTACCAAGTCTCAATGTATGCAACAACGGCTAAGCCCTAGTGGGAGGCGGTGGCGGCTAGGACGGTACCGACCAAGGAAGCTACGGAAAAGGAGTTTTTCGCGAGGCTTGGAGTGATCAAAATGCAGGTTTGTGGGAGAGGGGGAGGCCAAGGTCGGTGGGCGGCACAGTGGAAGTCACCGGGCAGCACAGGACGGTCTGGCGTATGAGGAGCGCGTGGGGAGGGAATCTGATATGCGTGTGTTTTATTTAGCTCACAAATCGCATATTCGATATGCGCTTTATATACCGCATCTTTAAGATGTGCTACCTCTGTAGTTCCGAGGTAAAAAAAACATTTCAAGTGTCGTATGTTCAACATGCAACACCACTGTAGCTTCGGTGTAAAAAAAACTTTCCGTAGTATCTGGGGATTTAAGTAAATCCAAGGTACTACTTAGGAATTTGGTTCGAAGGTGGACACATTCAACGTATTAGTAGTATCAATTTGGTGAAATTTCGAGGAAGAGTAATGGAGCAACCTCTCAAGTAGAGAGCAAGACAAGTCAATGATTGAAGTTAAAAGCTCTGCCTAAATAGAAAAGCCAACCCACTTTCCACCATTGGTAATTGAAACTAGAAAAAAAAGCTCTTCATGTCACCGTTTAATGCCCTTGCCAAGTCAGGTTTGATGAAAACTCAACAAGTGGGACAGAAAAGCTTCGAGAAAGCTTGGCTCGATGAAGGGTTGTCCTCGATAAAAAAAGCAAATGGAACATATTATACAAAGTCCAAAAGAAAGAATATGTGCATTGATATGAATTGCAAAAAAAAACATTGATGATTGACGAATCCATGATTCATCTATTCTATATGAAGTTTTTAGCAAAATCTCCTTAATAAATCATCTAATAGACCTCTTAAATTGACTTAATTAACGTTACTAACGGTACAAGAAATTAAGGATAAAATATGGGTGTAAATAAACGATGGTTTTCCTTGATATTGAGCATATCATTTTATGTACAAAAACTAACTATTTTAACTTAATTCTTCTTCATTTATATTCGTTATTCATTAACTAACTTGGCATAAAGAAATAAAACACATAATCTAAAGAAATCAAAAGATTTGAACTTGTATATACTGTACATATATTAACTTGGGTGTTTTTATTTTTTTCTAACTTATAAAAATCCCTGAAAAATATATCAGTATTGTAAATATTATGTATATCTACAAATCCACTAATTAAAATCTAATTAAAAATACAAAAAATACAAACATAAAAATATGGGGATTAATTGGTAATTAATACCTATATAAAAATTGTATTTTGTACAGATGACTTCATGGCTTTTGACCCTTCATGAAAGTTGTAGATCTCATTGAGACCAACAACTTTCATGTTGACCACTTTTTTATTTGACCATTCCTCCTATTTCTTTTCTTATTTTCCTTCATTGGTCAACCACCTAGTCAACCCTTCCGTCATGCGTCGCCCGCTGACTTGTCCACTTTACCCATCTGACTCATTCTCTCCCTCCCACACAGTCAGCACCCGCCAGCCAATCACCTCCCATCTTGAGTTGACTCCAGTCAACTCCCCCTCCAGTTGTTACAAATCTCCTCCACTCGTGCCACCTCTATTTTCTCCCCCAATTAGCTGCTACCCCTCGCAATCATTCGCCTTAATAGTGGCGTGCATGTAACATCCGATATATAAGAACCTTAGTCGACCCTTCAGGTGTTCCTCTTCTGACCTAAACGCTCCACGATCACCCTCTATAAAACCTCCTCCTCCACCTGTGTTTTAGCCCATCCACCACTCCACCCTTCTTCCTCCAGCCTAGAAACTCCACTCTGGTGACAGCAGCAGGCGTGAGTCCCTTTCCGAGCAACGACGAGAAGAAGGTGTGATCCACGGCCTCTTCAAACCCGACCATGTAGCAGCTCCTCCGAGTTGCAGAGCTCGAGTTGGGCCGAAGCTCTTGAGCCAGGATCCGAAGCTCTAACTCCCCCTCAGGCGACCTGCTCCCCTCACGGCCTCACCATTCCCTGTCTCCGATCTCAAGACCTCCAGCTCCCCTTCGACCCTGATCTCCTCCACTCCGCTCCAGGTATCGTCGCCATCTCTGCCTTTTTTAATTTTTCTATTCATACGCCCACCTCAGAGCATCTCCAACCTTCGTGAGGGTTTATTCACCTTCGCCTCGCATCACCTATCTTCGCCGACCAATCTTACACTATTCTTTTATTCTCCACAACCTCCTCTGCCCCGCTCCACCTCCAGGTCTTGCATAGACCTGGAACTCCAAGTCTCCCCTTCCTTCCGCTCGATCAAGGCATCCATTCCACTTCCCTTCGAATCGCCATCAATTTCTAACCCTGCAGGACCCCTCCTCCTTTATTGATCAAAGGATCGAAGGCATCTATGGTCTTGTCCTCCGTCTCCGACGAGCGCTCACTGCCACGACACCTCGGCACTCGCAGCAACTCCGGAGATCGCCCAGCATCCTCGCCATCACCTTCCCGAGCTGTCCGGATCTTCAGCCAACCCTCAGGACCTGGGAGGACTCGGAGGACCTCAACGAAGCCCCGCCCTTTCGCCACCGCTCACGGAGGAGCACAAAGAGCATCCACCATTGGATTCTAATCCAACGATGCATGTACGTGACTAACGACAGCCGTCCAACCGACCCTGCAGAGGCTTCATCAATTGTTCATCCGCGCCACACATCAGAGCTATTAGATCACTCAGATCTGACGGCCATGATCAGTAACCGAGCCACCGCCCGTGCCTCCAGGCTCGGGACACCCGAGGCACCCCCTAGAACCTTCTCGGTACGCCACATGGACATCCGGGTCCGAACCTCTCTCAGCACCTAGACCCCACGTGCAGGAAGCACGTAGGCAAGGAGTAATTGCAGAAGGACCCCTCCGTCTCTCGCAAATTGCTTTAAGGTCCTCAGCATGCGCTCATTTGGGTATTTTGCACCCATGCTCCCAGCATCTTTTGATAATTACAGAAAAGTCCTCCCAAGGGCTATTTTGATATATAAACTTCTTTTAGTTACATTTTAGTCCCTATAATTTCAACATTGAATATCTTTCTCAATTTTAATCCATTTTTTGTAAAATTTTATGTCATTTTGAAGCTCGCCTCTTGCTCTATTAATTGACATGTTTGTTGGACATATCAAAGGCATTCCAATATAAAATATTATTTGAGGATCTGAACCTCTTATGCAAGCTTGATTTGACATTTTTCTGCGAACTTATCTAGAGAAATTTGATTTAATCTATAGGGATTAAATAGATGAAGAATTGACAATATATTCCCTCTAATTGGAGATTGAGAATTGTTAAAAGAATTGAATATTGCAAGGAATAAGGAGTTACATTTGAACAATAAACCGTGGAGTTAAAGTAATCTTTTGCAGGGCCACTATAGAAAACGCTTGGATTTTATTTCCGGATTCCTCTATGAATGAAAAATCTTTGTTAAGGAATATTAATCTTTGAGGAGAACAATAGCAGAATAAGGAGGGATTTTGGGACCATATCATTTCAAGAATAACTTGATCTATATTCTTAGCCTGTAATTCAAGTTTAAATTAATCTCAATCATTTGGAGTATAAACTTGTTTGACCTGCATCATGAAATTGAATTAATGAATTTTTCTTGGATATATCTCTGTAGATCTGTGAATTATTTTGGAGATAATTGATCATTTAACTGAGGACTAAAGATAGATAAATTCACAAATCATGTTCTTCATTTATTCTATGCTTATTTGTATTTTTTACCCCTTTTCTTTATGATTTCTTTCTGACATAGAAAATTTTAATAGCAAACAATTATATACATTAATTGCTTTAAAACCACACAACTAAAAATACATTGTTCCCTGAGTTCGACCTTGATACACTTACCAAGTAAAAATACTCCACAAATTCCAAAATGTGGTTTTTGCTAACTTGTATTCCACCTCCTATACTACAATTTAACATTATTAAAAGATTGACTTAAATGCAATACATAGAAAAGAAAGTATAGGAGAAGCAGCTCATTCCCTTTGGTTTTTTCTCACAAAGCAAATGCAACCAGTCAAATCAAACAATTAGGGTTTCGTTAATGGCATGTAGAAGCAGACTATTAACACATGGGAATTGATCACCTCAAAAAGAAAGCAATATTAGGAAAGTTGATGCAATCGGAATTTGGGGGTGGGAGGAAAACATAAAATAGCTGCGACTAACCTCACGTGATGAAGGAAAATGAGGGAGAGGGTCAGGGTATGGGATGAGATGGAAGATAAAGGTGGAGGAATACTACAAAATCAATAACTCAATTTATAATCTGATAACTTCCTCTCAAATTATAGCCTCTCAGTCCATTTAATAGGGTGGGGTGAATTACAAATATAGAAAAACAAATATGACAAAATCTACAAAGCCCTAATTGATTCCTAATATAATTGTAATTTAATCACCTAAATAGGGAACCCTAAACTATTGAGATCCTAAATTGATCTCAATTTTATTTGGACCAAATTAAAATAGATGACATACCCATTAATAGATGGAAAACCATAAATTGTTTAACCAAACCCGTGATTGCATCAAAAGTTAATCCTGAATAGAACTAACTACAAAAAATTGATTGTGTTTCTCCCTATAATCCATCCCAGTTCAATAAAAGGATTTTAATTAGCCCTTACAAAAAAGTCACACTATACTGCAGCAAATGGCAAAACATTCATATCAAGCATGTAGGCTTCAAATTAAAAACCTGACCGCGAAGAAAAAGGACCTACTGTTTGCTTAGAAGATCAAAAGGCTTTCGCAATCAGATTAGTGAAAAACTTAATGGAAGAGCCACTAGACCTTTTTAAATTCTCTAATGAGGAGACTTTATAGCAACCCCAACGATACGAAAAACTCTAAACATGTCCATCCATAACATCCATTGCATGACCATGTCTATCTTTAATCAGTTCCCTTTATAGCACATCGACATGAATCTCTCAAAAACTCATGTCTTACCCTCTGTGATGAATCCAACTTCCCATCATACATGGACCATACTAGAACTGTAATGTCACATGTCTAACACGAGTCATTGTCGAGAAAAACAAATCCAGACAACTTGTTGGGCTTGGAACCATTAAACCCATTGACCACAACCCAAAATGCTTAAGCGCAAGTTGTCAAGTGGTGATCATCCACTATTATAACACGCACACATTTTGTGAGTAGTAAATGTGGGATTATGTTTAGATGTTTACAACATACTCCACTTATATTATCAGTGGTCTCATTTCAATACGATCATGTAATCTCAGTAATAATGGTGATTACATGATCTGGGTAGCCTGTCCAACTCTCTCTTCGTAGAGGTGGTTCCACCTCTTCGGCAATCTTTCCATTATTAGAAGGAACCCGTTCCGATACCATTTGTAATGTCAAGAGCATGTACTCAAGTTGTTATCGAGAAAAACTACCCCGACATCTTAGCGGATTCAAGCACAATTGGACCCATTGACCACCACCCAAAATGCTTGAGTGCAAGTTGTCAAGTAAAAATTCTACAACCTTGTAGATCACTCACACTTTGTGGTGTTAGATGTGGGACTATGTTTGGGTATTGTAACATCCCCCCCCCCCTCCACTTATATTTGCAACATCCTCACAACATCACCGTTGCCATATAGTCAATCATGTATTCTCATTAATAATGATGATCACAAGCTACAAGTAACTTTTTTCTTCCTATTTCTTTGTAGACATGGCTTTACCTCTCGGGAAACCTATTTCCATTGTCAAAGGGAACACCCTTTGATGTCAATTATAATACGATGGGTCCTAGATTTGAGTCATTATCGAGAAAAGTTGAACATGACAATTTGTTGAACGCCCATCTGAACCTCTTGATCACTACCCAAAATACTTAAGACCAAGTTGTAAAGTAATATCTTCCACTCTTATAACGCACTCTTACATTTTCTGAGTATTAGATGTGGAACTATTTTGGAGAGTTACAAGAATATGACTGGCCCTTTTACCTCTTCACTGTCCAAAAACAATTATTATTATCATCATGGGATTTCATCAAGTTTTTTTTTTGACACTCCAAAAGGGGGAGACACCCGTAGGTGTTCGCCCCAATTTATTGAAAGAAAGAAGGGGTAGAGTACTTACAGATGGGGAGGGGAGGGAGTACGAGGGGCAGAATGGTCACAACCTGAAACCATTCGCCCCGCATTTACACATAGATTACCTTATTGACCAATCCGCACACAGGCGGTTCGCGTCGATACAAATGTTTTCTATATAAAATCTCTGTCCTGCAAACAAGAGCTTGTTCCTGGCCAGCCATATGCACCAGATTCTCGCTACCGCTGCCAGCCTCTCCGCCCGCGAACGACTCTCCGAAACAGCAAGGCACTCCCAAAACGATATCATCGACGCACGATTCAGCCATGTAGAGTCCTCCCAAAGTGGCCGCACGATATCGCAGTGGAGGAAAAGATGATCCACGGACTCAACCGCGGAGGAGCAAAGCCCACATAAGGTGGGCATGTTCGGGAAGATCTGTAGAAGTCGATCGCGAGTAGGAAGACGGCCCCGCCTCAAGATCCATAAAAAAATGCCAATCCTCTCCGGAAGTTTGAGTGCCCAAATCAGCTTGCAGTGATTGAGGAACAGCTCATGGGATTTCATCAAGTTTTCAGACTCGGAGTCAAATTTAAGTTGATGCCAAGTGAGAAAATGCCATCCATTTGTGTTGGGATGAAATTTAATGAAGTTAGATGAAATTTAATGAAATTAGATTAAATTTATAGCAATTCTGTTGCATTATCTCTTAACGTGCACATATGTTCAACAGAAATGTGCATGCAGAAATCAGGAAGTGTGTTCATCTTCTCATGCAAAAATGAGAGGAAATGGGATCAATCAAACTTTTCTCATTTTTTTGCTGGAAATGGAATCTTAAACTTATCCAAAAGGCCTAGGGGTTGTGCAGTATCCCTACCATCTTAAAGATTGCTCAAATCTTATCTATTAAAAACAAGCACTCAACCAATAATAAAATAAGGGAAGGGTTCCAGGTTCCTTGATCTCAATAGTGTGTCACATTGTCACCACTAAAACAGGCTGCTTTAAAAAATCATTATTTGGATGAAGGCAGGTATTGCTTACCTAAAATATGTCAGACCAAGAAATACAAGGAAATCCTCCAAGATGTCAAGCATGGTTGTCATTTGAGAAAAAAGTAACACCCTATTTCCTCTTGCTTTCAATTTTGGAAGAATCTGTAGAAATCAAAATAACTCAAAAAATCTGATTGCCCGAGTACGTGTAAAAATTGTAATTTAGCTCATACTCCCTGGCAGTGCAAATAAAAAGAAAAAACAACAAATATGGAGAAATAATGACCTTTTCCAAAAGCTGCAATTTTCCAGATGAAGTTACAAGGGAATTAAGCATCGCTTCTTCTGACTGACTGCATTGCTCTTGTCCAGGAAAAAGGTACTGCAAAAATGGAGAAGTGGGCAACTCTATAAGAATATAGTAACTGCATATAGGAACAAAACATTATTACTTAGCAAAGCCGACTATACCAAAAGGAAAGATAAACTGAATCAATGTTATCTTCCCAAATTCAGTCGGCTAACATAGCATCCACAACCAACATAAATAAAAGGCCTTATGCAATAATGGATAATATATCTTAGGATAATGACACCATGATCCATTAAATAGGTTTCTTCGATAACAATCCTCAGAAAGCATCAGATCACCCCAGAGCTTTGAGTCAACAAACCTGAGGCGATCAGGCGACTGAGTGAGATGACTTGCCTAAGAGTCAATAAAGAGGGATCCAAGGCAAGAGAGGTCGGCCAAAAGTGTGTCCATTCACCCATCATCAACTTGAGCACTCCCCTTCCTCCTAACCATGCACTAGCTTTTAATAAATAATTTACAAGATATGTAAATGAAATATTACGGTAATGTATCGTTTTATTAGTGTTCAAACTTACAATATAACTTATACTATTGGTTCAAAAATATGAGCAAATAACAAAAATGGTCCCCATATTTGGGTCCTGAAAACACAACAAATGTTTCATATCGATGCCCCATTTTTACAAGTGTTGTGAAAGAATAATGCGATAATCACAACAATAAAAACACGGTGCAAGGGTGACGAGTGTTGTGAAAGAATAATGCGATACTCAAGTTGGCGCATATCTATCGATCATGCCCAGTTTGGAAGTCAATTGTGGAATGTGGAATATGTTGACACACGGTGCGAGGATGACGGTTGGAATGAGTCGAATCGACGTGGAGGTGGAGCAGTGGCGAGGGCTCGACTGATGCACGACCAAGCGAGCTGGAGGTGGAGGCGAAGCTCGAGGCCGTGATGGAGGTGCAAGGACCGGCCTGGAAGCGGAGGCGAAGCCCGAGTCTGGTGATGAGGATTGTCCTTGGTTGGCCTGCAGCTGCTAGTAACAAAGGAGAGGAGCGAGGGAACGGGAGCGGAGCTCCGACCTTCGCAAGGTCGAAGGTGAACGATGGCTGAAGGAGCGAGGCAGGGGATGATGGCGTGAAACGCGGGCGAGGTGGAGTAGAGTGAGCAGCGTATGGAGGTACGGCGGTGGAGGAGATTCGAGCAGGGAGAAGAGAGAGGAAGGAGGAGCAGTACCTGGCAGGGAGAGGGGTCGCCGGTGGAAGAGAAGCTGAAGGGCATCCCGGTGGTCATCGTTCGATCTACTCCGGTGAAGGGGAGAAGAGAGCTTGGCTACTAGCGTGGTGCAGCAGCAACAGCAGAGGTTGATAACCTATGGATCTCGTCGGGTCGGGGCACCATTGTCACTGGCACTCAATGGTTGAAGGACGGACACCGAGATGCTCAGAGGGGACGAAGGTTTTAAAGGGAGAGGAGTAACGGCTGGGAGACGAGGAGGCTATGTGGAGGTGCGTAACGACCAAGGGAGAGGAAATGGGGGTGGTTACACAGAGGAGGCGTGGCCGTTGAGGGAGGAATGGAAGTGGCAGGGGACATGAGACGGCTGCCAGGTCACGTACAGAGCACGTGACTGGAGAGAGAAAGGGGAGGGCCGGGTCACGTGTAGAGCATGTGACTTGGGCTGGAGGGAGAATAGGGAGGAGAGAGGAGAGAGGAAATGGAGAAGTAAAAGAAAAGAAAAGGGGGAAATAAATAAAAAGTAAAAAAATTGAAATTGAAATTAAAATTAAAATAATAATAATAAAAATATAAAATTAAGGATTAATAAGAAAAATAAAAACGAAATAGTAAATAAAATCAAATCAAAAAGTGATCAACACGAAAGTTGCTCGTCTCGACGAGATCTACAACTTTCGTGAAGGACCCAAAATCAAAAGAGATCAACTGTACAAAAAGTATTTTTGGAGGTACTCTATAGATAATAAAATAAAGCATTTTTGTACTTTGTGATCTTTTGTATTTTTTATTTGATTTTAATTAGTGAATTAATTTAAATGCAATATATAAATAACTAATCTATTTTTTATGGATTTTTATAGGTTAAAAAAAGGTAAAATAAAAATCACGAAGATAAAATATGTTCAAAATATACAATGTTAGATTTTTGTATTTTCTCTTAATTTTCTGATTTTTATAGGTTTAGTTCTTCATGTCAAGTTAGTTAATTAGTCAAATAATATAATAGAGAAAGAATTAGGTTTAAATAATTAATTTTTTTACATAAAATAATAAGCTCTAATAAAGTCAAAAACAAGGTTATTTAATTGCATATTTTAACCCTTATTTAGCACAATTAGTGAATATTAATAAATCAATTATAGGAGATTTAATTAATAATTTTTTATGGAAATTTAGCTAAAATCGTCATATAAAAGGGTTAGTAAAGAAAAGGAGGGTTCCCAAGATCGCTAGAACTAGAAGGTGAAATCTTCAACTGAAGCAATCAAGCATCAAGCAGAAAGTTTTAGAAGACTTATCTTGGGATTGTAGTGGAAGTGCAACCGAGATGTGGGAGGCGGTAGCATCTTGTATCCGAAAGGTGGCCAAAGAGATGCTAGGCGGGTCAAAGGGAAAAGCTCCAGGCCAAAATGAGGCTTGGTGGTAAAGTGGAGGGGTGTAAGAGAAGCTCAAAATGAAAAGAGCATGCTTTAAAGATGTTGGAGTATAAGTTGTATGCGCCTATTGTGTTGTAGCAGGGTAAATGGATCCTGGAGGAGATCCATTTACCCCATCTAGTGTTTAGTCCTACATCGTCCAACGGTGGGACTTGGAGGCTCTGGAGAGGCTATATAAGGAGCCCCAGACCTCCTGTATCCATTGAGAAAAGCAATAGAAAAACACGCCCCTTAGAGGGCTTCTCCCGTGGTTTCATCCCGCTCCTCACGGAGTAGGGTTCCACGTAAAATCCCGCGTTCTTCTTTGATGTTTATTCTTTATCCATGGTTTAGCTTCCGCTTCTGATTTTCTAACATGGTATCAGAGCGGGTCGATCTTGAGGATTTCAAGTTTTTTTTTATTTGTTCAAGATTCGATTAGTGTTTGTTCTTGTAAATCTTCTTTATAAAGACCATGATTCTGATTTTATCAAGTTCTATCAAGTTCTAGGGTTTCGATTGAAACCCTAATTTCTGGAATATCTATATGTCGTCCCCTGTTGTAGCATTTCTCTTCCGGATCTGTTCCATGAGGAGGCGCAGACGCATCATCGATCTCAGCGGCGCCCCCTACCCCCTGATCCTTCAAGCCCATGCTCTCCAAGCCCAGGCGCAGGCCTAGGTAAGCGCATCTCCAGCGTAACTCCTACGCGCAAGAAGAAAACCCACCGTGCGGCGTAAAACGATGAAGTCCACCAGCGGGCAAATCTCAGGCGGAGCCCAGTCAACCCTTACCCCGCCAGCCAGCCCTGGTAGCCACCCTTGAAAGCATCAGGCCGTAACCTCAAGTTCCAGGCGTCGCACGCGTCTAGACGACGCATCCTCCTCGACGGCAGCAGGTCGATGGCCGCTCGTTCCTCAGCTTCCAAGCGGCAGTCTCGCCGCCGAGCATCTCCAGATCGGCTCCTCGCGCCGCCTCATACAGGCCGCAAACCCACGCGCCTCGGCGCAGACCTGCACAATCCTACTGGGCGATGTACCCTCCTGCGCTCCGACCCCGCGTGCCTCCAGCGGGGGCTCCAGCAGGCGGCGTTCCACTACAGCAAGCTCTTCCCTCGGTAGCCCGCTCAGGCGTGCGCCTGCTCTGCGCGCCCCTGCCCCTGCTCCGCGCACCCCTGCCCCTCGCGTGCAAGAGATCCCCAGCATGCGGCGCCCCTCTGATCTGTGCTGGCGGCGGCACCAATTCAACAGGCCCCCATCGTGGGCATTTTTCAAAGGAGAAGGGTTCCCGAGGGAACCCTAAAGAGGGGGCGGCAACATTTGATGTTGGGAACCCTTCAGGGAACCCTAGGGCCTGCGGCTATTAAAAAAATTGGGTTATTTGTTTAAAGAGCCCAGGGTGGAGATGCTAGTTAAAAAGAGAGAGAGAGAGAGACGCGTACAATAAAAAAAATTATATATCGTACGCAGAAAATTTTGTTTGATGAAAAACTGAAAAAAATGTTGCAACGGCTTAAAAAAATGTGACGGCTTTAAAAAAAATGAATAAAAAAAAGAGCCGCAAGAAAGTTTTGAAAGTTCATGTTTTCTCCCCATCTATCTTGTGTTCTCCCAACTTTGTCGATGTTCATTTTCCGACAAGTATGGGAGAAAGGGGGAGTGTATATGTAGAGTCACAGGTCTTGTATTCCAGATCCAGATTCAGATATCAGTCTCCAGACCAGTCAGTTGATCAGACTCTACAGTTCGGTTTCAGACTCAACGATCATTATTTCCGAGTCTCCAGTTTCAGACACGCGCGAGTGTGCGATCATTTTCAGATGAGCATATGTTGCCATCATTGTCAGTGGTCTCCATCATTCTTCTTGTTGTTAGGCCAGAGTTTTCATGTGAGCCATAGGGACTCCAGAGCAAAGGACCATTCCCTATGCCATTGAGGGCAAGGGTTTTCATGTGGTATCATAGGTACACCAGAGCAGTGCACCATTCTCTGAGCCAGATGAGAGAGACCCAGTTCTCCGACGAAGAGACTTCAGGCGCAGTTCAGACTCGATGGTCAGATTCCGAGTCTTCAGTTGACTCACACTCCAGCCCGTTCGTCCTCCTCACATGCACGGCAAAAGAAGAAACGTCCTCGACTGCAGCAATGTGCGCGTTGGGTTGATATTGTCCGTAGTGTCCTGTAGTGTTAAGTTGAGTTTCTTTATATTTGTCCAAGCTGAGCATTGCATGCTCCAGCTTGAGGGGGAGTGTTGGAGTATAAGTTGTATGCGCCTATTGTATTGTAGCAGGGTAAATGGATCCTGGAGGAGATCCATTTACCCCATCTAGTGTTTAGTCCCACATCGTCCAACGGTGGGACTTGGAGGCTCTGGAGAGGCTATATAAGGAGCCCCAAACCTCCTGTATCCATTGAGAAAAGCAATAGAAAAACACGCCCCTTAGAGGGCTTCTCCCGTGGTTTCATCCCCTCCTCACGGAGTAGGGTTCCACGTAAAATTCCGTGTTCTTCTTTGATGTTTATTCTTTATCCATGGTTTAGCTTCCGCTTCCGATTTTCTAACAAAAGCTATGTCTAAGAATAGAACAGAGGAAACTGTCACAAACTACAAAATAGCGAAGAAGGAAGCAAAGAAGGCTATAAGCGAAGCAAAGTCAAAAGCTTATGAAGTTTTGTACAAAATCTCGACTCTAAGTAGGGCCATAAGGATATATTCAGGTTGGCCAAAGAAGAGAAAGAAAGATCAAAGACCTTTCTCAAGTGAGATGCGTTAAGGATGAGGAGGGTCATGTGCTTGTTACTCAGAACGATATAGAGACTGGATGGACGTGGCATTTCCATAAACTTTTCATTGGGAAGGAAATAGAGAGATCACTTTGTGTGATCTAGCTAGTAGTGAAAGTTACTTAAATCGTGCAAACAATAGACGAATACAAAGAAAGGAAATAGAGGAGGCTTTGAAGGTTATGAGACCTGGGAAAGGTATAGGATCGAATGATGTCCCTGTAGAAGTATGGAGAGTTTTAGGTGATCGTGGTTTGACTTGGCTTACGAATTTATTCAATGTTATTTAGCGAAGCAAGAAAATGCATGAAGATTGGAGGTGAAGTATCGTGGTGCATCTTCATAAAAACAAAGAGACATTATAATTATTCAAATTACAAAGGTATCAAGATGATGAGTCACACTATGAAAAATTGGGAATGTATGATTGAAAGAAGGTTGAGGCAAGTTCCAAAGTAAAAGAAAACTAATTCGGATTCATGTCAGGTCACTCAACTATTGAAGCCATCCATTTGCTTAAGAGAACAATGGGGATTTATGGAGCTAAAAGGAAGAACCTCCATATGAATTTTATTAATTTGGAGAAGGCTTATGATTCTGTCCCACGAGAGATATTGTGGAGAGTTTTGGAGAAAAGACAAATACTTATCCTATGCATTAACCTCATAAAGAATATGTATGATACGACTTTATCTTGTGTAAGGATCCAGTCTGGGAAGACTGACTATTTTGACATCAACATTGGTTTACATCAAGGTTCAGCTTTGAGTCTATTTCTTTTTACTTTGATTATGGACGAGTTGACAAGTCACATTCAGGATAAGATACCTTGGTGTATGTTATAGTTGAAGATATTGTGTTCATTGATGAGACTAGAGATGGTGTAAATGAGAAGTTTGAGGTTTGGAGACATGCATTGGAGATTAAAGGATTTCGTATAAGTAGGGCTAAGACTGAATATATGGAGTGCACCTTTGATGGCAACAATGATGAAGGAATCGAGGTGAAGATTGGTGACGAAAACATTTGGAAGAGAGATTCTTTTATATACCTGGGATCTATTTTGCAACATGATCGGGAAATTGATGGAGATGTTACTAATAGAATAAATGCAGGCTCGCTAAAGTCGAGAGAAGCCTCTGTTGTTCTCTGTGATAAGAAAATTCCTTTAAAAATCAAAGGAAAGTTTTACAAAGCAGTTGTGAGACCTGCTATGCTCTAGGGATCTGAATGTTGGCCTGTGAACCATAGACATGTGTAGAGAATGGAAGTAGCAGAAATGAAAATGCTAAGGTGGGTGTGCGCACACACACGTAAAGATCGTATTCGGAATGATGCAATCACAAATAAAGTTGGCGTAACTAAAATCAAGGATAAGATGCGAGAAAACCACTTAAAATGGTTTGATCATTTGCAAAGAAGGTCAGCTGATGCACCAGTTAGGAGACGTGAGTTTTGGGATGTTGAGTCAGCTAAGAGAGGGCGAGAACGTCCCAAGAAGTGTTGGAAACGAGACTATACGAAGGGATCTTAGTTTTTTAGATATAAGCCCGATATTGATCCAAGATAGATATGAATGGAGGCATAGAATCTATGTAGCCGACCCTACTTAATTATGGGAAAAGGCTTTGTTGTTGTTGTTGTCATATAAAGTAGATGAATCATGGATTCATCAACGATCGGATGCACCACTATCGGTAATCTACTCAGATTTAGTAAAGCAAACATTGCTACTTCTCCTCGTATTAAGAGTTGAACCACTATTTGTCGATTGCAAAGAGACAGGTCCTTTCGTAAACGATTCCTTCAAGAAGGTATGTAGCTCCATGATAGTATCATTTGGCAAATCGGGTTTTCTTCAGCAAGTTAGTATCATGATAGCTCCATGATAGCTCCATGTAGCTCCATGATAGTATCATTTGGCAAATCACAATATCATTCAGCAAGGTATGTAGCTCCATGATAGTATCATATGGCAAATCATAATATCATTCACCGACAAGTTAGTGTCGTTTAGACTTTGACAAATACTTACAGACGTTTTGTCAGGCACCTTGAGTGCACTACCAATAACAGAATCCCCGCAGCAAAATACTCTTGCATATCACCAAACACCGGGTGTGCAAACTCAAGGAGTTGAAACAACACACCTCGGCATGACCTACGCGAGATGAAGGAGTGTTCGTACAGCTGGAGCACCACAACCAAAGGAAGGTGGACAAGAAGCTGCAACTTGGCGCACAAACAAAGCTGCACTGCCAGGATGAAGGTGTTGCACAGGTCGAAGCATAGGGCACAACTAGGGCATTGCACAGGGGGTTGCAGGATGTTGCACAAGTGATGCACATTTGATGCCAAGGGGGTGGGTGCAGAATAGGGCATACCACAGGATGGCCTGGAGCATGGCCTCAAATTTCAACGAAATTCGATCGAATTTCTGTCGAATATCGATATCCTGTCGAAATCGAAATTCGACCGAAATGGCCGAAATATGAGGGTCCTAGTATAAAAAATGACCGAAATTTCGATCGAATTTGGATCGAAATTCCACCGAAATTCCGTTTCGGTCGGTCACTGAAATGGTGACCGAAACCGACATTTAGGGCCTTAGCTTGGAGAGGGGCCTGCAGCATAAAGTGGCATGCCGTCGGGGAGGGTCCTCACACCGGGAGCACCAAGGGTCGTGACCCGAATCACAAAGGAGGGGCACAATCGCATAAGAGATTAGGGCTCAACGAGACTCTGGTACTATGTTAGAATCAAACATGCAAAGCACACATTGTTGAAAGAGAATGAGCAAGATAATCATTAATCAAACCCTAGAGCTCTCTTATATAAAAGAAAAGCTCTATGGGTAAATTACAGAAACAGGACAATTAAAAACTAAAATAACATAATTATTTTAACACTCCCCCTCAAGCTGGAGCATATATATCTAATATGCTCAGCTTGGAACAACATAGATGAAAATGACCTCTAGCAAGAGCCTTGGTGAACATGTCTGCAATCTGCTATCTCTGAAGATCCTGATGTACTTGCTTGCCCCTGATCTGGCATGATCTCTCTAAGTCACGCCACAAACTCCTCGAACCTCTGATCTGGTACACGGGAAGGACTCCCATCCTGCTGAGTCTGCTCCGCCACACGTGCTGTAGTAGGAGGAAACCCGTGCTTAGAATAGCATGTTTCCTCAGTGTGACCAGGCCTGCGACAGTAAGTGCACGGCTGTCGAGGAGGTCTGTACATTCCTCCTCTTCCACGACCACCTCTTCCTCGAAACTGTGGAGATCCTCCCCTGCCACGAGATGCTGCCATGGCAGAGGACGTCTGAGATCCACCATGAGATATGGAGAGTCTGCTCAACCTACGGTAGGCCTCTTCCATAGGGGGTATGGTAGCATCTGTAAGAATCTGTGCTCTGGCGGCGTCATATTCCTGATCAAGGGCGGCTAGAAATACCCCTGTCATCACTGAGTCCCTGTATGCCTTCAACTGCTTCGGTGTGGCTATCAATGGGATGTACCCGTGAAGCTTCTCAAACATACCCCTCAGAGAGGTATACAGGGTATGAAGAGGACGGCCGTTCTGTTTCATAGTAAAGATGTCATGCTAGAGTTGCAAGATCTTGGACTCGTTCTTCGCCGGAGAATATGTGGCAGCGAGGATATCCCACATAGCCTTCGCAGTGGGTTGACTCAGAATGTCGTTGGCTATCTCCATGGACACGGTACCGGATAGCCAAACACGCGCATAAGCATCGTCAGCCTCCCATGAGGCGTTAACCCCAGTCTTCTCAACAGGTTCCTCTTGTGTGAGGATATGTTTCTTGCCATTGCATTGCATAAGACTCATGAACTGCATGGCCCACAGTTCATAGTTTGTACCGTCCATCTTCACAATGGGTGCAGGACCTTTGAAGGAACCCAGAGACGGAAGATCTACCTTGTTGTCGGACATGATGACAACAATAACATGAAACTGGGGTTACACGACTAGACGATAATGTCTACGTGTACATATATGAGGGCCGTCGTGTCCGTAGACTCAAACCACAACGCCCTTCGAACCACAACTCGCGGCTAGCGTGCAAGAACCATGGGGTGGCACGCTTCGTCGAACAGGTATGCACAGGGGTGCACGCAAGGATACACGGGGGTGCACAGAGGTGCACGCATACAGGGGTGCACGCGCACAGGGCTAGTGCGCAAGGAAGGCTTCGCGCATCGCCTCGCGCCCTTCACGTGCTTCGCGCTTCGCGCCTAGGGCTTCGCGTCGAACTTCTTGGTGCGCGTCGCCTGGCGCTTCACCTCGCGCGTCGCCCAGCGCCTCGCGCGTCGTCTGAAGCGCGCCACCTCGCACCAAGCGCGTCGAACGATTAAGGAGGCCTGGAGGCCTGGAGGGCGATGAAGGCCCGAAGGCCTTGTGGGGCGGCGCCGATCATTCGAGAGAGAGAGAGAGAGAGAGAGAGAGAGAGAGAGAGAGAAGGGCCGACGGGTGGGGTAGGGTTAGGGTTAGGTTTCTAGAACTCCGGCCTAGGACCGTCGCTCTGATACCATGTTGAAAGAGAATGAGCAAGATAATCATTAATCAAACCCTAGAGCTCTCTTATATAGGAGAAAAGCTCTAGGGGTAAATTACAGAAACAGGACAATTAAAAACTAAAATAACATAATTATTCTAACACACATAAAGATAGAAACAAGGATCTACATGGCACGGAGGGAAAAACCACGAGGGCTCTCAATCCCTAATCTCCCTAACTAGATATTAGGGCTTTCTTCACTTAGATGAAAACCAATGAAGGGGGATGAGTACAATAAATATAGATGGATGAGTAAACAGCCCCTCATCCAAAGATCCATTTACCCTATAAGCACGACCACGATACCTCAACAATACATAAGCATAAATATATTATATTATTGCACGTATTTTATGTATTTTTACACCACATAGCAGGATAATGTTATGCTTTTCATCCTTACTGTTATCGTTCGTTTGTTAAAAATGATGTCAACACATGAATTAATTAAGCATGTTTTTATGGAAAATTATGATTGTGGCCTCATTTCAATCGCGTCAGATGATATAAGAACTTGATGCCTGGATGTGAAATATCGCCTCGAAAGTTTTGGATCTTATAATGCATGATCTACATCTTCAGACCAACCATAATAGTGTAAAGAGTACCCAGTAATCATCTTACATGCTATTATCGACTCATATGATCTTATTTTTAAGGAAGTAGACGATCTATTATTGCCTGATGTATATCATGAAGTCAGCCTTAAAGATTGCCCAGTGGATCAGTTATCTATTGGACACCTTGAAAAAAGCCACCACTTCGAAACAATTTGACATCTTTCCAAAATTAACACATATAACTCGACACAAAGCTTAATATGGTAATACATCATTCTATCTCTAGCAAAAATTGTGATGAAAGCAACACCCAGTTCTTCACTATTAGGGTCCCTGTTACGAGCATATTAATCGAATGATAGACTGTGATTGAAATGCATGAAATCATGTGCAGCGCAGATAGATATAAGTTCTAAACTAGGTCAGTTTACAGACTTGAAAAAAAAACACAATGCTCAAATAAGCAGTAGAAATATGGCAGATCACACGAGATTCAATGGAATAGCAAAATTCAGCAACTTGATCTAGATGGGCACATGTTTTACGATAGTAATAGCACCGGAATAAAAAGACATGCTTAAAACTTACTGGATGATTACAACATTTTCTCAGCTGCATTAGGATGTGATTCAAAACTAACTTCTTCCCTGTTGAGACAAAGTTGATGCAAGAATTAGCAATCATAATGTCATGAACACAAGAATCGCACAAGACTAAACTAATGCTCTGGACCATGCAACAACTGCTGAAAAAAGCAGATTTATGTTGCAATAATTAACAGATCAAGTTGCAGTCGCATTGCAGATAAGATTAAAGAATGGCCCTTAGCTCATAAAGCAGAAAAAGAATATAGAATGCAGGATTATTGATTAAAAGATATATTTGTCAAATATGAGGAGGCAAATGTATTCGGCCTCATGGATGAAAAAAAAGTACTAAGCCTTCTCCCACTATAAGTAGGGTCGGCTACATGGATTCTTGCTCAAATCCATGTTGAAAGATTCGACTATTTTTTACGCTGGCCGTCGACTACCTAACGCAACCCCTGCAAGAGTGGGATTTGAACCCTGATCTTTTGTGTGGTAGACAGACTGTACTACCACTAGACCATTAAGTGTGTGGTAGACACACTGTACTACCACTAGACCATTCATGGATGAAAATAAAAGAAAATTGCTGGGGACTAAAAATGCAGTTGATGTTTTAGGATAGTTTTCTAGTAGGTGAAACTTAACGCGGACTATGAAAAGTGAAGGAAAGCAATATGAATTAAAGGAACTTTCCGTTTTAAAGTAAAGATTTTTACACCATGATCCTTTAAAGCTTGCCCACATACACCCCCAGCCCCTACAATCTTTATAATTACATCATGTCTCCTGTAAAATTATTAACTCTTACACCATTTAACATGTGGGTTATCCCCCATTCATATCAACGTTAACTTTAACAGATGCCCATACAATTTTAAAATTTTGCCCTTCAAAACATTCCAAATTTACAAGTAATGACATCCATCATGTTAAAAAAACTTCTCATTCGCGACTTGTGTATCTCGAGCACATTTGTGTATCGCTTGAGCTCGACCCCTCCGGCCACAGTCTAATGTCATCATCATTAATTGTGTCTGTAGAAAATGATAACATGGAAGCATAATCAGAGATAGAATGATAAAGAACAATAAAGAGCACATGGATTTTACGTAGAACCCTACTCCATAAGGAGCGGGATGAAACCACAGGATAAGGACACAAAGGATAGGACATTATGTTATTGTTTTATCCCAAGTTATAGGTGGTGTGGGGTGCCTTATATAGTCCCACCAGTAAAATAAAATCCCAATAATAGATGATGTGGAAGTAAACATGTGGATGCAGCAATTGGACCCTGGAGGGATCCATTTACCCCTCTGGACGCATACTCTAACACTCCACTTCAAGATGGAGCATGCAATGCTCAGCTTGCACAAATAGAAAGAAAGCACTCATTCAAAATACAAGACACTACGAACAATATCAACTCAACGTTAACCTTGTTGGTTGCATGTTGAGGGTGTTGCTTCTCATGCCATGCTGGTGAATAGGAAAAAGGGTTGGAGTGTAACTAAGTATCCTCATCAGAGAATGTGTGCTTTGTACTGTGTTTGTCAGGATCACCAGAACTGAACTGGGTCTCCTCTTCGGAGAACGTGTGCTATATACTGCACAGTCAACTGAACCAGAATGAGTCTCCTCGTCGAAGAACTTTTTTTTTAAATGGACCTCTCCCTTCCCCTCTTCTAATCTATTACTCCTCAACCCCCCTTCCTCTTTTAATTTTCTATGTCATGTAACCTCATATCCAGTACACTGGCCCACATTTGGGCCCAAAAAATGAGCTAAAGAGGAGAAGCCTGAACACATATGAGAAACTCGGGGGGGGGGGGTTGCCTTCTTCTCAATTGACGCAAGGGTTCCTCATTGGAACCCATTTGCGCACGCCACTTGGAGATGAGCCCTAGAGTGAGCAGCGCCGCCAGCTGGGGGCTCGAGGATCACGAGCTCTTCGTCTTCTTCAACTCACATGAGGGGTTGCTTCTTTGAGCATCTGAGCTACCATGATGATGCACTGTCGGGGATCAGGGTCGGAGATCTAGTTAGTGCGACGTGGGCAAGGTTGTGCCACATTGGTTTGGAGGGGTTGTTGGGGTGGCACTTGGGGTCTCCTGAAGTGTTCCCTGATTGGCTTGGAAACCCTTAGAGTGCTCCGTCACTAGTGACGATGCTGCTTCCCCATTGTGGTTGACATTGCTTTTGAAGAGATGAGTCTCGATGGCAGCACGAATTAGCGTTTCTTCTTCGATTGGGTGTTGGTGCCCAAATGTGCCATGATTTGGGTATGATGGCATCACTACCTGAAGGTGTTTGACGGAAGTCATGTGCACATAGAGAAGCGTGGCATGATCCCCCTGAACGAGGGGCCAAATCGCGTAAGGTGTTGCACAATCGTGTTGTGTGCGCAGAGATCGTGCGCAGAGAATCATGTGCACCTGAAAATGAAGCCGTGCAGAATTAAGGTTTCAGAAAAGCCTCTATTTTCTCAAACTTTGGCGTTCCTATAATATCTTCAAAACCATGCAAAATTAGAGTCCAATAACCCGAAAGCTCTTCTTCAACTTGAATATATCAATAAACATAAGCAAGATAAATCTTCAAGAACAAATAACCAGAATCAAACTGCATAATCAAATCTGCTCTGATCGTCATTAGTTGCAGCTTGAATTAGGGTTTCATCAGAAACCCTAGAAATTTCTTGAACTCGAACAAATCACCGAATCATGAACATAATAAAAGATCTTCAAGAATAAATTCACGAACCGAATCCACTCTGATACCATGTGGAAAACGACAATGTGGAAGCGTAATCAGATTTAGAATGATGTAAAGAACAAAAAAAACACCGAAATTTTGTGTGGAATCCTACATAAGGAGCGGGATAAAACCACGGGAGAAGGCCTCTAAGGGTCGGACATTCATTATTGCTTTCTCCCAAGTATGGGTAGTATGGAACTTCTTATATAGCCCCACAAGTAAAACCGGGTCCCACTATAACACTAATAGATGATGTAGGACTAAACCTATTGTAATTGAACCCTGTAGGGATCCAGTTACCCATCTCCGGACATATACTCCAATAATGCCCTTCCTCCAACCCAATTCCATCAATCTCCAGTCGCCCCCCTAATGGTAGCAAATGACTAAGATAAGACTCAAGGGTGACAGCAATGTCAAAGGCAGTGTTGAGACTGACAAGGATATCATCTTCCATTGCAAAACTTGCATGCATATTGTAATCTTCATCTCCATCATCCTCATCATCCTTGTTGTTGAAGTTGTCGCTGTCGGCACCGCGATCCATCACATATCATACAACCATTGTTTTAAAAAAACAAGTCTCGAGGCGGTGAGGCATATATTTCGGGGAGCTTTTACAAAAAAAACATCTCGAGTCTTAACCTTCACCTAGATCATGTGAGGTGTGCACCTCAATGCACTGGTGAGGCGATGATGCAATGAGGCATTAAGGTAGTGGTGTGGCATTGCCTCAACAACTTGAACTAACTACATAATATTCTAATTATTTTAAAAAGATTGTAGTTGTCCAATCCAAAGATTAACCCTGAATCCAAAATCTAAGATTTAAATTTCTAAATCAAAATTTCTAAACTGAATTCAAATTCCAGAGTCAAATTTTAAATCTGATAAAATCAGAACTGAATCCCAAATTAGGATTTAACCCTAAATCCAACGTCCAGAATCAATTTTGAATCAGATAAAATAAGAAAATAAGATCTGAATCCCACATCAACTCCTAGCAACAAAAAAATTATTGTGTCGATCTCATGCATGGCAGCAAAGAGAAGGGATAGAATTGTACCTTTTAGGGTCCCCTAATTTGATTATGCGGAATAAATGGCCAAGATTTTCAGGCCCCAAGTTACAGATAGGACAGGAGTCATCACTGCCTTGTTGGAAACATGCCCAACGTCTCCTAGTCAGAGTACGCTCCCATAGTTGAAACCAAAGAAGACCTTGATTTTCGAAGGGATCAACGTCCACATAAAATTGTGATCATGTTCCCTATCAGTCGGAGAAGAACCACGAGAAGTTGTTAATGCCACATAAGCTTCTTAACCAAGAAGTATCCATCCTGCCAGATCAAGCATCTCTCCCTTCCATTGGATCCTTGAAACTGGTATTAGGCTTAAAAGACTTAAGAAATCTTTAAACCTTTAATCTAAGAAGCTTGTGGAGAAGATCGGCACCCATTGGTTATCCCCCCAAACATCTCTAAGAGTAGCCTCACGATTGGAAGCCAACGCAAATAGCCGAGGTTATCGCAGTTGTAAGAGGTCAGATCCCATCTAGTCACCCAGCCAAAACCTGAAAGATGAGGCATCACCAATGGAAGGTTTAACGTGAGCACACAACTCCAGCAAAAAAGCACAGATTCCTCTCCAAAATGTTGTTGGACAACGTTGCGAGCGTGCAAGGATACAAGGACTCGAGGGGAGGTCGTAAACCTTCCTAACCACGTGGCAAACAAGGTCGTAACTACCACCCCAAATTCTAGCCGCACACATGAGTAGAAGTGTCTTGTTCATATCAACCACTCTAACCTACGAACTCCCAAGCCCCCTTGGTCCAAAGGCTATGTAACAATCTCCCAACTCAACAGAGGCACTCCATTGGACTGTCGTTTGGTGGACTCTAGAAAAATTCTCATGCAAGTTTAAATTTTTTTCTTCGCCCCCACGAGGAGGAAAAGTGTGGGCATAAAGAAGATAGGAATCAATGCCATGATTGCCTTTAACAGGACTAAACAGCCTCCATGAGAGCGGCATTTTACCTTCCAACCAACCAACTTTCGTTCTAGTCGCTCCAGCACTGGTAACCAGTCTAACTGTCTCAACCTCCACTGAGGGGTAGGCCCAAATAAGTGAGGGGAAAAATCCCTTGCGGAGTTGAAATAATCTCCGCACACTCGATAACTTCATGCTCAGATAAGCCATAGGGAACAAAAGTGGACTTAGCTCTATTGATTTTAAGCCTGGAATGTTCCCTAAAAATGTCAACCACTGTGTTCATTCCTCCGACCTTCTTTCCCCTCCCTCAATGACCAAGATGGTATCATCTGCAATGAATAGGGTACAAACATCCGTATTGTAATAGCTTGCAATACCACTACTCTAAACTACTCTCCGAACCGTCATAACAAGGACATTTCCAGCAAGAACAAAAAGCAAGGGAGCGAGAGGGCACCCCTTTCTGACACCCCTCCGTGGCTGGGAAAAAACCCTCTGGTTTGTCGTTAATTAGACAGCGAAAAAGTGGTGATACAACTACTAATCCAAGAGATCCAGAGATTAGGAATCCCATTTTCATTAAATCTCCCCATAAAAACGCCAATCAACAGAGTCGTGCACATTTGAAAAATCAATCTTTTCCAAAACCCTCTCACATTCTCACGCTTCTAATCTCCAACAATCTCTGAAGCCGCAAACACATTGTTCGTCATTAAATTATCGGGAATAAAAGCAGTTTGCACCGCATCCACTAGTTCCCCAAGAGTGTCTCGCAACCGATTAGCTAGAACTTTTCCAACAATCAAGTAGACCGCATTGGAAAGGGCGATCAATCTAAAATCTTCAATGTGAATAGCAACCTCTTTTTTTGGAGGAATAATAGCACCCCATTCAGCCTATCAAAGCCATGATTGCATGTTGCAAACTCCTTCGATATTTCCATAAAGTCACCACACACAAGGAACCAAAACTCCTTAAAAAAGAAAACCAAAAATCATCATGCTTGGGAGACACGTCTACATTGAGATCCCAAACTACAAATCTTACCTCATCGATCAAGAACTCCTTGGTAAGAGCACTTCTATGTTCTGCATTCAGCGTGGATGTCCTCACTCCTCTCCAATGCCAATTGGAGCTTGGTCCCTGCTTGCTCAGATTACGAAAGAAGTCCACTGTAGCCCTACCTACGTCAGTATCACCCTCAAAAAGGGCATCCCCCACTCTCACTAAGGCAATGTAATTGTAATACCTCCTTCAATTTGCAATGGCATGGAAAAACTTCGTGTTGGTATCCCTATCCTTAATCCAATGCTGCCTCGACCTCTATCGCCATTCAGTTTCCATTTTCCTGTCTTCCTCATGAATAAACCTTTGATGAGCACTCCTTTCAGCTGACTCAGATGAAGAAAGATTTAGAGCGTCTTCCACCCTATCCAGACTAGAGATTTCATATTGTGTTTGTCTCCCTATGAGTCCACTGCGTCGCTCGAATCTCCTTAAACTTGTAAATCAAAGATCTCAGTGCCTCAAGTTTATGAGTTAACCTTACGATTGCGGTGCGTGCTGCCCTAAAGAAGATCGAGATATCATGACCTTCTCTTTAAAGCTATGTTATAATAACCAGGCGCTCTAAAATCGAAAGAACGATCTGGGGGTATGAAACCCTAGCCCGAATCCCACAATAAAGGGGTGTGATTGTCGAATCGCGAGCGAGGTAATGCGTTGACCTACGAGAAAGGGATAGCGGCTGACAGTAGCGATGAATAGAGGAAACGATCAATTCTCGACCTTGAGCTTAAGTTTCGCCACGTATATCATCAATTGCTTGCATCTAAACCTCCAGCTTGAGCTTATGAATTGTGTCTGCAAAATCCTCAAAGCCCGCATCTTGACCTCCACACAGGCGAGGCTAGTCCGTCGCAAATAAAGTAACATTGAAGTCTCCTCCGATCCAGTGTCGCAGAAGTCAGTATTCAATATTCAGTTGGAGGGGTCACTGAATAGACCGGCGACTATTCAGAATTATTCAATTTGTATTTTTTTAATTATTTTTAATATAAATATGATTATTAATACATATATTCTTACATATCTATACATATATTATCATCAATCAACAAGAATCCAACAAAAAAGTATCCATTAACAACATACATATACAAAGCTTTCACATTTTGGGTAATATCATGACAAATGGTAACTCTTGAGTATTTAAAAATAATAGAAAAATTTCCAGCATTTAACTACCAGTCGACCGAATAGTCAACCAGTCGACAAATAATCGGACCGACTATTCGATTAGGCCGACTATTGACCGACTAGAGGTTATTCAGTCGAGGAACCCCCCCCCACCCGCACCTCATGGTCGGACCGAATGGTCGGCATAGTCGGTTGACTATTGCAATACTACTCCAATCAACCAGTGAATCGCGGCAAACTGTAAGTTGGCGTTCCGCAGGTCCTCCCAAACCCTCGGATTGAGTCCCGGGCATGTGGTCCATAAACACTCGAGAAAGCTATGAACCCCCCACTTCTGTTTTCCTTGAGGCCTAATGGATGCTAATCAATATATCAACGTATTGTATTATGTTTTAGTTCTATCCTATTCACATAGTTATTGTTCAAACGTTCATCTTTGAATTATTTAAAATAATATGAAGTAAGGGCAAGAATAACTACAACATAGTTTAAAAAATTTGTTCGATATTTTGATAAATAACGAGTATCACAATAATTGCAAACCTTGCATATGCTGATGCTATTAGTTACAGCTCATGCACATAATATTGCTATTGCAACTCTTGCACATGATTCATAGTTTCAGCTCTTAAAAAAAGGGCAACGTGTTTTCCCTTTAAGTAGAGTCGACTGCATAGATTCTTATAAAATCCATTTTGAAAGATCTGACTGCTTTATGATGGTTGATGGCAACCTAATACAACCCTCAAGGGGGGATTTGAACCCGGTCTTTTGGGTGGTAGGCAGACTACTCTATCACCAAACTATTGAAGTAGGTTCCGCTCTTATATATAATAATATTAATTACATTCATGCATGTCACAATAAAACTATGTAACATAGAAATATGAAAATGGATCATGTAAACATTGCAATTTAAGAGCATGTCGAGGGATGGCGAGGGGAGGTTCTCAAGAGGGGCGGTTCTCAGGAGGGGGGGCTCTCGGGTGAAGGAAGGTTCCCTGGAGGGGGGTTCTCGAGCAAGGGGGCCTATCAAGGTGTTACTAGGAGGAGGGGGCAGTGGAGGGGGGATCGCAGAGCCGTTGGGCTGAATTGGGAGTTGAAGAGGGGGTTGAAGGAATGGAGGAGGGCTATCAAAAAAGTAGAGACTACGCGAGAGAGGGCCTTTGGCAATGCAGATGAGGAAGAGGAGGGAGGTTGGAGGCTCGTTTCACATCAGATGCACGGACAGAGGTGTTTTCAATGTGGTTTGCCTGGTCATCGAGCGAGTACTTGCAACCTCCTTGTGTGTTGCTACTACTATCATCTGAGCGGTGACAGAAGATCGTCTTGTCCCCTTTTGTGCAATCCTCATCGGAATACCAAAGTTGTTGAACCCCCGAGGGAGGTTAGATCAAACTTGCATATGCCGCATAGATCTTATGCTCCTATTGTTCGAGGAGAAGTCTCGGATCAGCTGAAACGGAGACAAATTTTTTTGATAGGTTGTTACAAGAATGGAACATTGAATCTCGGTTTTGCGGTCCTTTTCGTTAAAGGTTTATTGGGTGACTTGTTCAAAGGTGATATCGTGGAGTCTTCTCCATCAAAGTTCTGTGCAAGGGGATTATCGATGACTGAATCGAAGATATTGACCATGTCGATGAAATCAAGTGGAGACCTTCGATATTCGCAGATGGTGAGGCCAGTTCGATAATCTTCAGGTGGCTCGAGTGATAGCCGTCCCTTTCCTGTCAAGATCAGCTCTTGCCCTTCAGCGGACATTACGACAAATTGGGTGCGTAAAGAGGGTGTTTGCGGATGGTTTGTCTACGGGACCCGACCCTAAGGTCACGCTTCTTGTGATCGAGAGCATGTTCTCCTTCCCCTTGGAGACGGTTTGCAACTTGAAGGTGGGAAAAGCATCCTTTCGGCTTCATGTAAGTCTTCTTCCAACTCCAACACCATCGTCGATGGAGCAGCCGGTGGTCGGAGGTTCATCTTCGACGGCACTTGTTCCTCTTATCTCGGCTTTGGAAGACCAGATTCTTTCGCAATCGGTTGCATCGAGAGCTCCCAGTTTGGAAGCTTTTCAAAAGTCTGCGGGATTTCAAGAGAAGTCAAAAATCGCTCTTTTGTGGAGATCTTCAATATCAATTCAAATCTGGAGGTTGGGGCGGTGCAATCTCCGTCGGTTCCAAATCTAGGGCTTCGTCAGTGGCTGGCTAATGAGATCCCTCTCTCGTCTATTTTAAGTCGGGTGGCTTTTAACCTGCCCGTTTACTATCTTTGTTGGCAGGTCCGCACAAGGATGTGGAGCTTCTTATCTCTGAACCCTATCAGGTTTCGGATCCTGGGCAACTGCAGGCCCAGGTTGTAATCTTTTCAGGCTGGACAGGTCCTTATTGACCTAAACCTGATACCTGCTATCGATTTCTCCAGCCTGGTTCTGCCTGGACAGTTGTTTGATGAAGTCGGGGCCACTTTGGCAAGACTTTGGCTTCTTTTCGAAGACCTTATTCCTCTCTCTTCGTGGTCACGATCACTCCTTCTAAAGCTGAAGCTCCCTTGGATCATGGCCTCAAATTTCAACGAAATTCAGTTGAATTTCTGTCGAATATCGATATCCAGTCGAAATCGAAATGACCGAAATATGGAGGTCCCAGTACAAAAAATGACCGAAATGATCGAAATTTCGATCAAAATTTGACCGAAATTCCATCGAAAATTTGTTTAGGTCGTCACCGAAATGGTGACCGAAACCGACATTTAAGGCCTTGCCTTGGATGTCACAGCTCCTTGGTGGATGAATCTTGACTCAACAGTTACCTTTCTAGAGGGGTCAGTGCTGCAGAACATCCTCAGAAATGGTGACCCTTTCTTGTCGTCGGCCTCTGGTTATTCTCTTTTGGGGTACTTTTGAAGAAAAGAGGGAGAAGAGGTACAGAAGCAGGAAGCGTACTATGGCCTTGGAATCTTCGACCGTGCTCGTTCCAATACATAAATCTCGGGTGGTTGAAGCTGTGAGTGTTGTTGCTATCTTGGGACCTCCTCCAGTTTCTAAATGAGGGTTCTAACCTGGAATATAAGGGGTTTGGGTGACCCGGAGAAACGAAGCCTGATTGAAGCTCTTTTGAAAGACTGGGGTAGCAAAATTATCCTCTTCCAGGAAACAAAGATCTCTTCTTGGTCGCCACTTTTGTGAAATTCTTTAAACAATGACTATAGCTTGGACTTAAGATCTTTAGATGTCGGGTCGGCAGGAGGTCTCATCGTGGCATGGAATAACTCGGTGTATAATTTGATATATGAAGTAAACGGAAGACATACTTTAACGATTCTTTTGGAGTTAGGGGGTTCAGATATGAAGTTGGTTTTTTCTTATGTGTATGGTCCTTGTTCGCATGCCCTTAAACTAGAACTTTGGGAGGATCTTCGAAGTGCGAGAATAAGCTTCCCTGAGGTGTCATGGCTGGTTGGTAGAGACTTAAATGTTACTCTTCTCTCTTCTGACTGTCCTAGTTTGAGAGGAGGGCAGGACCCTGGCTCAGGCGAGTTTGCTTAATTTTAATGATCTTGAACTGGAGGTGATTGATCCTTCGGATTTATGTCTACTTGGAGAAACTCTGGTTCGAGATCTCGGATAGATCACTTTTTTTGCTTTAACTGAGCTTTTGGATGCATACCCTTTATCTTTCATGTTGGCGAGATCCTGTTCTAGATCGAACCTCACATCCTTAATTTGGGGCGTTGGTGTCACTTCCCCCAAAGCGGGGTTTTTTCAGATTTGAGAGGATTTAGCTGCTTGAGGAGGGATTCGAGGAGCCGGTTGCAGATCACCGATCGTCCACGCTTGTGTCAGGTTCGGCAGCTTCTAGAATTGCTCAGAAACCGATTTCTTTGAGACTGAAGCTATGCTCCTTTAAGAAGGAGGTGTGTGATTCCAAGCAGGCGGTTCTGTTGCAGCAGAACTTGAAGTGAGTTGTCTTGATAGCTTGGAGGACAACAGAGATCTCAAGGAGGATGAACTAGTCGCTAGGGTCTCAGCGCAAAGAGTAATTGAATCGAAAGATAAGAAACGGTAGGTAGAGTGGAAGCAGCGTTCTCACAGCTCCTCGCTCAAAGAGGGGGATGCGAGCACTGCCTACTTCCGCCGTTTGGCCAGTGGAAGACGTCACCAAAATACTGTGCAATATGTTCTGATTGATGGCAGAAGAATCAAAGGGGATAGAGAGAAGGGTCATGCTATAGCTACACATTTTGCTGAGTTCTCAAGGAGAGATGCTTCGCGTAATTGGAGGTAGACTGACAAAGGTGTTTCGGCCCTATCAGATCATCATGCTAATCATTTGGTGCAGGAATTTACCGCGGAAAAGGTGAAGGTGGTGGTTTGGAATCTGAATGGGATCCCGGTCTCTTTCTTTCGAGAATTCCGGCCGGTGGTTGGTGCTAACGTCCTTGAGGTTGTGAAAGAATTTTCTAGAGAAAACATGGGCTTTGATAAACTTAATAAGGCATTCATCATTTTGCTTCCTAAGGAGAGTTCAAAGAGAATAGAAGATTTCCGTCCTATTGCGCTCTCCAACGCAATATACTTGATTGTTGCCAAGGTCCTGGCGATCAGACTCAATAGGGTCTTGGACCAAATTGCTTCTAAGTTTCAATCAACTTTCATTCCTGGAATAGAGATAACACCTAGTTTAGCCATTGCCATGGAGATCATTGCAGACTGGAAGAGAAATAAGAAAAGGGGTATGCTTTAGAAGGTGGATTTATCGAAAGATTACGATACGGTGGATTGGCATTTCTTGTGTATGGTTTTATCGTGCAAAGGTTTTCCTGAGTTATGGGTTTCTTGGATGAAACAATGTGTCACCACTGCCACTTTTTCGGTGCTTGTCAACGAGCAGCCAGAAGGGGACTTCTTTCAGCCGCAACGTGGAGTCAGACAGGGATGTCCTCTTGTGCCGTTGCTTATTGTTATAGCTGTTGATGTCTTGCCTCGTATGGTGGAGCGGGTGCTGATGAATGACCTGACAACTGGTTACAATTCTGATGGTATTTTCGTTCCTCTTTAATAACATGCAGATCACACTATATTCTTTATAGAAAGAGACAAGGACAAGGCTAAAGGTGCAGCAGTGGTGGAATTTTTTGGCGAGATGCCAGGTCTTAACTTAATTCATGACAAGTCCAAGGCTATTCCCTTTAAATTGTCCTCTGAGGAAGCCCTTGATTGGTGTGTTGAACTAGGGACCGCTTGTAGCTCTCTTCAAATTCGTTACTTAGGTCTCCCCCTTATGGTCGGGATGCTAAGATTGCCCGACTGGTTGCCGACTATTGAGAAAATGGAGAAAAGGCTCTCTGGTTGGAAAGCGACGATTCTCTCTTGTGGTGGGTGCTTGATCTTAATTCAGGTTGTTCTCTCAACCATCCATGTTTTCTATATGTCCTCCAAACTCCTCCCACCCATTGGTATTAGGCGTCGAATGGAAAGGATCATGCGGAGATTTTTATGGGGAAAATGGTCAGGAAGGTTCGTGTATCCATCTTGTTGATTGTGAGATGGTTACTCTCCCGAAGATGTATGGGGGACTTGGGATCTCTCGTCTTGAGCAAATGAATGAAGCTCTTCTACTAAAGTGGGCGAGCAGAATTTGGGGGAGAAATGAAGGTCTTTGTTGCTATCTTATTCGGAATATTTATTCTGTTGGGACTCCGAACAGAATTCATCCTCAGATCATTCAATATCCGTTTGCTTTTTGGAAGGGTGTCATCTCTGTAATTCCCCGCTTTCAGGATCTCTTCATACTTGTGCTTGGAGATGAATCCTCCTTTGCTTTTTGGACTGACAATTGGTCAGGTCTTGGTCCTTTTTCGTCCATATTCTCTCGACTTTTTGCCTTAGATACAGATCATAGAGCTAGTATCTTGGATTGTTGGGTGGATGGAAATTGGATGCATGCCTTCTTGTCAGATTTTTCAGACCAGCGACTTGAGGAATACCTTTTGCTTCTTGAGCACCTCAGACATCTGGAGTGTCATTCGTTTGGGTGTGACCACTTGCTATGGAAGGACAACAATTTCTCGATTAAGCGAGCCTATGGTGTTATTTCCAAACCTCCTCCTCCTTTGTCAGATGTTACGGTTCGTGACTGCAATCTTGTTTGGACTCTCAAGCCGCCCAACAGAATTAATTTTTTTTGGTTATTGTGAAAAAGACGTATTCTGACAAGGGATAAATGTGAAAGAATTTTGTCGAATGTGCCAAATGTGTGTCCTCTCTGTGATACACAGAGAGAGACGATGGAACATCTTTTTTTAATGCATGAAGACATCCGTAATATGGGAAGATACAAGGTTAAGCTGGTTTAATCTGCAAAGCTAGGAGTTGTTCTGGGACTCAATGTATTAGGCAAGACATCATATCAAAGAGGAAGTTTTGAGACTTGTTGTTATGCTTCGGGCAATCTAGTTGGCCCGTCATGGTGTTATTTTTTCTTGGGATATTTACACCCATAACCTTAAGTAATTTCGTAATTACAATCATAATCCTACGTAATCATGAATTACACTCAGGACCCTAAATAAAAAATCCGCTTACAATCATAACCCTCTATTAGTTTAGATCATTAACTCAACCAAATAATTGAGTTAATCTAACCAATCTGCGATCTAATGGTTGTGATTAATCAAAATAAAAGAAAAAGAAAAAAATCCTACACTGGTTGGCTCGTGGCTCTCCGTTTGGGGGGCGGAGCTTTGACGATGGTGGAGGATGGGAGGGGGGTCGGTGGGGGCTTGCAAACAAGGGGAGGGGACTTTGCCGATGGTGGAGGGTGACGGCCTGCAGGCGGGGAGCATGCAGGCAGCAGGGGTAGGAGGTCGACAGGGGCTTGCAGGTGGAGGGGCGGGGAGATTGTATGTGGCGAGGATGGGGGGTCGACGGGGGCTTGTAGGCGGTGGAGGGGGAGCTTTGACGATGGTGGAGGTAGGCGGTGGGGGTAGGGAGGTCGATGGGGGCTTGCAAGCAAGGAGTTTGCAGGGTCGACGATGTTGTAGGTGGGGGGTCAAAAAACGATGGTGGGGGTAGGTGAAGGGTAGAGCTATGGCTCCTTCCTTCCATTCTACCACCCAGACCCTCATCGTCTTCCCCTTCTCCCCACACATGAGCTCCATGATCAGCTCTTCCACCTCCGTTCTCTTCACGTTGTCGTCGTTCTCCATGGCGACACCCCATTCGGTGCACAAGTGCTTGCAGTTGGTCTGTTTCTCCCCGATGAACGGCCAGCACAGCATCCCTGCGCTTATGCTCTCCAGCGTGAAGTTCCACCTGTAGTGGGTCACGAACCCACCGACTACAGGGTGGTTCAGCATCTTTTCCTACAAGTACCAGCTTGTTATCAGTCCTATGTTCTCGATCTCGTCCAAGAACTCCTCCGGCAGCACCGCAGACTCCCCTATCACAAGATCACTTCTGATTGCCAAAAGGAAGCTCTACCCGCTATTCACTAACCCCCATGCAAACTCCACGAGCTGCTGGTTGGTCATGACGGTGATGCTCGCAAAGTCGACATACAACACAGAGGTGTCAGGCTTCCCTTGCAACCCTGGAGGCAGTCGTTGTCCACCTTCCAGACGTTGGAGCCCATGGACACCCTAGGCACTACTTCCATAGAGAGGAGATTTAGCGACCCCAAGGTATTCAGCAGACGGATCTTCGCAATGAAGGGCAGGGGTAGGGGGTTTCACGATGGTGAAGGGTGACAGGAGTCAGGGGGTCGGCGGCGGCTTGCTTGCGAGTGGGAGCTTGCATAGAGGGCTTCACGATGGTGAAGGGTGGCAGCAGAGGTCGAGGGATAGACGGCAGCTTGCTTGCGAGGAGGTGGAACTCGCAGACGGCAGGGTAAGAAGCGGGTGGGAGCTTGCAGGGGGGCTTCACGATAGTGAAGGGCGGCGGGAAGGGTCAGGGGGTAGGCGGCGACATGCTTGCGGGGGGTGGAGCATGCATGTGGATGGGGTCAACGGGGAAGTGGGGTGCTTCCGATGGCTTGGTTGTGGAGGATGAAAGGGAAGAGGAGGTTGGGGGGACGGGGAGGAGGGGGCTGAAGGAGGGAGTGATCTCATTTGTAAATAATGGGAACTTAAAGGATATAAAATCTAAAAAAATTACGGATACCGTCATAGTTAAGGATATTGGATGGAAGTTAACACGGGGTTATGGGTGTAAAAGTCAAGCACTGTTGAGGGTCCTGAATGTAATTCACGATTATGCAAGATTATGATTGTAATTACGAAATTACTCAGGATTATGGGTGTAAATATCTCTTTTTACTTCTCAATGTGTCTATTGTGAGAATGTTGTGTTTCATGCCAGGTCTCTTTTAGAATCATGGAGTCTGTAAGTTCCCTTGTAACCTTAATCTTTTAATATAAATCTGGGTCGGACACCTTAGCGTGCTTCCCACTTTTTGGTCTAAAAAATACATTGCAATTTAACAAAAGAGGGTGCCAATCAAAAAACTAAAGATGCTGACTTGCTTGAACAATTTATCATTCAAAGCTCTTGTAGTATTTCAGAAATTGGTGATTCCTATGGCAGTCTGCTTACATGTATTCTCAAATAAAGCATACAAAAATTGCAAGGTGATGATGTATTTTCAGTCTCAGTATATAAGACCGTGCAAATTGATAAAGAATACAAACAAAGAACAAGGCCAACGAACATTTTCACCAAAAGATGACCAACTCGGCCACAGACAGATATCTTTTTTATGACAGATATCTTAGTAACCCAACAAAAAGACATAGCAAGAGTAATACAAAAAATAGACAAATAAAAACCTACCACCATGAATTCCTTCATTTAGCTTCTCGTAATTCTTTTCCAGTATATTGATATAAAGTTCTTTCTGTGGATCTGTAAGTGAACAAGGGACTTCTACCCACTTTTTAGGTGGTATGCTGTTAGGTAGAACATCTGACTTCATTCGTCTCAGCATCCTGATATGTTATCTTGCAATAACCATAGCATATTGGTTCAGACAGATTTAAAGATAAAGATAAAAAACCATAAAAAGTTACAATGCAATAACCTTGACTTTAGTATATCATGCAGTTCAGCTATCTTCAATGCTTCTTCATGAACTCTCTCTTTCCCGATCATTGAAAACGCTTCAGCTTCGGCCAGTGGATCCGAAAACTCCTCCTGATCAAGAAAATGGAGCAAAGAGAAAAGCTCGAGTAGTGTGTTTTGGAGGGGAGTACCCTGCAGATGAAAGATGGCTACATAAATTGAATACCAATATGCCAAATTCTTTACAGGAGAAAAATGCAAAGATAAATAAAAAGTAAAACCCAGAACTTTGGGGAAGTTACATTTACACTATATCCATTATGAAGCATGTATAGATTCATTAGTTATTCAATTCAAATATGACATCAGTTACCACTGAATAATCATCTCGGCTCTTAAAACATTACTTGCCAAATAGTTAATTTCAAACAACGTGTTCTAAAAAATAAATTTAACAATAAAACCCACGAATAAAGGTACCAGATGATCAAGTGAATATATGAGAGATGGAGGATGATATGGGGAAGCTTGTTAGCAAGAATGCATGATAGAAGAGAAGGGGAAGTAAGAAGAAAAACATACGGTTAATAACAATCTAAAATCTGATGTATAGTCCTTGAGACGCCTGACAAGCTTGCACTGCAGACTTTTTATCTTGTGGCCCTCATCAACTAGACAGAAAAATAGCATTATATGATCAATAAAGTGATTAAAATGAACATCTAAAAAAAGCATAGACGACTGCAGCTTAATGGTCATGCAATCATTTATTCAGGAATCAGAAACCCGTTCAAAACTGAATCGAGTTCTTGCTCAAACTAAAGACATCAAGTTAAAACACGTGCAATCGATGCCCACATTTGTAAAACATGTGAATGGAAACTACAGTGCAATTGTTAAGTAAAACTTACTGATAACTGCAGACCATCTAACGTTTTTAAAAATGGAATCATCCACCAAAATCATCTCATAATTTGTGACTATCACATCAAACAAAATCTTCCTCTCATTTGAATAAAATTCATGAAGTTTGATACAACGACGTGAGGGCTTGTCTCCTTGATAGATAACAACATTAACGCATGGAGCCCATTTTCGAAATTCCTATACAAATAATGTACATTAATTTAGACATTGGGACAGAAAATGGGAGCAGATAAGAAAAGAAAGTAATTTCAACAGAAAAAACTCTGGAAATATAGAACGATAAATGCAGAATCACAACCACCAAGAACAAAAAAATTACGCGGTTCAAGACAATCAAAGTGGCCATCCTACTCTAAAATAAAGACAGCCTGATAGGCAGATAAACCATGCGATTTCTTTTCAATGAAAGTAGTTGTACAGAGTCACTCGCCATTTTAACTCGATCGGTTAAGTTCGGGAAAACGTGTGCACCACACGTGATAGACTATTTGGAAAATATCCCACATATAACTCAAATTTTATCACTCTCAAAATGCCAACAATTATCAAAAAATGCTTAGTGGACCCAGCCTAAAAACCCTTCTTGGATAAGTTGGGTAAGCCACATGAATCTTCGCCATAAATCTGATTTATTTGGTAATATTGGAATTAACTTCTAATACGCAACATTACATTTGATCATTTCCTTGGAAAACTTATTTTATCATATTTTATAATGGCTACTAAGGCAAGTTGTTGATATGCCTTGAATCCTAACCATTTGTAGGGTTGGGTTGATAATGTGGCTGATCTTCGTACTACCTTCTGATCGGTTGAGTTGTAGGGCTAAATTGCTGAGATGTCTGATCCACATCCTGAATCCTGATTGGTTGAGAGTTGTTGGGTCAGATTGTTGAGATGCCTGATCCGCTTCCTGATCCTGATTGGGTGAGAGTTGTTGGGATGGATTGCTGAGATAAGTGGTCTGCAACCTAAATACTGATTGGCCGAGAGTTGTTGGGATATATTGCTGAGATGCTTGATCTGCCTCCAAAATCCTGATTGGCTGAGAGTTGTTGGGCCGGATTGCTGAATACAAATTGTACTCTTTTGTTGTAGTATAAAAGGAGCCTTGGGGCCACCACATACTACATCATCATCACATCTCTCTATCTTCTCATGATCCTCTCTACATCCTTTGTATTCTTCTTTCTCCACATAGTGCAAACTGCAAAATCGATATATGTTGCCCAAGAACGTAGACCAATTACGGGAGAACCTTGTAAATTAGTGTGTCTTTGTGCTTGCACGATTGATCATGTTTGTGCACTGCTTCCGTGATTCGCAACAAATTGGTATTGGAGCATCAGGTTCCGTCGGGATCATCAAACAAGACGACGTCGTACAATCTGAAGATCGAGAAGTTCACAGGAACGAACGGATTCAGTTTATGGTAGGTCAAGATGTGAGCCCTACTGAAGCAACATGACATCTAGGCATCATTGGGCCAAGAGAGAGCTGAGGATTTCAAACCCTCCGAGATAATGGTGCAAGAAGAGAAGGTGCACTCGACAATCATGTTGTGTTTGGCAGATGAGATTATCGTGGAGGTTGTCGATGAGGATTCATTGGCATGCCTGTGATTGAGACTCGAAAGTCTATAAATGATGAATTCTCTGACCAACAAGTTGTTGAAGCAAGATATGTTCTCTCTCCACATGCAGCAAGGTACATCTCTTAAAGAACATCTAGACCGTTTAAAGATATTGTTGACGGATTAAGAAACATAGATGTTAAGATTGAAGATGAGGATGCTGCTTTGATTTTGTTAATTATCTCCCGTTGTCAGATGAGAATTCTATTCAATCTTTTATTGTGAGAAGAGAATTGATAGGCCAAAAGGAAGTTCGTGCGAGTCTGCATACACGTGAACTTCGGCATATGGCTAATAGGACTCCGACGTTGCAGCCTAAAAAAAGCCATGTTGGTTCCGACCATGTGAAAAAAGGAAAACAAAAGTTCAAGAATAACAACTCTAAAGACATCTCAATTGCTGCAAGAATCTGGACATTGGAAAAAAGACTGCTCAAAGAAGGCCACGATTGATGCAATGGCTCAAGGAGGCGGGGATTTTGAAGATGATTTCTTCCTCACTGTCACAGATCAAACAATGACAGATAGCACATGGATTCTTGATTCAGATTGTTCTTATAATATGACTCCCAATGAAGATTGATTCTACATCTATGAGAAGATAGATGGTGGAAACATCATTATGGAGAACGATGCAGCATGCAAGATTGTAGGGATTGGTTCTATGAAGATCAAGATGCATAAGGAGTCATCAGGACGGTAACAAATCATGATCTGAGAAAGAACGTGATATCCCGCAGAGTCTTTGACTCTAAAAGATATAGGTATAAGTATAACGATGAAAGTGGAGTTATGCAGGTTACCAAAACTGGGGCGGTTGCCATCAAGGGTAACAAACAGAATACCTTATATGTCTTTCAACATGGATTTGAGCAAGAATCCATGTAGTCAACCCTACTTAGAGTGGGATAAGGCTTAATACATTTCTCTAAAGGAGGTCCATCACATTTCTCTCAAAAAAATGTCTTCCAGAGGTCTATAGCTCTTGGAAGTAAGTTCAAGCATTGTTTTGACTTGCTCAATATCGACAATTAGCAGTAGCCCTAATGAGGGATAGGCGGTTGCACGGTAAAGCTCAGCAAAGCTTCTTTGAGGATAAAATTCAATGTATATATTGTTTATACTTCCTTGAATCCTACTATCTGAATTTAAAGCAGTAGTTAATTCTTCTACTGGAGAATTCAACGCATGGTGGAGTATAGCCGTGGTTAATTCTGATATATGAGAATTCAACTCATGATGGAGTAAAGCAGTGGTGTTATCAGAGAATTCAACCCCGATGAAGTCTAATAATGGTTAATTCTGTTATATGAGGATCAAGTTCAAGGTGAGGTTGTTGATATGCCTTAAATCGTAACCATTTGATAGGTCGAATTACTGAGATGCCTAATCCACCTCATGAATCACGATCAATTGAGGGTTGTTGGACTACATTGTTGAGTTGAGATGCATGGTCCATCTCCTGAATCCTGATTGGTTGAGAGCTGTTGGGATGCATTGGCAAGATGCCAGATCCACCTCCTGAATCTAGAGTGGTTGAGAGTTGTTGGGCTGGATTACTGAATATAATTAGTATTCTTTTATTGCAGTATAAAAGGGGTCTTGGGGCCACCACATATTGTATCCTCATCCTCATCCCATCTCAGTATCTTCCCATTATCTACATTCTTTCTATTCTTCTTTCGCCACATAGTGAAAAATCGATTGGCGTCACCCAAGGACGTAGCCCAGTTACGGGTGAACCTTGTAGATGCGTGTCTTCAGTGTGTGATTGATCGAGCTTGTGCTTTACTTCTATGATTCGCAATAATAACAACAAAACGTACACCACCCAGCAGAAAATATTAAGCACCCTTGCTACCACCCAAGCCCTTTAAAAATGAAACATTGTCCACATAAGGCACCCTAATCACCATGTCATTCTTTTACAATCAGAGTGCATGTATCATCGCAAAAGGTTTTGCATTCACTATACGCAACGTAGACACCCCTCTCTTTACCTTTGATCATCTCCAAAAAAAGGTCATGAAATCATTCCAAAGGAAGGCATCAAGCCAAGGGAAGTTAGTACTTATCCAAACCAATCTGGTATGCAGTGGGAAAAGAGTATTCAACATCCTCCTTGTTGGGAATAAAATGGTATCTCCTTCACTCCGATACCAGTTGTTGGTGACCAATCGTCGGATACGAATGCAGACGTGCAATCAACCACTACCAGAGAAGCACATGAAGAAAAGATAACCAGATATGAGGGTGGTCGGTCACCTCTCGCGACCATAGGAGAGAAAGAACACTAAAAGAATAACAAGTACAACTCTCTCCATTCACACGTTCTCTCCCTCTCTTCTCTCCCTTTCTCCCACTCTCTAGGGGTTATATTGTAGTGATGCTATGGAAGCAATGACCTCATCCTCCTCTATATGTAGCCCAGGTAAAACCCATAACCATAATCCTACAAGGACTCCACAATTAGGAATAGGAGTCCCATCCGTTTAGGAATCCCAGTCCTATCATGACTCTTATTCGTAACAATCTCCCCCTTGAATTGAAGTTCATCATGATCTACGCGTTGTCTTCAGTTTGCACTAGTCTATCATCGTCATTTGCAATTCTTCCTCGTAGGACCTCACCACCTACAGTATTGCACCCGTTGCTAGATGCATTCGATATACTTCCTTGCATGATCTCCTATCAATCGCCAATAATAGAATCCTTCGATGCCTCTGGTCGATTTCTCCAAACGAGCACTATATCACAGCTTCTAAGGAGTGTACATCCCTAGCATTATATCTTCTTATCGATGTTGAACCACGCTCTAATAAGTTGTGTCATGTGTCTCTCCAACAACATCAAACTTGGCTCTGATACCAATTGTTGGAAACGAAATGGTATCATCTTCGTTCCGATAGTAGTTGTTGGGGATCAATCACTGCATACATATGCGGATGTGCAATCGAAAACTACCATAGAAGCACATGAAGAAAAGACAACCATATATGATGATGGATAGAGAATGAATGAATATGTGAGCGACAGGGTCGGTACGAGGTGGTGCGAGAAGGGTGACGCGAGTTGGAGTGGTAACGGGAAAGCGAGGTGGGCTGTGGCTGAGGTCGGTGCGGTGAGAAGTGGGGTGCTTGGGAATGGTGGAGCTGTTGTCACTGGTGTAGCTGGGGACCGTCGGGGCAGCCGCGACGGGAGAGGGACCGGTCGAAGTGGGGTGGAGGAGGCGCGCAGTGGAAGTGGGAGCCCACAGTTTGTTGTGGCTGGCGCAGAAGGTGGGGAAGGAGCGGGGGAGGGTGGCGAGGGCCGTCGTGATGGTTGGGTGGATGTATCCCACAGGAAGCCGGAGAGGAGATGCTTCCGTTGTGGGCTAAGGGGTCATCTGGTGTCGGTTTGCGTTGCTCGACCGAGGTGCTTTGCATGCGGAGGTTTGGGCACCGAATGGCCTCCTGCGGGCTCCGCTATCGGCATGGAAAGGCTTCTGCACTGGCTCATGGGGGTTCTTTCAAGCTGGGGGAGTCGTCTTCGCACGAAGCCTTCTTCGTCCGGGGGGGGCGCTCGTTCGCGCAGGTGGTCCAAGTTCTGCTCCGGGTCCCAGCGTCCATAGTTTCGAAAGAGGGGTTACCGCTTCGACTACGCCGGTGACGTCTTCCGTGCCGCAGTTTAAGCTTCCGGAGCCGCTTCCAAGGTTTGCCAGGGGGAGGAGTTTAAACATGCAATCATTGGGTTGAGTTTGCGAAGCTGCTTGACGGTGGACTGCGTGAGGAGCCATCTTCTCGAGTTCCTCGGAGCACAGTTTGTGGGGGACGTCGTCGCCATTGATACTAATCGTTGTTGTGCTAGGGGTCTGTCTGCGGCTCAACGAGACCGGTTACTACGGAATGAAGGAACGACTGATCCCGAGGCAGAACTCGGTGGTGCTGACTAAGATTGCAGAGGCTGATATGGTTGGGGGGATACCTGAAAGAAGATCTGCTAAAAGATATAGGAGGAGGAACAGAGCGCGGTCAATGCCCATCGTGACGCAGGGGTGCTCGTCTTTGAAGGATGCGGTTGCGAAGGCAGCTGGTGTTGTCCAAACAGGGAGGGGGGGCATTTTGAAGGTTCCTCATGAAGGTGTTGTCATGGAATGTGCGAGGGTTGGGGGAGGCGGCCAAGAGGAAAACCTTGGGGTCGAGGTTCTCAGAATGGGAGTGTGACGTCGTCATGTTGCAGGAGACTAAGCTCCAGGATTTGAATGGCACTCTTTGGAGGTCGTTTGGTGTGGGGGGTTTGGATGAGGTCAGGGCTCTGGACGTGGTGGGCTCGGCGGGCGGTCTGCTCAACGCTTGGAGGTTTGCGGCTTTATCCTTCAGCTCGGTCTTTAGAGGAAGGCATTCTATATCGGTTCTTTTGACTCGGGTGGATTCTTCATCGCCGATTGCTTTCTCTTGTGCTTACGGGTCGTGCTGCAATGTTAGGAGATTGGAGCTTTGGGAGGATTTGCGAGAGGCTGGTCACTGGTTTGTGGGGGTCCCCTGGTTGGTTGGGGGTGACTTCAACGTTACCCTCCGCTCGTCGAACAGGCCACATTCTAGGGGTGGTCTGGACCCTAGCTCGTCGTAATTTTCAGAGCTCATCGACTCTTTGGCTCTCGAAGACCTGGGGACTGGCGATATCACTTACACGTGGAGGAATTCAAACTCCCGGTCATGTATTGACATATCCTTGGCGTCCGTGGAGCTGTTGGATGCCTTCCCTCTTTCTTTTGTGAGCTCTAGGCCTCGGTGCTTGTCTGACCACAATCCTATCTTGTGGGACTCTGGTGATGTGTCTGTTTCGAGGGGTTTCTTCATATATGAGAGGGGCTGGTTGCTGGAGGACAATTTCAGGAATCTTGTTGCGGAGCAATGGGCCAAAGTGCAACTGAGGGACTCCGCGGTGACGAGGTTTGCTCGCAAGCTCGTTTCTTTGCGCAAGCGGTTGGCTATCTTTAAGAGAGAGTCGAGGGCGGCGAGAGTTACAGCCAGAAGGGAGGCCGAGGGGGTGGTCAGCGCTTTAGATGCTTTGGAGGGGGTGAGGGAGCTTCAGTAGGAGGACCTGGTCGCGCGGTCGGCATCAGAAGAAGATGGTGGAGGAGGATTCGAAGCGGGTCACGGAATGGCGCCAGAGGTCGAGGGTGTCTTGGTTGAAGGAGGGGGATGCCAACACGGCGTATTTTCATCGTCTGGCCAGTGGAAGGCGGCGAGCGAACGTCCTTCGCTCGATCACGATTGATGACAGGCGCGTGGTGGGTGACGAGGCTATGGGGCGGGCGATTGTGGATTATTTCAAAGATTTCGCGAGGAGGCGCGTCCCGAGACTGTGGAGGTGGACGGGGGGTGGGGTTCCGCCGCTATCGCCCCCGCTATGTGAGGATCTGACGAGGAAGATAACTTTGGAGGAGGTAAAAGCGGCAGTGTGGGATCTTAACGCAGATGGATCTCCGGGTCCTGACGGCTTCTCGGTGGCCTTCTACAGGGATTTTTGGGACTTGGTGGGCACGGAGGTGTTGGAGGTGATCTCCGAGTTTTGTGATGGTAATTCAGGCTTTGAGAAAATCAATAGAGCCCTCATCGTGTTGCTTCCTAAGTCCTCTTCGGCGGAGCGTATTGAGGATTTCCGCCCGATTGCTATATCGAATGCTCTCTATTTGATCGTGGTGAAGGTGTTCGCTCTGAGGCTGGCCCGGGTGCTAGACACTGTTATCTCGCCTATGCAGGCTGCTTTTGTTCGGTGAAGACAGATTGCGAATTGTATCACTTTGGCTTCGAAGATGGTTGCGAAGTGGACGAGGGAGGGTTGTCGTGGTGTACTGTGGAAGGTTGACTTTGCGAAGGCGTATGACTGCCTGGACTGGAGTTTCATTTGGTCAATTTTGAGGAGGAGGGGTTTTCCGGAGGTATGGATTTCTTGGATGCGTCGTTGCGTCACTACGGCCTCCTTTTCGGTCATGGTTAATGGGCGCCTGAAGGGGGGGCTCTTTCCAGCCTATGAGGGGGTCCGGCAGGGCTTCCCCCTTGTGCCTCTGTTGTTCGTTGTGGTCGTGGACATCCTTGCTCGGATGGCTTGTCGGGTGATCGATTGTGGCCTCTCGAGGGGGTTCTCTTGTGGCGGGGTGGTGGTGCCCTTGCTCCCGTATGCCGACGACACCGTCTTTTTCATCGAGGGGGCCCTGCGGAGGTCTCGGACATGGCGGCTACGCTTGAGGTGTTCAGTAAGATGTCGGGTCTATTCAAAAATACCACCAAGTCGAAGGTAGTTCCGTTTGGTCTTAGCGCAGAGGAGGTGGCCGAGTGCGGTTCGATTTTGGGTTCTCAGCCTTGCGCCCTGCCTATCGATTATTTGAGGATGCCGCTGGTCTCGGGCAGGACTCGGCTGAGAGATTGGTCCAAGGTGGTGGAGAAGGTTGAGAAGAGGCTTGCCGGTTGGAGATCTGTCATGCTTTCGAAGGGGGTTGCCTCGTCCTTCTTAAGGCGGTGCTTTCGTCTATCCCGGTGTATTTCTTATCTAACCGTCTCTTGCCGGTGGGGATTCGTTGTCGTCTCGAGAAGCTCGTGCGGAGGTTTTTGTGGGGAAAAAACGGGGAATCCTCGGGTGGGATGCACTTGGTGGGGTGGGATGAGGTTACGAGACGGAAGACCGAGGGGGGTCTGGGCGTCTGCAGGTTGGACTATGTTAATGAGGCCCTTCTCCTTAAATGGGTCAGCAGGTTATGGGGCCCTGGTGAAGATTTTTGCAGTGAGGTTTTGCGGAAGATTCATGATTTTGTCGGGGCGCTTCCGATGGTGGCTGCTAGGTTGGGGCCTCAGACGCCTTTATGGAGGGGGGTACTGGAGAGTTTCTCTAAATTCTCGACTTTCTTTGCTCCGGTTCTTGGTGATGGTCGTACTTTCAAATTCTAGAGAGATGTTTGGACGAGGGAGGAACCTCTCTGTTCGAGGTTCCCTCGGTTGTTCGCTTTAGCGGTTGATGGAAATGCTTCTGTGGCCTCCTGCTGATCTGCAGCCGGTTTGTTCCCTCTCTTTCGTGATAACCTCTCGGAGCAGAGGCTCCGCGACTATCTCCTTTGGGAGGCCATCGGGGGTGCCTGTCAGCCCTCGGGCAGGAGGAATCACTGGGCCTAGAAGGGGGGGCCCTTCTCGACCAGAAAGGCGTTTGTGGCGGTTTCTTCCTAACCTCTTCCCGGGCTGGAGGCGGTGGTGCGCGATTGCGGTTTTTTATTGGGTCTGAGGCTTCCGGAGAGGGTGGGCTTCTTCCTTTGGCTGGTTCGGAGGCAGAGATTGATGACGAGGGATCGCTACGTGAGGCCGATTGGGAATATCCCTGATAGTTGTATTCTTTGCAACAATGTCGTGGAAACTCTGGAGCATCTATTCTTCGTGTGCCCGGCGGTGATGGGCGTTTGGGAGGAGGCGACAGATTCCTGGGTGTGCTTCTCGGATCTGGCTTCTTTCTGGGACTCAATGGTGGCAAACAAAAGCAGGGAGCGTAGGGAGTTGCTGCGGCCCTTGGCGAAGGTTTGGGCAATTTGGCTTGGCCGAAATGATGCTATCTTTACAAGGCAGCGTTTTTACAAAGAGAATGTGATGTTACATTGTACCCGTTTAGTTGATGATTGGTCGTTGGTCTAGTTCCCTTTTTGGTATCGCGGTTGGTACCTTGTAAAGTTTTTTCCTTTTCTTTTTTTCTTTTAATATATACCAGGGGCGGGCACCACTGAGTGTTTCCCCCTTTTTAGACTTCAAAAAAAATATGATGATGGTTAGTCATCTCTCACAACTACCAGAGAAGAAAGATCACTAAAAGAAAAACGAGTACAAGTACAACTCCATGTTCATTCGATATCTACCTCTCTTCTATCTTTCTCCCAATCTCTAGGGATTACATTGTTAGGGAGGTATAGAGGTAAAGCCTCCTTCCACCTATATATATCCCAAGTACAAACCTATAGTCATATTCCTATAAGGATTACACAAAGAATACAACTCAATAATTATTAAGATTAGGAGTCTCATGCCATTAAAATTCCCAATCATAATATGGCGAACATTCCTAGCTCAAGCCGCAAGGAACAAGACACGTCCATTTCCATCGTACACCTTCCCCTGTAGACATCATTCCGGAACCTCTTCTTCTTCGCCAACCAAAGCATAGTTTTCCCTCCAAGGATGCCATTGTCCTCCACATATTGTGATTATCACTGAACAAAGTGAGGTCAGGTGGCTAATGGCAGGATGCAGCAACTTATATACATGAACCTACAAAAACGTCCTTCGAGATCCCTCCTCCCATCATTGCTTGTCTTAACCTACTCGAGAAATAGCGAGCAAGCCCAAAATGTCACTGAAGCATTAATCTGAAAAGGAGGCAAAAGTAGGGATTCATGCTTTATGTTTTCCGACATAAAAAAATTGCAACCACCATCTAGGGGTCACCAACCAGGTCTATCAGTTGTAGAAACATCTTCCTCGACCTTCAATGTCCCAACCAATCATCCAACCAAAAGTAGAGCTCCTTGCAGCTCCGCAACCTTCTCAAGAAATCAATCGATTCTAAGATAAATATCCACAAAATGATAATGATCAAAAATTCTCCCCATTTCCAAGCAACCTCATCACCAGGCACCTACTTCAACAATAGCATTATGCTGATTTACCCAAGAACCAACACATTAAAGCCATCCACCATGACATGTTTGCAAACATTAGCATGCAGCCAAACCACTCATGCTACCACCACCCAGAGAATCCCCCACGGAGACATTCTCCTCAAGGGATTTGATGTCTTCTCCATGCTTGTAGTATCCTAAAGAGAGACATAGTACAACACGAGTAAGGATAGAACTAACCTTGGCAAACCCTGCAAGACATATTGGACATCCTCCCATCAAACACCTCTGTCTCCAAAATCAAACACCACCCAGACCCAGTTGACCAATCTCGTCAACACGCTCACCAGCAACAACCCCTGAAGGGAGTGTGGTTCACATCCCGCATAGCAGGCAGAACATCCGTACAAACAAGCTCTATCTCCACATCCATGCTCGGTGGAATGAACATGAACTTCTCATGATTCACCAAGGATCCAGAAACCTTCCCGACAATTTCAAGAAAGGCTTTAACTACATATATCTTTGTTCAGTCGTCTTAAAGGAACTATATCGCATTCATACCATAGCACCTGAAAGTGCTCAAACTGGCCGCAAGTAATGAAGCCAAACAAGAGGCCCACCCCCACAAACACCAAAGATCCCGTGTTTAAAGCATCAATCTATTTGCACTCTCCCCCCAAGGATATATCCAACCCTGTCAGTTCTACCATTCATTCACATTTCTTTGAGGCATTCACTATTTACAACCATAAGGATCACCATTTACTAGCATAAAGGAGATGATCTTGATGATGCATGTTTTTATCCAAGATATACCTTGTCAGGTATACCTCATCTCCTGTCTGAAGAAATAACGTACTAAGGGCTCAAGTGTCTTGTTGAAATTCACCTTCCATAAAAAGATTTTGGTCCTTGACAGCTCCACAAGATGCCACTACCTCAAATGCCAAGTGGTAGAGGTTTCTACTCTGGGCATCCAACGGCAAACTTTGAAAAGAATGTAACCAACTTGGGCATGTTTCATCTCTATGCATAACTTAATATGAATTATTGATTTGTGATAATAGATTAACGTGTCATAAGTGAGGATCCACTATATAAACCCATTCACCCTCTTTTCTATTTAGAGAGAATCATTAGTCTCTAGTAAGGTCTAGGGCTTTGTGTCACCCCATGTTTTTTCCCTCCATATCAGAGGATTCCCACATAATATTTGCATACTTCTTAGTTGATTGCTTTTCTACAAGGATCTCAATGGTCCTGAACCAAATCATGAAAAATAGTTTACAAGAGCCAAGTCCTCAAAAAAGTAGGAGCCAAAGTCCCCATCAGTTGTACAATACCACTTCCAAGGGACTACATGAAAAAAACAAGATTACCATCAACCACCCTCAACACTAAGAAAGCCTCCAAGAAAGTATGGAGCACGAGAATCAATCTAGGCGAGACATTGAAGTCTACATTAATGCACTCCACATGTATGGACCATAAGGAACTCGCGGGTTCACCTTACGAATCCATCCTGTTTTCTGAGGCACGACCCCTCAATTGTCTAAGTATCCAAGGTGAATATAAATAAATTTAAATATCCAAAAATGAATTTAACATGAATTTAGATAAACATGTTCATTTCAATGTTTTGCTTCTGTTTTGAAGTTTAATTATTCCTTAGTATTCAAATTAAATCCAATTGAATCCAGGTCATTCCAAATCAATTCAGTTCAATTCACACCCCTATATGTCCACTCTTCCAAATGCAAAGGCATCATGCATCCAATTATAAAAAAAGAGAACAGAAAACAAAAGAAAAAGAAAATCATCAAACCTTCTCCCAGTGAAAAAGAGTACTCTTTGGAGCAATGATCAGAACAGGATGGCCAGAGAGATTTTCTTGCTTCATGCATTGTACAAAAGAAACAACTTGTATAGTTTTCCCCAACCCCATCTCATCTGGAATACAAAAATATGCCTTGGTCAAAGATGGATTACTAGGATATGCAAATGAAAACGATGTCTTAGAAAAGAGCCGATCGTACTAACTTGCATGTAATTCATAAATTTGGACAGGAAGAAACCAGAAATATTCCAAGGTTAGAGCTTACAGGGAAATATTTATTCATTTGTAGTTTAGAAGATCAATAGTATTCACAAAGCAGTAAAAGTGAAATAGGATGTATCATTCGATTTTGATGTATTATTTTCCCTAATAGTTTCCATCCCAAATTCACATAGATGTAAACATTTACAGTAAACTTTTTTAAAACAATCATAAACAATTGAATAAATGTCAATCAAGAGCGCATCTTATAGTAACAGATGAAGATTTTTTTTCTACGTTGTTTTTGTATTTTGAGTGAAAATCTCCATACACAACAACAAAGCCTTTTTCCACAATTAAGTAGAGTCGGCTGCATGGATTTTTTGCCTCCGCTGCGTGGATTTTTTGCCTCCATTCAGATCTATTTTGGTGGTAGTGCAGTGTGCCTACCACCCAAAAGACCAGGGTTCAAATCCCCTCTTGTGGGGTTTGCGTTAGGTAGTCGACAACCAGCGTAAAAAATAGTTGAATCTTTCAACATGGTTGAGCAAGAATCCATGTAGCCGGCCCTATTTAAGTGGGAGAAGGCTTCGTCATTTTTTATTCAGATCTATTTTGGGTCATTCTCGGGCTTAAATCGAAATAACTAAGATCCCTTCAGATAGTCTCATTCCAACACTATGTGGGCCTTCTTCGCCCTCTCTCAATCGGCTCAACATCCCAAATCTCGCATCTTCAAACTGATGCATCAACCGACCTCGTTTGCAAATGGCCAAATAAACTAAAGGGATTTTATCTCGAGATGAGATACATTGGTGTATGTTGTTCGCCAATGATATTGTGTTGATTGATGAGACAAGAGATGGAGTAAATGAGAAGTTGGAAGATTGGAGGCATGCCTTAGAGACTAAAGGATCTCGTATAAGTAGGGCAAAGATTGAATATATGAAGTGCACATTTGATGGAAACAACTGAAACTAAGACTGAATATATGGAGTGCACAGCTGATGGACAATTGATGAAAATCTCCATATATAAGCACAAAATTATAGTGAAACTAATCGACGGAACACATTCCTCCTTTCAAGTGCAAAGACCATTACATAAGATGAGAAGTAAAACCTAAGAGACATGGATCAACTTGCTCAGCAGAAGTCCATGATCAGATCAATTACAAATACACAAATAAGTACTCAACAACACTCATTTTTGACATAAACAAGTATCTACAACCAAGGATGCAAAAATCGGTTCAGGCGGCCGTTTAAAAGGCCGTTTAAACTCATTCGGTCCTCGACCGACTGTATAACCTTTAATCGGCTATGTAAACGGTCAGACCGTTTAAACGGGTGTAATCGGCCGTTTACACGCCCTTTAACGGCCGCGTTTTGCATTAAGGTTACATAAACCCTATGTTGATTATGCTATCTACTTTGACATGTCACATTTGGATGAAGAAGTCATTGAAATTGACAATATCTGATCAAAATTGTGGATATGTGATTATATTTTTAAAGTTCATTTATACTTTTTTATTAAATATATATATGTAATATTTTTTATTAATTTAAAAATGTAAAACCGCATAGACCGTTTAATTTCCGTTTAAACTCCCGCATACCGTTTAAACAGTAATCAGTGACCCTACCGACTGTATACCGCATACCATTTTTTGCAACCTTGTCTACAACACAAAAACTGAAGACCCTAAACATATACCTCTCACGCAGAAACCTCAGGTATAACAGGACATCTTATTCTGTTGAGCTAACTGTGGGTTATATGATAGGCTATTTCGAATACTTCAAGTCTTCCAATGTCTTACACACCTATCCTTAGGTTCCAAAAATGCCCAACTAAAATAAAGCAAATGACCTAAAGTACCTATAAGGAAAAGGATATACTGAGATAGGATCTAATACTCATGTCGAGATGGTACTTTTTTAGTATTCGATCACATTTAATAGGTTTTTATTCAAGAGATGGTAAAAGAAACAAAAAAAGGGCATTTCTGCATGAATTTTGCATAGCAAATTATATGTTGCCTAAAAAGGAAAATGATTGACAAATGTGACAAGCAGTCACAACTCCAATATCCGCGGAGATTGCCGGTTAGATAAGAGAAACGACAGAAATTGAAGGTTTAATGAGATTCGAGAAGTCCTTGAAGGTTTAATGAGATTCGAGAAGTCGTGGCTCCTGGAGGATGGCTTCCGAAATATGGCGGGGAATTTTTGGTACGTCAACTTTTCTCTAAGTCGGAGGCATTGCATAAAAGACAGCGACTACCATAAGGAAACTCATGAGAGCCACCTTGCCCTTCGTGATGCAGTGCAGAATGCGATTGTTGACTTGGATAGAGAGGACACACGTGAACTATCTCACATGGAGCTGCTTGAGAAAGACGCAAACCAACAAATCATACTAGAGGAAGACAAGAAGCAGGAGGTGCATTGGCGTCAGTGATCCAAGCAGACCTGGATCAAGGAAGGAGACGACAATACGAGGTTTTTCATGTTGTGGCAAACGAGAGGCACCGTCGCAATTTCATCCACTACTATTCCGTGACGGGAGACCTCCTTGATGGAGATCATGAGGTTGGTAGGGCAGTCGTTCAGTACTTTCATTGCATGACCCACAGGACGCCCGCCAAGGGCTGGAGATAGATTGTCCGTCTTGCCTCTCGCCCAACCAACATGTCATGTTTGTTAGATATTTTACAGTGAATGAGATCCTCTCAACGATTTAGGAACTGAATGTTGAGGGAGCGTCGGGCCCTAATTATTTCCCGATGTTGCTCTTTAAGGAGTTCTGGAATGTTGCTCGAGACAACTTGGTGATGGTGATGGGTGAACTCGCGATGGCCAACCGTGATTTTGACAGGATAAACAAAGTGTTGCTCTTCCTCTTGCCTAAGGAGGGACAGAGAGAAGCGAGGACTTTTAGCCCAATGCCTTGTCCAATGTGGTACACTTGATTGTTGCTAAAGCCTAAGGCTATGTCAAACCACATGAGTCTTGTTCGGGAGAATCTGATTGCTTCAATGCAATTGGCTTTCATCCTTAAGCGTGCGTTGGTGGATAGGATACTATTGTGATGGCATCTGAGATGGTCGGTAATTGAAAAAGGGGATGAAGGGCTTGTTATGTAAGATCAACTTTTCTAAAGCGGATGATTGCATTGAATGGCAGTTTCTTTGGTGGGTGCTAGCGAAGCGTGGGTTCTCACATCTTTGGATCTCTTGGCTGTAGAGATATATCATTCCTTCGTCCTTCTCGATTCTAATCAATGGCCATCAAGAGGGAGGTTTCTTCCAACCGTGGAGTTGATGAGAAATAAATCTAACATCCACAAGAGTTGCCCTTTGTGACATCCGGATCCAAATAAATCGAACTCAACTCAATTAAGAGTCTGCAAGAACATTTAATATGGAATAGGGATGGCGTCTTCGCTTCGGAGCTCTCAGCGTCGAGTAGGGCGGAGGGAACCGAAACGCTCAAGTGGGAAGAATCTCTTTGTCTCGCAGGATGGCGTCTTCGCTATGGAGAGGGAAAGAAGCTCTGGCTCTCGCAATGCCAGTCCACAGTTCGTTATGGCAGAAGGGGAGGTGGCGCTCTCAGCGGAGGGAAGGTGGGTGCCTGTCTCGCATAAGAAGCCGGGTCGAGTTTGCTGGCGCTGTGGCGTAAGGGGGCATATAGCTTCGGTGTGTTGCAAAACCACATTGTTTTGCATGCGGAGGTTTGGGTCACAAGCAGGCTGACTGTGGTGCTAGATCGAAGGTTGACGTGAATCAGTTCTCGCTCGGAAGGTCTGCTTCGCTGCCGCGGGCCCGCGTGGCGAGGTGGATACTTCCGTTTATGGAAGACGATCTTTTGCGCAGGTGGTTGCCGGAGGTGCATGCATGCCTGCGGAGGGGGACACTTCTTCACAGGCTAACGTCCCTTTCTCGTCGTCAGAGGACACTGGTGCGGGTACGTCGAAGGTGGGGGAGCAGGTTGCGTGGGGCTCCTACGGTGGAAGGGCGATCGTCGGCGTCTTCCTGGGAGATTGTCTGTCCGTCGAGGTGTTGAACAACCTTCTCAGGGAGCTCTTAGGGAATCATTTCTCGAGAGACGTCTTCCTCCTAGGGACGAAGAGGTGCTGCGTTAGGGGGCTATCGAATGAACAGCGGCTACGGTTACTAAGTGCCGGGCCTTAGGGAGGCATCGCTTGGAGGGATCTGCATTTTGTGGATGGGGCTTGTTCGGAACTGGAGGTTTGCGTTGCTGTGGTCCGAGGTGTTCCTTTCCTCTCTCGGTCCGTTCATTGTCTTCGGCGTCCTCTGAGGAGGTGGGGTGAAGTTATGGTCGTCACTGACGACGGTTTATCTCCAGGATCCGATCCCTCGTCCATGATGATTCTCATGGAATGCAACAAGTCCTTCCTGAACCGAGCGTCGGATCAGATTTTCTTTGGGGACTTAAAACTAGGTCGATTCTACTGTCGCGTCGAGTTGTCGGTGGTGCCGCCGCCGCCTCCTCCGGCGGACCGTGCTGTAGCCGGCGTGGGAAGCGATAAGGGCGTCGTTTCAATTCTCGAGGGGAAGTTTCCGCAGCAGGACTTCACTTCGGGGTTCTCGCCTTGCTATGATGTTTTCGTAAGGCCCTCAGAGGTTCTCGTACGTGATGCCCATCCTGTCGCATGGAATCGATGCATGGTTGCCGCCCTTGGCGGTTTCAAGGGTGACGTGGCGAGTAGGTGCACTCATACCGATGGGGATTTCGTCTTCTCGAATGGCTCGCCAGGTCCCTCCTTTCGGGTTTTCTCTCCCGGGTTTCGGTTGCACGATTTCAGAGGCGGACCCTCAATCGGATCCTTCCGCGATTCGGTCAGTCGGGTGGTCGAATTTGACTCGAACGAGCACCATGAGGCGGCCTCGGTTATTTCTGATCAGGGATCTTTGCTCCTTCCGCCGATTCAGGACCCCGGACCTCTTCCCTCTTCGGTGATCGTCTCCGTGGCTCCACAAGTGGAATCATCTTCTCTGTTCGCGGGGTCATTCTCACATGTCGATCCCTCCGATGATGCTGTGGGGAATCTCAGCGCTGCTGGATCTGATGGAGAATCAACAAGGAGATCTTCCAAGCGTTACAGAAGAAGGCGCACTTCGCGTTCAAAGTCGTGGGAGCATCAGACCCGCCTCACTTTCAACGAGGCGGTGGCAGAGGCTGTTGGGGTTGTTTCTTCGAGGGGTTTCAAAAGTGGTTCCAAAAGAAGGTACTATGTTGGAATGTGAGGGGTTTGGGGGATGTGGATAAGAGGAAGTTGTTGGGTAACAGGTTCAAAGAGTGGGGATGCGATGTGGTTCTTCTGCAGGAAACCAAGCTTGCTCTCTTGGACGAGGACGTTTGGCGCTCTTTTGTCGCGGGGGATCTTGATGAATTTTGTGCCTTGCCTGCCATCGGCCTTGCAGGTGGCTTGTTAATTGCCTGGAAGTCGTCGGTTTTCTCTCTCATTCGGCCGTGAAGGGTTGCCACTCTATTTCAGTTTCTTTATCTAGGAAGGAGGATTCTTCCACTGTGATCTTCTCCTGTGCGTACGGCCCTTGTTGTCATATTAAGAGGAGGGAACTTTGGGACGAACTTCGACGAATCAGTCAATCTTTTTCGGATTCTTCTTGGCTGATAGGGGGAGATTTTAATGTTACATTGCGTGCTTCTGATAGACCCCGGTCTAGGGGGGTGCGGATCCAGGTTCGGTTGACTTTGCGGATTTCATTACATCCCTGGCTCTGGAGGATTTGTGTGCTACGGACATTTCTTTCACTTGGAGGAGCTCTTCATCTAGATCTTGCATTGACAGGTTCATCGCTTCCGAGGCCTTTATGACGATGTTTCCCCTTGCTAATGTTCTCTCTCGCCCGCAACCTTTCTCGGACCACACTCCTATAGTTTGGGTCTCCGACCTGTCGTCTCCGTCTTTGGGTTTTGTTAGATATGAGAGATGTTGGTTGCTCGAGGATAACTTCCGGGATTTCGTGGCTGAGGTTTGGAAAAAGGATTGCGGTGGTCAGTCGGTTGTGGGCAGATTTGCTCAGAAATTAGTGCGCCTGCGGAAAAGTTTGGCCTCTTTTAAAAAAGCAACGCGGGAGGCGCGGGCGTCTGCCAGGAAGGATGCGGAGGTGATCGTTGTTGCTCTGGATGCCTTGGAGGGGGAGAGGGATCTCTGCTCCGAGGAATTATACTCCAGGTCGGCTGCCTTGGCTACGGTGGAGAGGGAGGACCGGAAGAGGGTGGCGGAATGGCGTCAGAGGGTGAAGATCAAGTGGATTAGAGAAGGGGATGCTAATTCCTCCTATTTCCATAGGGTAGCCAGTAACATGAGACGATCAAATTATATTCATTCCATTTCCTTTGGCGGCAGGGAGGTCGTGGGTGAGAGAGCTCTGGGGAGGGAGGTTGTCGCGTACTTCAGGGAGTTTTCATCTTTTCGTGCTCCTAATCGTTGGTTCTGGTCGGGGGAGGGCACTCCTCACCTCTCGCCCTTGCTCTGTGCCGAGTTGGTTAAGGAGGTCACCTTGGAGGAGGCCAAGAATGCGGTATGGGATCTCAACGGTGATGCCGCGCCAGGTCCGGACGGTTTCCCCATTGCGTTCTACAAGGACTTCTGGGAGTTGGTAGGAAAGGAGGTTTGGGAGGTTCTATTGGAATTTTGCAAAGGTAACGCAGGATTCGACCAAGTGAATAGGGCTATCATCGTCTTACTGCCTAAGATCTCCTCACCCCGCGCTATTGAAGACTTTCGCCCGATTGCGATTTCCAATGGCTTGTACCTGATCGTGGCAAAGGTTTTTGCACGTAGGCTCGCGCCGTTGCTTGACGATTTAATCTCGCCCTCGCAGGCGGCCTTCATCCGTGGTCGTCAAATTTCAGATGTTACGGCTCTGGCTTCAGAAATGTTGGAGAGCTGGTTGAGGAGAAGGAAACGCAGGGTATTGTGGAAAGTGGATTTTGCTAAAGCTTACGACTCGCTGGAATGGAACTTTCTTTGGATGGTCTTACGGGCTCGTGGGTTTCCTGCGCTATGGATCTCCTGGATGCGCAAGTGCATCTCTACTGTTTCATTCTCTATAATGATTAACGGACGCGTCGTTGGGGATCGGTTTCAGCCTAGAAGGGGCTTGCGGCAAGGCTGCCCCTTGGCCCCCTTGCTCTTTGTAATTGCGGTCGATGTGCTTCCCCGGATGGCGGCTCGTGTGGTGGATCGTGGCCTTTCCATGGGATTCTCTTGCGGCAACCGGATCGTCCCAACCCTCCAGTACGCTGACGACACTATTGTCTTCATCGAGGATGGCCTTGATGAGGTCAGGGGGATGGCGGCGACCTTGAAAATCTTTAGCGAGCTTTCGGGCCTTCTCATAAATCAGAGCAAATCCAAGGTTATTCCTTTCGTGTAGGATGCGGAGTCGTCGGAAGCTTGTGGTTTGATTCTGGGAACTCCCCCGTCCTCTCTACCGATCGACTATTTCGGGCTGCCCCTGGGGGCGGGGAGATCTAGGCTTCGTGATTGGCACAAGGTTGTTGAGAAGGCGGAAAGGAGGCTATCCGGGTGAAGCGCAACCATGCTCTCGCGGGGAGGACGACTCGTACTCATTAGGTCGGTTCTTGTTTCTATCCCTATTTACTATTTATCAAATTGGATTATGCTGGTGGGGGTTCGAAAGCGTCTTGAGGGTTTGATGCGAAGCTTCCTTTGGGGGAGAAGGGGACCCTCCTCGTGTGGTCCACATCTGGTGGACTGGGAGGAGGTGACTAAGAGGAAGTGCGATGGCAATCTTGGCATTCGGCGTCTTGATCAGGTCAATGACGCGTTACTTCTCAAGTGGATCAATAGGCTTTGGGGAAGTTCCAACAGTTTTTTCTCCTCCCTTTTGCGCGATTTGTTGTCTATTGGGGTGGAGATGTTGCGGGATTTGGACGATCGCCGTTCTCGAACCCCCTTCTGGCGTGGGATTTTATCGGTTAGTCGACGATATTCTCATCTCTTCGCTCCTGTTCTCGGGGATGGTAACTCCTTCATGTTCTGGCTGGACAATTGGGCTGGTGTTGCCCCTCTCGCTGCTACCTTCCCGCGCCTTTGTGCCTTGGCGCGTGACTCTCGTGCGACGGTGGCCTCCTCTTGGTCGGGGGATGGGTGGTTCCCATCCTTCGTTAGCAACTTCTCTGATCAACGATTCGATGAGCTTCTTGCTCTCCTGGAGCTGCTTAAGGATTCGCCCCGGCCTTCGGGTGGTCGGGATCACTGGGTTTGGCGTGATGGCGTCTTTTCCACGAGGCGGGCGCTCAGGGCTATCTCTCAGCAACCAATGTCGCACCAGGACCACATGTGCAGGGATCTCAGCTTTCTGTGGCGTCTGAATCTTCTGGAGAGGGTCGCATTTTTTCTTTGGTTGTTCCGCCGAGGAAGGATCTTAACTCGTGACCGCTACACCAGGCTTTTCGCTGATTTCACTTCGACGGGCTGTGTTCTTTGCGGCGGCGGTGTGGAGACCTTAGAACACCTTTTCTTCTTGTGCCCCGCCACTACTGCCATCTGGGTTGAGGCCCGCATATCTTGGATCAACACTTCGACTTCTGTGGCCTTCTGGGACTCTCTGAGGACAAATAAAGATAGGGTGCGCGGGGAACTCGTTGGTCTTTTCGCGTGCATTTGGGCGATTTGGCTGGGGCGTAACTCGACGATTTTTAGGGGACAAAGGTTCTACAAGGAGAATGTTCTGGCACATGCAGCTCTGCTTTCCCGTGACTGGTCGTTGATGTAGCTCGCTTTTTTGGGTTTTGGTGGGATCTCCTCGATCCCCTTCTTCTTTTCAACCTCCATTCTGTCACGTTGTACCTCTCTCTCTTTTGTTTCTACGCTTTCTTAATAAAAAGTTTGGGGCGAGCACCGCGTCGTGCCTCCCCCGAAATGTTGGATTTCAAAAAAAAGTACATTTAATATTCAATTAATATTGAATAAACTCAGAACAATGGGTAGATCACATATCGAAGCTCGTTCGGAAGCAATTGACCAAAGGTCGATCACATCGTAATGTGTGCCAACAAAATCATAAAACAAACCGAGACCACTAGAAAATCTGATTCAATAAAATAAGACCAACAAAATAGACCGTTTGTCGATCAGAGGTCGTTTGATAATTTAAAATCAGAAAATTTAATCCCAAACCAAGACCATATCTCCAAAATTTCAAGAATTCATCTTCGATACGATGCATATGAATATTATACTCATTTCAATCGTCATTCAGGTCAAAACGAGCTACTGTAAGTCAGAATCCGAGACTCGAGGTGCGAATGCGGGCGATTTTGGTATTCCAAATAAAAGAGAGAAATAAAGGTAAAAAATATTTTTTATTAAAAAATCCAACTGTACAGGATAGCAGTTGTTGTCCCCCTTCTTTTGGCTCTTCTATTCCTTTTCCACTTGGCTATTTCTTTCCTCCAAATGTCAATAAACAAAGCATCCTACCCCCTTCTTTATATCAACCCATCCTCCATTCTTTTCTTCTCATTCCCCCCTGAAGAAACCGTACCTTCCCAGCCCTTGAAGCCCTTTCTGCTGGAGCATTGATGCAGCTTGTTGCAGCTCCAGGACAGCAGCTCCTTGCTGCCATTCCCCAAGCCAAATGCTGCAGCTCAAGAGCTGCCAAGCAGCCCCCTGCTGGAGCTCCTCATTGTGCTCTTGAGCTGCTGCAAGGGCAGCCAATAACTGCTGGAAGCCTCAATTTCAGCCCCATTTTTCCCATTTATGCTGCTGTCCAGCAGTTATTTTAGTTGTTGCTGCATGCTAAATCAAATTTCAATTATCCTTCAAACTTAGAAGATCAAAGGTACAATTTTCCCCCTCCTCTTGTTGCATTCCATGTGTATGAAAAACCAATTTCAAAGTATATTATATTGCTTCTGAAACTAGATGAAAAGATAAGTTTTATATGGAACTGGTCAAAGTTTTGAATCAATGAAATAGTCTCTAACATAGGTTTGAGAAATATGTAAAGTGGGAGGTGTTTTTGCATGCAATTAAACTTAAATTCAGACATATGATTATTCTAGTTTGCATGCATAAAAGGTGAAGATTTTAGTGATGATTGCATGATCTAAATTTAGCCCATTGCTATATTTGATTTTATGATGAAATTGGGATAGAATTACATATAATTGGACCTAACTTCAAACCACTGCATATGCCCTAAATTTATGATGAAAAACTCTCCTGACTTGTCAGTTTCTTCTTTTACTGAACAGTCAAATGTTGAGGATGTTGAATCGAATGCGCCTTTGGTTGATTTATCGAGGATCTTTGGCGATCCGACTCAAAACACAACATAGTTAGTTTCCAGTGCAGCACAACCAAATCCACCTTTTGAATCACAGAACCAGATTCAGATATGGTGAAGCATGATTAGCTCGATGATACATCATAACCGAAGTTGAAGCCATTACCCCTACATTTAAGTACACCTACGATTTACTACAATTTTCATGCTTGAATATCTTCTGCATTTTCAGCACGATATACTACAATTTTCATGCTTGAATAAGAATATTTTGAGAATGAATTAACATGCAAATTGAGTTAAAATTTCAAACCAACAAGCTACAGACTTCCATGTTTGAAATATAATGAAATTTGAAGAATTTCGTATGAGATATGTGACCGTTCAAAAGTCACTAAAATTGTGAAATTATTACAATCCTATAACTCCTGATCTTAGAGTTTAAAGGTTGAAAAGTTGAACTTTTTAGCATACAAGTTGATTGAGAATATAACGATTAATCCAAGATCAATTCTAAGCTTTTAATCTAGGAATGAAATGTTGAGAAATTAAGTTTAGCATGCAAATTAATGACAACTTCAGACCAATTAGCTATTGATTTCATGTGGAGTGAGGAGAGATTTAGGGTGAGTTGTACGCAATTAAGTCAAGTTTTAAGAGCACTAATTAGTCACTAATCTCATGGTAAAAATTTAGAGATTTGAGGATAAATTAGGACACAAGTTGAGACAAATTTTAGATTTAAATGAGTAACATTTAAACTCATGAATAAATAAGAAAAACTTGAAATTTCGCATTTATCGAAACTTGAATCTAGATTTAATAAACAAGTTTCTAATCTCATGACTTGAAAAATGAGAACATTGGGGTATTTTCATACAAGGGACTTGTACAATTTAGATCAATAGTCACGCCACTGAATTACAAGTTAAATAAGAAAAGACGAATTTATGCATTGAATCGAACTTAGATCCATATCCAATGAATAGTTATTAATCTCGTGATTTCAGAAACGATAACATGTGATCATAAGGACCCATCATCTTCATAAATTAATCCTTTCTGTATACTCTACTAAGTATAGATCACTATTGACAAAATTATTAACAAAAGACATATATCTGTATAACCAATCACAGAAAGGATTGATAAAGGATGAGCATTCAAGTCAGTGATGGTGATTCAGTGATGACTGATAATTAAGAGTGCCAGTCATAGTGACCCTTACACCAGACGGTGCGAGGGTGCGGTGACCCTCAGCTGGGCAGGAGATAGGAAGCCCGGTTAGGGCAGCGGCCGCTTAGTGTGTGGGTCTCAAATCCCAATCTTTTCTCGGTTTTTCACGAGCGCTCACAGTTTTAGGTCTCTTTGGGATCCACAGGTTTTCCTTCTGACCAGTTCCGCTGACCTTGAATTCTTTAGGGTGCCAAGACTGGATGGCCCTCGATTTTAGTTTTTCGAGCTCGTTTGCTCGTACCAGTATGGCGGGTTTTTCTGGTGTGACTTGTTTCGGAAAGTCTCTCCCGCGTCTCAGGGGCGCAGTTTTGGAGTAGGCCTAGCCCTCCCCTGGACCGCACTTCCATTGGGTGGGCGAGACAGAAGGGACTCTTCGGAGGCTTCCTCATCGCTTGAGTTTTGGTTACTGTTCTTGAGAGCTTGGTTACAGATGAATTAGATACAGTTGATCTTGGTTACAGTTGAGTTGGATACAGTTGATTTTGGTTATAATTGATGTGACATCCGGATCCGAATAAACCCAAAACTGACCCAATTAAGGGTCTGCTTGATCAATTTATATTCAATTAATATTAAATAAACACATATCGATCCACTGATCACATATTGAAATTCGAGCAGTCGCAATCGACCAAAAATCGATCGCATCGTAATGCGTGCCATCGGAAAAGCCGCTACACAAGATTTGAAACTGCAAAACAAACCGAGATCACCTAAAAATCTGAATCGACGAAATAAGACCAACGAAATCGACAGTTCATCGATCAGAGGTCGATTGATATTTTAAAATCACAAAATTTAGTCACAAACCAAGACCGTATCTCGAGAATTTCGAAAATTCATACTCGATACAAAATATATGAATATTATACTCATATTGATCGCCATTCAGAGATGGTCAAAATGAGCTATTATGCATCGAAATCCAAGACTCGAGGCGTGAATATGGACGACTTTGATATCTCAAATAATTGAGAGAAAAAAGGGTTTTTTAAAAAATAATTTTTTTCCCTATTGTACTGTATAGCAGACAGCTGCACAGTACAGCAGCTCTAGTTTCCCTCCACTTGGCTATTTCCTTCTTCCATTTGGCAACACATTTTCCCCTCTCTTCTTATAAGTTTCACCATAAGATCCCCTTCTTTCCTTTTAGTTTTCCCAACACACCCCCCTCCACCATTGTTTCTCATCTTTGTTGCATCAGCAAGAGAGCAGCTACAGCTGCTCTTAGGGATCCCTGTTAGAGGTTGACCAGCAGTTGGAGCTGCTTCCCCAGCCTTCCTCTTTGTTGTTCTCAGCCAATCCAGGAGTTGTTGCTTCTCTTCTCCAAGGATCTACCGCATGCGTGTTCTTCTCCAAGTTTGGAGCAAATCCAAAAAGGTACAATCATATTTCCCTCCTCTTTGCCGACATGCATGTGCAATTCTTCCCTACTTTTTGTTGTCATTCATGGCATTAACTTCAAAAGAAAATAAGGTGCAAGCACAATCATGGATATAGTCATGCCAAGTAACCTTTGATTTGTGACAAGTTTATTTGCATCCATTTAGTTTTTTTTCTGTATTTTTTACCACAGTGTGAACTTACTCGGTTTGAATAGCAATGAGAAAGGGACTTGTCTTTTTCATCTGCTATTCTCTGCAAAATGATGGTAAAATGTTATTTTGGAATTTCGTAGACCTCCAGAGGTGCCCACTCGTATACACCAGCAAAGTACAATGATGATACACATTACAATCAATATGCCCAGTGTATGAGGCAACGAGCATGCATGGATGATGTACTTGCATTTTTCTCTTGCCTCAACAAATTATTGTTTACTTGTTAACTCATTGTAATGGAGTCAATTAGAGTTCAAGCACTTTTTCCACAGAGAAAACTGCATGCATGCATTGCTTAGCACAGAAAAATGGGCTTCTTGTGCTTTTAATGAATCTTTCATTGGACAGTATGGGCTATTGTCTTTTTCTTATTTTATCTTATTCTTAATATAGGTACCAGTACTCTCAGTAGTGTTTGATGCCAATATGGTAGTGCAACATGATTTCTGTTAGCATTATTTTGTTAAACTTTCAAGATTATGCTCTGTGCTCTAAGATTCCAGGTGGGATGATCATTGGTGCTGGAGCCAAGCCATGTTGCGTCAGTAAGCCTTGCTACAGTGCTAATTTTCGTTGAGCATCTCTCACTCTTAGTACACAGCTCCTTCTATATCAGATTATGTCGTATCTTTCTAGTATACAAGCTGTCAACAATCGGATCTCAAATACTCCATCCGTAACATATAAGCTCGTATTAAAGTCTATCCATCCCCTTGATTCTCTAATAAAATATTTTTTTTTAAAGATGGGCAGTTACTGTATTTATAGTAGCATACCAATATCATCCCCACAAAACAATATATAAACATCCACAGAAGGAACTAATGGCTGTCAGCACATGTGAATTGGTTATAGGAGAAATCACACGGTGCATGTGCTATGTTGAGGATCTTTTACAAAAGAGTGGCAACACCTTTACTCCCATCTGAAAGCACGTACCACCCACTTTTATCCCTATAGTTGTAACCAACCTCTTGCTCCAATCATATAAAATATGGAGGTATGAATAAATAATCAATGAACATATGTGGTTAATAAGAATTAGTGACGCTTGATAATAGTGCCAGTCACGGTGACCCTTACACCTGACTGTGCGAGGGTGCGGTGATCCTCAGCTAGGCAGAGGATAGGAAGTCCAGTTAGGGCAGCAGCCGCCAAATGCGCGAGTCTACGATCCCAGTCCTTACGATTTTACACGAGCTCGCAGTATTTTTACGCTTCGTTGGGATCCATATTTTTGACAAATTCCGATGACCCTCTGTTTTTAGAGTTCCAAGGCTGGATGCCTTCGGTTTTAGTTTTCTTACGGGCTCGTTTGCCCGTACCGGTCGAGCCAGTTTTTAGAGTGACTTTTCCCAAGAGTCTCTCACACGTCTCAGGGGTGTAGTTTTCGAGTAGGCTTAGCCCTCTACTGGAGGGCACTTCCACTTAGAGGGCGAGACGGAAGAGTCTCTTAGGAGACTTCCACACCGCTTGAGTTTTGGTTACCGTTCCGCCAATAGGCATGACGATGTGTTACAGCTGAGATTGGTTACAATTGAGCTTAAGGAAGAAATCATCAATAATCATCAACCTTTGACATTTAAATTAGAATTTAGATTTACTACTACAAATGTTAGGAAAATCTAGGGGACGTGTTGAGAATTTAATTAGGATACATTATACCCCACCGCATGCCTAAGAAGGTACCCCAACCCTAAGATTTTCTTCACGCCTTAGAATCATAGTGTGAGGTGACACTCATACCAAGACCAAATATCCACTAGACTTGAGAAATTAAATAGAAATCAAGATCATATCAAAGACTCATTATCCTCAATACCAAGATCCATCAACATGATCTATAAGTGATAAAAAGATAATAACCTACTTATAGGTCATTAAAAATAAATATGAAACGTTATATATAGAAAGTTATTGGTGATAGGTAATCAGAGGTTTATATACATAATAGCTTGAAAATCCATTTTTATGCAAGTAGTTGGTTAAATTTAAATTTCAATATCTACTTGTTTTCTTTTGAAACCACTGAATTACATGTTATTTTCTTATATATATGCTGGATTGTATACAATAATTGTTGACATTTTATAGTTTCCTATCATGCTTGGCAGGCAAAGCACCTACATCGCAGTAGACTGGCTGATGATACCGAGCATCTGTTGTTATATTCAGCAGTACATATGTTGTTTTTGTTCAGATAATGTAAATGCCTTTTTTCTCTTATATACTTCTGGGATGCATGTATTTATTGCAGTTTTCTTTTGTTACATATTATATGGAAATCAATGAAATGTGAATTGGTGACACTTGCTGTTATTTTTGTGGCAGATTGTTACATTATGAATGTCATTTCGAAATGCGGAAAATTTTCCCTAAATTTCAAAAACCCTAATGCAATCGGTAGCGAATGCATTGATGTAAGTGATGTGTAAATGGATAACCCGGATCCGCGGGCGGGATTTCATAGTTGAGTAGGTTACAATTGAGCTTGATTTCAGGTGAGCTAGTTACTGTTCCACGAGTAGGTCCTTGCAAAGAGAAAAGATTATATTATGAAAATCATCCTTATCAGATTAAGAGATTACCACGATTGTCAGAGAAGCTAGTGGACGTGTTGGGAACTTAGTTAAGATGCATTACACCACACCACATGACTACGGAGCCCCCCCCCCACCCTAAGGCTTCCTTATTGCCTTAGAGCCATAGTGTGAGGTCTCACCCAGACCAAGACCACAGGCTATCCACTGAGCTTGAGAAATTTAACAAGAAAATAATCTGAACACGAGATACATCATTTATACTTATCCACATGACTCATAAACATCGGAAAGAGATCTAGAACACCTCGATCATAATAAGCATTTTATAAATTAAAGAATCTGAAATAGGATGGGAAAGAATGGAAATCCTATATGGTTCTATACTGGAGACTTCTGTTGTTAGATGGAGCTCGTAGACGTGTTGGGAACTTAGTTAAGATGCATTATACTCTACCGCATGCCTGCAGAGGCCCCCCAACCCTGAGGCGTCCCTCACGCCTTACAGTCATAGTGTGAGATCACACTCAAATCAAGATCACAGACTATCCACTGGGCTTGATAATTTGACAAAGACAAAGATCAAAATAGGAGACTCATCATCTACAATACAAAGATCCATCAATATGAATTATAAATAAATAATAATAAGGTGATAGCGTGATTATGAACCATATAAGCAATATGGAAAAATGTTAAATATGGGTAAATGGGGTAGGATGAGTAAGTCAGGAGATTTACACACAGAACAAACTTGAAAACCAGTTTCTATGCAAGTAACTCGTTAAATCTAATTGTCAATCCCTATATACTTGCTTTCTTTTGGAGCCACTAAATTACCTTTTTTTATCAATTGGATGTGTTCAACTTTTGTTAAAGTTCTTTTCTCCCTAATGCATGGATTGTAGGATAAGTACATGCATCATAGTAGTCCAACAGCTGAACCTGAGCTTCCGCAGTTACTCTAGAGAGGTACTCATGTTATAGTTTTTGTTTAGGATATTATAAATATTTTTCTTTCTCTTATGTTACAAATTGGGATACATGTGCATAATGCAGTTCTTTTGTTACATGCTAATTTTTATGAAAATTAATGCAATATAAATTGGTGACACATTTTTATCCTAAATTTCAATAATCTAATGTAATCTCTAGCGAACATGATAATACAAGAGTTGATAAACGGGTACCCCGGATCCACGGTCGTCACACCCTCTGGCACCACTATTCTTTGTCCTTGTTGCAGATATGCTTGCCAATATGACTATGTAGGTGACTCAAAGAAGTAGAGCCTCGAGTTTTACGAGAGGAGATATCTCTATCCTTCTTTTGCAGTACGCAGATGATACCATTTTTATTGAGGGGGGATGTGTGGAGGTCAAAGCTATGAGCACAATGTTGGATATATTTGTGGAGTACTCTGACATGGCGGTGAATACAGCAAAGTCTACCTTTGTGCCCTTTGGATTTCCCGATGCTGAGATTGAGGAATGTGACGGGATCATTGACACCCATGTGGGTCCTTACCCTTGATTACCTTGGCATTCCCTTCACTTGCGGAAGATTGACGCAATCAGACTGGACTCCGATCATTGAGAGGCTTGAGCGCAAGCTGGCCAAATGGAAGGCCTCATGTCTTTCTCATGAAGGGAGACTTGTTTTATAGAAGGCAGTCCTAGAAGCCATCCACATCTTTCATCTCAGCTAGTAACCTCCCTAAGGGCATATGCAACAGCATAGAGGATTGCATGCTACGTTTTTTATGGAGATCGAATAACGGACAGTCAAAAGGAATACATTTGGTGAATTGGGAGTTGGTCACCTTACCGCAGGATCGTGGAAAGCTTGGAGTTCTCAGACTAGAGGAGATGAACAAGGCACTGTTGCTCAAGTGGGTCGCATGGTTGTGAGGTAAGGGGGAGACCTCCTGATATGTCTGGCAGCTGGGGATGAAGTATCCTGATAGTTCACCCCATATGTCTGGGTGAAACCACGTGCCACAAGTCTCGCCTTATAGCGATCCACACTTTCATAATGAACACCCATTTACATCCCACAACATGTGCGCCAACTGGAGTAGAAACAAGATTCCACACACCACGTGACTGTAACGCAACCATCTCCTCCTCTATGGCTAATCTCCACTGACTATCCTGAAGAGCCTCCTGATATTTCCTTTTATCTCCACGGCTGATAGTGCCAAGGTAAACCTCCAGAAATCCTCTGCAGTCTGCTCAAGGAAACCGAGGTTACAAGAGGATAAGTAGCACACATGCGTTTCTGCTTACGCAGAGCAATCGACACATCGAGATCATATGCCAAGGGCACCTGCTCATCATGTATGGAATCATGCTGCAAAGATAACTCAGTAGTGCCATCAGTAGAAACAATATGCTCATTACATACCTGAGGCGTGTTGGATGATGGGCAAGGCCTGTAAGCAGGACAACCGAGCAAGACCTACGAGTAAAAACACGTGGCAAAAACTGAGTCATTGTACAAGCTGGAGCCAAAGGAGCAGGTGTAGAGGTAGGAGTACGTGTAGGTGGTGGCGGTTGTGGTTGAGGTGGTGATGGTAGAGCAGGAATAGAGGGAGGTGGTGGTACGACAGTAAGAGGAGGAGGCATGTAGATCTCATCGTCAAAGTCGGACGGGGCTAAGATTCCTACTCGTGTCCTTTGCGCGGAAGACCTTTGCGCGGACATGAAAGTGATTTGGGCAGCCAAGATTCCTACTCGTGTCAAGGTCTTCCTTTGGTGCTTTAGGAGAAACCGTCAGTGTGATAAGATGAGGAGGGGGAGGATTCGGGTGTGCCAGACCTACAATGTGACAGATGCAGGGAACAGGCGGAGGACGTGGATCACATCTTCTTTGGTTGCAGGACATCGACACAGGTTTGGGATGTTTTGGAGATTTCGTGGGTCCAGGCATCCGGTCTGAGTCCTTTCTGGAGGTCTATCCGTTTGGTGGGGCTTGGGTCCTCTGGGGATGTGTCCAGGCCATTCGCCGTTCTGTGGGCTATCTGGCTTGGCAGGAATGACCGTACTTTCAAGGGGCAGCATTTCTACTGGGAAAATGTTGTTGCTCACTGTAATGTTGTGTATAATTTATGGATTTCTAACTGATGTACCTTTTGTTACTTAATGAATATTTTGGTATGGTGACTCCCACCTCGGGAGGGCTCCCCCTTTTTTCTAGTCAAAAACAAAAAAGTCGGACGGGGCTAGTCTGTCTCTTGTAGGAGAAAAATACATGACAGACTCAGAAAGTAACATCAGCATTGACAAAGTATTTCCGCTTGAGCGGATCAAAACAACGATACCCCTTCTGGATACGAGAGTAGCCGACAAAAATGCACTTGACAGCTCTGGAAGAGAGCTTGTCACGACCTGGAAAGGCATCATGCATAAAAGCAACGGAATCGAACACACGAGGTGTAAGAGAAAAAGTTCCTTCTCGGGAAACGCAATCGAGAAAGGAATCTTCTCTCCTAACATAGATAAAGGCATGCGGTTCACCAGATAGCAAGCTGTGAGGACAGCATCTCCCCAGTAGACATCAGGAGCACGACTTTGTATCAACAATGTTCGGGTCGTATCAAGTAACAGTGTTTGCGCTCAGCAACACCGTTCTGCTTGGATGTATAGGCACATGAGGTCTGGTGAATAATTCTAAGAGATCTGAGAAATTTAGAAAGCCGTAAGGTGCAAAACTCTAAAGCATTATCAGAACGGATATATTTGACATTGACAGAAAAAATATTCTTTATCTCATTAATAAAAGATTTGATCACAGATCCAGCCTCAGTCTTATTCTTCAATAAAAAGACCCAGGAAAGTCTAGAAAAATCATCGACATCAACAAGATAAAAACGATGACCCTAGTGATCGGGAACACGACTCGGACCCCAGATATCTGAATGAAGGAGATCAAATAACTGAGAACTGCTCCGACTCTGACGGGATGGAAAGGATGAATGGTGATGCTTCCCAAGCTGGCATGCCTCACACTGGAAGGAGGATCTCGTAGAAATCTGACAGAGAACATGGCATAGCTTCTGCAAAGGAGGGTAACCAAAACGAAGGTGCCGCAGATATGGTGACATGGGGTATAGTAGAAGCGCCAACATGAGGAGGTTGGACCAGTCTGTAGAGTCCCCGCTGCCCACATCCAATCACTTCACACCCATGATGACGACAAAGTTTGAGATCCAAAAGTTCGATCAAAATGCCAATTTTGACATGTGGAATGTCAAGCTACAATTGATACTCATTTAACAATGCGTCACAAATGCGCTAAGAGGTATGGAGAAGATGCATGTGCCATCGACTCAATACGAGAAGGAAGATATGGATGCAAAGGCGAGGGCAAGCATAGTGTTGTTTGCCGAATGATGTTCTTTGCGAATTCATGAAAGAGACCTTTGCAACAATTGCATGGCTGAAGCTTGACCATTTATACATGATAACAACCATCGCCAATAGTCTACATCTCAAGCAATGCTTCTGTATTTTTGTTTTGAGGGGATCCAGGTAAATCATTTTCTATATGGTTTGTTCGTGGATTGATTGAGTGCTTGGACCGTTCCTCGACATCTTCAAGCCTGTATGCAGTTACACCACAGATGACATAGGTTGGTTGAGACCAAAGCTTCCAGACTGGTAACATCAAAGCACTAATCTATTTTTCATAGAACAATTTGTACAAGCCCACGCAAATAGCAATTAGAGACATTCTTGAGAAGAAAAGAGCTACAAGCAAAAGAGAACTGGATCATGCATACATGGATGATGGAGATGTCATCATACTCACCTTAACAGTATCACAATAAACAGAAAAAACACAGTTGCACAAGAATCATGTCTTAGCATATTCAGAAAAGATCCAGTTCAAGGCATATCAAACTGCAAGTAAACCTAATATTCAGTTGCAGCGTACTCTTGAGAAAGACGTTGATAAAGCAACAACTAAAGCAATAGTGAAGAGAAAAACATGTATAAACAAAGTAGTCAGTATATAAAGTGGGCAACACAAAAGCACATAAAAGAAAGTACAAGAATTATGGTTTTGATTGCAACTTCATTTTACAAACTGTAAATGCATGCCCTACAAAAAAATAAGAAACCAAGCAACCTGGAGTCAACGCGTGTTAAAATAAGAAATCTGTCTGCCTTCAGTGTGTTACCAAAGCTAATTCCAGTTGGCACACTACGATTCTCCATACGGCAAGCCAAATTATAAAATATAATAAAAAGGATTTGAAACGCCACCATATTATGTAACAGCAAAAAGGTAACGCAGCATAAACACACCTGCAAGGATAATATTCCTTTGCTCCGCAAAATTTTTCAAAATCCAATTCAGGCCTTCAAGCTGATAATCATACAGAATGCCACCCGATAGATAATCAGGTGACTCCACAAAATGGTAGTTTCTAGACCTGTCAAAATGACCCTCGGTTCTTTGAGCAGCCCTCACATGCCTCTGAATGAACCTGTGAACTTCAACAAAAAGCTCGTCTGTCCAAGATGATTCCCATGTCACATCACAGTAATCAAGACCCACCCATTTCACCAGAAATTCATAATCTCCATTGAGTTTATTGAAACCAGATGTATTAAAGATGTCGATGGAGTAACCATCACATCCCTTCCTTCTACATGCAATGACACGGTCGATGTGAAACCACTCTGGCTTTCTATGATCTATTTCAGCAGCTTCCTCCAGAATTCTGAATAAAAGAAACCACAGAATTGAACTGCCAACACCATCATATCTTAAACAATATTCAAATCATATATTAAACACAAAATCTACAAATCTACAATGGGAAAGCCAGCCAATCGTCCCACCCGAAGACATTACAAGCACACATTTCTTTTTGAGGCTCAAAAAAGGGGGAGACACTCAACGGTGTTCGCCCTAGTATATTAAAAAACTAAAAAAAGAATATTCCAGAGAAGGGGAAGAAATAAATACAGTACAGCACACTTCCAAAAAAACGAAAAGACAACAGTAAACCACCACCCCCAAAAACAGACCACGGCCTACACCGCACACCAGTCATCCAGAAGACGCGAACACTGGATACGAACGTTATCCCGGTAAAATCGTTGGCCTAAGAAAAGGGCCTCATTCCTTCCCAACCAAATGCACCACAACCTTGCAATCGGGGCCAAGATGTCCCTCCTAGCCCTGTTCCTGTTGCACACCAATACTTCGCAGAAAGCAGAGAGGTCATCCGATCTCACCCAATACAGATCATCCCAAATCCCTCAGACCATGTGGCAGCCGAAGAATAAGTGATCAATTGTTTCCACATCTGAATCACAAAGGACACAATTAGTAACGACGTTAGCCATGAATCTAGCGCAGCGATCGCGCGTTAACAACCTCTTTCTGCGCAGAAGCCAAAGGAAGAAGCCAATGCGCTCCGGAAGCCTCATACTCCAAAAAAAACAACAATCGCGCACGAGGAGATCGGCCCTGACCGGTGGGGGCGGAGCCAACGCCCGATACGCTTTCCTCGTGGAGAAGGTGCCGTCCTTCCAAGTCCAGTGATCCTGCCCATCATTAGGCCGATCAGTGTCACAGATGGCGTCCATAAGAGAAAGAAAATCATCAAGCTGCTGGTCCGAGAAATTCGCGAGAAAACTCAGACACCAGCAGCCATCCAGCCAACAGGAAGCAACCGAAGCATCTTTGTCAGCCGCCAATGCAAACAACCTGGGGAAGCGCTCCTTCAAAGAACCCCTTCCCGACCAATCGTCAACCCAAAATTTAAAAGAGTCCCCCTTCCCCAGCACCGGCCTAAAGAGCGAAACATTCCTAGCGAAAGCTCCATCACACTACGCCAAAACGGAGAATGGCGACCGATCTCACCCCCCCCCCCCGCACCATCCCCAACCTCACTTCACCCAGGAACTCCCTCAGAACTGCAATGAAGAAGTTATCACCCTGACCCCAAATTCTGCTCACCCACTTGAGAAGAAGAGCATCGTTAACCACCTCCAGCCTTCGCACACCCAGGCCACCTTCCCGCTTGGCCCTAGTAACCTCATCCCAGGCCACAAGATGCACCCCCCTTCCTCCCTCCCCCTTCCTTCCCCACAAAAACCGGCGCATACAATGCTCAAGTCGCAGACGAATCCCCATCGGCATGCGACGAATCGAGAGGAAGAAAATCGGAATCGAGGAAAGCACCGCCTTGAGAAGAACAAGGCGACCCCCTCTAGATAGCAGCGCCGCGCGCCAGCCAGCAAGGCGCAATTCCACTCTCTCAACCACCAAGCGCCAATCCCAAAGCCTGACCTGGCCCACCACCAGTGGCAAGCCAAGGTAATCAAAAGGAAGCTCACCCGGAGGAGACCCCAGCAGCCGGCCGCATTCCACTGCCTCCGCCTGCGACATCCCAAAGGGGATCACCTTCTGAACAAATCAAGAGTGACCGCCATACCGGAGACCTCAGAAGGGTCGCCCTCGATGAAGCAAATAGTATCATCCGCGAATTGGATTAAGGGCACACATTTCTGGCCAGACATTACATTACATGCACACATTTTACAGAAGAATTCTTCAGAAAACCAACATGAAAGATTTGTATCCATCTTTCAAGTCCCAAAATGTCATTTTTCCCATCTTCACCACAAATAGTCTTGTAAACAAGTATTGTATATAAAATTGTGGTCAGATGATATTATCTCTGATGTTATGGATATTCGTAAAAAATATTATTTCTAAATTTAGGTATTCCAAAACTCGAACTTTTTTAGGGAAAGATGGCGAGATCCTAATGTGGGACTTACCACAAAATTTGTATTAAAATATTAAATATTGAAAAGATCGCACACGTAAATAGTCCGAAATAAAGCCCCTGAAGTAACCAAGTGCATTTTCAACATAGAAGTGTCGACCTTAAGATATGTTCATTCCTAGCACACCATAGCGCATGGGAAGCATCCGTCTGTGAGTTTCCTCATACCAACGTATTTGAGCTCTAGAAAGAGGTGTCATTATCTGTCCTGAGCCAATGAATACCAGCCCCTTCCCACACCAGAGTCGAGGTTATACGTTAAAAAAATAAGTGCTCCACATGTTCCTCACCGCACCTTCCATATATAAGGTCCCCTGTGTGAAAAAATGTGTCTCGCACCTTGGTAAGCAGATGACCATGCCTAGAAAGCCATGGAAAAACTCTGATCCTTTGCGGAATTTTGCATCTTCAACTAATCATGTAGTCACGGTGCAGTCATTCTGGAACATGTTATGGTTTCGGGCGAAAAAAGGCATGCTTTTTTTATCGAGAAATTGCCAATAGTTCAAACAAATCGATCTCTACCACTTGTGAGACCCTCAACATCAGCAAAGTCGCCAAGCAGAGCAACATATTCATTAAATCTTTTTTCCGAGAAGCCAGCAGAAAAACAAGGACTCCAAGCTCCCATCATCCACACCTAATGCACAGGGCATCCTGATTCTCAGCAAATGCAAAACGACATGGGTAACAATCTCTCAAAGTTCCCATCCTCATCCAGTTGTCCCACCAAATCAAAAGGTCGCACTGCTACCCACCACCAAACATAGTGCCTCCCCCCAACTAGGGAAGGATCTGCATGATGCCCAACCAAAGTGAGGAGGGATACGAAACAAGAGATGTAACCAGGGAGCCACGAACGCCATAAATGTTTCGTATCAATCTACATACCAAATCCTCCATCTCACCCCAGAATCTAAGTACCAATTTGGTCAGAAGGGCCTTATTCATGTAATAAAGCTTCAAGATCCCTAAACCATCGTTCTTGCTTTTGTGTGTCACCGCCTACCAATCACTGAGATGAATTTCCGCTTGTTCTTGCCTATCATCTGACCAAAAGAAGCACATCATCAAATCATCAATCTTCACTTGCGCCCCACTGGAAGTAATATGTTGGAGCAAAAAAATAGGAATTACGAACAGGGCTTGTTTGAGTAATACCAACATTCCACCACTAGAGAACATTCTCACCTTCCAACCTGCCAACTTGCTTTCCAATCTATCAAGGATCACCTTCCAATTCGTTGAACAAAGGCGGCATGCAACAAATGAAAGACCTAGGTAGGTGACGAGTAGGGTCCCACTCGGACAATGTAGATTAGTGCAAATCTCATGTATCTCCTCTAGGATGAGTTCGAAAGGGACGAAATTGGAGTTCTCTCTATTGAGCTTATGACTCGAAATGTCACCAAAGATATCCATAATACGGGACTCCCTCCATACATGCTCCAACCCCACTAATGAAGATCATAGTGTCGTTTGCATACTAAAGAATCTATATAGATATATCAACATTAAGATATCATGTATGCATTCCTCCATCCGTAGCCAACCTCATAATAACTGCCAAGGCATCAGTCGCAATCACAAACAAAGGTGGTCAATGGACACCCATGCTGCACCTCGCATAGTGGTTGAAAGAAACCTCTTTCCAGACGGCCATTCACCATAACTGCATAAGAAGCCATCTTAATGCGCCTCTTCATCCATGCGAACCATACATCCGAAAATCCTCTCCTTTCATAAGACGCTCAGAGAAAACACCGATCTGCACAGTCATATGCTTTGGAGAGACCCACCTTCCACAGCAACCCTTTCACTTGATTCCTCTTCTAATCGTGCATCATCTCGGAATCGAGCATCGAACCATCAACCATGAACCTCTTAGGGACAAATGCAGATTGCTTTAGTGAAATGATATCATTTAGAACACCATACAAGTGGTTTTAGCAAGTACCTTAGCAATGATAAGGTAGATCCCATTGGAAAGAAGGGGCCTGGCTGAAATCTCCCTATTTGGTAGCAAAAATAATAGTGCTTTATTCAAATGCTTGAAGCATTGATTGCCCTCCCTGAATTGTTGCAAAACACAACAATGTCTTCCTTGACTATCTCCAAGAATATCCTGTAGAAAACTGTAGATATATTATTATGTCTTTGGGCTTTTTCATATTTACATTATTTATTATGTCTTATGCAATTTATCCATGGACTTCTCCTCCGTATAAGAGAGCCCTACGGTTCTTTGAAATAAAATTCGATCGTTTTTCCCAACATGATATCAGAGCGGCGATCCTAGACCGAAGCTCTCATGCCCCACCAAAACCCTAGGCCCACAACTAAGCCCGCGTCGTCGCCGCCTCTCCAGCGGCTATGTTGTCGTCCCCCTATCTAGCGATTAATGCCGTCGCCTATTCGTCTGTGGTTGTTGATTTAGCCATCGAATCTCCTTCTTCAAGCAGCTATTGTCGCATCTTCTTCCGAGTAAGTGATGCGTTTTGTAGCAAAGGCCGTTGATGGGACTGGTTGCATCCTAAGTCTATACGTACAACCGCTTCCCCATATGTCTGTACAAATGAATCTTCTTTTGGGTGTGCAAACCCTAATTTTGCTCAATCTGGCAGTATGTCAAAAAACAAGGTTGACAATCCTGCCACATGTGCTTTTCAAAGTCCAGCGCAGATAGTCAAGATTGATGGGCCAAATTATGAATTATGGGCTATGCAGTTCATGAGCCTCATACAGTCTACAGGTAAGAAATATATTCTTACCGAGGAGGATCCGACAGAGAAAACGGGGGTGAACACCTCATGGGAGGCGGACGATGCTTATGCACGTGTTTGGTTATCTGGTACATCAACGATACAGATCATCAACGATGTTTTACATTAGCCCGCGCCAAGGCGATGTGGGACATCCCCACAGCCATCTATTCTCAAGTGAGGAATAAGACAAAAATCCTACAATTACAGCATGACATTTTCATAGTCAAACAAAATGGGTGCCCTCTTCATTCTTTATACACATCTCTACACGGCATGTTCGAGAAGCTCCACAATTTTATGCTTCTTGATGCTACCCCTGATCGGTAGAACGTATACAAGAACGCCACTATGGTTGGCATATTTCTAGCAGCACTTGATCCAGAGTATGATGTTGCTCGCTCACAGATACTTAAGGATGCTGCCCTTGGAGGAGGCTTACCGCAGACTCAACAGGATCACTATCCCATTGTCTATCTCTAACTAGACCTCTCTTATGTGATGAACGCCTCCCATGGTAGGGGAGGCTCTTCTCAGTTTTGTGGTCGCGGATCTCATGGTAGAGAAGGTCGTATCGTCAGTCGTGCACATATTATCACCATCAGATACTCAAATTATACATGCTACTCCAAACATGGCTTTCTCGCATCCGCCCGTGTAGCTAAACAGGCCGATCCCCCTGTTGCTCCTACATCTGATCAAAGGTTTGATGACTTGGTGGCTCGACTACAAGAGATTATGCCCCCATACGGTTCTCATGCTTCCTCGCCGACCTCAGGAGGCCATTCAGATGTTGCAATCTCTACTTCTGCCAGTACCTCATGCAGCAACTATGTTCTTACCAGTTGTCATAGAACCGATATTACAGAATGGATTATTGATTCTGGGGTGTCCCATCACATGTGTGGAGACAGGAGTCAGTTTACTAAGTACAGACAGGTTCCCCTGCCAGATCAGTTATCATAACCGATGGGACTCATTCTCCAGTTGTAGGATAGGGGGGATCAGTTTAACGCCTTCGATGCATCTACAGAATGTGTTGCATGCTCCAGATTTTTCTATGAATTTATTGTCTACTAGTCAAATTACGAAGGATTTGCATTAAACTATTTTTTATCCATCTTCCCTTGTATTTCAGAACATTCTTACAGGCAGGATGATTGGTTGTGCCCATAAGCAGAGAGGTATCTATCGAATGGTTTGTACTCCATATGTCGGGCTATATTATAATACTACAGTATCAATCTCCCCATTTATGTGGTACATGTGCTTTGGTCGCCTTCCTCTTCAGAAGATGTGTCATTTCTTCCTCAAATCTCACCTCGTTCGTCCTTCCAGTGCGAGGTGTGTCAGTTAGGAAAGCGTCATCGGTCTGCTTTTCCTAGTCATCGGGGTCAGAGTAATAGCTCCCTTTTTAAGTTGATTCATGTAGACATTTGGGATTCGAGCCGTGTACCCAATCACCAAGGACACTGATTTTATCTAATGGTTGTAGATGATATAATTTCTCTCATTTATCGTGGGTTTTCTTATTAAAGAATAAATCTGAGGCTGGGAATGTGAAATATCTTTTATCAATGAAGTAAAGAATTTTTTTCTCTACAATCAAATTAGTGCGAACTGAAAATGCATTAGAATTTTGTACTCTTGCACTCTCAGTTCTTCTCATCTCATGGTATTGTTCATCAAACTTCATGTGACTACACATCTCAAAAAATGGTGTTGCAAAATGTAAGCATCGTCACTTACTTGATGTAACCCGAACCCTTGTCATTCAGAGTCCCGATCCACATTCGTTCTGAGGTGTTGCGGTTCGTATTGCTTGTTATCTAGTGAATCGTGTGTCCTCATCTATACTTGGTGAGAAAAATCCTTTATCATGTGCCTTTCCCGAGAAGGATTTGTTCTCACTCATCCCTCGTGTATTTGGCTCAGTTGCCTTTGCACATCAGTTGTCTCCTGGTTTGGACAAGCTCTCTCCTAGAGCTGTCAAATGTGTTTTATTGGATACTCCAGGATGCAGAAGGGATATAAAGGCAATGATTCATAGCCCAGGAAATATTATGTCAGTACTGATGTCACTTTTTTCGAGTCAATGATGTATTTTTCCCCTACAGAAGATAGGTTGACTTCATCTAGTTCAAACAATGAGGTCTACATGCCACCTCTTCCTACAAGCCCATCACCACCTCTTGTTGTGCCCGTTGCCCCACCTACACCACCTCTACCACCTCCTCCTGCACCACCACCACCCACTACCCTTGCTCCACCCTTACCACGTTTATATACCCGTCGGCCAGCTTCAGCTCATGGTCCTCACCCGTCATCCAGCACGCCTTAGGTTTGTTCCAAAAACATTTTTTCTACTATGGATCTGGAGATGTGTCTGAGCAAGAACCTTTCCAGGAGGTTGGCATACAGATTGAGGAGATCCCCAATGCCATGGATGTACTTATTGCACTTCGGAAGCAGAGGTGTATGTGTGCATCGTATCCTCTCGCTTCCCATGTTTCTTTTGACCGCCTAGCAAGGGATTTCAGGAGGTTTGCAATTGATCTACCTATCATGGAGATTCCACGGACTTACCATGAGTTCTTTTTTTAGAAAACTTACCATGAGTTCTTTAGAGATAGTAGGTGGTGTTTTGCCATGAAAGAGGAGATGGTCACGCTACAATCATGTGGCACCTGGAGCTTGGTCCATGCTCCTTCTGGAGCGTCTATTGTTAGTTATAAGTGGGTGTTTACTGTCAAGCACCATGCTGATGGAAGTATTTATCGTTACAAGGCCAGATTAGTTGCATGTGGGTTCACTCAAACCTATGGGGTGGACTATCTTAACACATTCTCTCTAGTTGCTCGCCACTCCACACTTCGAGCTCTCTTTGTTGTAGATGTAGTACATGATTGGCCTTTATTTTAGCTTGATGTCAAAATTGCATTTTTGTTCGGTGATCTCCTGGAAGAAGTCCACATCAAGGCCTAAAATATCAATTTCGGTCACCATTTCGGTGACCGGTCGAAACGGAATTTCGGTGGAATTTCGTTCGAAATTCGATCGAAATTTCAGTCATTTCGATCATTTTTTGTACTAGGACGCCCGTATTTCGGTCATTTCGGCTATTTCGGTCGAATTTTGATTTCGACAGGATATCGATATTCGACAAAAATTCGACCGAATTTTGCTGAAATTTGAGGCCATGGTCTACATGCAGCACCCTCTGGCTTTGTTGTTGAGAGAGAGTGTCAACATGTTTGTAGACTTCACAAGGGCATCTATGGCCTTAAGCATAGTGCAAGGTCCTGATTCCAGAAGCTCTTGGACATGATTGAGAAGCAGGGATTCAAGAGATCAAATGCATACCATTCGTTGTTTGTTTAGAGGGCACACAAAGGTACGGTCACTACCACAGACGGCGATGAGATGATATCTTGAGCAGTTACTCATTTTGGACCTTTGATGTAAATTACGGTCTATGTTGATGATATCCTTGTTACAAGAGATAATGTACAGGGGATCAAAAAGGCACAAGAATTTCATGGTCAACAGTTTGTCACCAAAGATCTTGGCACTCTACAGTAATTATGGGTTAAAGTTTGCCACAAATCAGTAGGGCCTTGTGATGACCCCAAAAAAAGTAGGGTTTTTATCAGTTGTGCCCTCTGAGATATTGCAATATCAGTTATGCCCCTCTCTTTTGGGAATATCAGTTGTACCCCCGACTTATTGTCGTTCTATCACTTGTGCCCCTCGGGTCAGTTGCCATCACTCCCCAACGCAAACGGACATTAACTTCGGGGACACGGCAGGAATTAAATTTAAAAAAGGGTAAATTACAAAAAAGGGCATCAACTATGCTTCAATTCTCAATTAAGGGACTCATTTTTCAATTGTAACAAAGAGGGGTCTGATCTTATGTTTTTGTCTCAAATAAAGGGCTCTATAAGCTTCAACGACCCTTATATGTCGACGTTAAACCCTTAAGTTGACGGCTCAGGCCCTTATTTGTTACAGTTGAAAAATGAGGCCTCTAATTGAGAATTGAGGTATAGTTGGCGCCCCTTTTTGTAATTTACCCTTTAAAAAAGGACTGAAAAGTCATCGTCTTCTTGCCCTCCGCCCAGCTCCTCCCACTCTGTCGTCGTTCCTCCCATACGCCCAGCTCCTCCGCCACACTCCTCTCCCTCTGCCCAGCTCCACTCTCTCCGCACAACTCCTCCGCCCAGCCCCTCTCCCTCCGCCCGGCTCCTCCCGCTCCAACCCTGCTCCTCCCCATATGCCTCGGTCCTATCCCTCCGCCCCTCTCCCTCCGCCCAGCTCCTCCCCCTCCGCCTGACTTCTCCCCCTCCGCCCAACTCCTCCCACTTCGCACAGCTCCTCCTCCCGACTCCTCCCTCCGCCCAACTCCTCCCACTCCTGCCCCGCTCCTCCCTCTTTGCCTAGTCCTCCCCCTCCGCCCAGCTCCTCTCACTCCACCCTACTCTCCCCTCTCCGCCCAGATCCTCTGCTCTACTCCTCTCCCTCCGTCCAGATCCTCCCCCTTCGCCCTTGTTTCTAGCCCAGTCCACCTCCGCCTAACAGGAGCTTCACCCTCTCCAACGGTGTCACCCCGCTCTTTGCCATTGTTGTCGCCGCTCTCCCCATCACGAAGTCCACCGTCATCCTCTTAGAAGCTGGCGTCGACCAACATCTGTCTCCTACCATCGCCCCCTTCCCACCAGAGAGCAAGAGAGGGCCCCCGATGTAGACAGAGGAGAAGTCAGAGGAGGAGGATGGGTGGAAGGAGTTTTTGGACGGTTATGCCCCTCTTAACTTTATTATGGTTTGAAAAAACTATGGTTAAATTCAACTCATTGATGGTTAAAGTAACGAAGGGGCACAAGTGATAGAATGGCAAGAAGGTGGGGGCACAACTGATATTCCCGAAAAGGGAGGGGCATAACAGATATTGCAATATCTTAGAGGGGCACAATTGATAAAAACCCAAAAAAGTATGTTACAGATATACTCGTTGAGACAGGCATGATTGGGTGCTGACCTGCCACTACTCCTATGGATCCGAACATGAGGCTATGCGATGATCGATACAGAGGAGGTGGACAAGAGAAGATATAGAGAATTGGTGGGAAAGCTACTTTATGTTACCATCACTAGGTCAAACATCTCATTTGCTACTAGTCGGGTCAGTCAGTTTATGGAGCAGCCAAGACGGGTACATATGAATGCATTTCATATGATCTTGAAGTCATGTACATGTGCAAGATTGTTGTTCAGAAAAGGGACATCCCTCACTATCACAGCTTGCGTAGATGTAGACTACGCAAGATGTCTTAAGGACGAAAAGTCTACCTCAAGATCGTTGTATTTGTTGACGGCTCTTTAGTGTCCTGAAAGAGCAAGAAGCAGACTATGGTTGCCAGGTCTAGTGTCGAATCAGAATATAGAGCTATGGCACAAGGGAGCACAGAGATGATGTGGGTTCGAGCTGTTTAAGCCTTTTAGCTAACTTATATATTGATGTGCCACTTCCTATGCAATCGCAATGTGATAATCAGTCAGCATTACTCATTGCAAATAATCATGTTTTTCATAAGAGAACTAAACATATTAAAATGAATTGTCATTATACACGGGACATGATCCAGAAAGGCTTTATTTCTACTTCACATGTAAGCTCAAGGGGAATAAACTGCAAACATTTTCACCAAGACCCTACTTAGAGGATCCTTTCAGAAGTGTACATCCAAGCTGAGCATTATCGACATCTATGCTCCATCTTGAGGGAGAGTGTAGAGATATTATTATGTCTTTGGACTTTTTTTTCATATATACATTTATTTCTTTTGTCTTATGTAATTTACCCATGGGCTTCCCCTCTATATAAGAGAGCCCTGGGATTCTTTAGAATATATTTCGATCATTTTTTCCAACAAAAACTATAGAGAAACCATTTAGACTTAGAGCACCATCCGCATTCCACTGAAAAGTCGCATGCCTAACCTGAGTATCAGTGATGGGTCACAAGTGCATCAGCATGAGCCATTGAGATCATTCTAAACCCCCACTACCACCACGTCATCCCCAACCCGCACGAGTAACCCTTCTACTAGATATATAAAAGTGGTTCCGAATGAACACCCTACTTCTAGGTCACCATGCACCTCCACCCGACTTAAATGTAGTCCATGTGTCTTCAGTCGCCGACTATGGAATGAAAGAACAGTGTAGTATTATCACCCTCTTGAGCCAGTGTTGTCTCCATCTCTGCCTCCATTCAGCTTCCTTCTTTCTGTCCTCTAAGTGAACCACTTGAAGCTGCATGTTCTTCAAATCCACCTCTTCAGCAGTCAACTCACATTCATCTTCCAAGCGCTCTAAACGAACAATCTCATCTTGTGTTGATGTCCTACTATAGGATACTGCTCAAGAATACATCTATTGCACTCCACGAGGTGTCTACGAAGCAGAGTTAACTTTGTCGTCAATCAAACGCAGTCAAACCCACCTAGGTCCTTTGCATAGCTGCATAGCACTCCTTGATCAGTAATTGTGCTACGCTCATTGTATAAAGCAACTGCATGATAAAGTTTCAACTCAAACTAATTAATCCCGCCTAGGCTCTACATAGCTGCATAGCACTCCTTGATCACTAAAACCAAGCACTGATTTTAAGTCTTTAAAAAGAAAAGCAGCAATGTTTTCAATCAATACTGTCGATTATAAAGAAAATCTTTAATATTTGATTATAAAGAAAATCGTTAATATTTGATTCCCAACTGTCTCCATTATTTCAGTGAGCTCAAACAAGGATTTGCCGAAGGCTGTGGAGAAAGTAGACACGGTGGTGATGAATGCACAGAGCTAAGATGGTGTCCTACAGGCATTCTGAACGTTATACCATTCTCAATAAACCATAAAAAGTTTAAAATAACAAAAATCTAAAGTAGACAAATATTGAGACAGATAATTGCTTTAGATAAACAAGAAAATATAATTTTATGTATAAAGCATGCCATATAACCAGTGTATAATAAAGATATTATAAGAGTTATATCCAAAAATTTACATATACAGCCTTGAGTTTAGACTTGATCATGCAGTTGCTTCATACAATGAGAGTAGCGCAATTACTGCCACTGAAATAATACGCTTACTGATTATTTTTCCGATAAGTGAAGAGTTGAGAGCGATACATAACATAAAGCCATCCTTGCGGAACCTAAAAACAGAGAGACGGCACTTCAGGGAATGCAGAAACAATACATTTATCAAGAAATATATTTGCCAGAAATGGAAGGATCAACGATGACAAGAAGCCAAAAAGAAGCATAGATATACCATCTCAAATATCTAATTTAATTTCCATACCTTCAGTAATTTTAAGGGTAATTCTTGACTTTTAATATGTTCTACAGGTTGAACTTAAAGCGCCAATTCAGCAGAGCGCTCAATCTGAGTAATTAAAAAAATCTAAGGGAAGCTCAATCTCAGTAATTGTTTACTAATGTTGTAAATATTTACATCTTCACCAAAAAATAGGTGCACCCCTCCTCTAACAAGTGAACTCGTGATATATCTTGAATACTAACCATCTGCTAAGCTCGGTTGAAGAATCATTTTTCTGCATATGTAAAAAATTCTACCTAGGTATTTGAATCCATTTGTCTATAGGCCATTTGTAGTGTTCTCATTATCCTCGCCACATATAGTGAAAACTATCGATGTCGTCCAAGACGTAACCCAATAACGGGTGAATCTTGTAAATCCGTGTGGAAGTGCATTTGCTTGTCTGATTTGTGCTTCTTTGCTTCCGGTACTCGCAACAGAAACCAAGCTTTCTAAGTATAGTAAAGCATGACCACAAGTCTTGTTTTTGAGAGTTTGTGACAGATCAAAAGAAATTGGAAAGATCATTATAAAAGTTGAGTTGATTATCCTTTTGAGATGCAAAAATTTATGATTTATCTGAACAAGTCTGCTGATATATGTGTTGGAGAGAATGAAAGAAATTACATTCCATCTAACCCTAGAGTTCTCTTATATAGGAGAAAAGCTCTATGGGTAAATTACAGAAACAAGACGATAGAAATAAATAACATAACTATTCTAACACTCCCCCTCAAGCTGGAGCATATATATCTAACATGCTCAGCTTGGAACAACAGTGATGAAATGGACCCCTGGCAAGAGCCTTTGTAAACATGTTTGCAATCTGATCTCCTGATGATACATAAGATGTCGAAATGAGTCCCTTTTGAATCAAATCACGACTATAGTGAGAATCTACTTCAATGTGCTTTGTCCTTTCATGGAAGGCTGGATTATTCGCTATAAACAACGCTGCCTGATTATCACATTTAAGATGCATAAGAAGAGGTACTTCAATAGTTAAATCGGTCTAGACAGATTTAACCCACATCATCTCAGTACTACATTGGGCCATTGCCCTATATTATGACTCTGCACTGGATCGAGCAACGAAGGTTTGTTTCTTACTCTTCCAAGCTACTGGTGAGCTGCCAATAAATATAATAAAGCATGAAGTAGACTTTCTATCATTAGGACACCCAGCATAGTCTGCATCTGCACATCCTGTAACGGACAGAGATGTATCTCTTCTAAACAGAAGACCAGCACCTGGAGATGACTTCAGATATCTCAGGATCATAAAAAAAGCATTCATGTGAGCATGTCTGGGTTGCTCCATGAACTGACTTACCCTACTCATAGCAAACGATATATTCGGTCGGGTAATGAAAACATACAATAATTTCCCCACTAGCTCTCTATATCGTCTCTTGTCCACCTCCTCAGACTCATCATCATAAAGCTTCACATTAGGATCCATAGGAGTAGTAGCGGGTCTACATCCTGTCATACATGTCTCAGATAACAGATCAGTAACATACTTCCTTTGTGTAATCACCATACCTTGCTGATTTCGTGCAAATTCCAATCCCAGAAAATAACGAAGTGTACCCAGGTCCTTGGTAACAAACTGCTCGCCAAGAAAATCCTTAGCTGCTTGAATGCCATGTTCATCCTTGCCGGTGATAACAATGTCATCAACATAAACTAAGATGATCACAATACCTCGATGGTCTCTCTTTACAAAGAGTGTATGATCTGTTGTAGATCTGGCAAATCCCTTTCGTTCAATCAATTACGAGAGCTTCTGAAACCAAGCCCGCGGACTCTGCTTCAGGCCATATATGGCCTTATGAAGACGGCACACCATACTAGACTCCCCCTCAGCAGCAAACCCTGGTGGTTGCTGCATATAGACCTCTTTCTGCAAATCACCATACAAGAAAGCATTCTTGACATCCAACTGAAAAAGAGGCCAATCACGTATAACAGCAATGGCAAAAAGAATCCGTAGAGTAGAGTGGTGCGCCACTGGGGAAAACGTGTCCTGATAGTACACCCCATATGTCTGGGTGAACCCACGAGCAACCAACCTGGCTTTGTATATGTCAACTGTACCATCAGCCCGATGCTAAACAGTAAAAACCCACTTGCTGCCCACAACAGACGCCCCGATGGAGGATGCACGATACTCCACGTACCTCGTGACTATAATGCTGCCATCTCTTCCTCCATAGCAAGTCACCACTGATTGCTCTGTAGTGCCTCTTGATAAGACCGTGAAAACTCTACAGATGATAACCCTACAACAAACTGCTGAAAGTCATTGGATAAACGTTCCAAGGAAACCTGAGAACCAAACTCCAGCTCATATTTAGGATTCATTGTCCGTGCACGATTCTGTCGCCGATGAGCAATAGGGATATCTAGATCATCAACTAGAGGAGTAGAGATATCATTTGTGCCCTGTACATCAGTCAGCGCATGCAAATCACCTGTGACATCAGAAGAACTCAAATGTTCAGTACATACCTCGGGCGTGTTGGATGATGGAGGAGACACATGAGCAGAGGGTCGTTGCTGGTAGACCTGAGGAAAGAAAGTAGAAGATGGTGGAGGTGGTGGTGGTAGTGGTGGTGGTGGTGTTGGCGATGGTGGTGGTGGTGGTGACGGAGTAGAGCATGGTACTGACGGAGGAGGAGGCATATAGATATCTTCTCCATCCTCTGAAGGAGTAAGTCTGTCGCCAATAGGAGAAAAATACATAATGGACTCAAAGAAGGTGACATCAGCACTAACATAGTACCGTAATCGAATAGGATCAAAACACCGATATCCTTTTTGGGTTTTGGAATACCCCACAAACACACATTTGACAACTCTGGGGGAGATCTTGTCAAGACCAGGAGAGAATTGATGAACAAATGCAACAGAACAAAAGACGCGTGGTGTAAGGGAGAAAAGATCCATCTCAGGAAATGCAGTAACGGTATCTTCTCCCCTAACACCGACAAAGACATACGATTGACCAGACAAGGCCTTAAATGTCGGTTTCGGTCACCATTTCGGTATCGACCAAAACAGAATTTCGATGGAATTTCGGTGGAATTTCGACCGAAATTTCGGTCATTTCGATCATTTTTTGTACTAGGACCCCCATATTTCGGTCATTTCGACCATTTCGGTCGAATTTCGGTTTCAACTGGATATCGATATTCGACAGAAATTCGACCGAATTTCGCTGAAATTTGAGGCCATGTGACCAGATAACAAGCAGTTTGAACTTAGAACCATATCTCCCCAATAGGAATGGGTAGCACAGATCTGAATCAATAGGGTTCTGGTAAGATCCAACAGATGACGATGTTTTCTTTCAGCCACTCCATGCACAATCCCATGGGACTTAAGGAATTGAGAGAGTTGAGTACTGAATAATTCTAGAGCATTATCAGACCGTATGTACTTAACTCTAGCAGAAAAAATATTCTTTATTTCATTAATAAAAGACTGAATAACATGACCAGCATCAGACTTATTTTTAAGAAGAAAGAGCCACGACAACCTAGAAAACTCATCAACTGCGACAAGATAAAATATGTGTCCTTGAAGATCGAGGACACGATTGGACCCCAAATATCAAAATGGAGCAACTCAAACAGACCATGACTACTTGAACCCTGACGACTTTGGAAGGAAGACCGATGATGTTTTCCAACCCGGCAAGCCTCGTATCGAAAAGTAGAACGGGGAGAAATCTGTGGAAGAACATAAACCATCTTTTGCAACGGAAGATGACCAAACTAGAGATGCCATGTGTATGGAGAAACAGATCCAGCATGAAGAGAAGAGACACCAGCATAAGGAGACTGCACCAGTCTGTAGAGACCCCCTTGCTCACGGCCAGTTCCAATCTCTCTGCCCGTGAGGATGTCCTGAAACACAATAGCAGATGGATCAAATATCGCACAACAATGTAAATATCTAGTGATTTGACTAATTGAAAGTAAATTCATTGAAAATTCAGGAGCATAAAGGACATTCTAAAGCCGTATCGCAGGAGTCAACTGCACCTCCCCCTGACCAGTAATGGGAGAGTGTGTCCCATCAGCTATAACCACATATCGTCCTATCTGATAGACAAAAAACAATCAACTGGCTTTTGTCACCACATAGATGGTGAGATGCTCCTGAATCTATGATCCACTCTGATAGATCTGCCCTGTAACAACTAGTAAGAGCATATGATGTACCTGACGTGGATGCTGATGTTGATGCAGCTACCTCTGAAGATCCTGAAGAACTTGTTGATCCCTAGCTAGGCATGATCTCTCTAAGTCGCGCCACCAGATCCTCAAACCTCTGATCAGAGATGTGAAGAGCCCCCTTCCTGTTGAGTCTGCTCTGCAACGCGTGCTGTAGTAGTAGGAAACCCATACTTGGAATAGCATGTTTCCTCAGTGTGACATGTTTTGCGACAATAAGTACACGACTGTCGAAGGGGTCTGCTACCCCCTCCCCAGCCACGGCGACCTCGGCCTCGAAACTGTGGAGGTCATCCCCTGCCACGAGATGCTGCCATAGCTGAAGACGTCTGAGATAGTTGTGATCCACCAGGAGATATGGAGAGTCTACTCAACCTGCGGTAGGCCTCCTCCATAGGAGGTATGGTAGCGTCTATAAGGATCTGTGCTCTGGCAGCATCATACTCATGATCAAGTGCTGCTAGAAATACTCATGTCATCACTGAGTCCCTATATGCCTTGAGTTGTTCCGCTGTAGCTGCTAACGGAACATAACCATGTAACTTCTCAAACATACCCCTTAGAGAGGTATACAGGGTATGAAGAGGACGATCGTTCTGTTTCGAAGTGAAAATGTCATGCTGAAGCAGCAGAATCTTCGACTCATTCTTTGAAGGAGAATATGTAACAGCAAGGATATCCCACATAGCCTTCGTCGTGGGCTGACTCAAAATGTCATTGGCTATCTCCATGGATACTGTACCAGATAACCATACACGTGCATAGGCATCATCGGCCTCCCATGAGGCATTAACCCCAATCTTCTCAACAGGTTCCTCTTGTGTGAGGATATGCTTCTTGCCATTGCACTGCATCAGACTCATGAACTGCATAGCACACAGTTCATAGTTTGTTCCATCCATTTTCACAACGAGTGCTGGACCTTTGAAGGCACCCAGGGATGAAAGATCTACCTTGTTATCTGACATGATGACAACAATATCTGTCGAATGGGGTTACACGATTAGACAATAATGCCTACGTGGACATATATGAAGGCAGTTGTGGGTGTAGACTCATACCACAACTCCTTCCATACCTTGAGGGTTCCTCTGACGAGTTAGAATACACGCACGGATACGCTGGAGATTAGATGTTTGCAGGCACACAACCACACACGTGCAAGAGGCACTCGGGCTCACGTAGATGTGCAGGAGGCGGATCAACCGCGTGCAGGAGGGCGCAGATGCGTGTTAGGGGTGCACGCGCAGCCGCGCAGGAGATACCGCAGGCGCACGAAGGGTCGCGCGAGAGAGGAGTGCGCAAGAGAGGGGTGCACGCGAGAGATGGGTGCGTGAGAGAGGGCGCAGATGCGCGATGGTGCAGACGCGCAAGATGGCTGGACCTGAGGCGGCGGCGGCGTGCGAGGCTTTTGGTGGGGACGAGGGATTAGGGCACATGCTCCGGTCTAGGACCGTCGCTCTGATACCATCCTCGAGAGAATAAAAGAAATTACATTCCATCTACTAACCCTAGAGCTCTCTTATATAGGAGAAAAGCTTTATGAGTAAATTACAGGAACAAGATGATAGAAATAAATAACATAACTATTCTAACAATATGCAAGTAAAACTGTAAGTTTACGTGCGGAAATTTAAATGAAAGTAGTGGTATGTAGAACAAGCCAAAATGTACTATATACGGTGGTAGAATTTGTACCCACGAATCATGAAGGTGAGAAAGAGTCTCCCATTTTATCAAAAACTGATCTTCGTGTTGTGGCCCATCCTCCTTACAGATTCGCCTATGCCCAACAATTCTCTGAATTCTTTTAGGGATTGTCTCTGAACCATTTGACGTCGCTGTGCAAGGCTTGTTCTTGCAACAAGGACAAAGCCAGTCATTCTTCTGCCCTTTTAAAGGAGGAAGTAGGCAAAATGTGTGGAAACTGCGACAGCATCCAACCCCTGAGCATTGCATAAGGAAATGACCAGCTTCTCTGATCTAAAGAATCAAAGGTCCCAACAGTAGAAAATTAAATGAAGAAAATGTGGTAGAAGATCAAATTGAAATAGATGGACACCAGACCTGGCAAATAGAGCAACATAACCCATCACAGAATTCTGCACCACATTCCTCATCCAGATTAGCATCTTTATTCATGCATTTATAAACTGCGGGAGAATGCAATATGTCATCATTACTTCAAAGTCAACAGAAGTTTGGAACAATGCACCACTTGTCAAAGGAAAAAATTCAACAAATAATACTAACCAAGAGATATACAATCTTAAAGCCAGCGTAAGGAAAAACACTATAGCTACATGACACAGGTGCTTTGATAAGCTTACCATATCCACACCACACCCAACAAAGTAGATTGCATTTATTGTATTACATTATTGGTCTATTCTATTCATGATTTCACTTATACTACTAAGAGTAAGTTACATAACTGGTCCCCAGATCCCCCAACAGAATTTTAACACTCAATACCCCATATATGGAGGAGGGTCCTCAACAAACAGTATCATACATTTACCCTTGCAAGCAAGTATGCATTTTCCCTGATATGGACGACACCATTCATATTCAATCTTTCACCATTTTAAATCCGTGTTTCCCCATCTCTGTCCCCATGGGAGCCACTGGGTTCAGAAGCACGCCCACCCACCCCCCAACCACCACCACAGCAGCAAGACATCCCACTAACATCGCCCCCATCTTGCAAATCTTCGTCCTCACATGTCGATTGTGATGAACACACAGCAGAATCGAGCATTCCATGCCAATTGCAGTCAGCCTTAACCTCTATTATTACGGTCCTCTCCAAACCTTGCCTCAATCAACCAAACAACCGGCCTCTGACCTTGGAGCAACCCTCCATCAATAGCGGGGATGAAAACAGATTTGCATACATAGAAAAACAAATCAGATCCAGATCCCCATATTTAGTTGAATCAGAGTCTAAACGTGAGAAACAATTTCACAAAATTCCGACTATAATTAAGATTGCCACATGAATCTTAAATCCACATTCAAATATCCAGATACATATGTAGTATACATGGCCCCAGATATTACAAGTTGAATACAACTCTCCTGTGAAGATTCGAACTGTAGAGATATTTCTAGTGTTTACGTACTTACGTGTCATGCTTATTTTCGTTGTTCCATCATATGTAATTTACCCATAGACTTCCTCTATATAAGAGAGCCAAGGGTTCCCTGGAATAAACAAGTCCTCTCTTTCATTTCTTCCAACATGGTATCAGAGCCTCTAGCCTAAACCCTAGCCGCCCCTCTCATCCCCGCCGCCCACCTCCTCCCCACCGCCTCTCCTCCTCCCCGCGGGCGTCGTGGCCCCTACCCGCAGCCCCTCCTCCGTGCGTGCCCCCTAAGCCCGCCCCTCCGCTTCCGTCACCACTCATCCCGCCGCCCCTTTCCACCAACTCGGCGCCGCCTACATCTCCTTCATGGGTATGAGTGCATAAGTCTACATATGCACTCATATCCCCACATGTTTATGTACACGATTCTTCATTGGTCTACAAACACTAGTTCTTCGTCTTCGGCAACTATGTCAGAAAACAAGGTCGATATGCCCTCCATTGGTGCCTTCAAAGGTCCAGCGCCAATAGTCAAGATGGATGGGACGAATTACGAGCTCTGGGCGATGCAGTTTAAGAGCCTCATGAAGTCCAACGGTAAGAAGCACATTCTTACCGAAGATGAGCCGGCGGAGAAGACAAGGATTTACACCTCATGGGAAGCTCATGATTCGTATGCCAAGGTCTGGCTTTCTAGCACTCTGACAATGGAGATTGCTAATGATGTCCTACATCAGCCCACGGCTAAGGCCATGTGGGATATTCTTACCGCGACGTACTCGCAGATGAAGAACAAGACCAAGATCCTCCAACTTCAGCATGACATCTTTACGGTCAAGCAGAATGGCCGACCGCTGCATTCGTTGTATGCATCCCTACAGGGGATGTTTGAGAAGCTTTAGGGTATCATTCCATTGACGGCGACCCCTGAGCAGCAGAAGCCGTTCCGGAATGCTACAATGGTGGGGGTCTTACTAGCAGCACTAGACCCGGAGTATGATGCGGCTCGCTCGCAGATACTGGCAGATGCTACTATTCCTCCAGTGGAGGAAGTGTATCGACGACTCAGCCGAATCTCGGTTCCTTCTCTAGCGTCTACGCCACCTCCTTCAGTGATGGCTGCTTCCCGAGGCAAAGGTGTCCCCTCCTCTTTTCTTGGTCGTGGACCTCGAGGTCGAGGTGGCCGCTTCCGTCAGCCATGCACCTTCTGTCATCGCCCAGGTCATGCGGAAGATACATGCTATTCTAAGCATGATTTTCCTGCATCTGCCCGTGTAGCCGAGCATGTTGTGCATGTACTGCACTCCACTTCAAACCAGTGGTTTGAGGATGTTGTCGCCAGACTACGGGATATCATGTCTCCTGCCACTACTGACTCGCCAGGAGGACACTCAAACATCGCAGCTTCAGCCTCTGCCAGCACATCAGCCACGGCAAGCACATCAGGTAGCATTTATGCCTTTACATCATGTCACAATTCTGATGTTTCGGAATGGATCATGGACTCCGATGCGACACATAATCTCTGTCGGGACAGAGATAAGTTTACATCCTACAGGGAAGTTTCCCAAAGGAGATCGATAGTAATAGCAGATGGGACTCATTCCTCCATCATTGAACAGGAAGAGATCAGTTTGACACCCTCCATTCTCTTGTTGATTGTTTTGCATGCTCCAGATTTCTCGATGAACTTACTTTCTGTTAGTCATCTTACAAAGGATTTGCATTGTCGAGCTATCTTTGACCCATCATCTCTTATTTTTCAGGACATTCTAACGGGCAGGGTGATTGGTTGTGGCTGTGAGCAGGATGGTCTTTATCGGTTGGTTCGCACCTCCTATGTTGATGCCTCATCTCAACCCAGTGGATCTGCTTCTCCCTTTACCTGGCATCTGCGTTTTGGTCATCTTCCTCTTCAGAAGCCGTGTCATATCTTGCCCCGGATTTCACCGAAGTCTTCGTTCCAGTGTGAAGCCTGTCAGTTGGGAAAGCATCACAGGTCTACTTTCCCTTGCCGTGAGTCTGGAAGCAGTCGTTCCCCTTTTGAGTTATTGCATGTTGACATTTGGGATCCGAGTCGTGTACCTGATCACCAGGGACACAGATTTTACCTAGTGGTCGTAGATGATTTATGTAGATTGTCTTGGGTCTTTTTATTGAAAAATAAATCTGAAGCGGGAGATGTAATCAAAAATCTTATCAATGAAATTTGGAATGTTTTTTCTTTTAATATGAAGATTGTGCGCACAGATAATGCATTAGAATTTTGCACTCGTGCTCTGTCCCATTTCTTCTTGTCTCGTGGCATTATTCATCAAACAACTTGTGCCTACACGTCTCAACAGAACGGTGTTGCAGAGAGAAAACATCGTCATCTCCTTGATGTAGCTCGGACTTTACTCATTCATAGTTGGGCTCCTCTGTCTTTTTGGGGTGATGTTGTTCTTATGACAGGTTATCTGATCAATCGTATGTCATCTTCTGTGTTTGGTGAGAAAGTTCCTCTTTCTGTTGTCTTTCCTAACAAGGAATTGTTCTCACTAACTCCTCGTGTTTTTGGTTCAGTTGCGTTTGTTCATCACCTCACTCCAGGGATTGACAAGCTCTCACCTAGGACTATCAAGTGTGTGTTTCTGGGGCACTCTAGTACTCAAAAGGGCTACCGATACTATGATCTTGTGAATAACAGATATTATGTCAATGCTGATGTCACCTTCTTTGAAAATGTCATGTATTTCTCGCCTACAGGTGACAGGATGACTCCTTCCACTACTAATGATGACATTTATGTGCCACATCCTCTTGTATGTCAGTCTGATCACATACCTACTCATGTTGTGCCATCATCGTCACCACCATCATCACCACCACCACCATCTCCACAACCACCAGTACCACCTCCACCGAAATTTTATACTCGTCGTCCGAATCCTGCTCATGGAGGCCGTTATTCATCCACCACGCCCCAGGTATATCCAGGTGATATTAGTAATGACGGGACTGACAATGCACAAGTGCAAGACAATGATGTACAGGTGGACGCCGCTGATGATTTAGATGTACCTATTGCCTTGAGGAAATCCAAGCGGACGTGTGCGTCTTATCCACTTGCTTCACAGGTTTCATTCCATCGCCTCACTGAGATTCGCTATTTCCCTATCTACCGTGAAGATACCACGGAACTATCAGGATGCCTTGAAAGACAGCAGCTGGCGGTTAGCCATGGAAGAGGAAAGGGCTGCATTGTGATCTCGTGGTACATGGAGCTTGGTTGCTGCTCCACCAGGAGCTTCTGTGGTTAGTTGTAATGGGTTTTTACTGTTAAATATAATGTGGATGGCAGCCTTGATCCCTACAAAGCAAGATTAGTGGCTCGTGGATTCACTCAGACCTATGGCATGGATTATATGGACACTTTTTCCCCAGTGGCTTGTCATTCAACTCTACGTGTTCTTCTGTCAGTCGCAGTGGTACGTGATTCGCCATTGTTCCAGCTTATGTTAAAAATGCCTTTTTATATGGAGATCTGCAGGAAGAAGTCTACATGCAGCAGCCTCCAGGGTTTGCTGCTGAGGGGGAGTGTCATATGGTGTGTGGACTTCACAAGACTATATATGGTCCTAAACAAAGTCCGCGGGCATGGTTTCAGAAGCTTTCAGATCTCATCCAGAAGCAAGGGTTCATAAGATCAAATGTTGACCACTCTTTGTTTGCCCAGAAGACTCCCAGGGGTACTGGTGTTATTATGGTATATGTTGATGATATACTTGTTACGGGAGATGACATGCAGGGGATAAAGATGGCAAAAGCATTTTTAGGCCATCAGTTTCTGACGAAGGATCTTGGTACTCTACGATACTTTCTGGGATTGGAGTTTGTGAGGAATGCGCAGGGTCTTGTGATGACCCAAAGGAAATACATTACAGATATGCTTGTTGAGACAGGTATGATCGAGTATAGACCCTCCATTACTCACATGGATCCTAGTATGAAGCTATATGGAGATCATAAAAAGGAAGTTGACAAAAGAAGATATAGAGAAATGGTGGAAAAACTTCTCTATATTACTATCACCAAACCTGACATTGCTTTCGCAGTTAGTCGGGTGAGTAAGTTCATGAAACAGCCCAGACAGATACACATGGATGTTGTATATATGATACTAAGATATCTAAAGTCGTCTCCGGGTGCAGGATTGTTGTTTAGGAAAGAAACAAATCTTTCTATCTCTGCATGTGCTGATGCGGATTATGCAGGGTGTCCTAGAGACCGGAAATCTACCTCAGGTTTTGCAGTATTTGTTGGCAGTTCCTTAGTTTTTGGAAAAGCAAGAAACAGACAGTGGTGGCTAGATCTAGTGTTGAATCTGAGTACAGAGCCATGGCACAGGCAAGTACGGAGATGATGTGGGTTCGAGCCGTAATAGCAGATCTGCATATAGATGTACCATTACCCATGGAGTTACAATGTGACAATCAAGCAGCATTATTTATTGTTAATAATCCTGCATTTCATGAAAGGACGAAGCATATTGAGGTAGACTACCACTATACCAGGGATATGATTCAGAAGGGGTTGATTTCTACTTCCCATGCTAGTTCAGAAGAGCAGACTACAGGTATTTTTAATAAGTCGTTGCTCAGAGGGCCGTTTCAGAAATATTCTTCCAAGCTGAGCATGATTGACATCTATACTCCATCTTGAGGGGGGTGTAGAGCTATTTCTAGTATTTATGTACCTATGTGTCATGCTTATTTTCGTTGCTCCATCTTATGTAATTTACCCATAGGCTTCCTCTATATAAGAGAACCTAGGGTTCCCTGGAATAAACAAGTCCTAGTGTTCATGAAATCGGCCGCACGAGCCGTATATGCGGCTGCATATGCCCGTGCGACACGCAGAACGCACCGATTACGTGAATCAGTGCATTATGCGCCCTACCCGCATATGCGGCCCGCATATGCCCCGCATATCCCGCATATGCCCGCATACTGCTCCAGCAGCTCCAACTTTTCAATCTTCTCATTCAGGTCCTTAATTCCGTAACTCTACCTCTTTCTTCATTCTATTGTAAGAATATGGCATGCATTTGTATACAATTGCAATGGATTATACCATTATGTATATGCAATATTTTATGTTTTCCTCATGTATTGTTTTCACGAGTATATGCAATATATTATCAAATATTTTTATATATGCCGATTGAGGTTTTGCTCATTTAGTGCATGTATGTGTAACTTCTGTTATCATGAATCATCTAATATGTGAAGTTTTTATGGTAAATATTTTTTTTGTAATTAAATATGAGGCAATTAAAAGCATATAAACACCCATCTAACATGAATCGTTTTCATAGATCTTCTTTAACTCCACTTAGATACATAATTCAGTTGTAATGTTATTCATATATATTTATTTTAAATTAAAAATTAGAAAATCGCGTAGAACCGCATATACCCCACATATGCCCCCGCATACCGCTTATCCAGTATTCGGTGACCTGTCCGAACGCATGCGCATACCGCTTTCCTGAACCTTGACAAGTCCTCTCTTTCATTTCTTCCAACTAGAACACGTCTCAGCCAAATTCTCCAATGCATACCACTTGAGACCAGATATATCCAAGAATACAAATTTGAATCTAATGATTTAAAAAAATGAATCTGAATAATCACTTTAAAGAGAACCAAACTCTTGTGATGAAAGGGTCTGCAATATGGTAGGCATAATAATGAGATGGGAACATAAGTTGTTTTACAAAATAGTGCGGTGGTGCCAACCTTATTGATCTGCAGCCACTAGATAATTTAAAATCACACCACCGATTCCCGAATCTGCAGCTCACATCCTTTTCCCACCTTGCAACCTAACAAATATAGTTTGACATTCATCTCATACCAACCCACCATCATTGCCCACAGTTGGAACTTGCAAACTCCTCACATCACCTCAAATTACCAAGGATAGCTACGAGTCACTGCGGATATCTTAACCTGGCTGCACCAATTCCTTTGAAGCTACTGATCACAAACAGCGTCACCTCTTGTTCACACCGTAGAAATTTCATCTTACTGCAAGCAACCAATGCCAGCTCTCAGAGTTCAGCCTTGATGCAACTACATGCATGCCTTATCAAACATGAATATTGCCACAACTTAATAATTGATAGCTTCCAGCCTATTGCAGAACACCCAGCTCAAACCTTCTCCCTCTCATAAATGAGATTTTTTTATAATATAAAGCAAGGACATGAATAGATGCGCTTGCATTTATTGGGATGTTGGTCATGCTTGCTTTGTAAACAGTTAAATGGATCATTATGGAATGATATATTAAAGCGACCAAAGATTCTCTATATAAGAAGGGGCTATGACTAATTACACGCTTTCCCCTGCTTAGGGAAGGGAAAACAAACTATACTGAAGTAGGTAACATAACTACATACTCGTGACAACTGACTAAATCATCTTATTCTCAATAGTCCCCCTCAATGTCACCCTCATCTTGAAACTGCAACAGTTGAATTGCTTCCCGGGTAATGCTTTGACTAAGATATCCACCCCTCAAACCTCTCTTCTTTTTTCTTCCACCAAACCTAAGAAAAAGAAACCCTCAAAGCTGATTAAACAATAGCCCCCGTCTTATCCACAACCATCAGCTTGTCGACCAGCCATCACAAACCCAAGTTCATTGGAGTGCCTCTCTCGGACCGAGTTTGGGCTCCTCAAGTACATCCTTCCACCAACGTAATAGTTGTGCTACTTAAATGCATGGAACATCAAGGGTCAATTGAGTTGAGAAGTCAAATCATTGCTCGAAGACTAAATCCAATGCTTGAGCAATGTACTCAACATCTGCGACCTCTAAACACAAGCAACCCTTTGTATGCATGTCAAAGTTGATTGATCGTCTTCAAAAGTTCCAAATCTCGATTGACCGACTCCAAGCCTAAACCTTTAGAGCGTAAAATGGCTCATGTCTGCTCCAATCTGAGCTTTTGACCCCTGCAACCCCCTTGGACGGTCGAGCTCCTATGAACCTCTAATGCTCTGACAATCTTTCCAGCGATAATGTGTGGACCCTCTTCTTCCCCACACTTAAGCTCTCTTCAAAAGGAATCTACTTTACATTGATGCAATTTGAGAACAAAACAACTTAAAAAAAACTACAATGTGATTATCCCATATCTATAAGGGTACATTTATGTAATATAAGGCACTGACAAGAACAAGCATCCCTACTTCGGCCAATGATCAAGTTTTTTTTAAGGGAAAGGTGGATTTACCATCAAGGTACGCGTCCAAAAACTTCAATTTTTTCATAGGAATTTAAAGGGCAAAGCGGCATCAAAATGTAGCAAAAATTACAACTACCATGAGTCTGACAACGCCATAACATGCTTAATGGCATTCTCCGCATAAAAGTGCTCCTAACAAAAAAATCACCCAAATCCTATAAGAAGCCGGAAGTATCGTTGTGGCGAGACGCCGGCGATGGATCTCGCCCTCTCATGCATGCTCGACGACAGAAGATGTACGATGTCACTGCCCCCTATGCTCACAATGTTTTATAGAAAGGGACGATGCTTAGAGAAGAAGGTCGAGGAGAATGAGAGAAGCTCGAAGTCGTCGAGTACGAACGGTGTCTGCCTTTCGTTCTTTTGTTCTCATTGTAAGAAGTGTCGTCCATATTTCGCTATACGCATGCTTCCCCTTGTGCCAAGGTTGGGGAAAGGAGTGTTAGCCATGCGAGCCCGAGGCGAACTATTTTTGCGATAAATGTTATTGTAATCTTTCATATATCAATAAAGGTTATTGATTTATTTCACTCTCTATCTGAGATTAAATGAATGAATGCACAATTAGGGTTATGTACCATGACCATCTTAATGATCATACAGCTGTTGGTTCAATGGTTGAATCATGGAGACTGGTGCTTGGATGATATCTAAAGAGTTATATTGATGTCTCATCAAGCACCGTCAAATGATTATTAAAAGATGATCTTCAGCCTGAGAAGGAGATGACAATCCTTCTCTAAAGGTTGATATCTGACCGACCTCTTGATGCAGGTCCTCTGCATAGGAATAGAGATTCAGAGGTGCCAGATAAATAGATCAAAGAGTTGACTTAACGAGATCGAGATAACCAAGACCTATGTCGTATACTGTCACGATATAGACATGCATCCTCTGACCGGAGACAGATATATTGCTATATGTTTGAATATGTACATTTGGCAGACCGTTAGGTTGATTATCTAATCAAAGTGTATACACTGGCGAGCTGGTATGCATATGAGGACATATGAGTAATATGATCTCTCAAAAGGATCATACAGGTTCACCATTGAACCGTAAGACATGAGCTCACTCATGAGGCATTGGGATCGATAAAATTCCATGCATGGTCGTCTTGCTTTAGAAGTATGACAAGAATTTGTATGTATGATATATGGTTTTGGGAAAGCATATGATCGATACCAACTCCCAATGACCAAATGAGACACTTAATGATAAAACCCTGAAGAAAAAATCTAAAAGTGGTCTAAAACTTCGGATTTAAACTGGATCTTCTAGTATGCAGGATGTACGGGTATTATAAATACTCGAGGATGATGTGATCATAAACGATTGTATAACCATGATGCTTCCATTCCGAGTGAGTAATAAAAAAAGATTGGATTTTAGTGACTCCTCTCAGTAGAGAAGTAATCTAATCTTAGTCCAAATGTAGGACATTAATCTGAATACGATTCAGCTGCAATGAGAAGATTAGATTTACAGCTTTGATTTCATCAAACATTTTTGAGAGGTCTCCAAGATCTGAATTTGAGATATGATCTCAATATCCAAGTCACTATATGTGGAACATACAATCATCATATCCTTATCTCTAAGCATTCGCAGAGAAAGCGTATTATTCTTGAAAGAGTTCGAGAATAATTCTATTGTTGAATTATATATCTGAGCATTGGGAATTTCATAATTAAATGTAACTTAATTATCACGAATAATGTGAATATGATTCATATTATTTAGACTCGTGAGAATGGAGATCCAAGATAATTAAATATGATTTAATTATCAAGCATATGAATACTATAGATATAATTATCCAAATTAATTATATATATATATATTATAAATGTGATTTATAATATATTAGAGAGAGCTAATTGTAAATAGTATTTACAAATAAAATGTTGATGTAAATTGGATTAACATTTGACAATTAATTGAAAATACAATTTACATTTTATTTTGGATGGCGAATATGATTCACAATTTTCAAAGGCATGATTGAAATTGTCACAAAATAATTTGGAATTATTTATGCGAATTAATTTGCAATAAAAGTTGTTGCAAATAATGAACGATTATGTGAGATACAAGATCTCGCATAATTAGAAGAAGGAAGGCACCTTCCATGTATGGAGGGTGGACGACCACCCTTGAGTGCTAAATCGGATTTCCTCTATCGGGTCTGACTTGAAACAGGTGGTCTCTTACTTTAGAGACATCGATCGCAACCACGCTTCAAAATGTATTCATATATCTTCATTGTGATCTTGATGAAATGATTTTACAAGTGTTCTCGAATCATGTGGTTTCAACTCTTTGAAATTTGTAATTTCCGCTGCCACGACCAACTAGTATGACTAGTCGCTCTTGTTCGTATATGATGCTATCTTCATGCTTTCGTGATGCGTTAAGGAATAAACCCTAGACTTCAAGGATGTAGTAAAGGTGATGATGAAGAAAGAAGATTAGGAGGAAAAGAACAATAAATTGCACGTGCACCCCTACATTTTCTTTCCAATTACATATGTGGCCATAAGTTAACATCTGTATGAAATGTGAAGGGACAACAATTAACCCGAGAGGCATAATTGTTAATAACATAATAAGGTAGGGGCACAAGTGATATTGCAAAAAAGTTAAGGGCATAACTGTAATGGTAGAATCTCAAAGGGGCACAAGTGTAAGTAAAAAAACCCTTGTATAGTAAATATTAATAATCCAATGATATGGAGGAAAGACGAAGTCCAGTTGGCATAATTGCAGACAGTTATCTGTTTATTTGATTTTTGATATAGCTCAACAATTTATTTATACATAATATACGATGTAATATAAAGTTACTATACTAAATACACCTCCATTATGTCTATAAATTGTTGTAGTATAAATTTCATTATTTCTTTTCTGATATCTCTCAGCAGTCAACATTCAAGAGGGCACTATGTATGCAATATGTGCAATATGTGTAATATAATGTGTATTAATATGCAAAATACTACTTATTGTTGCATATAAAAGTGTTTGTATGTTACTTATTGTTTTAAGAACTATAATTGTCCTAATTTGCACAAAAAATATTTATTTTAGCCATCTCTGAGATTTCAACCAATATCTAATATATCATTTTCCATACTTACCAATACGGTATAAATATTGATATTTCAAACCTTGTTCGAGAATCGCAAGTCATCGCACACCCATGCATATATAAGTACGCACTAGAGAGCATATGATCATGGTTCGGAATATCCTTAAAGTAAACTTAATACATTTTAGTCGTCCCTTCTTGCCCGGGATGTTAGAATTCAGTATGTAACAAATTTGCCTTATTCAGAATATCCTTAAAGTAAACTTAATATATGTTTAATCGCCCCTTCTCGCCAGGGATGTTAGAATTCAGTATGTAACAAATTTACCTTACAAGTCAATTTCAGCAGTTAACTTGGCAAGTTGCATTCAAGGTGTAAAACTCTCTTCTAGCAATATAAAACAGGATAGATACTTATTAAGCACTTCTGATTTCTTTATCCAGTTAACTAACATTTTTTTGGAAGGACGTCAATAAATATTATGATTAACTTTCTTGAAGACAACAATGTACAAGAGGACCAAAAAATTGCAAGTCAGAAGATAATGTTGTATAAGAGAAACAAACCATCTTTTTGAGACAGCATGGAAGAATCGGCAAGATTCATACTTAGTAAATGATGCATATATTTTCAAGAAGATATTACCATTACTCCTCTCAATCGTTTTCAGTTCCTCGATACCACAAAATTCGAATTTCTCCTTGTGAGGTTGGCAGCATTCAACAGATATTTCCGTATTTTGTTTCAACCCTTCTGAAAATTTACACACTTTATTTTGTAATCTCAAACTCCGCCTTGACCCAAACAAGCATGGCTCTGAAGAACCGAAGTGAGAACCTTCTACATCTGAACTTTCAGAAGTCGAATAGGGCTTTTCAGAAACAAAGGTCAACTCTGTCTTACTTCTATTTGGCCAACGATGATCAAAGGAACGAGTAAGCTCCGGAACTTCCTGGTGTGAACAGCTATAATGTTATAAAGCAAAGATAGAAGTGATATCTACAGGGAGTTTCATCATTTTGTGTATCAAGGGATATAACTGACTGTGTCAACAAAATAAGCTGCCCTCAAAGGAGAAGCAGAAGTCGACTTTTGCTGAAGACGCCTTGACCTTCGGCAACCAACCAATTCTGCGCTTCCTGACAACATAAAATAAACATGGACAAGTATTTTAGTGTGATATTTTCCATTACAGTAACAAGAAAAATGATGCAAAGGAATAAATAGATCATGAAGCACATGAAACGACACAAATGAGGTAATCTGCAGAGAATAATTGTAACATCCGGTTTCCAAGTAAATCCGAAGTCGACCCGATTAGCGTCCGATTAACCCAATAAAGTTAACTGACAACATTAGATAACCTAAAACGATCAACTGGTCGTGAATCGAAAGTCGTTCGGACAAAATCGACCAAAAATCGGTCACATCGTAAAGCGTGCCGTGAAAAAGCCGCGACGCTAATTTGGAAACCGCGAAACGAACCAAGACCGTCATTAGATCCGATTCGACAAAATACAAAACCAACGGAATCGACCGTTCGTCAATCGGAGGTCATTTGATATTTTTAAATCGTAAAATTTAACCTTAAACAAAAACCGTATCCGAAAATTTCGGGTATTCAAAACTCGACCGAAAGTATATCAACATTATACTCAAATTGATCGTCGTCCCGAGACGATCAAAACGAGATATTATGCGTTAAAATCCGAGACCCGAGGCGCACATACGGTCAACTTTAAGTAAATAGAGTTTTTATTAAAAAAAATAATAATAATATAAAATTTAATTAAAATTTGATTCTGACTGTAGCCGATTGCAGTTAAATAATAATAATAATAATAAAATATTTTAATTCTATACGGCAGACTCCAGCAGCCCTTCCACTTGGAAATTTTTTCTCTCCACCTGGCAATTAATGATGCCATTGTCATTGTTTTTATAAGCACATGTGTCTGCTATAAGAATCCCCAAACCCCTTCAAGATCCCCAGCCGAGAGATCCTCCAATATCCCATTTCTAGCCGTAAATTCTCTTTCCCCTTTCCATTATCTCCCCCAAATTCTCTCTCTCGTTTCAAACTTTCCAGCCAATATCAAATTCTTTTGGCAGGAGTTGTTCCTAAAAATCAAAAGTGATGATCCAAAGTCCAGGAGCTGCTGCTGCTGCTTTCAAAGAAGTAGCCTTCAACTGCTTCTCCAGCAATTCCCTCCTTTCCCTGGAGCACTTGCAATTGCTGGAGGTTGCTGCCATTTTATTTCAAGCCTTTGGTTGCTGCCTTCTTGCTCAAATTCCAGCATTGCATGCAAAGATCTAACATCCAAACTTGAGATTTCAAAGGTACAATCCCTTCTCCATCCTTATTGCGGTCATGCATGCTAATTGCATGTTTTTTTATACCTTTGCTAAAGAAATATTAGAAGAAAGGGGTTACTTTCATTCTTTTCACTGAAATCTGTTGTATAAAAAAATGAGAATATTTATCACGCTGTAAAATGAGGTATGGATAGGTTTAATCACCTATTTTTCTTTTATATTGCACGTTGTTACCTTGGTAGTCAAATTGAAATAGAATTCACATATGAATTCAATAACTAGAATACGTATATATAAAAGGTTTGGCAGAACATTCATTCTGAAAATATAAATGGAAATACCATTTTTTATAAATATGTCATAAACACTAAAGTCAGGACTGTGTTCTAATATACATTAAATTATATATGGTCATACACGTTAATTTTGTAATTCTCCTTTTAATAGAATCATATAGATGGAGGAGATAGTGACCTGGCATTACATTTCATTGAATTCCTTAGTTGTAGTGGCTGTGGTCGATTGAGATGCACTTCATAAATCTAATATTCATTCACATGTTTCCATGTAATATAAGATTTGAATCCAGGATTTCAACTCAGGATTTTTTTTGTATAATTACCCCATTGTTTAAAGCGACTTTATTAACATGGATATGGTTTCCGGTTGCTGTCTGTCAATCTAATATATATATATATATATATATATATATATATATCCAGGAGTAATATATATATAGTAGAGAAAGATACCTCTGGCAGGAAGCAAATAGTATGAAGGAACGAACATAATAAATTTTATGGATAAGAAACGAAAGTACATGATCGGATACTTATCTTATATATTGAACGAAAGAAACATTTTTTTACAGTAGAAGCTTAAATAAGAAAATAAAAATAGGCCATGCTAGTATGTTATGAAAAGAGAGATTGGATTTGAATCTTATGCCTTATATATACGCACCCTTAACTGTGTTTCTCTAGTTACGTTCCAATAGAGACTAGACTTGGGAAGTAATATAACAAAACAAATACACTTCAAGTCAATTCTGTTAAATATTATTACTCATTCTTATGGAAACTTGGGTTTATCTTAATTGAGAGGTTAAATGAATAATTATAAGGCATAGAGATATATATTGTGGTTACTTGCACAAATGTTTACTTGCATAAGAACTCATGAGGCCTATATACATACAAGACATATTTTAGTATTTGTTTTAACCATACCAAAATAAAGTAAACATGGTCACCATCTTTGTGCGAAGTGCATAAAGTCATCACACCACACTATATCGATCAAAGAACACCTGGACTTGGATCCAATCAAGCCAAAAGTGACACAGATTGATAATAAAAAAATCATGACTTGGACTTGTGCAATTTATTCAAACATATAGAGGTGGTAGCATGGGCAAAATGATCCCTTAATAAATTCTCCATTTCTAGGAATAGGCTATGACAAATACCTAGATCTACAAGACAACCGTGAAATATATCGAGAAAGGAGTATGAAATTAAGAACATCAATATTATGATAAATCAATGATCCGATGATTGTTAGTGCCGGTCATGGTGACCTTTGCACCTGACCGTGCGAGGGCGCGGTGACCCTCAACTGGGCGGGAGAATAGGAAGCCCAGTTAGGGCAGCGGCCGCCAAGTGCGCGGGTCTAGGATCCCAGTCCCTTTTCGGTTTTTACGCGAGCTCGCAGTGTTTTTACGCCTCGTTGGTATCCCGACTTTAGACCATTCCGCTGACCCTATCTTTTAGGATACCCAGGCGGGGGATCCTTGGTTTTCAGTTTTCCGTACGAGCTCGTTCGCCTGTACTAGTCAGGCAGGTTTCTAGAGCGACTTTTCTAGGGAGTCTCTCTCACCCGTCTCAGTGGCGTAGTTTGGGAGTAGACCTATCCCTCTATTGGACCGCGCTTCCAATTAGAGGGCGAGATGGAAGAGCCATTTGTAGGCTTCTTCACCGCTTGAGTTTACTTCGCCAACAGACTTGGCGATTTTATATCTAGATCATCCATATCTACATCTACATCATCTAGAGTTATATCTGAAACATTGAAGTTAAGAATTGAAGAACTTACGATCAAAAGTTGGGATTAGTAGGAAATAACTATTCTCTCTATCTAAGGATTTAAATAAATTAAGGGTGCGTTTGGTTGGGGGCTACCCCTCACTTTGGGTGGGTTACCCCCCAAAACCCATATTCTCAACCCATGTGTGGGGCCCACTCTCTTTCCAATCAAAAAAATATATATTATACCATCATATCATCTAAAAATCATAAAATACTCAACTTCTACTCACTATTCCAAACTTCAATACAATCACATTACAACAACCACCCATTTTTTCAAATTTCAATACAATCATACCATAATAACTACCAACTTTTTCAAATTCCAATACAATCACATCACACAAACCCTCCAACCCTTAACCCACCAACCAAACACACAAACACAAAACCGGTTATCCACCCCTGGATAACCCACGAACCAAACGCACCCTAAGAGATCTTTCCAATCTTAACTTTTTCATTATCACTCACCAACGTGATCTCTGAAGAAATTGATATATGTGCTTACACTCATACACTCATGAATACTCAACTACTATATAAATATGTCACATGTGGGAAATGTTGGATTTTGGGATAAACATTTGAGACGCTTACAAATAGCCTAAAAAACCATTTTACTTACGCAAGTAGATGTAAACTTTACTTTCCACCTTTCTACTTGCTTGCTTTTGCACATATTAAATGTCTAGCTATTTTTATAAGTTTTTGGGAGGTACCAGCAATGGTTGACGCCTCTTCTTTCCTAACGTGTTTGGCAGGCAAACAGCCTGCAGTTTAGTAGCAGCTCAGTAGCTATACATGCTTCCTGGAGACAGAGTATACACTAGACGGTATGAATTACTTTGTCTCATTTTTTGTTCAGATAATGATGTAAATGATATCTCTTTTGTATCACACTTTGGGATATATGTTGTAAAATGGAAGATCCTTGTACATGTTGTAAACTGATATGAATATTAATGAAAAGAATTTTGGTGCCATTTGTCTCTTTTACTTTGTGGTTATGTGATGGAAATGAATGTCATAATTGCAAAAAAATTTCCCTGCTTTTCTACAACTTCATGCGATCTCATGTAAATAATAGTGCGAGTGTGTGATTAACGGGTACCCGGATCCTGAGGGGTTCACAATAATAGATTGCTGGTGAGATCAGAACTGAATAAAGGAGACCAACCAGATTCTTTTTCTGTGCAGGAATTCAGATCTTCCTTCAGTCTAATGCTTCTCGATTTGCTCTCTTTGCTAGGCATGGAGTTCGATGCTCTTGATGAAAAAACACAGATTTTTTTATAAGCAACCAGTATATAATCCAAACAAGGCAAATTAACAGCCGGGGTATTAAGATCGTGTGAATACATACTTAATGGAGCGGTCATTTAATATATGATCCGAAGGGTTTCTAGAATCTACACTTTTCCTGAGAAGTGAATAAGTTTTGTGGGCCATAACTTTGCAGCCATGTTCATCCTCTTCTGCATAAAAGCACCGTCAAAAACCAATGAAAACTCTGATAAAATAACGAACTATAAGAAAAAATGTAAAAGAGACAGTTCTGCAATAAAGCCCATTCACAAGCAAAACCACATGACAGACAAATTACTGGAAATGCATAATCACGAAATTTTCACCCTTTCGGATACTCATTGGGAAGAATTACAAGTACTTAATGCAGTAGATATCTTTGGAAATACATGCAAACAAGAAACCCAAACATGCAATCACTAACGTGAGGATATTGTGTAAACCCCTCCTTACGAAATGCAAAACCCACATGAAGGGATGCCCTATGTGCACAACGCATCTTGGAATCTAAGATTTTCTTCTCTTTGATTTATATAATAAAGGTGGAGTGTGTACAGTATTTATAGAAGAAATCGACAATTATATCTATTGAGATATTTATATTTCTTTATATTTATTTTTTACTTCTCTTTCTTTCATGTACTTCTCATGTAATTTACCCGAGACTTTTCTCCTATACAAAAGAGCCCTAGGGTTTAAATAATTATATCTCAATTCCATTTTTCTTCCAACATAGTATCGAAGCAACAGTCCTAGATCGGGGTTTCCATATCTCACTAAACCCTAACCCTCCCCACCTCCACCGCCGGCACCGGTCGCCCCAGCCGTCGCCGGCCAACCCAGGCAACCGCCCCATCTTCTGCATGCGGCCATGCCGCCCGCTGCTACAGTTCGGGTGCTTTTGCATGCCTATACGGTCTGATTTTGACTGGAATAAGTGATTTCGGACATATAAATCACGTTTTCCGGCCCTAAACTACAACAAGGTTAGAGAGGATGGTTGTATGAGTCTACACGTACAATCGTTCCTTCATATGATTGTGTAGATTTGCTCAAAGAGGTCTATTCACCAGTTTAGGTCCAGATTTTCGGCAATTATTCATCATGTCAGAGAACAAGGGTGACGTGTTTTCGTCGTTCGGTGCCTTCAAGGGCCTGATACCTATCGTGAAGATAGATGGGACCAACTACGAGTTGTGGTTCATGCAGTTTCACACTCTTATGCAGTGTCATAAAAAGGAGCACCTTTTAAGTAATTCAGAGCTGACAGACAAAACTGGGGCTAATGCTTCATGGAAGCAAGATGATGCTTATGCACGGATTTGGCTCTTCGAGACGCTCATCACGAAGATTGCCAACAATATCTGTTGGGAGAAAATGAGAACATGTCATTAGAATAGACCAAGGGCTCTCTTATATAGGAGAGCCCTTGGGTTAATATACATAATAAGTACTCAGAGAAAACATAACATATAAAATAGACAAAGAGATATATTTATCTCAACACTCTCCCTAAAGCTGGAGGCTGGAGCATATATATCTATCATGCTCAGCTTGGAGAAACACCTCTGAAATGGACTTCTAGCTAGAGCCTTGGTGAAGATGTCAGTCGTCTGATCTCCTTTGGAACATGGGAGGTGGATATGAGACCTTTCTGGATCATGTCTCTACTGTAATGGCAATCCACCTCTGTATGTTTTGTCCGTTCATGAAACGCAGGATTATTGGCAATAATAGTGCAGCTTGATTATCACATAAAAGCTGCATAAGAAGAGGAACCTCAATGGTAAGTCAGTCAATACCGATCTAACCCACATCATCTCTGCACTCCCTTGTGCCATGGCCCTGTATTCAGATTCTGCACTTGATCTAGCTGCCATTGTCTGCTTCTTGCTTTTGCATGAGACAAGTGAGCTCGGACAAACACAACAAAGCCCGAAGTAGACTTTCTGTCCATGGGACAACCTGCATAGTCAGCATCTGCACAAGCTGTCACCTCAAGAGATGCATCCCTGCTGAATATAAGACCCGAGCCAGGTGAGTTCTTCAAATATCTCAATATCATATAGACAACGTCCATATGCACCTTTCTGGGTTGCTCCATGAACTGGCTAACTTCGCTTACTGCAAACATTATATTTGTCCTGGTGATAGTGGCATATAAAAGCTTCCCACCAGATCTCTATATCTCCTGCTATCTCCCTCCTTAGTGTCATCATCAGATAATCTCATACTCGGACCCATCGGAGTAGTAGCAAGCTTGCATCCTGTCATACCTGTCTCAGAAAGGAGATCCATCACAAACTTCCTTTGGGTCATCACCAGACCACGCTGGTTCCTGGCGAACTTCAACCCAAGGAAGTATCGAAGAGTACCAAGGTCCTTAGTCACAAACTTATGACCTAGGAATTCCTTGACAGTCTGAATACATTGGTCATCATCCCCTGTAACAACAATGTCATCCACATAAAACAAGAATGGCAAAAGTACCTCTCTGCGTCCTTTGAACAAAAAGTAAGTGGTCTGCAGTAGATCGCACAAACCCCTAGTGCTCTATCAACTCCGATAGCTTCTGGTACCAAGCTCTCGGACTCTGTTTCAGGCCATAAATCGCCTTGTGGAGCCTGCACACCTTATGGGACCCCCCAGTAGCAAACCAGGGTGGTTGCTGCATATAAACTTCCTCCTGAAGATCCCCGTAGAGAAAAGCATTCTTCACATCAAGCTGGTACAAAGGCCAGTCCCGTGAAACTGCAACGGAGAGGAGAATGTGTAGTGTCGAATGTCTGGCCACAGGAGAAAATGTATCCCTGATAATCCACTCCATAGGTTTGGGTGAATCCGTATGCCACAAGTCTTGCCTTGTAGCGATCCACACTGCCATCTGCCCTTTGCTTGACCGTAAATATCCATTTGCAGCTTACAACAGAGGTAGCTTGTGGAGCAGAAACAATGCTCCACGTCCCACGTGACCTCAAAGCAACCATCTGCTCTTCCATTGCAAGTCGCCACCTATTGTCATGTAGCGCCTCCTGATATGTACGTGGGATAGTAACAACAGAGAGTCCCACTACAAACTTCATGTACTCCTCTGAAAGATGATCCAAAGAAACATGTACAGCAAGAGGATATGTGGCACATTGGCGACGAGGCTTCCTTAAGGCAATAGGAACCGCCAGATCATCATCCATAATGTATGTTGGAGTCAACTCATCCTGTGTATCATGTAAAACGTAAGTGCCATCAGTAGAAACAATGTTATCATAACATACCTGAGGTGTGGTGGATGATGTGGACGGCGTATGAGCAGAGGGGCGAGTAGAAGACCTGTGAGTGTAAACAAGGGGTAAGAACTTTGACTGGATAGACAGAGGTGGAGGTGGTGGAGGTGGTGAAGGTTGAGGTGAATCATGGGGTTCATATGGTGGAGGAGACGGAGGTGGAGGAACAACAACATCCTCCCCAGAAGTAGTATTGGATAACCTGTCACATGTGGGAGAGAAATACATAATCGACTCAAAGAAAGTGACGTCAGCACTCATATAATATCTTCGGCCTACCGGATCAAAACATCTATACACTTTTTGGGTACGAAAATAACCAACAAAAACACATTTGACAGCTTTAGGTGAGAGCTTGTCATGACCAGGAGTGAAATTGTGGACAAAGGCCACAGATTCAAAGATGGGAGTGAGACAGAATAGTTCCTTCTCGGGAAACGCAATCAAGAAGGGAACTTTCTCTCCAAGCATGGTGGACGGCATGCGGTTCACCAAGTAACAAGCAGTGAGAACGCCCCCCCAGAAAGAATGAGGGGTACGACTCTGGATCAATAATGTTCTTGTAACATCAAGAAGGTGACGATGTTTGTGTTCAGCCACACCCTTCTGCTGAGAAGTATAACTACAAGAGGTTTGATGAACAACTCCAAGAGACCTGAGAAATTCAGATAAATGTAATGTAGAAAACTCCAACGCATTATCCGTATGAATGAATCACATTAGCAGAGAATATATTTTTGACTTCAATAAGAAAAGTTTTAATGATAGAGCATGCTTCAGACTTATGTTTTAATAAGAACACCCAAGATAGTCTAGAATAATCATCCACAGCAACCATATAAAAACGATGCCCCTGATGATCAGCAACACGACTAGGACCCCAAATATCAAAATGAAACAACCCAAAGGACTGACTACTGTGATGACTCGGACGACTCAGAAAAGAGGAGCGATGACCCAAGCTGACAGTCTTCACAATTTAATGTAGTACGGGTAGATATCTACAGTAGCACAAGACACATCTTCTGGAGAGGAAGGTGGCCAAAGCAAAGATGCCACATGAAAGGAGAAACAAATCCGGAAGGAATGGCAGCAATTCCAGCACAAGGAGGTATTGCAAGCTTATACAATCCTCTCTGCTCACGGCCATGACCAATAACCCTGCTAGTTAGTATGTCCTGAAACACAAAAAAAAGAGGGAACAAAGATGGCACGGCAATGTAAATCTTTTGTTAGTTAACTAATTGACAAAAGATTCATTTGAAAATCTGGAGCATATAAGACGTTCTGAAGATGCATAGAGGGGGCTAGAACAATCTCCCCCAGACCAACAATGGGTAGACGAACCTCATTGGTAATAAACATGGATCTGCCAAGTGTGATAGATCTGTATGTATCGAACTACATCCGATCTCCACGCATATGATGTGACACTCCAGAATCCATAATCCAATCGGTCAAATCTAAATTGTCACTACTTGTAAACGCAGAATGAGGACCTGATGAACCGGATGATGCTCTGGCAATGGTTGCGGCATCTGTTGAACCTGGAGTTGGAGTCGTAGGGTAGGATTGCTTATTATGTCTCGAAGCTTGGAGACAATATCATCGAAACGTGGATCCGGAGTAGGCGCGCTAGAATGCTCAGTTTGCTCAGCTACACATGCAGACGCTGGATATCCATGCTTCTAAAAGCATGCGTCCTCAGAGTGCCTTGGACGATGGCAATGAAAACACGGACCATGTTGTCGGCCGCCTCCTCGACCTCGAGGTCCACGACCCCGAAATTGAGACAACCCCCTCTGCCACGAGTAGCAGCCATAGCAAAAGGAGTCGGTTGGACCGTAATAGTGTTTGTGGTAGTGATCCTGCTCAAGCGCTTGCAGACCTCCTCCATTTGCGGTATCATCTCTCCAGTGAGAAGTTGAGTACGAGCGGCATCATACTCTGAGTCAAGAGAGGACAAGAACTCTCCTGTCACGGTGGCATTCCAATATGCCTGTTGTTGTTCTGTGCTAGTGGCAATGGGCATGAAGCTGTGTAGTCGTTCAAACATACCTCTCAGATGAGAGAAGTATGTGTGGAGCTGTCGACCATTCTGTTTGGTCGAGAAAATATCAAACTGTAGCTGAAGAATCTTGCTCTCATTCTTTACTTGCTCGTATGTGTCTGTCAATATATCCCACATAGCCTTTGCAGTTGGCTGGTTAACAATATCATTCGCGGTCTCTGTTGTAAGTGTCCCGAAGAGCCAGATACGAGCATAGGCATCATCATGTTTCCATGATGCATTTGCCCCAATCATGTCCGCCAGCTCGAATCAGTCAGAATATGCTCCTTATTGTGGCACTGCATTAGGGTACGAAATTGCATGGACCATAACTCGTAGTTGGTCATGTCCATCATTACGATAGGTGCTGGACCTTTGAAGGTACCGGAAGAGGAGAAAATATCACCCTTGTTTTCTGACATTGTACCAAGAAGCCCACACGCAGATTAACTGAGGGTTATATCAAGAGAAAAAAATCGTCTACAGAACCATATGAGGGATTACTTGTATATGTAGATTTATACAACCATCCCTTGGCTCCCGTGTGAGATCAAACGCCGCACAAATGAAGATAAATCAGACGAGGCTGCCTTGCAGAGCCCTAGGTCAGCGCAATAGAGCCCTTGCGACGTTGTAGGGGCTCCTGGCGGCGGTCGTGATGCCTGGCAGTGCGCGAGGGAAGCGCCTGGAGGCCCGTTTGAAGGCGTTGGCGATGCAAGGGATGCGCCTAGCGCCGCGCGATGCTCTTGGGAGCACCTGGCGGTGCGTTGAAGGCGCTGGCAGCGCTTGGGATGTGTCTAGTGACGCTCCTGGGAGCGCCTGGCGGCGCTCTCGATTGACCTAACAGGATGCGCGACACGCCTGGCGAACCATTGCAGCACGCGATGCGCACGAGATGCGCATGGTGATGCCTAGCGACGTGCGATGCGCGCGGGAGGCGCCTGTGGAAGGGCAAAATGCGCCTGGCGACGCTCGCTGCAGCGTGCGGAAGGCGTCGGGAGGGTGACGACGAGGAAAGGGGGCATGGTAGGGTTAGGGTTTTGAGTGGGATATGGGAACCTCGGTCTAGGACCGTTGCTCCGATACCATGTCGGGAGAAAATGATAACATGTCATTAGAATAGACCGAAGGCTCTCTTATATAGGAGAAAAGCCCTTGGGTTACTTACATGATAAGTACCCAGAGAAAACATAACATATAAAATGGACAAGAGATATATTTATCTCAACAATATCGTCAATCAACCCACAACCAAGGCAATGTGGGATATCCTAGCTGACACATATTGGCAAGCAAAGAATGAGAGCAAAATCATCCTATTGCAGTATGACATTTTCTCAACCAAGCAAAATGGTCGGCCTCTTTATGCCCACTTCTCGCATCTTCGAGGCATGTTTAAGCATCTTCATAGCTTTATGTCCATTATTACCAGCACTGAGCAACAGCAGGAATACAGGAATGCCATTATGACAAGAGTTTTCCTGTCATCCCTTGACTAAAAGTACGATGCAGCATGTACTCAACTACTTACTGAAGAGACGATACCTCTGATGGAGGAGGTCTACAAGAAGCTGAGCGGGAATCGCGGGATCACTAATTCGTCTACTATCGTGGCCCAAACTCCCTCTACAATGGCAACTTCTCGTGACATAGGGGGTATTTCACAGTTTCGCGGGGGTGGATCTCGTGGTCGAGGAGGACGTCACCGTGGCCCATGCTCACATTGCCACCGTCCAGAACATTCAGAGGAGACATGTTATCTGAAGCATGGATATCCAACGCCTGAGCAGAAAGAGACTACTCCAGCTCCTTATGATGCGAGGTTTGATGATATGTCTCTAGATTGAAAGAGATGATGACTACACTGTATGCCCAAGCACCAGGATCTTTTGATGTTGTAGCAGTTGTCAGAGCTTCTACGAGTTCGTCAGGTATTAATTACATACATACCAGTTGTAGCAGTTCAGATTTGACTGATTGGATCATGAACTCTAGAGTTTCTTATATTTGTGGAGATCAGGCTCAGTTTACTTCTTACATATCTATCCCTCCTAGTATATCAGTGGTGATTGCTAATGGGGTTCATCTATCCATTATTGGTCAGGGGGAGATTGTTTAGCCCCATCGATGTGCATGTAGAATGTCTTACATGCTCCAACATTTCAGATGAATCTTTTGTCTATTAGTCAGATTACAAAAGATTTACATTGTCATGCCATATTTGATCCTTTTTCTGTTGTGTTTCAGACATACGGGCAGGGTGATTAGATGTGGTCATAAACAGAGAGGGCTTTACAGACCGGTCCAACCTCTATGTATCAATGCTGCTACTATCTTGTATGGATCTATTTCTCCTTTCATGTGGCATCTTCGCTTTGGACATCTTCCTCGGCAGAAGTTGTGTCATGTTCTCCCTCAGATCTCTACTCGTACTACCTTGGAGTGTGAGGCATGTCAGCTTGGGAAGCATATCGTTCTTCTTTTCCGAGTCGCCGTAGTAATCTGTTGTTTGAGTTGTTTCATTTTGATATTCGGGATCTTAGTCATGTTTCCGATCTTCAGGGACATCGGTTCTATATTGTTGTTATGGATGGTTCTCTAAATTATCTTAGGTTTTCTTGTTAAAGAATAAATATGAAGACGATCATGTTATTAAATCATTTTTTATTGAGATTAGGAATATTTTTCCTGCTAATGTGAAGTTTATTCGCATCGACAATGCCTTCGAGTTTTCTACTTTACAGATGTCTGACTTTCTCAGATCTCTTGATATTGTTCATCAGACTTCTTGTGCTTACACTTCACAGAAGAATGGTGTTGTTGAACGCAAACACCGTCATCTTTTTGATGTCACGAGGACTCTTTCGATTCAGAGTCGAGCTCCTCATTCATTCTGGAGTGATAAGGTCCTCGCTACATGTTACTTGGTGAACTACATGCCTTCTACTATTCTTGGAGAAAAGGTTCCTATCTTGATTGTGTTTCTCGAGAAGGACCTATCCTCCCTTACTCCCAAGATCTTTGGGTCTGTGTCATTTGTCCACAATTTTAATCCTGGTCATGACAAGCTCTCTCCTAGAGCTGTCAAATGTGTACTCGTTAGTTATTCTCGTACCCAAAAAGGGTGTAGATGTTTTCATCTTGTAGGGAGGAAAATATTATGTGAGTGTTGATGTCACAATTTTTTTAGTGTATTATGTATTTTTCTCCTATATGTGATAGGTTTTCTAATGCTGACTCTGGCGACGATGTCTTTGTTCCACCACCTCCGTTATCTCCACCAACAACACCCCATGTAGAGTCTCAGTCATCTCCACCTCCACCTCCATCTACCCTGACACAGTTCCTACCACGGTTTTACATTCGCATATCCTCTACTCGCCCCTCTGCTCATGCGCTTTCCCCGTCATCTAGCATGCCTCAGGTATGTAATGAACACATTGTTTCTATTGATGGCACTAGCGATATGCATGTTCCACAGGATACTGTTCAAGAGGAGCTGATACCAGAGAACAGAGAGGCTGATGACCTAGATGTACCTCTTGTCTTGAGGAAGTCGCGCCGTAACTGTGCTACTTATCATCTAGTTGCTTATGTCTTGGACCGTCTTTCAGAGGAGTACATGAGGTTTCTTGCGGGACTATCAGGATACCTTCTCTCCAGTGGCCAGACATTCGACACTGCGCATTCTTCTAGTTGCTATTTCACGGGACTGGCCTCTTTACCAACTTAATGTGAAGAATACATTTCTATATGACGATCTACATGAGGAGGTATATATGTAGCAACCACCAGGGTTTGCAGATGAGGGGGAGTCTCAAAGGTGTGCCGGGTCCATAAGGAAATTTACTGTTGAAGCAGAGTTCGAGAGTTTGGTACCAGAAGCTTTCAGAGTTGATAAAGCACCAGGGATTTGCGCGGTCCACGACGGATCACTCGCTTTTTGTTCAGAGGATACAGAGAGGTATTGTTGTTATCCTAGTCTATGTTGATGATATAGTGATGATGATAGGGGCAATCAAGCCGCCAAGGAGTTGCTAGGTCAGCAGTTTGTGACCAAGGACCATGGCAATCTTCGATACGTCCTTGGATTAGAGATCGCCAGGAACCAACGTGGTCTTGTGATGACCCAAAGGAAGCTTGTGATTGATCTTCTACTAGAGACAGGTATGACAGGATGCAAGCCCGCAACTACCCCTATGGATCTGAGTAAGAGACTATATAATGATGACACTGAGGAGGTAGATAAGAGGAGATACGGGGAGCCTGTTGGGAAGCTCCTATATGCCACCATCACCAGGCCAGACATATCATTTGTTGTGAGCAAGGTGAGCCAGTTCATGGAGCAGTTAAGGAAGGTTCATATGGATGCTATCTATATGATTTTAAGATACTTGAACACTTCACATGGTACTGGTCTTATATTCAACAGAGGTGCGTCTCATGAGGTGACAACTTGTGTATTATGCTCTTGAGGTGACAACTTGTGTAGAGGTCTTATCTTTCATCTTCTCGTCCTAATTTCCTATCTCCTCAATCTCGCCCCTCAAAAAATATTTCCTGAAATTAAGTTGTCATTTGGTATTAAAGGATGGCCGGGCCCCGAAATTATTCTTGCAACTTCACGATTCTACAATATATTGAAGAAAATATATTAAAACGAGAAACTATAAGTTTTGCATTTTTTAAATTATATGTTAAGGGACTTTTATGCATCATACTTAAAGGTTCTCGATATAATGATGTGAGTAGATGAGAAACTCAAAATCGTTAAGGAATAATACATGCAAGCAGAAAACATGCATGAGTAATGTCAAATCCAAGCAGCACTAGGCTTGATCATTAGTTTGGGCTGGCCTAACCCAACCCTTGCTCCAGTCTCTATAAGCTAGCCCAAACCTAAGCCCACAAGTCGAATAGGCGGACTTGGGCCTTGATTTCTACTCAATTAGGATTTCACGTTGGGATCTAGAACAATGCAGCTCGATCCAAAGGCTCATGGACTTAGCCTACAATAAGGCCCACTAACCTGACCTACCTTATGATCCACGAACCCAGACTGCTAGTACATTTAGTTGTTAAGTTAATGAATACTACCCCTTAGGTACTTTAAAGCATTGTTTTTAAAAACGCGACCTCGAGGCGTTGAGGTGTACACCTCAAGGCGTTTTTCAAGGAAAAATGCCTCGAGGTTATAGCCTCATTCAGCCTCAGTGAGGCATGCGCCTCGAGGCGTATGCCTCGAGGCGCTGCCTCATTTATGGGTTGTTTTTAATTTTTTTTCTGTAATATTTTTTCCTTTTCTTTTTGATTGTGAGCTTTTCATCTTTCTAGACAAGTATTTTCAAGTCTTTAAGCTCATGATTCACTAAAATGCATTTTTTAATTTATTAACATATTAAGCTTATTTTTGCTTTGTTGTGCATGTTTTTATATATCAACATAAACAAAAAATTGATTCTTGAGTCCTTAAATACACATCAAAGCATGCATGAACAAAAATGATCATAACTTGCGATATTCAAGTATTTTATCCCCCAATCATTATGATAAAGTAAAAATTGATCACAGATTCACTGCTTACTCTCTTATCCTTCTCAATTGAATGACACATATCTCACCTAATTTTGAAAATAGTATGTTACATCTAGTCCCTTTAGTTAAATTTTATTCAAAACTTTAAATTTTGCAGAGAGTTACTCATTATTGTGCTTACATATCCATATTTACTTGACTCCTTACAGATTTACAACAACAACAACAAAGCCTTTTCCCACAATTAAGTAGGGTCGGCTGCATGGATTCTACGCCTCCATTCAGATCTATCTTGGGTCAATCCTGGGCTTATATCCACAAAACAAAGATCCCTTCGTATGGTCTCTTTCCAACACTTCTTGAGCCGTCCCCGCCCTCTCTTAGCCGACTCAACATCCCAACGCCCGCATCTCCTAACTGGTGCATCAGCTGATTTTCTTTGCAAATGACCAAACCATCTTAAACGGTTTTCTCGCATCTTATCCTCGATCGGAGCAACATCAACTTTCTTTTTGATTGCATCATTCCGAATCCTTACAGATTTAGAGTTTAAAAAGAGAGAGTTATGTAACAACTTGGATGTTTAAACCATCATGTTAGCCTTGAAATATCATGGAGCTATGTATTTAATCATAACTATTTAATTTCTAGAACTTGAAAATTGTAATTACGATTAATTATTATGTTTTATGGAAAATTTTCTTTCACGAGTGAGGCTTACGCCTCGAGGAAATACTAGGAAAACGCCTCGATACGCCTCGCATTTTTTAAAACCTTGCTTTGAAGAATAAAAAGGTTAGCATGGGTAGAGATCAACTATGGCTTATAGTTTGTTATGCTCACATGACAAGATAAAGCCGGATTACATAAGAACATCGTGTATTTCAAAGGATTACATGACAGGTGCACCTTTTTCACTGATGTATTACTTCCTTTATTATGCATATGTATATATTTTCCTTTGATTACATAAATAGTGAATAAAAACAACCGATAACTCTTACAATATTTATTCCATTAATTAGGATATTTTTAATTTTATTCTTATGAATTGAAAGGTAGTAATTAAACAACACCACATGTTGGCATGACCAACACTCTAGGCCCTATTTGTGCAAAAAAACTCTAGCCTAATCCAGCACATTAGCATGTCACAGTCAACAAGCTCAAGCTAGGCTCAACTGAGCCTAATCAGACATGTTGCAATGTTCAAATCTAGGCAGCACCGACCAACTCTTAATCATTAAAAGTAAATCAACTACCTCAAGTGCAGCCACCGTGGAAAAAATAACATGAAGATGCAGACCTCTACAGTAATTGGTGCCATGAACCTCCACCCATCGTTGATGGTGGTGGATCGTATCGGTTCCCACCGTTGGTAGCAAGGTTAAGTGCAACCAAGGTTCAGGAAAGCGGTATGCATATGCGTTCAGACAGACCACCGAATACTGAGTAAGCGGTATGATGGGGCATATGCGAGGTATATATGGATTTACACGGTTTTCTAATTTTTAATTTAAAAATAAATAAATAAATATGAATAACATTACTACTGAATTTATGTAACTAAGTGGAATTAAAGAAGATCTAAGGAAAACGATTCACGTTAGATGATTGAGTATATGCTTTTAATTGCCTAAGATTTAATCACAAAAAAATATTTAGCCATAAAAACCTCACATATTAGATGATGCATAATAATAAAACTTCATTACACATACATGCACTACATGAGCAAAATCTCAATCGGAATATATTAAAATATTTTATGATACTTTGCATATACTCACTAAAACAATACATGAGGTAAACATAAAACATTGCATATATACAATGGTATAATGCATTGCAATTGTATACAAATGTATGTCATATTCTTACAATTGAATGAAGGAAGAGGCAAATCTACGGAATTAAGCACCTGAATGAGAGGATTGGGAAGTTGGAGATGCTGGAGCAGTATGTGGAGCATATGCGGGCCGCATATGCGGGAAGGCCGCATAATGAACCGATTCATGAAATCGGTTCGGTCTGCATGCCACGCGGGCATATGCGGCCGCATATGCGATCCGTGCAAGCGATTTCATGAACACTAATTGCAACATGACAACCACCATCAAAGCCACAAAAAGCATTTGATTTATGTTTTAGGAACTACATTAACAATTGCTCCCATCATCATCACATCCTCCCACCTCTAACCAGCATAGTCTCATATAGGGCTGTCAGAAAATTCTCATGTTCGACATTCGTTCAGATTCGGCTCGCTAAAAGTTTGATTCAGATTCGATTCGAAAATAAACGAGCCGAACCTGAACAGGAGTTTGGGCTCGATTAAATAAACGAAACGAACCTTAAAAACATAGGTTCGCTCAGGTTCGATTCGTTAAAAGTTCGATTATATACACACATACATACATAAAAGTATATATATATATACATGCATATTGTATATATATATGGAAAAATACATTCTATATTAACATAAGGGCTATTCACTTATTTTTCCCAAACCCATCTACCCATCCACTCCCTAAGTCCCTATTCTCGAAACCCCACAAAACACTCCCTTGTAGCTGCGGTTTTTCCCTTCGAACAGAAACATCTGCACAAACATTTATTTTTAAACAAACCTTTAACGAGTCGAACCAAACTTTTACGAACCTTACCCGAGCCAGTTTTCATTTTATCGAGCTGAACCGAACCCGGGCCTGAAAGTATGCTAAACAAACCGAACCGAGCCTAGGTCGGTTCGCTCGAGTTCAGCTCGTTTACACCCCTAGTCTCATACCTATCACCATTATTGTGCTAGCATCGCCATGTGCAACACCAATACCTATACTTATCACAAGGCATGGTTCCTTCCCAGCATCCCCATTGCATGACATCGATGTGCCCCAACAATGCTACCTGAAACACCCCACAAAGCCTTTGCTAGCATCCATTCCACTAACCCTTCTTCAATGCCATGCCACTTACGATGAGATACAAAATTCCCTTATCACATACCACATGTATTATAAATTAACAGTACAAGAAAATCAACCTAACATGCCAAGAAGCCTGTTGAGGTCAAATAGTTAGGGTTGCCCGAAGGAACATGTCTGACCTATTAGCAAACCAAGAAGCATACTCACAGGAGGATTGCACCTTCAGTTCGCACATCTCTAACCTATTTTCGGGGTGCTAGGAAGGAACTCAATTTTAGCAGTCAATTTCTTTTTCTACAAATATAATGGACTTCACCTGGCCTGGACTTCTGTAAGATAATGTTATACTTTGAAAAAGTCCAAGTGTGGGTTACTGCTAGGGATTTCACATTTTTCCTTTCAAAAAAGTTCAAGAAGCATACCATATTAAAAAGATCAGGTCGCATGAAGACCCAAGTCCAAGCAAGCATCAAGGCTAGTCAAATCCTTAGACAATCCAGTGTCGACAATGTTTTAACAAACGAAGAAACAAATTTTGCATATTACGACATATGACTTATACAGAATTATTAATAGTAAAAAGTTGAGTTGATTGGGTATCTATCTTGTGTTGAGTCATGCATTGTTCAGACATGATAGTTAGCTACGATGGTTGGGCCATATAAATAGCTCAACAACTCTTAATCATTAAGAAAGCTAACAAAATCCAACCCCATAGGGACTTTTTCAGTGGAGTAGGACGCGATGCATGGAAGATATCCCATAAAGAGTGGAGAAGTCTCAACAACTCTTAATCATTGATGGTCTGTCCTGAAATTAAACACTAGCCCTCGAATAAGGAGTTAATTCTCCACCCATCACGGTACCCAAAAGTACAACTATTCACATCCACATCTCTTTATTTCACCTTATTCCACCTTACATATCGTTATTCTCATCTTTCCAACCGAACAAGAAATGGACCTTTATTCTCCTTATTCTCCATCTTATTCACGTTTATTTCCGAAACGAATGTCCCCCTAGGAACTTCATTAGTGGAGTAGGACGCAATGGGTGGAAGATACCCAAACAAAGCCCTGTGGGGCAGTTGGTGGCAGACGACACTCGATTTTAGTTTTTCTGAGCGGGGCTACAGCTTATTTAAAACGGAAGTATTAAGACATCAAGGCAATGTTCACAAGATGAATAATTCATAATTCTTTCAAATGGGGAGACTCTGATGACATGAAAAGATTATTTCTTGGACATGTAATAAAATTGAACGTTGAAATCAACAAGTTTTTACAAAGTAAAATCCACCGTAATGCTAAATATAGTATCACCTCCGCCCACTTTAGCAATCGTGTTTTTTTAGCATTACGTGTATCAGGGTCATGGTCAGTAACGGCGGAGGGGATAGTTTCGAATCATTTATATGCCGATTACATTAGGGTTCGAATCAGGAAATCAAATATCCACTGTCTCCGACACTGACCTTCCATTGCATCCACGCTGCCTATCCCCCTCTTCCTGCTCCCCGCACCTCTCCTCAGCGTGTACTTGACCTCGTCCAACGCCACCCATTCCTTCACCCCCTCCTCGTACACCACCTCGCAGGCGCCCTCCCCATCGACGGCAGCCACCAAGGCCGACCTCCACTTCCGACTGCTCTCGCCGTAGATCACGATGGGGTCCCCGACGGAGACGACGGGGCGCGGGGGCGATGGGGAAGCCATGGTCGGTCGCGGACGGAGGGAAGCGGGCGTGGGGTTTATATTGGGACGTGGGAAAAAGGCGGGAAAATGGGGCGCGGGAAAAGGAGGGAGAAATGTGAGGAGATCGAGGTAAGGGAACGAGGCGGCTTACAGCGGAGTGGAGGTCGTCCTTTGGGGGGAGTAGCTCGCGGAATCGGGGGCGAGTGGAAAGGGCTTGCGGAAGGTCTTTTCCGGTGGTAAGAATAAACCTGTGCATGTGACATAAGGTGGTAATAAAAAAACAGATGTCACGTTAAAATAGCATATAACCTAACTTTTAGTGTGGGAATGAGATGATTATTTAATATATAATAAATATGGTAAATGTGTATCCTACAATGCAGCAGTTAAGTTGGTTGTTTCACTTTTTTTTCATTGTATTTTTGTTTTTTACCGGACGATATTAGATAGACTGATATCATCACGATCCCATTCAAATTTCGACTCGATTCGAAATCCGTATCACATCCATCAAACATATCGGATTTTAATGGTTTCAAAGTTATTGAAATCGATTTTTTTATGGAAATAGTAGGAGTATTTTCCAATAATTTTGAATGACAATGTGATGATATTATGTGATCTAAATTACCCCAAGTGATTTCAAAGAATACCAAAAAAAATAGATGGGAGTAGCCAAGTTAGCTTCTATGTGGTATGTTGTATTTGGAGATTAATTGTCTTCAAATTGGGAGCTAATTAATTTAAAATTGGAATTCTTAACTTGAATAGAATAGTTAATTAGGTAAAAGTTTAGGGATTTTTATAAATAATTACTAGTTTAATTGTGATTAATAAATAGCCATGAGATTTCAAATTTTAAATTTTTAGGTACATATCAGCACATGCGGTGTCGATTTGGGGGAAAGCCCAAAACGACACCTTAAGTGCTGATTTTGGAGGGAGAATTGCACATATGTCCTAGCATTTTGCATATATATCTATATTGAGAAATAACTATACAATCAATCCTCTCTTTTGTATTGTCAAAGAGAGGCATATTTTATCATAGTATTTTGTGTTGCACTGGCTTTCACAATCATAATAAAAAATTAACAATTGTTAAATTCACAATTACAGTAAGTTAAAATATGCCTCACTTTGATAGTATATATATATATAGGTTTGATAAGGAAATAAGCTTCAATTTATTTGTGATATGGGTAAAAGTATGGATATAGTTTTTATTTTTATTAAATAAGGATACGAACATAATTATATAATTTTTTTCGTGGATAAAACGATGTTTGTATGTATATTTGTATTTAAAAATAATAACTGAAATATTGTATTCTTTTCTGCATCGATAACATCGATAACCATCAAAATAAATCCATGTTGAAAAGGCTTTGTTGTTGTTGTTGTATATCTGTCAAAATAAACTTACATATTCATCTCCGCGAAATAGAATTATGTATCCATATATGCATGAAAACAGATGTGATAGCAAACAGACACGGATTATCCAGTTGCATCACTATGTTAGGAGTTAACATGCATAAATAAAACTAATACTCGTATTTGTATCCATGTATCGAAAAGATGAAAGAATGTTTATATGTGTATTTGTAATTGCAAATATATTTGAAACCCGCTATTATTTTCCATATCGATGTTCATAAAACTAAATTAAATTAAATAATTATATCAACCAAATAAAGGGTGTATACATATCCTCATAAAAACAAATATTACAATGGACAAATACAGATTATTTGGTTGCACAGATATGACATGAGTTAACACGTAAACAATCCTAAAATTATTACTTAGATTTGTATCCGTATAAAAAATGAAATTGGTAACTATTTTATGTGTATATGCAAATTCAAACCTCGAATTATTTTATGTATCTGTATTTGTCAAAATAAAATTATATGGTCGCATTCATCAAAATAAAAACACATATGCATAATCGCTTACCGCAGAAAAAACGGATGTGAATGGATATGTGTATATATACACTCGATTGCATCTCAGTGAAAAGGGCTAACATATATATATCTAAATTTGATGCGTTAATTTCACTTATCATAATTGTGAAATTAACAATTGTTAATTTTCTATTATATTTGTGAAATTCAATGTATACAAAAAAACTATGTAAAATATGTCTCTCTAATAGTACATAAGAGTATGTAAATACTATTTGGTATGGAAGTACGTGCAAAATGCTGGGACATATTTTGCAATTCTCCCCTCTCGAATCATAACTCGGAGTGTCATATTGAGCTCTCTCCAATTCGACACGTCAGGTGTCGATATGTACCTAAAAGTTAAAATTTTGAAATCTCGTGGCTATTTAATTAATTACAATCAAGCCAGTAATTATTTAGAAAAAAAGTCCAAAGTTTAGTGTTCTGTTGCTTCATTTTTTGGGTGGATGTGTGTGTGTGATGCGGGTTATCATGTTGATAACATGTATTTCTATTTTGGTGTTTAGATTGAGAGTTTTATTGTTGAGGGGTTTTATGTGATGCGGCATCTACTGAATGTTAGGATAATGATTGGTTGTTGATTGGTTTTTTATTAGCAGATGTGTGGTGGTTGAATTTTGCATTTCTGTCCCTTTATAGTTTTGCAAAATTTAGCTCTTTGTTTTCTCGAACATTGCTTGAATATTATTTTCCATAATTATTGCATGTTGCTTTATTTCCGATCGAAATCCGGTGACATTTCAACGCATGCATAATATATACTATTTATCGAGGTTTATGCATGAAAATTCTATTTAGTTTTGCAGTTTATCAAATTTATTGATTCAAATGATGAGACTTGGACCGATTTTAATTTATAGGATAAAATCACCGAATGTATGTGTTTGTATTTAATTAATTGATTTTGTGCTAAATGAATTAAGTTAGGTGCAAGCACTCCATACAGAGCAAGCGACGTCGTCAGGGATGAGGCGCCCGCGCAAGGACCTCAATTCTCCTCCGGAGGTCGAACCAAGGTGTCCTAGTTTGTATAGCCAAAATTGAGTTATAATCTTCACATAGCCACATACATGCACAAAGTTAGGCATGCATAGCATTCAGATTTTATATGTTTGGAAATTAGAAATTACCATAATATGTTTGAAAAATAGAAATTACCATAAACTACAAACATATAATTGTAATTAATCAGACTGTTTTGAAAAAAATCTCAGAAGAGCAGAGTTTGTGTAGTCTCTGTATCATGTCATCAGAAAATCCTATATAAAACGTCCATTTCTCTCAAAAAAAGTTCTCATGAGACAAACTGTAATATACAATGGTAGCCTTTTGAGTTGTTAATGGTATATCTTCAAACATTTTCATATATTGGAGAAATACATGTATTTAAATCTAGAAATTTAAGGTTAGATATGCAGTTTCAATTCTTTGGATCGTGGGCATACACGAACTCATCATGGGTATTTTCATAAAATGTATTAATGTGTGTACTTGTTGTAAATTAAACTTATTATACTCGATGATGATTGGCAATCAAGGACATCTTGAATTTAGCACGAGCAAATATCTGGTGGATTCTTAATTACATTTAAATTAAAAGATCTACGATACAACATGCTTGTCAACCACTGGTTCCTCATTAGGGTCAAATGCAAAAATCGATCCACCATAGAGATGGATAATCATTCTTTCCCCCTCTCTAATTGTGCTTTCCGCCTGCTCGAGCTTCTCGTCCTCGAAATCCATTGCCCACTCCAATACATGGTACAGGTCTGCCAAGAACATTTTCTCCACGGTTAACGAGTGGATCGGTGGAGGGAGCGATGATGCCTTCTCCTCGTACTCGCACGGTCGCTACGAATATGTTAGTGACAGTTCACGTTAAATGGATCAGTGGAAAATAGATTATGAAATTGTAAAACATCTTACCTCAAGCGGGCAGGTGTACCACGTGTGGTCATCGGCGTCCTCTAAGCAACGGGACGAGTCAAACACTACCAATGCATCTTGCCCGCATGAGAAAATGTGTCCAAGTTCAAACAAATATTTCAAAGTAATAAAGGTAAACATGATCAGGTATGATTTAAAAGCCGTTAGAATTTATCATCCTTAACGCATATGCCACATCTTGTCATTTTACATCACACATGCAATTTCATCTCGTTGGCGCCCACCTTGTTGCATCTCTGTATGTGTGAGTCTTACCTCTACACCGGGCTCAACTTCTAACTTGGGGGATCCAGAACCAAATATTTCTTGATGTGATCGAACCACTTGTTTGTGCCATGCCATTTTTATAAAATTATGAACGATGGCGGTGGTCTTAACAACGTCCCTTTGCAACACGAATGCGTAGGTGGGCATGCATGTCAAGCACTTGAACTCCTTCTTCCAAACCCTGAATGCTATCTCCATGTCACTTCGCAGTTGTGAGTGTCTCTGATTGAACAAGTGCTTATGGGAGATGTAACGCTTAGATTTGTCTAACACTCTCCACTCCGGCAGATGGTATGTAATGCCGGATGATTCTCCATCTCATTGCCTTTATTCTTTTATTTTGACATCTAAACCCTGTCTAAATGCATGTATATAACATTATATTGCATAAAATAACTTCTCATATTTACAACGTAAATATTTTATAAAATGCCTTGTTTAAAGCTAAAATAAAAGAACAAAGAAAAGAAGAGAAAAAGAAATGGAGTGCCATATGCATTGAATGATCCTAAACATGAGACAGAGGCATCACGATGATTGGGTCGACAAGGAATAGGATAGGGGGTGATGAGTCGGGAAAACCCTGCTTTAATTTATACGAATTAAGCGTTTAAAATATGATGAATTTGTCATTTTGTTGTAAGCGGGTGATCGAAATCAATCAAGGAAATAACCACACTTAATCAATTCAATTTAATTCGAGTGGCTTTATGTTTATTTTACTTGGTCAAGTCCCGAGGTGGAACTGAAGGAGGCAAAGGAACAGCTTAGGATTATGTCTATCGATTTGCGTGTGTGGTTTTCGAGGTGGGTATTTTTAGCATTTTTATGCAAATTTTGGATGCAAATGAAATTGCAGCCAATTTTAAGGATTAAAATGTGATATCTAGTTAAAAATAGTCCAAAAAAATATGAAACTTGACTGGGACGTCAATTACAATGAAATGGATGCATTAAATAATGGATTTATGAATGCAAACAGAGTAAATTCCAGTAATTGATTATAACAAATAGTAAATTTGTTTATTTTCAATGAATAAAATTATCCGATGTCTATCACTAGGTGATCTATCTCAGAAAAATCTCGAACCTTAAAAATACGAGTTTTAATACATACAAAAAAATAATTAATGAAATACACAAAATAGTTTTTTAGAATAAAATATGCATGCAAATATGATTCTTTTTTTGCACGATGTTAAATACAATTAATTCTAATATCCACGAATTCTTGACAATTTTTCAAGCAGTGGTTAATTAACTATGAATTTCTAAGCACAGATTGGGCAAAATATGCAAATTTCCACGGGAATGATAGTTATTAATCAAACAAAGATCATAAAAAATCGCGTACATGTCATACTATAGAGAATTAATTATAGAACACGATGCTATCTTTTACTAATAAAACGATGCAATAAATAGGCTTAAAATGTAGCGAGAACACATGGCTCACTTTGCAATGTTACAACATAAAGCTGATTAAAAATGCAGAGAAGGACCTGGTTATAATTACCTAAACCTTTAAGGTCTTATGAGCAAAATTTATCAGGATCACATGTGAAGCACGTGACCCTGGTTGGCGAGACTTGGTTGCGGATGAGCGAAATGATGGGTGTGTCTTCTACAAATCTTCCACCCCCACCCCCGTGCGGATCACGTGAGAAGGAGTCTTCTGGTAATGGTTGAAAAAATATGAGGTCCTTTGAGCAAATGTTACCCCAGCGCACGTGCCTCTCGTGTACGCAAGGCTCTCGGGCCTCGAGCCTGGTAGAGGAGCGGAACAACGGCTTCAGGGGCGGTGTAGGGTGGAGTAGCAGCGCGGAGCAGCCCAGCGATGGTGGAGGAGCATCGAAGGGCGACGAGCGGGTGCTCCTCCTGGAGCGAAGGTGGAGGAGTTATGCAGGTTGGGGGAGGTGAGGGACTCCTGTTGTTGCTAGAGTGGAGGGAGCCCCCTAGGTGCGGCGGTGGTTGATGATGGCGGTTCTGGAGATGGAGTTGTTGGAGGCAGAGGGGGTAACAATGATCGAAGAGAGGTGGAGTAGGGGTTCGATGATAGATATTCGGAGGATAAGGCTCCACAGCCAAAGTCGAAGCAGAGGGAAGCTCCGAAGAGGATGCAGCAGTGAGGGAGAGATCCCTCGGATCGACAAGGAATAGGATAGGGGTGATGAGTCGGGAAAACCCTGCTTTAATTTATACGAATTAAGCGTTTAAAATATGATGAATTTGTCGTTTTGTTGTAAGCGGGTAATCGGAATCAATCCACAAAATAGCCACACTTAATCAATTCAATTTAATTCGAGTGGCTTTATGTCTATTTTACTTGGTCAAGTCCCAAGGTAGAACTCAAGAGGCAAAGGAACAACTTATGATCATGTCTATCGAATTGCGTGCGTGGTTTTCGAGGTGGGTATTTTTAGCATTTTTTGATGCAAATTTTGGATGTAAATGAAAATGCGGCCAAATTTAAGGATTGAAATGTAATTTCCGATTAAACACGGTCCACAAATTATGAAACTTGATTGAGACGTCGATTACGATGAAATGGATGCACTAAATAATGGATTTATGAATGCAAACAGAGTAAATTCCAATAATTAATTATAATAAATAGTAAATCTATTTATTTTCAATGAATAAAATTATCCGATATCTATCACTAGGTGATCTATCTCAGAAAAATCTCGAACCTTAAAAATACGAGATTTAATACATACAAAAAAATAATTAATGAAATACACAAAATAGTTTTTTATAATAAAATATGCATGCAAATATGATTCTTTTTTAGCACGATGTTAAATACAATTAATTTTACTATCCACGAATTCTTGGAAATTTTTCAAGCGGTGCTTAATTAGCTATGAATTTCTAAGCACAAATGGGCAAAATATGCAAATTTCCACGGGAATGATAGTTATTAATCAAACAAAGATCATAAAAAATCACGTACATGTCATACTATAGAGAATTAATTGTAGAACACGATGCTATCTTTTACTAATAAAAATGATGCAATAAACATGCTTAAAATGTAGCGAGAGCACATGGCTCACTTTGCAATGTTACAACATAAAGTTGATTAAAAATGCAGAGAAGGACCTGGTTATAATTACCTAGGGTCTTATGAGCAACATTTATCAGGGATCACATGTGAAGCACGTGACCCTAGTTGGTGGGACTTGGTTGCGGATGAGTGAAATGAAGGGTGTGTCTTCTACAAATCTTCCACCCCCACCCCCGTGCAGATCACGTGAGAAGGAGTCTTCTGGTAATGGTTGAAAAAATACGATGTCCTTTGAGCAAATGTTACCCTAGCGCACGTGCCTCTCGTGTATGCAAGGCTCTCGGGCCTCGAGCCCGAAAGAGGAGCGGAACAACGGCTTCAGGGGCGGTGTAGGGTGGAGTAGAAGCGCGGAGCAGCCCAGCGATGGTGGAGGAGCATCGAAGGGCGACGAGCGGATGCTCCTCCTGGAGTGAAGGTGGAGGAGTTCTGCAGGTTGGGGGAGGCGAGGGACTCCTGTTGTTGCTAGAGTGGAGGGAACCCCCTAGGTGCAGCGGTGGTTGATGATGGCGGTTCTGGAGATGGAGTTGTTGGAGGCAGAGGGGGTAACAATGATCGAAGAGAGGCGGAGTAGGGGTTCGATGATAGTTATTCGGAGGATAAGGCTCCACGGCCAAAGTCAAAGCAGAGGGAAGCTCCGAAGAGGATGCTGCAGCGACGGAGAGATCCCTCAGATCGACAAGGAATAGGATAGGGGTGATGAGTCGGGAAAACCCTGCTTTAATTTATATGAATTAAGCTTTAAAAATATGATGAATTTGTCGTTTTGTTGTAAGCGGGTAATCGGAATCAATCCGGAAAATAACCACACTTAATCAATTCAATTTAATTCGAGTGGCTTTATGTTTATTTTACTTGGTCAAGTCCCAAGGTGGAACTCATGAGGCAAAGGAAAAACTTAGGATTATGTCTATCGAATTGCGTACGTGGTTTTCGAGGTGGGTATTTTTAGCATTTTTTGATGCAAAATTTGGATGCAAATAAAAATACAGCCAAATTTAAGGATTAAAATGTAATTTCCAGTTAAACATAGTCCACAAAATATGAAACTTGGCTGAGACGTCAATTATGATGAAATGGATGCACTAAATAATGGAATTATGAATGCAAACAGAGTAAATTTCAATAACTAATTATAATAAATAGTAAATCTATTTATTTCAATGAATAAAATTATCCGATATCTATCACTAGATGATCTATTTCGGAAAAATCCCGAACCTTAAAAATACGAGATTTAATACATACAAAAAAATAATTAATGAAATACACTAAAAAAATTCTAGAATAAAATATGCATGCAAATATGATTCTTTTTTAGCACGATGTTAAATACAATTAATTATACTATCCACGAATTCTTGACAATTTTTCAAGCAATGGTTAATTAACTATGAATATCTAAGCACAGATTGGGTAAAATATGCAAATTTCCACAGGAATGATAGTTATTAATCAAACAAAGATCATAAAAAATCACGTACATGTCATACTATGGAGAATTAATTGTAGAACACAATGCTATCTTTTACTAATAAAAACGATGCAATAAACATGCTTAAAATGTAACGAGAGCACATGGCTCACTTTGCAATGTTACAACATAAAGTTGATTAAAAATGCAGAGAAGGACCTGGTTATAATTACCTAAACCTTTAGGGTCTTATGAGCAAAATTTATCGGGGATCACATGTGAAGCATGTGTCCCTGGTTGGCGGGACTTGGTTGCGGATGAGCGAAATGAAGGGTGTGTCTTCTACAAATCTTCTACCCGCACCCCCGTGCGGATCACGTGAGAAGAAGTCTTCTGGTAATGGTTGAAAAAATACAAGGTCCTTTGAGCAAATGTTACCCCAACGCACGTGCCTCTCGTGTACGCAAGGCTTTCGGGCCTCAAGCCTGATAGAGGAGCGGAACAGCGGCTTCAGGGGCGGTGTAGGGTGGAGTAGTAGCGCGGAGCAACCCAGCGACGGTGGAGAAGCATCGAAGGGCGACGAGCGGATGCTCCTCCTGGAGCGAAGGTGGAGGAGTTCTGCAGGTTGGGGGAGGTGAGGGACTTCTGTTGTTGCTAGAGTCGAGGGAGCCCCCTAGGTGCGGCGGTGGTTGACGATGGAGGTTCTAGAGATGGAGTTGTTGGAGGCAGGGGGTAACAATGATCGAAGAGAGGCGGAGTAGGGGTTCGATGATAGATATTCGGAGGATAAGGCTCCACGGCCAAAGTCGAAGCAGAGGGAAGCTCCGAAGAGGATGTCGCGAGGGAGAGATCCCCCGGATCTTGTCGGATTGAGGGTGGAGAAGCTCGGGTTGTCACCACCGAGCTTCTCCGTGATTTGGTGCTAACATCGGATGAGAGTCGGTGGAGGGCGGCGAGGAACTTTATATAGGAGAGACTGCGATGAAATCGACAAGTATGAGAATACGGAGATTGATCGAGATCGACGGGGAATCAGAGATGGAGGAGGTGGTCGTGCTAATTGGGAAAGGGGGGAAAGTTGAGGTACGCAAGATTGGAGAGAATCGAGGATTGGAATCAGATGGGATTGCGATAGAGAAGATGGGAAGAGAGGGAGGATTGGGAGATCGGTGATGGTCGGCTATGGAGGAGAGGTGGTGGCGAGATTCGTTGAGGTCAAGCGGTTGTGCCGCTGCAGAAGGGGGAAGTGGAGGAAATTGATGGAGGGGGAAGATGGCTCTTGGGTCATCCGATAGGCCGATATCAAACGACCCAGATGAAGTCACGTCATTTTTATTATTTACTTAATAATTTTTATATTTTATTTTTATTAATTAATAATATTTTTTAATTTAAAAATGAAAATAAAAGCCAAAATTGAGTGACACATGGCGGTCCCAGGAGTTGCCACGTGTCATCCCTGTGAAATTCAAAAAAATCAAATACAAAGAAAAACTATAATAAACAACGGATGATCTCAAATCAGAAAATTATCTCATGAAAGTTGCTCATCTCGACGAGATCTGCAACTTTCATGAAGGGACCAAAATCAAAATAGGTCATTTGTGCAAAGTGATATTTTAAGGATATTCCATGTACATAGAATATATTGATTTTGGGGTTTTCTAACTTTTTTATCATATTTAATAAGATAAAAATTGGAAAAATTAAGGTAAAATCAAATATGAATATTTACACATTAATCCTTTTTTGGATTTCTATAATTATGAAGAAATTAATTAAAGTGTGAAAAAGACAACTTTTGTACAGAGTGACAGTGAAGACTCGGACACAGTTAATTTCTTTAATTTTAATTTTATTTTAGATTTACAGTTTTATGTATTTTAATAAAAGTTTTGACAAATAAAATAAATGAAAAAGAAATAAAATAAAATGAGTTAATTGTGTACATGAGAAAACATGTCAAAAGCCGTTAAAATACAATATGCACAATAGAGTCTCAAAATCCAACTTTCACATATGAGCTCTGATTCACTTGAACTTGGTTTTGTTTTGAGGGCAATTAATTGTACATTAGTTCAAAGGTGAGTAAGATTAAATCAGACATTGTATGATGAAGATATCGTCGTTTTAGTCTAGAAGTCCTCGAATTAGGGTTTGTATTTATTTCTCAATTATTTCAGTTGCTGGTTATTTGTATTTTTCATTTATTCGTGTTAGTGATGTGTACACGATGGAGATGATTTCTGGTTATTTGAAGTTAGCACGAATTAGTTAAAAATGAGGAAATTAGCTTATTTTACTGGTTAATTGGGTTGTGATTTTTGGCTCCTTATTTTATGCAATTATGAGTGATAAAATGCAATTATTATTTATACATGTCTCAATGCTAATTATGCAATATAAATGAAGAAGTGCCGATGAATTTTGGAGATTTGAGCTTAACTATTCACTTTTAGATTGATGAATCTGTGATTCATCATCCCCCTATACTTAAACCATGCTCGTGCATGAGCATTTGCAGAAATGCAATGAGGTCAAATGAGATTGGGTTCCATACCAAAATCATGAGAAGAAGGTGAAAATGAATCTAGACCCGACCTTGGATTTGTTAGTTTGGCAGAACTTCTGTAAGACTTAGATTTTTCAAATCGATAGCCTCCAAGTTCTACACGTCATTGTCACAGTTTCGGCTTAGAAGTCATCTTAGATCAACCCTCTTCCCAAAACATACCCCATCAACATTAAACAATCGACTCATGTGTGTGAAAGGTTTTAACTCTTCCCATCCAGAATGTTGGATCACCATGCAAACCTCTCCTCTAGTAACTCGTCCTCAGGGAGTCAAATTTTTCCTTTCTAAGGTTTGTCGCGTTGTGTTAACAGTCGAAGAGAGGGAGAAAGTAGAAGAAAGGGGGGAAAGAACTGGAGGGCGACCAGTGTAGTCACCTCTCTTTGTGAAGTATGCCAGCTTAGTCAAGTCTCCATCAAGATTTGCAGTTTTCTTGAAGCTTGGACCTTTTTGGTCAAATATTTATTCGGTAGCTAGCTTCTCGTTGTTTGGATTTTTGGTAGCTGTGATGGATCTTGTTGTGCCCCTACGGATAGGGAATCTTTTTTTCTGGTCTTAGATAAAATTGTGCCCAGTCGTCCATACCTTCTCTGAAGCTTTAATTCAACTCGTACTCCGATCTTTAGATGTCCATGCTACCAGAAAAGATTTACATATAGTCTTCCAACTCCCCGTATGAGTTGAGCTAAGTGAATAGTGTGATAGTACCAATTAATTCCCTATTCCAGAGTCATTTCCAGAATGAGAAGACCAGGTTATACACTGAGAGTCAAAGTCATGCACACTGTCACATGGAACTCGAAGAATTAAGTCAAAGACCCGAAGCTTTTAAAATCCTCTTCCTCTGTGAAGTTCATTTGGAAATTAGGCGGATTAAGGTCATGTCCATACCACTCTCGGTTTCAACTCATAACTCGGTTCAGAACCCAAGAGTTTTTCCCATATGCATGAAATGCTGGATGAAGTACAAATGTGTGAAATGCAAACACGATTTTTTATGCAAGAGAAAGATTTTTTTGGTTTTTTTAATGCAATTTTTTGGTGCAAGAATAAATAAGAAGCCATTTTCAAATTTTTTTGGTTGGACACAATTAGTGTTAGCTGCATAACTCATTTTTCCCTTTTTTATTTTTACAAGTTAGTTACCTAACCGGTAGATACATATAGACTTATGTAAAATTACGAGCTATGGGTAAAATATATACACAATATATATACAGACATCCTATACTTAGCTAGTGCTATGTCCTCGTAGCACAAGAAGCGTGGAGAAGACGTAGCTCGGGCTAAGCGTAAGAGAGTGAAAAAGAAAAACAGAGAACGGCTCGCCCCCTATACTTAGGATGTGAACAATCTAAGTATAGAAGAAGAGCGAAAATGAGGTAGATAACGAGAGAAGTGGATGGAGAGAGCATATACATAGGGCATCAGGTCCCCTTACACTTAGGCTCAGGCAACCTAAGTACAGAAAAAGGGTGGAACTAGGGTGATCGAGAGAAGGATTGGGGGTGAGGAAAGAGGTATATACATCTGACATCGGTCTCCCCTATACTTAGGCCTTGGCCTGAGTGGAGGAAGAAGATATATAATGGATCGGGAGGGAGGGGGTGCTGATCATTACGGTCGTTTTCGATAGATCTTTTTGTGAGCCTATGGTGGGAGATCGTAATGACATGAAAAAGATGAAGCATATGAGTCCCAACCATTGTCAGTGTTATCCTTAGAGAAATCATGCTGGAGAGTAGATGAAGCGAATCAGATGATATACAATCATCGTCAAGTTATCCTTAAAGGGATAGTACTTGAAGGTGGAGGTACTCCATATATTATTGTTCCTAAGCTGCTTTATCAAGATGTGCTTGGTCTCGTGGTCAATTTCCTCATCCTCATATGATGGATATTCTGAAGTGTCGGTCTCAATATGAGCATAAGAGATTATTCCGATATACTTAATTAAATCCAGAGAGTCGACTCTTGAGGAATTGTAGTGAGGGACAGGAATCGTCCAACAAGGGTCGATATTCGGTTGCTTTCTCATATAGGGCTTCAGAGCCACTGAACTGACCTCACTCTTAAGGATTATCTTAGCTGGTCCTGATGAGGAATCATCAGACGATTCCTTTTCCGGCATGTTAAAGGAGACTTTCTTTCTTGGTGAAGGAGCAGTCGGAATGGGCATTTTGGTTCGCGTTGTTTGTGAAGGTGCTGATCATGGGAGTGAGTGTTGACAATCGAATCTGGAAGAATAACAATTGAAATATTCCTCTATGGTTAGTGCACGTCCCGTATATTCTTAAATGTCTTAATGTTGGTGCACTCCTGAGTCAGATTGATTTGGTCAAGGTGTTCAGATAAGATCATGTCCGACTCAGGGAAAGCCCGTGCATATGTTTCCTCATCATAAAGATCAAGTATCATGTGTTTTTCCGTAGGATTGATTATGATAGTGGTTGCGGTGAAAGCAGCAAGGAATGGGAGGACAGATGAGCCTCTAAACCAATGGTCTGCTCAGCAACCGTTATCTCAGGTATAGCAGCAAGATAGGGCTCGTTTACCGCTTGATGGTCACGTCTGTTGACGGCTTCGTGGATTGCCTCAGAATATCGTGGTTCCTCAAAGACTGGATGAGATCGAAGTGTTCCCAATGCTGTAAAATCGATTTCCCGAGTCTCGCACTCTATTATTGCCTTATCTAAGGTTAAGAATAGCTTTCCGAGAATGATTGGAGACTAGGTGAATCCTCCTTCATGCTCAATATCAATGATCGTGATGTCCATCTTGAGCGAAGCACATTGGAATGTAACGATGATTGAAATGATTCCTCTCGACCATTTCATCGATCGATCAGCCAGTTGAACGTTCTCTCTTAGCTTCCTGTTAGGTCCGAGCTTGAGCTTGTCAAATACAGAGGCTGGGAGGATATTGATTGGTGAGTCGTCATCGATTCGAGCATGGGTAGATATAGTATCTCTGATTCTACAGCCAAATCTGGGCAACCGCTTCACTCTGCAGCTTTTGATCTTTCTCCTAAGCCATTGACATAATATGTCTTTCAGTCTTTGTTCTTGTCATGCTCGACTTTTTCATCATTAATTTCCTCACTACGAATCCTTTAAGGTCGGAAAAGTGCTCAATGGCCTCTATCAAGGGAACTTCAAAAAACAATCCTTTCTCTGGTGTTTTCCTTATAGCAGGATCCAAATTCTTCAAATCCTATTCACTTTTCAGTTTTTATGATTTTTTTTTGCTTTTTCAAATTTTGAGTGTTTTTGAATATTTCTATTTGTTCGGTATTTTCGGTGTGGTGTGTAGATGTGGTGCTTTCCATAGATGAGGAGGGGTTTTTTGATTTGTCGAGTAAGAGTAACAATCGGAGTCATACCTAGGGGAGTAATATGAAGAGGTGTCGCTGTCAGAGTCGTCCTAGGGTGAACATAGTCTATGGGGTTCTGAATATCCTCGAAATTTTCAACATTAGATCCAATCATTTCATCTTCCACTTTCATACCCGAGCTACCGTAAAATGAAATTAGTTGGTCGGTGAAGTTGCTAAATTTATCATCCATTAATTCATATCTCTTACCTATCCTCTAAATGACATCCTCCAAAAACTTTTCATGATCAATCATGGGAGCAGTCTGTGTGGGTTATTCCTGAGTATTCTCTCGTTTTTCAACTTGAGATCCAGTCATTTCATCTTCCATTTTCCTGTATGGGCTGGGAGAAGATTATCTTGGAATATCCAGTATATGATTGTCAACTTCTGGACATTTCTCTTGAGAAATTATGGAAGGAGTCTGCTCAATTTGCGGAAATTAGTATGTTTCATACTCAACATATTGTGACTCGAGCATGTACTGTTTGGTTGAGTAGAGTCTATTTCCATGGCTGTGATCGGTCGTATCCTCAAACAATGGAATCATACAAGGTTCGTACGTGTTGATACCATCAATCCAGTCCTCTATATGCGTAGGCTGACTGAAAAAGTGGTAGACTAGTTGGTCAATAGGGATTTTATTGTTATGGTCAATCCAATATGATTGATCATTAGGTGTGGGCGGCTCCATCCAATTTGAACGGATGTATTTTTGTGAATTGTGGACATGTCCCAATAAGATCGTGAAAAAATAATGAAGACGATCGGGTTTGGTGTCTCGGCCAGTTATATGTCTCAAAAGTGATTTGATCTTTAAATGGTTCATGAGTTTCGACGAGAAATCGAGAATAAGATGGTTCGGTCCAGGATGGCAGTTGATCATGTCTAGAGGGGGGAGGTGGGAAATATGAAGAAGTGGAGAATTCAATTGGACGATAAGAGGAAAATGAATTGGATTTGATCAAGTGGGTTGGATTCAACCGAGGGTCGAAGTTTCCTGCAATTGTTGGGGGATTCTTGGCAGATTAGGGTTTAGATGAATTGGGTTTGACCGAGACAAATTCATTTTCATAGTACAGATCTGATGGTTACTCAGACCAATGTCCCGTCATTTTTAAAGAAGGTTGATGAGCTGACATGGCTGATCTCGGTGCAAGTGCACATGATACTCACAAAAAGAAATCCAAATTTTTAAATTAAGGAGAGAGAGTGATGGCACAATTGTGTGATTTTTTAATCTTCGAACTCGGTTGACACACACAAATGCAAACACAATACAATCCCCAGGTTCACAAACTCACACAATGAGGGCCGCGAGGGTTTGGCCAGTTATTTTTTCGATTTCAGTTGGCGATAAATTCAATCTTGGAAAAGAGCGAGTTGTTAGGTGCCATGAATTTTCCTAAAATATGTCCTGAATTCTTACGACTAGTTGTATCCACTTTCATCCAGTATGGGTGTAAGTACGGACCGTGAAACGACACCCCATTACTTAAGGATGGAGCCTTGCAAATTGTCCTTTAAACTACCCACTCTACTAAAGAAATCCAGACCGTTAACAACTACTTGTATTTTCTCGTTGAAACATAGCTACATTTTTGTAGAATCAGTAGTATGAATAAAAATACCGAATCTTGGTTCTATCCTTAAGCGTGCATCTCTCACTCACTCATACAATAAATCAATCCAATGACGGGGTTGCTTTCCCGCAAAAAATTGATTTTATGAGTTAATTGAAGTCTGCATTTTTTAACAACCCCCATTTTAATTATGTGATTACGGAAAATTTAGGTGTGTACAAATGCACGTCTACCGTCCAGTCCCAAATTCTTTTAAATTTTAAGTAACAAATCAGGAGGGAGGAAATTCGAGGAAAGCCGATGCACGTAAAAACAATGATGTCGCTCAGTTAGAACTTACAGTGATTCCTCACAATCTCCATGTGGGACGCAATACGAGAACAGGAAATTATTCTATATGAATGCCAATCGATAAAAATCGCACCTAGTAGAAAATTCTATTAACTGTGAAGAATTGAGTTAAATGTTTGACTAAGTTGAACGAGTTAATGTGTGTTTCGATTAATGTGCAATATGGTCTTAAGTTCTACGAGCACAAACAATAAAATCCTAAAGCTCTCATAGTTGGATATGCAGGTCTAACCTACGAGCCACTCAAGTCAGACCCCATCCTAACCGACGAATGAAACAAGCTACGACACATCACAGAAAAAGTTTGAGTCTTGTTTACACGTGTGAGAGTTCAAAAGGATACCGTTGTAAATGAGCAATTAATTACGAAAATTAAAATTGCATAAATTAAAATCATAGACTTTACGCTCTCTCAGGACTCGACTCGGACTTAATTTTAATGTGGATTGTTGGTTGATGAAGATGTGTCGATTTTATGAGAGAGAGAGAGAGAGTGCAAGAGAGTTACAAAAAAAACAATCAAAAATAAAATAGAGAAAATAAATGCTAGAAAATAAAATGAAATGAAACTTTTGTAGTGAAATTTTGGGGTCAGACTACCCGGTTAAGGAAAACCTAATACTGATTTTCTAGATAAAAATCTAAGTCATCTGCCTCCCCGGCAACGGTGCCATCTGATGAGACATGAAAATCTTGCTTTAATTTGTATGAATTAAGCATTTAAAATATGATGAATTTTTGTCGTTTCGTTGTAGGCGGGTAATCAGAATCAATCAAGAAAATAATCATACTTAATCAATTCAATTTAATTCGAGTGGTTTTATGTTTATTTTACTTGGGCAAGTCCCAATGTCGAACTCAAGGAGCAAATGAACAACTTAGTATTATGTCTATCGAATTACATGTGCGATTTTCGAGGCATATATTTTTAGTATTTATTTGATGCAATTTTTGGATGCAAATGAAAATGTGGCCAGTTTAAGGACTAAAATGAAATTTTCAGTTAAACAAAGTCTAGAAGTTATAAAACTTGGATGAGATGTCAATTGTGATGAAATGGATGCACTGTGATTTTTTAAAATTTTTGGATGTAAGATGAATAATAGTAAACTTATGAATGCAAATAGAGTAAATTTCAATAATTAATTATAATAAATATTAAACTTATTTATTTCCAAGGAATAACATTATCCAATATCTATCACTAGGTGATCTGTCTCAGAAAAAAAAGCTTAAACCTTAAAAATATGAGATTTAATACTTATTAAAAATCAATTAATGAACTACACAAAATATTTTTTATAGAATAAAATACACATGCAAATATGATACTTTTTGGCACGATGTTAAATATAATTAATTCTACTATCCACGAATTCTTGACAATTTTCGAGCAAAGGTTAATTAACTACGAATTTCTAAGCACAGAATGAGTAAAATATGCAAATTTCCATATGAATAATAATTATTAATTAACCACAAATCATAAAAATATCATGCACGTGTCATACTGTAGAGAATTAATTGCAGGACACAATGTTATTTTGGCTAATAAAAATGATGCAGTAAATAGGCTTATAATGTCGCGAGAACACATGGCCCATGTTGCAATATTGCAACATAAAGTTAATTAAAGAAAATGCAGAGAAGGACCTAGTTGTAATCACCTAAACCCTTAGGGTCTTCTATGCAAAAATTACCAGGGATCATGTGTGAAGCACGTGACCCTGGTTTGCGGGACTTGGTTGCGGATGAGCGAAATGAAGTGGGGGGTCTTCTGCAAATCTTCCACCCCCACATGTGGATCACATGAGAGGGAGTCTTCTGGTAATGGCTAAAAATACGAGGGCCTTCGAGCAAATGTCCCCCCAATGCACATGCCTCTCACCTCGCAGGGATTCAGATCTTGAGCCCGACAGAGGAGCGGGGCATCGGCTTCATGGGTGGTGTGGGATGGCATAGCGGAGCGGAGCAACCCATCGATGGCAGAGGAGCGTCAAAGGGCGACAGGCGGATGCTCCTCCTGGAGCGAAGGTGGAGAAGTTCTGCAGGTTGGCAGGGAGACGAGGGACTCTTGTTGCTGTTTGAGTTAAGGGAGTCCCCCAGGTACGGTGGCGGTTGTCAATGGCGGTTCCGAAGATGGAGCTGCTGGAGGTGGAGGGAGTAACAATGATCGACGCGAGGTTGAGTAGGGTTCAACGGTGTATATTCGGAGGATAAGGCTCCACGACCAAAGGCGGAGCATAGGGCAACTTCGAGAAGGATGATGCAACGAGGGAGAGATCCCTCGGATCTCGCCGGATTGAGGGCAGAAGAGCTCGGGCTGTCACCATCGAGCTTCTCCGTGATTTGGTGCCAACGTCAGATGAGAGTCGATGGAGGGTGATGAGGAACTTTATATAGGAGAGGCGGCGATGAAATTGGCAAGGATGAGAATATGGAGAATGGTCGAGATTGACGGCGGAGATGTAGGAGGCGGTTGTGCTATTTGGGAAAGGGCGGGAAGATGAGGCACATGATATTGGAGAAAATCTGGGATTGGAATCGGATGGGATTGCGAGGGAGAAGATAGAAAGAGGGGGAATATTGGGAGGTCGACGGTGGTCGGATATGGAGGAGAGGTGGTGGAGAGATTTGTGGAGGTCATGCGGTTGTGACGCCACGGAAGGGGAAAGTGGAGGAAATTAACGGGAGGGAAGATGGCTCCTGGGCTGTCCGATTGACCGAGATCGGATGGCCCGTATGAAGCCATGCCATTTTTTATTTAATTAATATTTTTTATTTTTTATTTTAAATAAATCAATAATAAAATTTTAAATTTTAAAAAATAAAGGCCAAAATGGAGTAATACGTGGCGGTTCCAAGAGCTGTCATGTGTTGTCCCCTTAAAATTCAGAAAATCAAATACAAATAAAAATCTAGAATAGATAGTAAATGATCTCGGATCGAAAAAATGTCCTCACGAAAGTTACTCGTCTCGACGAGATCTACAACTTTCTTGAAGGGACCAAAACCAAAATAGGTCATTTGCGCAAAGTGATATTTTTGAGATATTCCATGTACATAGAATGTCTTGACTTTGGTGTTTTCTATTTTTTGTTATTTTTAATAATATGAAATCGAGAAAAAATATGAAAAGTTCATAGATGAATATTAATCTTTTTTTTATTTTTACAATTATGAAGAAATAAAATAAAATACAAGAAAAACAACTTTTGTATAGGCTATCAGTGAAGACTCGGACTCAGGTAGATTCTTTGACTTTGATTTTATTTTTGTTTTAGAGTTTTATGTATTTTAATAAAAGTTTTTCAAAAAAATTGAATGAAAAAGAAATAAAATAAAATGAGTTAATTATGCACGTAAAGTAATAGGTCAAAAACCGTTAAAATACAAAATGTACAAAAGAGGCCCATAACACAACTTTCACATATGAACTCTGATTCACTTGAACTTGATCTTGTTTTGAATGTGATTGAATTACATTAGTTCAAAAGTGAGTAGGATCAAATCAAACATTGTACGAGGAAGAAATCAATGTTTTAGTATGGAAATCCTAGAATTGAGGTTTGGATTTATTTCTTAATTATTTCAGCCAATGATTTTTCATATTTTTTATTTATTATTGTTAGTGATATGTAGACAATGGAGATGAGAGGTTATTTGGAGTTAGCATGAATTAGTTAAAAATCAGGGAATTTAGCTTATTTTATATGTCAATTGGGCTGTGACTTTTGGCTCATTATTTTTATGCAATTATGAGTAATAAAATGCAATTATTATTTATACCTGCATGAATGTTGATTGTGCAGTGTAAATGAATAAGTGCTAATGAATTTTGGGGTTTTGAGATTAATTAGTCACTTTTTAGAGTGATGAATATGACATTCATCAGGGATAGGGCCAAAAATGACAATTAAAACCCTGATTTTCAATCTTCAATAATGCTAATTTGAGACTTATTTTATTCTTTAATATTTATACCTTGAATTAATAAACTTTATACATAAGAGTTACAGAAAAAAAAACGTGGAAAATACAAAATTTATTTCACGTAAAAATAATGCACATTGTACCATAGACACTCAGAATAAGAAGCCAAAATCCAAACTTCACATACATGTATCTTCTCCATGCTATATCAAAATTAACCATAATCATCTTTAATTGTATTTAACTTTTAATAAGTTATCTAGTGAAGGTAGTTTTATTCAATTTGGAGATAAGATTTAAAAGTCAGGTTTTGGACACCTTTTGTATGTTACACCCAAATAAAATAATAATTTTATTTAGTACTTATTTTTTTCATATTTTTTACATTTTTATAACATTGTAAATATTATTTATATTATATGTACATAATTAGATTAGAGTAAAAATGTTAAACATATAATAAATTAACCAAGCATACTTAAATATATAAATGAAATATACATACATATACATATATAATAAATACATCTATTTAATTAAGTGTACGTACTACTTCAGAAAAATACAATAAAAATATAGTTACGTGTATTTAATTAAGTTATAAATATATAATTTATTTATATAAAATAATAAAATCTAAAATATAAAATAAAATACATATTATATAGCTAAATATACCTATATTTATACATGTAAAAGGTAACATACAATGAAGTAAATTATAAAAATAAATAAATGATGGACTAAAATATTACATAAAATATTAAATATTTTTCATGTTTTAATCACAAATTAATAAAATCATTTATTATTTTAAATTGAATTGACAAGGGATTTTATTTATGTTTTGTTGCATAATGGGCTGACGTAGACCGATGGGTGACCGATCTTGGTTGACCCTGGTCAACTCTCCGGCCTCTAGAGGTCTGCTCTGTCAAATGCTAGACCAACCAACTTTCCTGATTATTCCCACCAGATTATTTCACTCCTTCATTTTGATTCCTTCGTGACTTTTGACCTCCATCATTGCTCTTACACACCGCGTCGATACCTCGATCAAAGGGTTACTGAATCGAGCACCGTTCCCGATTGAGCACACCCCTGTACATAAGCACCTTGCTGGAGCCCGTTTTGGAACTTATCCCTCTTCATATGTTTACACCCTCGTATCATTTGCCCATCGTGTCAGGGAAGGTGACAACTACCTCCACATCAGTTTGTAGTGCATGGGAGTGTCCGGGTAGCGTCGATCCCCGTCGCATGCGAGCTCTTCCCGGCGGTCCTCTGACTCCCTCTTCGACTGGTTGAGCCGTAGTGTAAGATTAGTTTATGTAGCCCTTAGTTGCGGCTTTATTTTCTTGCTCTTAGTTTTCATTTTCATTAATCACGGTAGCTTTAACTTTGTTTCTCGTAGTCCGTTGGAGCTCTGCTCCAGCCACCGCTCCCTCCGCTTCAACCGTTCTCTGACCCGCCTTCCACAACCATTTCATTCCCCATCACTTCTGCATGCTCCGACCCACTTCGTTCCCCTCGATTCACCTTGGAACCGAGAGATCGAGTCTCCCTCCGTCGCCTACTGCTAGAGACCACCGCACCCACCTCGTTTGGCATCCATCCTGCCCAATAATGGGTTGGGGCAGTTTTCCATCGACCCTGCTTTCTTCCTGTACATATATTTGGAACTTCATAGCCAATTGGAGGTGATTTTGAAGACGAGAGAGGTCCCCATGTCACATGAGCTTCTCCGACCTCCTGGGACTGCTCTAGTGACCTGTGGAGATTTTTGAAGCCACAAGCGGTTGCACGACACCTCCAGAGAGCTCCATCACTTTTTTGCAACCGCATAGACCGTCAGAGGAGGGAGTGATAGTCAGAGGAAGCTCATCCAGACGTACCTTCATCTTGTTCTTCTTGCACCCCTTCATGCCATCATATCAGGAGCATCCTCCGTATTATACAGCTATCGTCGAATGAAGGAGTCCTCGACCGCCCAATCATCTGCTCGAATCTAATCCCAGCACTTCATCTATGAACCATCATCGCACATCGAGGGGGCGACACATGCCCAAGTGAAGATACTAACGCCATCCAATCACGCCCGGTGAGGGTATTATTTGTTTTCAACCCCTCGTATTTTTTGTATTTCCTTTTTAGTATAAAAACTTTCATCTGCAATCTAATAATTTTTACAAAATCAACACTAAGGACCCTAAGTTTTTGAGATTTGCACCTTAACCCTTCGCCACGTCACCTCACGTGCATGTGCGCATGAGGGGGCAAGCATTTAACAGGGGGGCTTGGGTTTCTTCTATTTCTTTTAAGTCCATAAAATTTAAATTCCAGTGTATTATTTTAGGTTAAATTGCAAGTTGGACGTGTCTCGTTTTGTGAATTGCAAAAATACCTTTGACGATGATTTTTAATTGATTATATGTGGGTGTTTTGCACGATTGGCCCTATAGTTCTTTAAGGGGTTCAATACTTAAAGAATAGTTTTAGTAGATTGTGTTTGGGACCCTACTAGTGCATGCAATTTTACTTTCTTTAATTCTTCCATTATTAAAAATATCACTTGGCATCCAAAAGTTCTAAAAAAATATTTTAAGTGCCATGGCATATTTTAAATCACATGTATTTTTTTAGGCCATTTAAAATATTTTCCTATTTTTATAATTTCAAAATCTTTTCTTTTATTTCCTATTTGCATTTAAAAATATAAACAATTATAAATTCATCTTTAAAATTAAAATAATATAGATATTATCTATTATTAAATTTTATAACTGCAGACCAAAAATCCTTAAAATAACAAAAGAAAAACATAAAAGATTAAAAAGCTCCAAAATCCTTATAACATTCATAACAAATCTATAACAACAAAAATTATCTATTTTTATTTCCAACATTTGTTTATTATATATATTATATTAAAATTAGTTTTGGAAAATCTGGGAGTTTTACCTATTTATAAATTCAAAAACAATTCGACCAATTAATATAAGTTACCATTTTGATTTTTAATTCAATTAAAAATCCAACAAAATAGTAAAAATTACAAGGAATTAATTGAATGGATCCCTTTTCACGTACTATGCTTTTTTCAGTCACATTCAAAACAAAAAGTCATCATTAAAAACATATTCTAATCAGAAGCATGGTCAACGCAACATATAAACTGTATCACCTTTACTATTCCAACGCACCAAACTATCCAAACACCTACTATTCATAATGGATTTGCTTATCTTATCTATTGAAATAGTAACGCGAAAGCGGTAAATCAATTAAGAGCAATAAACATGAAGAACGAGAAGGTTTAACGTGAAACCGTACTCCCTAATGAGCGGGATGAAACCATGGGAGAAGCGCTCAAAGGGGTTAGATATTCCATTAGAATTCTCAATGAGTAAGGGGGATCAGGGATTCTTTTTATAGCCCCTCAGACATACCAGAGTCCCACCGCTCATCCATGTGGGACTAAACATGAGTGGGATAATTGGATTTTGGTGAGATCCAATTACCCACACATTACATTCTCTAGCACCCCCTCATGGTGGGGCAGAGAAAGCTGCAGCTTGCAACAAAAAGAAAGTGTACAACACATATTCACGTGATACATCACAAAAAGAACACATATTCGTTGCTGGTAGAAGACCTCGCATGAGGACGGGTATGCAGCTTTCAGGTCAACGGAACGTAATCACTGTCGTGCCTGCAGGTCACCATAACATATCTCTGCTATGCCTGCAGAAGAATCGCTGCAGAAGAAGTCCAGCATGGGGAACTGTTCGGTTCGCAAAAGAAGAAGTATACGCCCTGAAGAATTTGATGCTCGTTGAAGACGGTTGATAAATGGAATATGTAGTGTCAGTATGTCAGTCGTGGTCAGGCAGTAGAAGTTGTGAAGAATACATCTCTGACTCCCCCTTTCTCACATGCCTGATAGAATAAAGAGAAGATAACATCAAGTTGGGAGAAACAAATAAATAACATACATATATTTTTATGCCGTTTATTTTTTCATCTTTTCATCATTTATTCTTTTCTCTCTTTTTTTCTTTTTTTTTATCGTTGCATCATTTTTTATGGCTTCCCTTTTTTCATATCTTCCCGAATGCTCCTGCATTAAGAGCTGGAGAAGGAGGGAGCGCCACCCCCCAATCGGCTGGAGGAGGTGGGCGACACACTGGAGATGGAGCTCAAGCGTTGCCTATTCGAGCTCCGCCTGGAGTGTAGCACTCCCTGGAGAGTTGCAGTGTAGTGAGGAGGCACCGCCTGGAGAGCTTCGATAGGTCCCTATTGATGGGAAACCAAGGCCGCTCGTGCCTGGAGCGGGTACGATGGAGGTCACGAGGGAGAAAGTGTGCCGTTGCAAGTTCCCAGAACGCCGAGGGGGAGCCGCTGGGGTGTTCTTATGTGTGGAGATGCTGGTTCTGTTTGCTTGCAGCTGCCTAGGGTTAAAATAAAACCATTGATGTTGATGTCACAGCCTTAGGCCTAGAGATGGCACCGTGAAGAATATGCCTGAAATATCACGATGTTTGGCTTCAGTGAGCTACGAATGATGTGCCTTGAGGAGCTTTGATGTTAGGAGATGCACATCGAATGTTGACGAAGAAGCAGATTTACAGAACAAATCTTGTTGGAGATTCTCGCCACCGTACAAACAATTAGGGCTTCCATAGAAACCCTAGAACTCTCCAATTTGAAAAAAAAACTCTTGAACAAATTACAACAAATCAAACCCAATTTAAAAAATCCAAAGAATGTATTGCTTTAATACCATGTTGAAATAGAAATGCGGAAGCAGTAAATCAACCAAGAGCAATAAACATGATTAATAAGAATGTTTAACATGGAACCCTGCTCCCTAAGGAGCGGGATGAAACCACGAGAGAAGCCGTCAAAGGGGATAGTTATTCTATTAGAATTTTCAATGAGTACAGGGGGGTGGGGGGCTCTTTATATAGCCCCTCAGACAGACCGGAGTCCCACTGTTCATCCATGTGAGACTACACATGAGTGGGATAATTGGATCTTGGTGAGATCCAATTACCCACCTATTACATTCTCTAACGTAATAGTTTATAGGAAGTGTACTCAAACCCAATCCAACCATGTTAATGTGCTGAGTTTAGTTTAATTCCTATAACAAACTCTGTAATGACAACCAATAAAGGGATTCCTCCATGCAAACCAAAACTTGTTAAGAAACCTGATTTTATATCAACTGATGTAGTTTGATAACTTCATTGGTGGCACAAACTTAATTCATCCTTTTCCGATCCTTACTGATATTTCCCAAATTTCATCAGCTTAATGATGCAATCATGTTTAATGATTGATTGCATTAAATCCAGAATAGATCTGAATGGAGGTAAAGAATTAATGTAACCGACCCTACTTAAAATGAAAGAAAGCTTTATTGTTGTTGTCGGATGATGCAATCTTATTTAGATCATGGATAGGAAGACCAATTATCACTGACATTTTCATGCAAACAGGAAATCGAGAAAAAATGAAAAAGTAATTCAAATGGTTATTCGACAAGAAGCCTGGAGAGACAACTGAGGTTGCGAACAAGTCGAATGAAGCATAAACCCAAGCTGAAGGTGGGAACGAAAATGAGACAGCTTCGACAGATAATCGGGATGTAGATGACGAGTACCTAAAGGATGGAACCGATGCAAAAGCTGATAGGATTGACTGGTTTTCAAGATTTTGGCCTTTTAACAGGAGATTCATCACATTGGTTGGACTGAGTAACTGTTCAATTTTGTAAAATTCATAGTCATATGCCATCTTCAATTGAGTTGCTAAACGAAAGCAAGTGTTAACGATCTCGAGCAGGTGACTTAAGATTGGATCATGCAACTGTATTTCAATTCCTGATCAATTTAAACATGAGCATTCTTGAACAACAATATGTATGTTTTGTAGTTGATGGAAGACGCTCCTTCGTGTATTTGAATTTGATAATTTCATAGACTTGAGCTCGTGGTTCCTTTTCTCGTGAAGCTGCACTCTATGGTGAGATGCTGATTGGCATGCTGTGATGCGCAAGCTGTCCCATTGAATGCTAACATAACATCGATTGATTTTTTAGCGAACATGAATCAGTTTTCGAGTTGACGGTTAAATGCTCATGCATAATGAAATTAATGTATAGGAAAAAAATAACATTTGTAAGATGCTTTATGCTAAGTAGCTACATGACCATACCTAATTTAGGGCCAGAAGATAACAATAATAATAATTTGTAGTCTTGTATATATGGACAATCTCTGGGTAAAGCCTCGCGTGTATTGTCGAAAACTTCCTATTTTTCTGTTGGAATAACCTGATAGTTAGCCACAAATAGGAACATAACCAATTCGGGTTTTTTAGTAAAGTGGTAACTTGTTTTAACTCAAATGTATTCCAACTACGTATTTGATTACCAAAATATAGTTGCAAACGTTTGCTACTATATACATATGTGTTTGTTTTTAATAAGAAATATGTTGTCCAAAACGCTTGCACCATTGAAAAGGGGTGGTGTGTCCCCACCCCAATCAGTATCCACAAGCTACTATAAAAGCCTTCCAAGTCTGCGACGCAGGGGCTTCTGAACATGACCCCTCCCATCATGTCAAACCAATGATTCTCCTTTTCGCGAAGTCATAAAGAAAGTGTTCGTTTTCCCTATTATTACTTCTGGAAAGGTCGTAAAAGAACCATTTCTTCCTACTTCAAATAGGGCCAAAAAGCCTTATGTATCACTTTAGTTAAGGGACAATTCACTTTAAAGCTCGCTCAACGTTTATATGGTTTTTTTGGCTAAAGAGAGGGGTCATCTTTTTCCTCTCATCACTATAATTATATTGATTTTCTCAATTTGAGTTGGGTTCTCACTTCGATGCCCATAAATATAGTACGAGTTGGCAATAAACTAACTTATATAATTGTCTCGTATGAGTGAAGGGGCAGTTTACATATAATCGGGACAGAGTGGTTTATGATTGAATCTCATAAGCATTCTTTTCATTTGGTAGATCCAAGTCGATGGCCTTTTTTGGGTTCGCTCGAATCTCTGGCAACCACCGTCGGAGGTGTGATGTACACGCGCTCATTTCAAGGGGGTGCAGACTTTAAGTGAGTTATAAAACGTTGTCAATTTTTTTGTACATTTTGGCAATTTTCTGCACTGTTTCTTGTTCATTTAGTTCGATTTTACTATTAGATGAAAGGACTTGGATGACATGTGTTAACTGCGTGGCTGGTACAACTTATAAAGGTTGTGGTTCATAGTGCAGATGGATCGAATTTAAGTGACCTATACTATTTTCAGATTCATTCTATTTAATAAATGAGCCTAAACACATGCTGAGGTTGGCTCGTTTATTTTCGAACAAAACCTGAATCGAGCTTATCCTTAATCGAATCTAAACGAATATCAAATATTTCTGGTTGTTTAGAGGAGGGGTGAAATGGAGAGGCATATATAAGTAATTAACACAATACTCATTCATTTTTTCTTTATATATCTCTTTTTTGTACAGCAACAACAAAGCCTTTTCCCGCATTAAGTAGGGTCGACTACATAAGATTCTTTCCTCCATTCAGATCTATGTTGGGTCATTGTCGGGCTTAGATCCAAAAAACTAAGATCCCTTCGCATGGTCTCATTCAAGCACTTCATGGGCATTCCTCGCCCTCTCTTAACCGACTCAACATCCAAAAACTCGCATCTCCTGACCGATGCATCAGTTGATCTCCTTTGCAAATCCAAGCCACCTTAAACAGTTTTCTCGCAAATTGTCCTCGATTGGAACTACACTAACTTTCCTTCTGATTGAATATTTCTGAATATAATCTTTATGTGTGTGTGTGTCTACATATCTACCTTAGCATTTTCATTTCTGCTATTGTATTCTCTGCACATGTCTATGGTTCACCGGCCAACATTCAGATCTATAAAGCATAGTAGGTCTCACGGCTGCTTTGTAAAACTTTCATTTGCTTTTCAAAGGAATTTTCTTATCGCAGAGAGTAGTAGAGGCTCATCTCCATTTTAGTCAACCACATTTATTCTATTAGTAACATCTTCGTCAATTTCCTCATTATGTTGCAAAATAGATCCTAAATATCTAAAAGAATATCTCTTCGGAATGCTATCATGACCAATCTTCATGTTGATTCCTTCACCATTGCTTCCATCAAAAGTGCACTCCGTATACCCAGTCTTAACCCTACTCGTAAAAAAACCTTTACTATCCCATGCATGTCTCCGGACCTCAAGCTTCCATTCTCTAGTCTCATCAATCAACACAATATCATCAACGAATAGCATATACCAAGGTGTCTCCGTGTGAATGCGACTTGTCAACTCGTCCATAATCAAAGTAAAAAGGAATGGACTCGAAGCTTAACTTTGATGTAGACCAATGTTGATGTCTAAGTGGTCAATCTTCCTATATTGTATCCTTACACAAGATGATGCTCTATCATACATATCCTTTATGAGGTTAATGTATAGGATATGTATTTGTCTCTCCTCCAAAACCATTCACAATATATCCCGTGAGACAGAATCATAAGTCTTCACCAAATCAATAAAAGCCATATGGAGGTTTTCCTTTTATCTCTACAAATCTCCATTGTTCTCTTCAGCAAGTGGATGGCTTCAATAGTTGAGTGACCTAACATAAATCCAAATTGGTTTTCTCTTACTTTGGAAACTTACCTCAACCTTCTTTCGATCACGCGTTCTCAAGATTCCATAGCATGACTCATCGGATTGATACCTCTAATTTGAACAATTTTGAATGTCTCCTTTGTTCTTACAAAAAGAGCATGATGCTTCTCCCCCAATCTTCAAGCATCTTCATGCTTTTTGCCAAATAACATTAAATAAATTTGAAAGCCAAGTCAAACCACGCCAATCTAAAACTCTCCAAAGTTCTATAGGAATGTCATCAGGTTGTACACGTTTTCCATGTCTCGTAACCTTCAAAGCCTGCTATGCTTCCTTCCTTTGTATTTGTCTATATCTTGGATGATTCAAGTAATTTTCATTGCTAGCCAAATTTCCCAAAGCGATCTCTATATTTCCTTCCTCAATAAAAATCTTACGGAAATGATGCATCCATCTAGTTTCTACATAGTTTGAGTAACATGCACGTGACCTTCCTCATCCTTAATGCATCTCACTCGAGAAAAATCTCCGGTCTTTCTTTCTCTTGATTCGACCAACCTAATTATATTATTATTTTCTTCCTTAGAGTCGAGTTTTTTGTACAAAACTTCATAAGCTTTTGACTTCTCTTCACTTACAACATTCTTTACTTCCTTCTTTGATATTTTGCAGTTTGTGACAACTTCCTCTGGTCTATCCTTAGACACAACTTCAAAGCATAATATTTTAATCTTGAGCTTCTCTTGCACCCCTCCACTCCACCACCAAGCCTCCGTTTGGCATGGAGCTCATCCCTTTGACTTGCCCATGACCTCTTTGGCTACCTTTCGGATAAAAGATGCTACCGTTTCCCACATCTCATTTTCACTTATGTTACAAATCCCAAGATAATCTTCTAAGACATTATCCCCGAAGCTTGATCGCTTCAATTGAAGATTCCACCATCTAGTTCCAGTGATATTGAAAACCCTTATTTACTTTACCAGTCCCTTTATTTAAATTTGCACATCAATGCCTAAGAAGCGATGCTGGGTTGTCAAACTCTTTCTTGAGATTACTTTGTAGTTTTTGCAACACAACCGATCTCTTCTCCTCAACACAAAGTAATCTATCCGTGTTATAGTTGAGTCACTCTTATAAGTAAATTAAATGCTCATTCCTCTTATTGAATATCATGTTTGCTATGAAAAGATTAAAAACCTTACAAAAACTAGAATGACTTTTTCCTCTTCGTTTCTATCCCCGAGGCCACGACGTTCATGAACACTAGCATGCCCTGGAGCATTCTTTCTCACATGTTCATTAAGATCTCTACCTAGGCAAACCATCTTTCTTTGTGGGATTCCTTGCATAATCTTATCCAAATCATCCCAAAAAGTTTGTTAATTCTCTCATTTAAACCAATTTGTGGTGCACAAACTGAGATGGCATTCAAAATTTCTTCTTCGAGCACCAGTTTTTGCAAAATAACATATCCCTGAATCTTTGCACCTCAACCACACATTCCTTCAAAGCCTTAAGAACAACCACTCCAACACCATTTCTGCTCTTATATTTACCCAATACCAAAATTTAAAGCTGGTCTTCTTGATCTCTCTCACTTCCTCTCTAACCCATTATGTCTCTTCGAGACATAGTATTTGAATCTTCATTCTTTCCATCGTATCTAATATCTTCATCGATTTGCCAGTCAAAGTGACATTATTCCAACTACCTATCTGCAACTTCCGTTGCAACCTCTTTTGGACTAACTTCTCTATTTGCAGTGTCCATCATGCAAGAACCCTTGTAAATTTTGGATTGCAACCTCTTTTGGACAATCTCACTCTTCTCTGTAAATCAAAAAATTAGATTAGTAAGGATTATTCTTTTGAAATAATTATAATATATTTTTTATTTCCGTTCGAATGATGGGTAATGAATAAGGAGGGATAAGGGTAAATGTGGATTATATTTGTTCTATTGGTTTGAGGGGCAGAAGGGAAAACTATTGTAGGCATACATAATCAATGATGTAACCACGATGTGATCATTTATCTTAGAATGCCTTATATCATGATATTGTCCACCCTGCAAATGTGCACTTATTTCATATAAAGTCTGCTTATCATGAAATAAGGTACATTCTACGAGAATAAGGATTTGTGTAAATATGTGTATCTATAAGTATGCATATATCGAAATTTTAGCGAACCAAATCTGAGCGTACATATCCTTTTGAGGTATTGTTCCTCCATATACTTTTCAGGTATTGTTCCTCCATATAATTAAGTCTGAACCTATGTTCAATTTTGGTTCGCTTATTTCTGAATTGAATATGAATAGGATTTTTCGTGAATCATGAAAGAATATCGAACTTGCAAATTTACCGACAAGGTTATATGCGCAAATTTCCCATGTGGAAAAGAGGGATCCAATGAGAGGGCAGCTTGCTCGCCAAGAAACACGGACTCCTCCACACTCACATCCCTATCTATAAATACCCCGTCCCCACCCCCATTTCTCCCCCCTTTCCCTCCCCCTCACCGAGAGCTGAGGAGGAGAAACAGCAACCAACGACCCTAACAACTCCAATCTTCTCAATCTCCCTCTCCGATCGAAGGCGGCGTTGGATCCTGATCTCCGCAGATCATTGCTCGATGGCGGTCGATCTCGATCTCCGATCGATGCGTGCGTGGGCGGCGCTGGATGCGCTGAGGTGGACACGGTGCCACGAGCTGCTGGTGCTCCTGCCGACGGTCTCCTCCGTGGCGTTAAGGCGCTGCGGGGACTGGTGTCCCGGTGGAGAGGGGCTCAGGCTCTTCATCGCCCTGCTGCTCATCCTCACCTCGCTCGCTGAGATCCGCTACATCCCGTCGTCCTCTATGCACCCCACGCTCCATCCCGGTGATCGTGTCGTCTCTGAGAAGGTAACCGGGGGCGATTTTGATGCTGCATTGTTCGTTTTGTTTCACACCGCTCCGCAAATAGCTCTGGTTGTTTGATTTGAACGCAATGTGAGCGGTGAGACACGTTTAAATTGATTGGTCGCGTTTATGCACGGTAGAATGGATGACCACAAGGTCTACGGGTGCGATAGTAAAGAGTACTGCACAGAAATGGGAATGAAATTTGCGAACGCGTAGCTAGTATGAAAAAATGGGGACTTTGAAATAGAACCTACAGTCGAAGGAAATATTTTGTCGACAAGGGGCGAGGACTAGATTATCATGCTAAATTGTGATTATGTACCGTTCAATAGTGTTATTATACCCAGTCCATTGTTTTCTTTATTCTAGTATCTCCCATTTCGCATGGTGACACTTATTTTTAGAGCTGGACTCTTTTTTAAATCACATAATGCATTAACTGGAAAAAGTCCGAGAGCATGAGCAGCTGGCTGAAGGTGGTAGCAGGTCACGGAGGAGGGCGGGCTTGATGATCCACTATGACGTTGTTTGCTTCTATTGTTGGGGAAGAAGGCATTGGATGAGGTAGTGTCATGTTCTTATATTGTGCTTAGCGTGCCAGGGAGTCTGCCAACGTTGGACTATTTGTCTGAGGTTGGGGCGTGCAGTGAATTTTTGGGGATCTATATGGTAGGAAAGGTGGCCGGTGAACTTCCTTTGTTGGCGGAGGTGCAGATGGGGTTAGGAGTTTTATTAATGGCTCCGGGCTGCTATCTGATTTGTCATCTTGTTTTTTTTGTTGAGGAGACTGTAGATGGTAGACTGTCTGGCTCTTTAAGTTGAGGCCATGTTGTTGTCGAACATATTCCGAATGAGATGGCAGTGACTGCAAGAGGTGGGTGTGGCAGTTTGACGTGATTGTGGTGGAGATGGCTACAACAATAATTTTTGAGGGTTGGCATGAGGGATTGTGGGGAGTTGGTATCTAGGGTTAGTAGGCGAGGTCGACGAGGATCTGGAGGTCGTGGTTTTCCAATGTCGTGGGGGTGGGTCCAATAGTCTATGAGGGGCTTTCATCAAGGGTTTCCAATGAATTTGGGATACACAGTAAATCTGGTGAGACAATTATGCAAAGTGGGGAAGGATAGGTAAGGTGAGTTTTGTGACGGGCATGAGGTTACCTTTGGAGGAGATGATGAGGGTCACTCATAAAAAGAGAGTGGAAAATGGGTAACATGGGCAAGATCAATCTGGAAGATGTAGCTTGAGCAGAGGAATAGAGAGTTTATGTTGATTTTTGAAAGCAGGGTTTGGGGGAAGAGGGAGGAAAAAGGTCCCTACGGAGATGTAAAACTTAATAGATGGATATTGTCGTAGTCATTTCTATAGTTGTTTAACATGAGGATGTGGAGACCGATTGGTGGAATTGTCATGAATGGTTTTACTAAAAAAAGTTTGTATGTATCTCTACTTACAAGTCGGAATTTAGGTAAACCGTAAACCCCCTTTATATCATAAACTTTGAAAACTTTTAAGTATGCCCTCTCAGGGTATTCTTAAACACCAAAATAGAGTGTATGTTGGTCTAGGGATCCATTGTTGAATACAAAGGAGGATTTTGTTCTTCATATTTAGCTCCTTAAGGGTGGGGGATTGGGTGCTTATCTGAAGAGGAAGGTGGTCAGGTGTATAATCCTAACGATGATGAGAGGAAGGGAGAGCTTTCGGAGGATATGAAGATGAGGTTTGACAGGGTTGCATCGTATTTGTTCGGGTATCGGTTCAGGGGAATTTGGTGATTTTTTACTCATAAGCCTTATATTATGCCGCTCATGTAACCACTTGGTGGGAATTTATTGCAATTCAAAATTTGGATGATAAGATGGAGGGTCATCTTGTCAGTATTAAGTCATGGTTGGAGTTTAGGAAGTGGGGTATGCATTAGGTATGGTAGGCTTCTAATTTAGGATTGCGGGTTCAAGTAGAGGGGCTTGGCCTCAATCCTGCCAAAATAGAGTGTATATTGGTCTAGGGATCCATTGTTGAATACAAAGGAGGATTTTGTTCTTCATATTTAGCTCCTTAAGGGTGGGGGATTGGGTGCTTATCTGAAGAGGAAGGTGGTCAGGGTGTATAATCCTAACGATGATGAGAGGAAGGGAGAGCTTTGGGAGGATATGAAGATGAGGTTTGACAGGGTTGCGTTGTGTTTGTTCGGGTATCGGTTCAGGGGAATCTGGTGATTTTTTAATCATAAGCCTTATATTATGCCGCTCATGTAACCACTTGGTGGGAATTTATTGCAATTCAAAACTTGGATGATAAGATGGAGGGTCATCTTGGCAGGATTAAGTCATGGTTGGAGTTTAGGAAGTGGAGTATGCATTAAGTATGGTAGGCTTCTAATTTAGGATTGCGGGTTCAAGTAGAGGGGCTTGGCCTCAAAATCGAAGATTGGCATGCTTACAATGTTTGTATTTTATGGAGGCCTTTTTGGTGTCCTAAACATGCCCCTTGAACGTGGATGTGAAACGTTGAACTTATTTTATTGGGCATGCTTAGTTCTCGACCTAGGTTTTGAGAGATGGTGGGGATGCACTAATGAGGCATCTTGATTGATGATACAGCCATAAGGACATTGGAAACCATGCTCGGATCTCTTAGATTTTTCATGATTGAGTTTCCGAACACCTTGAATGGAAAGCGGTCAAGGAGGATGATCTAAATAAAGACATAATCAAAGCAAAGGTCCCTGTATCCTTGTATAGTAGAGAGAAATGTGAATACCAACTTCTTTTCATTGTTAGCATTTGAAAGGAGGAACACTGTTTGGTGGCATAGGACATGGTGGTGGTGAGGTAGGAAGACATCAAAGGATATTTCCAAGTTATTTCCAAGAGTTCACAATGAGATTAATGGGTGTATGGCATGCAATGATGTGGCAGGTCATCGAGCAAGTTTTGGGATCAACACAATTGATGCAATCCAACTACTTCTTAAGTCGTCGAATGGCTATACGACCTAGGATTATGATGGACGACGATAATTAACCAACTCAATGCATGATTAAACCAACTTGATGCATCACTATTATAGGTTCAAACCCAAATTGGCCGCACAAGTAAATAATCAGATTAGTTATTGGGAACAGTTTCTAGCCTTGCATTAGTAAGATGGGAACACCAAGGAAAACACGTAAGACAAGTTTAAGAATACATTGCCATGGTACTCAATTGTTCGACTAGAACGACACCTGAAGATAGTTCTAAAATGTTACAAAATCTGGAATATTTTGAGTTCGATTTCATTTAAATAAAACTAAACAGTAGCACAATCCATTTCTAAGCGGAATCAGAACCATAGAAAAGAGAAGAGAAGTACATGAAGCTAGATGAATTGAACTCAACACCAAAAATCAGGAAAAAACACTACAGTAACGCGGAGGCGGCAAGGAGGAGGGCTCTAACAGTAGGGAGGGGCTGGGTTGTTTGGGGTGAAGCATGGTGATGAAGTTTGTGGAGTGAGAGGGGAAGTAAAGGTGGTAGGGGACTGCTGGAGCTATTAGGGGGATGTAGTAAAGGTCGCTGGAAAGGAGGAAAGGGGATGGGGGCTGCTGGGAAGAGAGGGATGTTTGGGGAAAAGGATGAGGTTGCTCGAGAAGATGGAGGGCTGAAAGAAGAGGGGAAGCTTGCTGCAGAAGGTAGGTCGGGGTTGAGAGAGATGGAGAGTGGAGGAGAGGAGGTTGGACTGGGGAAAGAGGGGAGAATGTTGAAGCTAGGGAAGAGAAGAAGGGAAGAGAAGGTTATTGAGAGAGAGAGAGAGAGGCGCGAGGTGGAGAGGAAGAGAAGAGAAGGGGAGAGGAGATATGCCCTGTATGGGTTTCCTTGATTTCTTCGAATCTTGCTTCCTCAATTCCCCTTGCTGCTCTTTTATAGCTATTTTATAGCAGGGATGTCCCATTAAAAAAATAAAAAGAAAAACCAACATTACATGGGTTGCATCACAGAACATGGTCTGCTCTTCTAAACCGTAGGTAGAAAAAACATGAAAATTTACAAGAAAACCCTTAAGAAATAAATGATCTTTAGAAGACTTGAGCTTGATTTTTTTCTTGCTGGAATTTGCTTTTGCCCCTCCAAGGTTTGAGGCTTGAATTGCATTAACAACGGGTTGATTTGACTGGTCACTGAAAGTGACGGTGAAGTTCGTCTTGACCAATTTGAAGCAAGATGATTTTCTTGGTTTGGGCAAGTTCTTGATTTTTCAGGGGTAAATTACAAAAAAAGTCTCAACTTTTCATTGATTCTCAAATTAGGGACCGGTTTTGCACTGTGACAATTAGGAGACTCAAGTTTAGATTAACGATAAAGGCCCTAACGACGTCAGTCGAGGACCTAATTTTTCTTGTCGGAATGATGGGAATACCCTCGCCTATTAAGGTCCTTTCACCTTCCTTCCTTATTCATACCCCACACGGACAAAAGCCCTTCTCTCTTCCTCCCAGAACTCTGAATCTATGATGCAGATCAGTTTTGGCGTCGACGTTGGAAGATAACAAATTTTTTTGGTGGATTTTGGTGGAAGAAATAGAAGGGTTGAGAAGAGAAATTGGAAGGGTTGAGAAGAGATCTCGTCGGGAATACGAGGGGTTGAAGGAGGAGAACCGCGGAGATCGCGTGGAGGGAGAAGGGAAAGAGGGAGATACTGAGATAAACTCAATTTTTCATTAATATTGAACTGCCTAAAAACATGGGACTACCATCTCTTTATATAGGAGAGATGGTTTTACAAAAATAGTAAATAAATTAAAATTGACAACCAACTTTATCTTAATTGACCCCTAATTACCTTAATTAGACTCTAACTTATTCAATTGACCAAAATTACAATTAAACTCTACGAAATAAACGTTGAGATCACATGCGATCTCAATTATTTAATTAGCCCATTACGACCGCTAAAAATGTAAATAAAATTGACTAATAATTATTAAATAAATGTGGCCCTATAATTTGGGGTCACGCTGCATCAACTCTCCACCACTTTAAAAATTCGGCTCCTGAAGAATTGCGTGAACTGCAGGCTTGGAGGATGATTCGGCGCATTCCGTCGTCTTCTGGAAGAACTGATGTGGAGCGAACGGCGGAATCCATGTGCGGGCGTGAAAGGCGCGGCTGTCGTGGTTGAAGAACATATGCGATGCGCACGTCGGCGTCGTCTTGATCGTTGTCTTCTCCCCGTGATGCTCGAAAAATAGATGCGGCATGGGGAATATGACTCTTGGAGAATCCATAATCAAGATGAAGCAATGGCACAAGGAGAGGAGAAGAGGAGATGTATCTAAAAATTGAAGCCATGGGGTCCTTATATAGGTAAAACCCAAGGCCCTAGTCCTATTTGGATAAGGAGGAACCCTTGATTTTTCAATTACAGCCCTGTTTTTTAAAGATTTCGGCCGCCAGGGGTGTGGCCGCAATTTTCGCATCTCCTTATTCTTTCTTTCTTTCCTGTGGCTTTTGAACTCTCTGTAAATATCGGGAATCTGGGGTTTTTCCTCGCAATTTTCCCCACTTGATTTGCCCACCCTAAATCTCGGCAGTTTGGTTCCCCGTACAAGGAGAACCCGTGTTAGGGTTCCTGTCCTCTTCCACCAAAGGCGGCGGGGCGCGGGATGGGCAGTTGCAGGGAGGCGGCGCTCGCGCGAGGATGGGCGTGCACTGCCACAGTTGGAGATCGGGTGCTTGGTCTCGATGAGGCAGTGGCACGGGACAGCGATGGGACTGGCCACACGGAGGAGGGCGATGGGAGGATCAATAGAGCGAGGAGGCGGAGGTGCGACAAGGTTTGGCGGGTCTGGGGGATGGGATGTGGCTGCTGTGGTTGTGGGAAGAGGACCAGAGGGCGCAGGAGGGGTCTGCACGGCTGGGGTTGGGTGAGAAGTAGGCGGCGGTGCGGGGGTGCTGTGGGCGGAGGGGGTTCTGCGGCAGGGATGGGGGTGCAGCCTGGTGGGGTTTTCCGCGAGGTTGGTGGGGAAGGGGCTGGAGGGTTGCGAGATGAGGGGTGGCGGCAGCAGGGGTGGGGGTGTGGGGAAGTGTCGGAGGAGGAGGGGGGGGCTGGGGAGATGGTTGGTGTGCGTGGGAAGGGGGTATGCGAAGGCGGCAGGGGGAAGCGACTGGGGGTGAGCCGCATGCGGTGGTGGAATGGCGGAGGGTGTTGGTAGGGTTAGGGGGGCTGAGGAAGGCCTGGAAGATACCTGGGCTAGAAGGGACCGTGTCGGAAAGGCCGGAGGAGGCGGCGGCATCGGTTCCGGTGACGAAATCGGATTTGGAAGGTGCTGGACAGCAGCCGTGTTGTCTTCTTTCGCGATGTTTTCCTCGTCCAAACTCGCGGTAGCGGCTTCAACGGATGGCGGCTTTGATTGGGCGTCGCGGTAGTCCTCAAGGTTGGCCGTGAAGTCCCGAAACATTGATGATATGGATCGGAAGTTGTTCTGCAAATCTCGTAACATGCGCTCCGTCTCCTTGTCGTAGCCGTCGTTGGCTCGTCGTTTTTTGTCGGACGAACGATGGTGCCTTGATGTATGTCGGCGCGAGTATCGGGACGGATCGTCAGATCGTGGGGACGATCTGAAAGCCATGCTCTGATACCAATTGATGCGGATCAGTTTTGGCGTCGACGTTGGAAGATAACAATTTTTTTGGTGGATTTTGGTGGAAGAAATAGAAGGGTTAAGAAGAGAAATTGGAAGGGTTGAGAAGAGAACTCGTCGGGAATACGAGAGGTTGAAGGAGGAGAGCCGCGGAGATCGCGTGGAGGGAGAAGGGAAAGAGGGAGATACTGAGATAAACTCAATTTTTCATTAATACTGAACTGCCTAAAAACATGGGACTACCATCTCTTTATATAGGAGAGATGGTTTTACAAAAATAGTAAATAAATTAAAATTGACAACCAACTTTATATTAATTGACCCCTAATTACCTTAATTAGACTCTAACTTATTCAATTGACCAAAATTACAATTAAACTCTACGAAATAAACGTTGAGATCACATGCGATCTCAATTTTTTAATTAGCCCATTACGACCGCTAAAAACGTAAATAAAATTGACTAATAATTAATTAAATAAATGTGGCCCTATAATTTGGGGTCACGCTGCATCAATCTATGACTGGTCGCGTGGGTTGACAATGGAAACCAGGGAAACATGTCTCTTGTAATTGATCGAATGACCTCAATGCAATCTGGGAATTGATGTTCTTCCCCAAAACCTTTGTATGTTCCAACAAAGTTTGACTGAGTATGCTCTTCGATCTTCGACAATGTTTACAGTTTGATTGTCGACTATGAAGACGATAGTCGATGATGCTCGGATCTTCGACAAGTTGTGTTCTGCTTTAGATGGTAATGACGTAGTGTGATGTTCTAGATCTGCTGAAAACTTCAGCACACGAGGGTTTTCTTTGATGACTTGCAGAATGAAGGGGAAGCTCGAAACTAGAAGTTTTGAACCTCGGCTACAGAAGATAGATTCTGTGGATGATTGTCTTGCACTTGGAAATTATGGCTCGAGGATACAACCCTTTGACCGAATGTTAGGTACATAAGATATGGAGTGAGTAATCATTTAAGAAGGTGTGGTAGGTGAATGACGAAGCATGAAATGTAATTGAACATGATCGATTGTGACAATGTGGAGAGGATTAGTGATTAAAACTATGATCGGAGACATGAGATGGAATCGAAGATGAAATTGGATTTAAAGTGGGATGGAAGATGCGTCGTAAGGAAAGATAATGAGTGGAAACCAAATAGAAGACATAAAAGAACGTACTGAATCTGATCCAACACTCAGAATGAAACACGGAAAAATTGAAACTAAAACAATGAATTGAATACAAGGGATGGACATGGAAATGGAATGAAAATAGGATGATGAAGATCGTGGTTGTCGCGTTTACACTGAAAGGTGGAAGCTTCGACACAACGGAGCGTAATGGAGCACTCATTGGGATGGATCTTCTCATCCTCCTCTTCTCTACCACTCCCACTTGAATGTTTTGTGTTGTGGTGGTACTATAGTGGTTCATCCTTCCCCTTCGGCTCAAACAATTCGACCCACGGAGGTTGATCGATGATGAGTCTTGAATGGTTTCCCTGTTTGGGCCTCACATGCAAGGGGATATGACTGCCCAGATGGTCTTCTAATCATGAGAGGAGGAGATGCTGGTGCGGAAGTGGCTGAAGGACGCCCTTCGATGATGCACCCTCTCCTTTGGAGGACTATCAACAATACAACGAGGAGGATCTCTGGGGCTTCAGAAGATGCTCCTTTTGATTGTTAGGATGGTTGTAGTCGTAGAAGTTGGACGCCATAGACCTGCCTCGATTACGATAACAATTTTTTCCCTCCTTGGCTATTAGTGCACAATAACTCCTCCAACCTTAGGACTAGGGTGATGATATCATGGAGGAGATAAAGGATGAATACATGCAAGAGGTGTTGGAGCTTGAGCTTATAGAACTCGACTATGGGATTAGATGGATCTCAATCAAGAAGAAGGTGGGTGAAGGGGAATCACCACCGTTATTGACGTGGAAGGAGCCCTGATGCTCTAGTTACGGATCAGTCGGAGGTACCTCGTACTGCCCCTCATGGATTCGGGGTTGTGGGAGGAAGTGGGAAGTGCTTTGGTAGTATGAGGTACGTATACTGAAGGTAAAAGTACCCTAATAGACTAGGGTATTCTCATCTTTTGACAAGAAAAATTAGGTTCCCCATTGACATCGTCAGGGCCTTTACCGTTAACCTAAACTTGAGTCTTCTAATTGTTACAATGTAAAAATCAGTCCTTAATTTGGGAATCTATGTAGAGTTGAGTCCTTATGCAAGTGGGTGCAGGAGATCTTCAGGGGAATTTCGGTATTAGAAGGTTGAATATGATCTTCCTTTTTTGTTGCTAAAGTAGAACTCCTTGGAATAGGTTGATGACTATATATCGATTACACAATCCAATTTCGCATATTTGATTCTTGTGAAGGTCCGCTCTTTGAGGATTTGTGGGGTCTTAGATGACCCGATGAGTGCAACCCAATTTTCTTTCATCTAAAGCTGGATACTTTTGAATTATGATTGAGATGATCTTTAGCTAAGATAGGGTTGGGGGTTAAAGACTTCATATGGAAAGTCTACTTTGCTAAGGTTTATGACCCTAGATTGTCCCCTTTTAATAGAGCACACTACTGAAGTTCTGATTCTTGTGGTTGTCTTGGATGCAAAGATGTGTAATGATAGTATCTTTTTTGATTGTTTGTGAATGGATGGCTGGAGGGTTGATGGGTGTAGCTTGGTATGAGGGTGAGAAATTGATTGACAGATGTGTTAGCATTTAATGTCTCGAACCATATAGTGGGGTTTGTTATGTAGGTTTTTAGGGAATCTTTTGGCTTGGCGTAAATACCTTTGCTTAGTACGAGGAAAAAGAGACTTGTTACCATGGTGTTCAGATACATATATGGGTCAATTTGGACAAAAAATGCCTTAGCCGTGAGGAGGGACATGGACTGCATGGCTGCAAGATTGCAATAGAGGGAAGGGAGTTGGGGATCTCATGGAATGTTGCAATGGAGCAAATACTTTTCAGACACGCTTTGACATGGAAGGATTTGAGGTGGGGGAGCAAATGCACGTGAAATTTTATAGGAGTTGGTTGCCAATAGTTTTTTGGGCTATTTGAGCTAAATTGAATGTCATGTCATGCACCGTCAGTAAAGAATGTAGTACACTGAAAGGCACTGTTCATGTTGTATGTCTCTTTACATCGATAAGACTCTGTCATAAGGCTATTTTATTTTGAAAAATTATGATTGGTGATGGACTTTCATCCTTGCTTGCTAAAAAAACTAATATTTGGAGTACCTCACATCTAAATAAAATTGGTTCGAATTCGTTTCATTTTTAGTTGCACACATTTGAAAAGAGAATTACCAATTGGGTGGGATGCTGTTTTTTCAATAGCTATGGTGGAGAGAGTTGAGTTTAAATGATTCTGAAGTGTTTTGGGTGTTTTGATAGGAAGTTTGTATACTAACTTAGTAATGACTGAATAGGCTTCCTTAAAAAAACAGACACACGTGTAACTCAACATTATAGATGTTAAGAAATAATTGGCAAAGCAGTTTGTTATTGACCTTGAACCAGTTAGACACTTTCATGAGGTTGAGATTTGCTCGCTCCAAACAAGGTCTGATATCTTAAGCAACTTCCTTGATCCTGGTTCCAAAAACTAGCATAGATCCTTAAGGGTTCGTTTGGTTGAATAGTACCCAACCCAACCCAACCCTGCCCAACCCTGCAACCAAACGAACCCTAAGAGTATGGGTCTCTCTAGATAATCATCCGACATTCCTTGTTTGTGTGAATGACATGAAAGCTACATCAGTCATGCTCGTTTATGTGGATGCTATTGTCCTTGTTGATGATGATTCAAAAGGCATTATAGAGGTGACGAAACACCTGGAGGAGCAGTTTCTGATCAAAGACCTTAAGCCCCTAAGCTACTTTCTTGGGTTTGGGAGTGCTCACTCCATATGAGGTTTGGTAATGTTGCAAATGTAGAAATATATTTATGTTTCTATATTATTTTCTCAGTTTACATCATGTCTGTCTATCTTATGTAATTTACCCATAGGTCTCTCCTCTATATAAGAGAGCCCTAGGGTTCATGGAATAAACAATTCTTATTCTTTTCTTAACATGGTATCGGAGCAACAATCCTATGTCAGAGCTCTCGTACTCGAGAAAACCATAACCCTAAAACCCACCTGCTAGCTCTTCTCTCTCTCTCACGCCACCACTATCTGCCTTCTCTTTCTTCGATGCCTTCGCCTGCCGCCATTGACCCTCTCTTCTGCTATCACCGTCGCACTCCCCTCTCTCTTATGTTGTGTTGTCACGCCTTTCAGACCTTCCTCTCTAGTGCGTGACACCGTCGAGAGAGTAGACCCTCTGGCGGCGCACGTCCGTATGCGCATTGTGGTGCGATTCTCCACGACCCTTTTACCCGGTCGTGTCAAGCTCCACTCGTGTTGATGGATTTGGTTGCATTCTAAATCTACACATGTAATCAAATCCCCATATGTTTGTGTAGACGTATTTCTATTAGTCTACAAAACCTTAGTTTTCTTTATTCGGCAATATGTCAGAGAATAAAGTCGATATTCCCGCCACATGTGCTTTCAGAGGTCCAACGTCAATTGCCAAGATGGATGGGACGAATTACGAGTTATGGGTCGTGCAGTTCTTGAGCCTCATGAAGTCTATGGGTAAGAAGCATATTATTATTGAGGAAGAGTCGACTGGGAAAATTGGGGTCAATGTCTCGTAGGATACAAATGATGCTTATGCACAGGTTTGGTTATTTGGTACATTGATGTCAGAGATTCCCACTTAGGCGATATGGGATATCCTCGCAGCCACTTATTCACATGCGATGAATGAGACAGATTCTGCAACTACAACACATCATATTTACTGTTAAACAGAACGGATGCCCCCTTCATTCCTTATATACGTCCCTGTGTGGAATGTTCGAGAAGCTTCCCGGTTTTTATGCCTCTTATGGCTACTCCTAAGCAACAGAAGACCTACATGAATGCCACCATGGTTGGTGTATTCCTCGCAACACTTGATCCATAGTATGAGGCAACCCGTTCACAGATACTGGCAGATGCTACTATTCCTCCCATGGAGGAATCTTTTCATAGACTTAGTCGAATCAATGTCTCATCACCTGCTTCTACTCAGACTTCTTCTGCGATGACAACCTCCCGCGGTGGGAGAGGCTCTTCTCAGTTTCATAGCCATGGACCTCGTGGTAGAGGAGGTCGTATTCGTCAGCCATGCACTTATTTTCATCGTCTCGGGCACCCATAGGATACATGCTACTCCAAACATGATTTTCATGCATGAGGCCGTGTAACAAAGCAGGTGGAGTTTCCTACAACTTCATCTTTGGATCAGAGGTTTGATGACCTAGTAGCTCCATTGAGGGACATTATGCCTCCTGCTAGTCCCATTGTTTCATCGTCTGCTCCAGGAGGCCACTCAAATGTCGCTGCTTCTGCCTCTGCCAATACCTCTTCCCTGCTAGTACCTCAGGTAGCATTTATGCTCTTATTACTTGTCATGGATACAATATTACAGAATAGTTATGGACTCTGGGACGACACATCACTTATGTGGAGACAGAGATCAACTTGCAACTTATAAACATATTCCTCCGGAAGAACTGTTGTCATAGTTGATGAAACTCATTCCGCGAGACAGGGTGAGATCAGTTTGACACCTTCGATGCGTCTACATAAATGTATTGCATGCACCCGATTTTTCTATAAATTTATTATATATCAGCCAGATTACGAAGGATATGCATTGTCGGGTTATTATTAACCCATCATTTCTTGTATTTCATGACATTCTTACGGACATGGTGATTGGTTGTGGTCATGAGTAGGGCAGCCTCTATGGACTGGTAAAAACTCCATATGCTGGACTATCCTCCCATGTTATAGGACATGTCTCTCCTTTCCTGTGGCACCTATGATTTGGTCACCTTTCCCTTCAGAAGATGCACCAAGTTCTCCCTCAGATCTCGCCTCGCTCATCCTTTCAATACGGGGCATGTCAGTTGGGAAATCACCATTGGTCTACTTTTCCTAGTCGTCATAGTAAGAGCAATAGCTCCCTTTTTGAGTTCTTTCATGCTGAAATTTGGGGTCCTAGTTGTGTTCCCGATCACCAGGGAGTCAGGGACACATGTTTTACCTTTGTTGTTGATGATCTTTCTTATCTATCATGGGTCTTTTTATTGAAGAATAAATATGAAGCTAGGAATGTGATTACAACTTTTATCAATGAAGTGCAGAATATTTTTCTTCTTCTGTCAAATTTGTGAGAATTGATAATATATTAGAATTTTGTACTCGTGCACTCTCACAATTCTTTTCATCTCGTGATATCGTTCATCCGATATCATATGCCTACATTTCTCAATAGAATGGTGTTGCAAAAAGAAAGCATCTCCATTTACTTGATGTTACTCGATCTCTTTTGATCGAGAGTTGTGCCACACATTCGTTCTGGGGTGATGCGGATTTTATGGCTTGTTATCTTGTGAATCGCATGCCATCGTCTGTTATAGGCGAGAAAATTCCTCTCACTGGCTTTTCCAGAGAACGAATTATTTTCACTCACTCCTCATGTTTTGGGTTCTGTTACTTTCGTCCATCAGTTGTCTCTAGGTCTTGACAAGCATTCACCTAGAGCTGTCAAATGTGTTTTTGTTAAGCACTCCAAGACACATAAGGAATATAGATGTTATGATCAATTGCGCAGGAAATATTATATCAGCACCGATGTCACATTTTTTGAGTCGGTGATTTATTTTTCTCTTACAGGTGATAGGTTGACTTCTTCATATGATGAGGTGTACATGCCACCCTCCTCTTATGAGCCCGTCACCACATTCACCACCTCTTATGAGCCAATCACCTTGGTCATCATAATTCGATATCCAAACCTTTGGTTCTACCGCACTATCATGTAAGTTTTTATGCACAATCACGCCAACCACGTTTAGAGCTTTCTCCTTTTTCTGAGTACCGTAATTTAAATCAGTTCTTTGAATCTCTTCAGCTTTTCCTCCCCAATTTTTCTCTAGCATGCATGAGATACTAATCTTCCTTTTATTTATCATGCATATTGCCTCCAATAATTTGGTGGTGAGGAGAATACATATAACTCAAATTCCAGTCTGCTAATTTGTTTTCCTATATTAACTTTTGGGCCTCCCACATCGGTCCACTAAGATCTGATCATCTGTCCTTATTTAAGCTGCACGCTAATAACTAACTAATTTTTTCTTGCTTATGTCCACAATGTGAGAACCCTTCCGATATCCCATGATAACTCAGCGACAAAAGATAGGAAGAAGATGGTTGCCTTGTCGAACCCCTCTATTGGGAAATAACCATGGGACACACCTTAAACATTGATTGAAATCTTTGTGGTTTCCAAGTGCCAGAAGATTCACTTAGGGAACTAGAATGTTTGTAGCTTGTATACTAGGAAACCTAGCATATCGAAGGCTCTATGAATGTCAAGTTGAGTCCAAGGTTGGGGGTCTTGAGGTACACCATGGTGTGTGTGTGGTGGTTATATGCTATTTACAGTCGATTGATTCTCTGGCACTGTGTATAGATAGGGGACAGAAAATGGATAACTAGGTTGGGTTCCTTCTATCACATGCTGAAGCAGTTTTCTTTACTTTGTATATCACATTACAAACTCAAGGTGTTTCCTTTGATAAACTTCTGCTGATTTCATTTTAGTTTCTTTGCTAGCTTTTCAAGTGTGTTCTTATTATTTCAAGTGAACCAACGTCTTTATTTCATACTGCAGCTGGAACATCCCGTTTATCTTTCCAACAAACGAATCAAGTTGACCTGATATTTATTTTCTGACTGAAGAATGCATCCTTTCTGGTTCCTTTTTTCTACTTTCCTTTTTGGCTTTTCCTTTCCCACTGCGTTCATTCAATAGTGTTGAATAACTAGGGCTAAGGTGGCTATGGCTAATATGATTTATAGTGGTTAAAGCTTGAAAGGAACTCTTTAACTTTGAATGGTTGCTATTAAAGTTACGTTATGAAATGAAATTTGCATTTTGATTCATACATCTGTCTAAATGAAGATTAAGGTGTACACACCTTTTTCTTCTTTTTTGGAGAAAATGGCTAATGTTTGTGTTATTCCTTTAATGGTGGCACACTGCTTAAACACGAGACTTTTTAAGGGGTTGGGTGTGCCCTTTTTAATAAATAATAATGTTTTTCTGATTGCATTTTCTTGTTCTGATTCTGTTATAATGTATCTATTAGCTAGAAGTTTAATATCCTTGCTTGATGTGGATCGTACAAAAAGGTTGCGGCATGATCAATTTAGTCACATTGATGTTACACAAGTCCTACTTTTCTTAGAAAGGTCTAATGAATGGGGAGCCTAACTGAAATCACTACCTTTGGCATTGAAAGAAATTTGATGTTCCATATATCTTCGACTTTCACTCTCTCCAAAACTGGATCCTTTAAGCAATAGTAGTCATTTTAGGTGCAGCTGCGTGCCAAACATTCCCATCCTCACTTGCTCTAACTTCATTCTTTCCTGCATCCATGGCATACTCTGGCTTCCTCTTCGAGCCTTTCTCTTACCTCTCTATCCACCTTGTGATAGCTGGAGAAATTTGCAAAAAGCGGTATGTGGTATTTAGTCAGTATGGTCGTTGATTACTGATTAAACGGTATGCGAGAGTTTAAACAGAAATTAAATGGGTTATGCGGTTTTGCATTTTTAAATTAATAATTTTTTACATATATATATATATATTTCATAAAAAAGTATAAATGAATTATAAAAATATAATCACATATTCACAATATTGATTAGATATTGTCAAATTCAAGGAATTTTTCATTCAAATGTCAAAGTAGATAGCATAAACAAGTAGAATCCATAACCAAATGTCAAAATAGTCAACATAAACAATTACATACTACAATTCATAGCATGGTTCTAGAAAATTCATGGATAACACAAAGCCCTGGCATTCCTTCATCAAAAATATAATGAAACCAATGTCATTCTTCATCAGACTCTTCATCAAGCAACATCAGCTCTTCATCTTCATACTCATCCTCATCCTCAAATATTCCCTCATTACCAGCTTCCTCATGCAAAGTTTGCCCATATGAACTTAGCTCTCAAATGTACACGTCCACTCCTCCTTGGCTCAAGTATGTTTTCAGCTCCGCATGCCTCTGCAACTGAACCCCATGTAAACTGAAGTGGGGTCGAAGGGATCAGCGCCGATTTTTGTTGTTTTTACAGGGAGCGTGGTCGAAGGGATCGGGGCCGATTTTTTTGTTTTATAAAACCTAATTTAAAAAGCGTCCGTTTAAGCGGCGTTTACACGACCGTTTACCATCGTTTAAGCAGTCCAACCGCATACGGACCCGATTATGAATAATTGGCACAGTCGAGGACCGCCTGCGTGCAAACAACTGTTTAGCCCGATTTTTGCATCCCTAGGAGAAACCAATCTACTCATGACAAAATTAAAAATCTGTCAACCAAATGAGATGTAAACACATGATTGCATAGAAGAATGCTACATTACCATAATGTTCATTTTAGAAAGGGATTTTTACACCCATAACCGTGAGTAATTTCACAATAACAATCATAACCCCGCATAATCATGAATTACATGAGAAACCTTGGATAGTCACTCCGTCTCACACTCATAACCTTCCGTTAATTTAATGTGTTAACTCAATCATATGAATCAGTTAATCTAACTCATCCTCAATCCAACGGTTAGGAAATAAACAAAAAAATACCCCTCTCCCCCGCCGACTGACCATCTTCCTCCAATGTCCCTACCGCACACGGTACGAATTCGAGCGGGCGAGCCAGAGGAGCAACAAACTGAAGAAGGAAGGGGGTTGTGGACTTCGACAGGCAGAAACTAGGGTCGACAGTGGGGCAAAGCTGGGGGTTTCCAACATGGTAGCGGGTGGGGGGGGGTGGCGCTCCTCGTGCTGGGTGGGGTTCGAGGAGGAGTTCGAGCGGGAGGGATGCTTCGAGCAGCGAGAGCTCGACGAGTGGGGGGTGTGGGGCGGGGGGGACTTCGAGGCCGGGTTTCGAGGAGGAGGTCAAGCGGGTGGGGCTTCGAGCAGCATGAGTTCGATGTGGGTGGGGGCTCGAGCTGGCGGGGGGCATCGAGTAGCAGGAGCGGGGAGTGGTCGGGGATTCGAGCAGCAGAAGTTTGGCAGAGGGGAGGCTCGCTCGGCGTCGAGGTGCGGGTTTGAGGAGGAGATCGAGATGGCGGGGGGCTTCGAGGTCGAGGTTCGAGGAGGAGGTCGAGTGGGCGGGGCTTCGAGCAGCAGGAGTTCGGCGGGGTCTATGTGGGTTTGAGGAGGAGCTCGAGCTGGCGGGGGGCTTCGAGGGCGGAGCAGCTCGACGTGGGGGGCTTCGAGCAGCAGGAGCTCGACGGGTGGGGGGGTGGCTTTCGAGGAGGTCGAGTGGGTGGGGCTTCGAGCAACAGGAGTTCGACAGGGGGGAGGCTCGCTCAGCGCCGGGATGCGGGTTTGAGGAGGAGCTCGAGCTGGCGGCGGGCTTCGAGGCCGGGGGTTCGAGGAGGAGGTCAGACGGGTGTGGCTTCGAGCAACAGGAGTTCAACGGGGTCTGTGTGGATTTGAAGAGGAGCTCGAACTGGCGGGGAGCTTCGAGCAGCAGGACCTCGCGCTCGAGCAGGCGGGGGTCTTCGAGCAGTAGGAGCTTGGCGGAGCAGCTCGGCGTGGCGGTGGCTTCGAGCAGGGCAGAGACGGCGGAACAACTCGGCGTGGGGGGGGGTCAAGCAGGGGCGGAACAACTCGGTGGTAGGGGCTTCGAGGGCAGAGCAGCTCGATGTGGGGCTGTCGGAGGGGGCTTCGATGGAGAGAGAACGATGACATGTTATTGCAAACAAGAATGTGATTTAAGGGTAGTTTTGTCTTTTTTAACGGAAACCATCAAATATAACTGGTATTCCAAACGAAATATATCACAGGGTTATGTCATGTAAGAGTTATGCATTACTCGGGGTTTCTCATGTAATTCATGATTATACAGGGTTATGATTGTTATTGCGAAATTACTTAGGGTTATTGGTGTAAAAATCCATTTTAGAAACATGTGTTGAATTGCCGAGGTGATGCTTTTAGGTTATTCGGGCAGAAAAATGCCTCAATGCTGTAGTCTCATCTAACTCCTATAATGCATGTCCCTTATTGCACTGAGGCGGAGAAGAGGCAGTGAGATGGAAGCCAGCTAACCTAATTATATGATTTTTTTAATTTCATTTAAAGGCTAAGCCTTTTGAACCCTGAATTCTTCTCATCCTTGAAATCTAGTAGAGGACCTTAGTCCCATTTTTTATATTTATAATGTGATGCAGTAAATATGGAGGTGTGAATAACTTAAAGAACTGCTGCCCAATCGTGTATATTTGACTATCCTTTATTTTATATCTTTTTTTATTCAACCATCTTAACGAGCGAGTGCAGCAATCCAAAACTAAAAAAGTAGCAGATCTGTGGCTTGATGCAGAGATATAGCCAGTTGGCTCCAATGGACGAAGTAATTACTCTAGTTTCCATATAGAAACTGATTTTCCACCTGGACCCAAATTTTAAATTTACTTCCAGTTTTTTGGGTAATCTCGGCGTGGGAACAAAGGTACATATAAAGATGCTGAAATCTTTGAACATCCTCGTCACCAGAAGTCATTAGTACATATTAGATTTATTGCCCACTATACACAACATTAACCAAAATATATGAAACCGGTCAATAGAACAATGTTCTTACTTTCAAAACTCTGGCAACAAAGAAAGTTGTCTTCAAAAACAAAGCAAGATAAGTAAACACCATCCGTTGAATGCAGATGGGAGAACGTGAACTTATCAATATGTATTTTCGTTCTTATTTGTGACTAAGGTGTTCTTTGATTTTATTTCAAGCATTGCTTCTTCGTATGAGTTTAACTGTAGGATAAGTAGGCCTTTCACTAATCAGTATATACTTAAAATTAAATAGAAGCTAAGTGCATGCATGCCTGATTCGAGAGAATCTTACAAGTTTTGGAAACTACTTGATTTCGACTCGGTATGCCTTGGTGCTACATGTTTACCATAGTACAGAATGTTATATGTGGGAAGGAGTTCATGATGTGGTATCCTAAGATGTCTGTTCTGTTGTTTCTTTAAAGGATATTGTTGTGAAAACATATTTTCAAACTGAATACTGCATATTTTATTTATCTACATCCAAAAGAAATTACTGAACCTAAAATATATGTCGATTAATAAATTTCATGCATTGGATTAAGGATTGATACTTTGAACTTGCGATGGTCTCCATGCATTATTGCCTTTGATCTTCTGGCAATATTTTTGGGAATTGTATTTCTTAAATGAAGTTATTTCCAATAAGTTGCTCCTCTATTGTAGATGAAGTTCCAGTTCCCTACAAATTTATAGAAAGCCCAATATATTAGTGTCAATTGGCTTGATTTGGTGCTCCATTTTTTCATTCTCAGGTTTCTTACTATTTCCGTAGTCCAGCCATTGATGATATTGTACTTTTCAGAGTACCCAAATGTTTACAGGTTTTGTTTTGAAAATATTTTGTGGTGCCTTTAATTAATTCTCTTTTCATGTTGATAATAGCCTTCTATTTCCTTGATGCCATTCAGGAACGTGGATACATGAAGGATGATGTATTTATTAAGAGAATCATTGCAAAGGCTGGGGATATGGTTGAGGTGCCCCATTGCCATACTTTTCTTGCTTATTAATTGTTCTCTTCTTTAGAATTTCCTCGATGTATAATCAAATTATTTTGGAACTGACTGTCTCATATAATCAAATAATACTCGTATAAATTTTTGCTTAAATTGTGAACGAAATCCTTGTTATAAAACTCTTACCATAATCTGGAGAATGGAGAATTAAAATGCGGGCTCAGTAGAGAGGTGAAGAAGCAGATAGATGATGACATGCTCAAGAGTGGGATTTCTTAAATTCAACTTTATAGCGTCTAATCATGCTATTGCCTTTAATGAAAATAGAAGTCCCCATTGGATACTTCCTTTTTCTTCTCAAGTAATTAAACATGTAATTGCACAACTATTATTTATATTACGTGACCAAAACGATTAAATTGAACAAACAGACTATAAAATAAAACTTATATGATAACCTATTTCACATTATAATGGTTCAACTGATAACATAAATTAGGATCAAAATTTGTTATTTGGGTCTAGGCCTGCTTTGGTTTTTGATAAAAACAATGGATGATATTGTTTTGTTGCATATATAACAGCACATTTACTGTTTATGCCATTATGGAGTCTCTATTGCTGTACTGTTTAAAATTTATTCATGCATGTCATCGCATGATATAGGTCACATTCAAGATGAGTTACCTTGGTGTATGTTATTTGCTGATGATATTGTGTTGATTGACGAGACTAGAGATGTAGTAAATGAGAAGCTTGAGGTTTGGAGACATGCATTGGAGACTAAAGGTTTTCGTATAAGTAGGGCTAAGACGGAATATATGGAATGCACCTTTGATGGAAGCAATGGTGAAGGAATTGAGGTGAAGATTGGTGACGATAACATTCAGAAGAGAGATTCTTTTAGATATCTGGGATCTATTTTACAACATGATGGGGAAATTGATGGAGATGTTACTAATAGAATAAATGCAGGCTGGCTAAAGTGGAGAGGAGCCTCCGCTGTTCTCTGTGATAAGAAAATTCCTTTAAAAATTAAAGGAAAGTTTTACAACCGTGAGACCTGCTATGCTTTATGGTTCTGAATGTTGGCCTGTGAACCATAGACATGTGCAGAGAATGACTGTAGCAGAAATGAAAATGCTAAGATGGATGTGTGGACATACACGTAAAGATCGGATTCGGAATGATGCAATCCGAAAGAAAGTTGGTGTAGCTCCGATCGAGGATAAGATGCGAGAAAACTGTTTAAGATGGTTTGGTCATTTGCAAAGAAGGTCAACTGATGCACCGGTTACGAGATGCGAGTGTTGGGATGTTGAGCCGGCCAAGAGAGGGCGAGGACGACCCAAGAAGTGTTGGAAAGAGACTATACGAAGGGATCTTAATTTTTTGGATATAAGTCCGAGATTGACCCAAGACAGATCTGAATGGAGGCGAAGAATCCATGTAGCCGACCCTACTTAATTGTGGGAAAAGGCTTTGTTGTTGTTGTTGTTGTATGTCATCGCATGATATCTTACATTCTCAAAAACTATTTTATATTCAAAGATTTCATTGGTTACCCATTCTCCTACTCCACCGTCATCACTGGCTCTCAGTCCTGTCTTCACATATCTAACCTCTTTTCGTCTTCCTTTACACCTCCCTCTACACCAACCTGAATGATCGATTAATACATCCTCCTTCCCACCACCACCAATGCTCTTCTCATATCAGTGCCCCAATGTTATTGCCATCGCCGTAGTGACCGCATGTGATAATTGCTCTTACTGTCCTTGCCTTGGTATGCTACCTTAATTGCCACCACTATCTTCTTCCATCACAAATCATCCTTGCTTCGACTGCAGTTTTTCTAGTCACTATCACCACCTTTGCTTGTTTTGACCATCACCAATGCTGCATCCTTTGCCTTAACAACCATCATTTCCATCTCTTTGCAATAATTGCCAACCCTGGATCCTGCAGCAATTGAAGTATCCTTGACTACAGATAGTCTATCATGAATAGATGCCTACCTCAGTGGGATCATTAATACAATGCTGCAGTGGATGAGGGAGGTAGGAAAAGGAGGGGAAGGAGATGGATTAGAGGGAGGAGGTAAGGGGTCTTATCCAGTGAAAGTTAACATAATTGATGTCAGATGTTCGGAGGAGGGCCAGACTTTTCTTGAGCCAGCAAATGCAAGATTATTATATTAATCAAACAGAAGTAAGAGAGGGAGGGGGGCGAGACTAGTTTGTTACTGACCAACAGTTGAAAGCAACCTACAAGAAAATGAGCAAAGAAAGGGGAGAAGAATTTTAAAACCAGTCCAAAGGAAGACTAGACTTGCAACAAAGTAAAAACGAGCAATACAGGTAAGATGAACTAACTTAGACTCGGCTGAAAAAGGATTCATCTTCGCAAGGAGATTATAAAGGCCTACATCAATCATTCGGAATGAAGTATACTATAGTAATCAGAGAGCTTGGCCCTCGCATCAAACATAATGACCACAACACTTTTAAGATTGCCCAAGAAACTTCTATAACAACTTATTTCCAGCACATCCCAGTGGAGAAAAATCCAAGAATTAATTTATTGTTATAACTATTGAGATTAAAAGTGGGAGAAGAAGGTGAAATGCCTTTTTGACAATCTCCTAAAATTTCCAGATTTCCTGGTCCCTGGTTAAAGAGGATATTAGCATCTTTTTTCTTCCCCTAATAATCACCATCTATATCTTTCCCATTTGAGGAAACTCGGTATATCTTTTATTACTTTAGAATGTGATCTTCTGACAATGAAGTTCTCTGATCATGGGTTTTATTAATTCACCAATCAAAATTATCCTTCAGGCAATTTCCAATAGGCTTTCACCCGTATCTCTTTTCTCTCTTTCAACTTTAATACATTTATGAAAATCAATCTACTCGACTGTGTAACATCATCTAGTGAAGTCACCTCTAATTGGCATCACTGCAAAATCAGTGATACTATGACAAATTGACTTCTATTATTCCTTCGATTTTCTGGATGTGATATTCCTCCTTTATTCCTTAACTTTGTTAATTTTCCTCCTGAATGTATCAACTGGACACATGTCATAATTTCTTTGACCAGTTATCTGTAAATATTAATGGCCACCCTCATGGTCTTTTTAAGATTTTGAGAGGGGTCAGACAAGATGGCCCTATCTCCTTCCTTATTTTCAATATCTCTATGCTGGTGCTTTCAAATATTCCTCCTTGTGCTACCTGCCCATCTCTAATAATCTATACAGCCCTTGTACCAACCTTTGTACCTCTATGGACTACCAAGTCCGCAACTCACGTTCAACATATTGATGAGTTCCTCATTTTCTTTAATGACCTTGTGATGTGAGCTAGTAATGTGATGAATCATGAAAATCCTTCACATTATTCTTCACGCGGTCAGGCTTCAAAATGAATCTATCTAAATCCGAATACAAGATTATTATGACTGTCAAATTTTGAGACAACTACTCCTTGGAAATTCTTATCCCGACCTAAGATAATGATGGTTGGGGAATTACTGAATTGGAATGTTAAGCCCACGCTCCTCTTGATGGCTACAGGGATCGCCATATCGCGATATATCGTCGATATATCGGCGATATATCGGTATCGACAGGTCACCGATATATCGCCGATATGGACGATATCGGATATCGACAGGAGAAAATGCCTTGGTGGATACCGGGTTTCGGCGATATGCGTCGATATATCGCCGATATATCGGCGATATATCGGTATCGACATTGTATCGAAACGATATCGATACTGATATTTCCTTCCTTGTGTCCATTTGGAGGATCCATAATGTGTTTTCTGGCTTGAGGCCTTCATTGATTGATTTGATCCTCTCTGATCACTTCCTTAACAATCTTTACTTGAGCATGGGCCTTGTGCCTCTTAAATGCTCTGTTTCTTAAAATTTCACTCGAAGTTAAATATATTGATTCCCCATACCACTATATTGATATTGGCAATAGGAAGCTTGCCTCCTTTTGGCACTAAAAAACTTTACTTGATCAATGATGATACACATAGTCTTTTTGCTCTTGCAATTCATTGTCAGCATTCTAAATTAAAGCATTCAGAAAAAAATTGTTTGAGACATGCTTTGGCTGGGCGGCTGATCTGGGAAGATTTATTTAATCTCAAAGGTTGTACTCATGATATTTCTCAGTTGTTTGAGCTTCTTCATTTAGATATATGGGGCCCAAGTCGTGTTCCTTATCACCAGGGACATCGTTTTTATCTGGTCATTGTGGATAATTTTTTGAGACTTTCTTGGGTTTTCCTCTTGAAGAATAAGTCTGAGGTTGGGTCTATAATCAGGTCTTTCATTATTGAGATAAAGGATATTTTTTCTGCCAATGTCAAGTATCTGCGTCCCGATAATGCCTTAGAGTTTTGCACCCTTCTGCTTTCTGAGTTTTTCATGTCTCTTGGCATTGTACACCATACCTCGTGTGCCCATACTTCTCAACAGAACAATGTTGCCGAGTGCAAACACCGTCACTTACTCGATGTGACCAGAACCCTGTTGATTCAGAGTCGTGCTCCTTACGCTTACCAGGGTGATGTGGTTATTACTGCATGTTACTTAGTGAATCATATATGCCTTCCTCTGTCTTGGCCCTTGGGATAGAAGATCCCTTTCTAGATTGCATTTCCTGAAAAGGATCTGTTCTCCCTCACACCTCGTATGTTTGGTTCTGTAGCATTTGTTCATGATTATTCTCCTGATTGTGACAAACACTCCCTTAAAGTTGTCAAGTATGTTTCTGTTAGCTCCTCTCGTACAAAAGGGATATTGTTGCTTTGATCCGCTTCGGCGAAAATACTTTGTAGTGTTGACATTACTTTCTTTGAGTCTGACGTATATTTCTCTCCTACATGTGGCAAATTGGCCCCGTCAGACTGTGATGAGGAGATCCACATGCCTCCACCTCCTACAATCGTACCACCTACTCCTGCTCTACCACTTCCCATTCCACCACCACTGCTCTCTCCTATACCTACTCCTGCTCCTCCGCCTGTACATGTAGTTGTCTTAGGACCCCCACCTACCTTGACTCAGTTTTATCACGTGTGTTTACTCGTACGTCTCCTCTGTTCTCCCTACTCACATGTCTTCCCCATCATCCAACAAGCCTCATATATGTAACAAGCACATTGTTTCTACTGATGCCACTACTAAGCTATCTGTGTAGCATGATTCCCTACAGGATGAGCATGTACCCTCTCAAGAGGGAAACTTACAAGTTCAGAACATGACGATGATCTTGATGTGCTGATTGCTCTGCGAAAGCAGAGACGTACGCATGCTACTTATACTCTTGCAACCCATGTTTCCTTGAGCAGTCTTTTAGAGGACTTTATGAGATTTACCTTGGCATTGTCAGCAATGGAGATACCACAAACATATCGGAAGGCTATTTAGGACAGTCAGTGGTGTCTAGCCATGGAAGAGGAAATGCCCGCGTTACAGTCACATGGCACTTGGAGTCTTGTTTCAGCTCCAATTGGCTCATCCGTTGTTGGGTGTAAGTGGATGTTCGTTATGAAGTACCGTGCTGATGTCTGACAGTGTAAATCATTACAAGGCGAGACTTAAGGTACATGGGTTCTTCTAGACATATGGGGTGGACTATCAGAATACTTTTTCTCTAGTGGTCAGACATTATACTATGCGAATCCTTCTATCCGTGGTTGTGACACGAGATTGGCCCCTCTATCAGCTTGATGTGAAGAATGCTTTTCTATATGGTGATCCACATGAGGAAGTCTACATGCAACAACCATCTGGGTTCGTTGATGAGGGGGAGTTTCAGAAGGTTTGCATGCTACACAAGGCTATTTATGGCCTTAAGCATAGTCTAAGAACATGGTTCCAAAAGCTCTCAGACTTGATAGAACAACATGGGTTTGTGAGATCGGCTGTCGATCACTCTCTGTTTGTGCACAAGACTCAGAGAGGTACAGTTGTCATTCTTGTGTATGATGACATCATTTGTTACAGGGGATGGCGAGCAGGGCATTCAGGTTGCCTAGGATTTCCTAGGTCAATTTTTTGTGACCAAGGACCTTGGTAGTTTATGCTACTTCCTTAGATTGGAGTTTGTCAGGAACCAACGAGGTCTTGTGATGACCCAAAAGAAGTATGTTACAGGTCTTCTTTCTGATACATGCATGGCATATTGTAGACCTGCCACTGCTCCTACAGACTTGTGCATGAAGCTCTACGATGATGACACTGAGGAGGTTGACAAGAGGAGGTACATGGAGCTTGTTGGCAAGCTCTTGTATGTTACCATTACCATGCCAGATATATCTTTTGTCGTGAGTAAAGTGACTCAGTTTATGGAGTGGTCGAGACATGCACAAATGGATGCAGTCTATATGATTATGAGGTATCTAAAGGCATCACCTGGCACTGGATTTTTATTTAGCAGAGGTACATCCCTTTCAGTTACAGCATGTGCCATGTGCAGATGCAGATTATATTGGGTGTCCTAAGGACATGAAGTCTACTTCAGGCTTCACAGTATTCATAGGAAATTCCCTGGTGTCATGGAAGAGCAAAAAGCGGACCATTGTTGTTAGATCTAGCGATGAGTCAGAATACAGGGCCATGTTGCAGGCTAGTACAAAAATGATGTAGGTCTATCTGTTCTTATTGACATGATTATGGAGGTGCCTCTTCCCATGCACCTCCACTGCGACAACCAGTCTGCTCTTCTCATTGCTAACAACCCTGCCTTCAATGAGAGGACCAAACACAGGTGGACTGTCAGTACACTCGTGACATGATATAGAAGGATCTCACTGCCACTACTCATGTCAGCTCTGGATACCAAACAACAGATGTACTCACCAAGGCTCTTAGCTAGAGGTTCTTATCAGAGATGTTGCTCCAAGCTGAGCCTGATTGATATCTACCCTCCAGCTTGAGGGGGAGTGTTGAGATATTAGCTATTTTTCATATCGTTATGTACTTTTATTTCTTATGTCTCCTTTATGTAATTTGCCCAACATGTTAATCTCTTATATAATAAGAGAACCCTAGGGCCTCATTATATGCCATCATTCTTTCATCTCCACATTAGCCAAATACCTTTTTAGCTTGCGCTCCACCTATTAGGGGTGTTCATTGGATTAGGGTCAAATGGGTACCTGACCTGACCCGGTGATTTTGACCCGAATTTTACGGGTACCCGTGAAAAGGTATCCGGGTTGGGTATACGTAAGTAGCTATCCCACGAAACCTGGGTGACCCGATGGGAACCCGCGATAAGAACCGGGTACCCAATTTGGTATCAACCCCATCTGCAACGTTGCCGCACCCATCCTCTCACCCTCTCGATTTCCCAGCTAAACGTACTCCATGTGTCTGTCGGTCATCATCATCCTTCTCCAGGTCTCACCTTATTCGTCCATCACGCCTGCGTCGTCAGCTGAACAACACTAGATGGTATGCGCCACTACATCATGCTCTCCAATGCCTCCCACTTGCCCGGGGCTCGTGGACTGAGAATAAAACCCCCTGTCAACTATTCCTTTGTTTTATTTGTTAATATCTGATTTGTTTTATTTGTTAATATCTGAGAATGAATCCTCCTTTCAGCTATTCCTTTATTTTATTTGTGTTAATATTGGAATCTAGACATAAATATGGGAAAAGATTTTGTTGTTATTGATCAGAATCTAGACAAAATTTTGAAAAATTTCCGATGATTTGTTTGGAATTCCTGTATCACAACATCACTCGTTATTAATATTTTAATCAGGACTCTGCAAATATAATTTGCTAACATATTATGTCCTAAAATCTTCAGCATATTAATGAATCTACACGTCCATGGTTCTATAACTTAGTTTCGCATGAGTGTTTTTTAGTGATCCGCAGGTAACCATTAGCTGTTCAAATAATTCAGGTAGCCCTTAGAACGGGGCCCCATTAGAATGGGACGGGTCAACCCCTTGAACCGGTAATGATGGGTGTGGGCGGGTACCGGCCCCGTGAACTTCCTTTCTTCTCCTAACAATGTTTCAGCGAACAAGGAGTCAAAAATAGACTTGCAGAATTGTTACAAGTCATTGAAAATAATGGATAAAAAAACTAGTAGGAAACATATGTAAATTAATTCGTTTCATGTCAAATTTAGCAAACTTTAAGGAGTAGTTCAGAAAACAAAATGACTAAATAAAGGAGAAGAAAGCAAACTTGGAAAACAGATTATAGGAAGCATCTGTCTTGGTCGCAAAATTGATTGTATTGGACAATCTATTTCAGAATAAAATGTATTAGTTGATAATTGAAACTGAGCATTCTTCCATATTATGTGGGTTAAGTGTACTGACATTTAGATAACATTTTTTTTATTTTGAGGCTGATATCCACTTAGGTGATGATAGTATCAGACTTCCTCTTGTATATTTAAGATATGTACATTCATCGCTCCATTGCACGCTTGCAGATTCAATGTCCATGCGTATTAAAAGATTCAGAATTAAAGATTCTCTCTACCTGCAGTCATGCTTGCAGATGCACATATGAAAGCACTTTTCAGGATTTAATAGAAAGCCCTACTTAATGTTTCCTAAATGAACTGTAGGTCAAGGATGGGCTGATTTTTGTCAACGGTCAAGTGCGCAAAGAGAACTTTATAGCAGAACCTCCAGATTACTGGATAAGAGCTACTGTTCGTTTTTCTTTTCGTCTTTAATCCTGCAAAGATTTCTTTAGTTACTGTGCGGCAGAACGTGCTCTTGAACAACATCAGCGAGCAATAATCACCAGGACAAGATGTTAAGGAACTCTATATTGGTGGATGACCTCAAAAGGGTGGTGGATAGTTTGCCTGGTTCGTGCTCCATGTTGTTGACATCTGGGTGCTTCATGACTCTTTGTCATGGGCCTCAGAAACGCACATCTGCTCAGTCGAATCTGTACTGACAGGGTGACTCGACTTGCAGCGTGTTCCAGTTGGTCATGTCTTCGTTATGGGTGATAACCGCAACAACAGTTTTGATTCTCACGACTGGTAAGGAACGATCTTGTTTTCACTCTACTTCATCAGTTCTTTCGATTCTCCGAAGCAAATGAATTTTTACTATATGCAGGGGACCACTGCCAGTAGCAAATATTATCGGGAGGTATTACATGCATTGCGTGAGTGTGCCAAGACGCTGACTCCGAGTTGTGCTGTGGGGTGCATACTGGTGAGATCAGTACTAACCGTTTAATATCTCTATGTCAAAGTATAGCTAATTCTCGGTTGCGGTTATAACGAACTTTTCCCTCCTTGCAGGGCAGTCCCCTGAATCCTGATGAAGTGATGCATACTTTCTCTGTTTATGTTATTGGTGAGCATTGAATGTATCATGCTTTGTAAGACCCTGTATAAGATGGGGCATGTCTTGATGATCCCTCTTGTAGGAAGAGGTAAAACTTGTAGATTAATGTAGTGCAACTTGCGTAGTATGACTCTTTTAGAGTGGATTGACCAGCTTTGGTGGAGAGTGCTATCCTAGATCGAGTAGGACCTACCGATCTTTGTTGTTAGGTCGCGACATGGTAATGATGTTTGATTTATCGTCTATTGCCTTTTGCGTTATCCAGAGACCTCTAAATAATTAGCCATCCAAAATGTGCGGCACGAGATCGGTCTTCCTTATAACTGTTAATTCTTCTCAGTATTGTGATTGTGGTTACTGATAAAGCGGGATTTTAGGATCTGGACGTCTCCTTCCAGTTTCATTTTGTTTACATCAAGGTCAGATGCGAGTTGTCTCGAGAATTGATCTCTGTTGTGCCTCTATCAGATCCTTTGTATGTTGAGTGTACTACTTTCTTGAGGCATCCAAAATTTAAAATTAGTGAAACCAGTAATTTAGTAGCCGTGCTTTGCAGCAGGGAAAAGTTAATATAGTGGTGTTAAAAAATCAAGATAACAAATATATTCGGGTAAAAAAAATCATCAACCTAATAATTTAAAGTTGGTTGCTATCACTAGAACTGTTCAAGACAAATTGTAAATTTTAAAAAAGATAGTCTATTGAAAAATTTAAACTAAACATGCCACATCAATGATGCATGCATGCACTCTAGCGTCTACCCAGGTACGCCTTTCCGTATGGCTGCGAGAGAACGAGAGGGAGAGATGGAGATAGAGGGATGGATGGGGGAATCCCGTACTCGAGGCATTGCCTTGGATGGCTTCTTCTCCCGTCGGGAGGTCTATTTATAGGGCGCGAGCCCCTCGAGCCGTCCGCCCCCATTATCCGCACCCGCACGTTTTAGCTCCGTCGGATCCGGTCAACCCGTAACCGTCGGTCGTGAAACGGTCGGGGTACGGTTATTGACTACTGAAGGTCATGGCCAGAATTATTCAAACATCTCCCACTTGATCGAAGTGGTCAAAACATATATGCTCCCACTATTCGTGTAGCATATACATAGAGATTTATCATGTGAGGATCATTATCTATGAAACATTTTCCTTGACTCATACATTCCTGAGTCCCATTAAACCAACATGTTTAATGTATGTTTCTGATGTTATTCCCTTCGTTAGGGAATCAACCAACATGTCACTGGTAGGTATGCAGGTTATCGTGATTTCTTGCTTCGCCACTATATCTTGTATATAGTGATATTGGATCTCAATGTGTTTTCCTTTAGAACAATTAGCCCCACTATTGATCAAGCTTATCGCAGCTTGATTGTCACAATATATTTCAATTGGTCCTTTGACCAATTCGAGGCTTAGGTTTCTAGAAAACGTCTGATCCATACAGCATGAGTGGTGGTCATGCTATATGCAATGTACTCAGCCTCCTGTGTATGTCGAGATACACATCCTTGTTTCTTGCTTCCCCAAGAAACGGTTGCACCACCAAACATGAACAGGTAACCTGATGTGGATTTTCTATCATCCACATCCTCTCCAAAATCGGCATCGGCGTAGCTTACCACCTCAAGCGATTCTGCTTGATACACAAGTTTCAGATGTACTGTCCCTTTCAGATATCGAAGAATCCTCTTTACAGCTTCCCAATGTGTTGGACCAGGGTTGCTTTGATATCTACTGACTAAGCTTACTGGATAAGCTAAATCAGGTCGAGTACACATCATTGCATACATTAGACTTCCTACCGCTTGTGCATATGATATATCTAAAGGTTTCTGCCCCTTTCCGGGATACTGACTCTTACTGAGTCTTTTTCCCATCACAAGTGGTGTTGGAGCTGGAGTGTTAATCTGCATTCCAAATCTCCTTAATATAGTATGCAAATATCTTTCCTGACTAAGGCTCAATGTCCTTGAGTCCCTGTCACTTGTAATTTGAATTCCAAGAACATAGGATACTTCGTCCATGTCCTTCATCTCAAATTCATTGCTCAATTTCTGCTTGATTTCATTGAGCATTTGTATGTCATTACCTGCAAGCAGAATGTCATCTACATACAATGACATGATTGCAAACATGCTCCCACTCTTCATGACATACACACAGTTATCCAATTTATTTGAAACAAATCCAAATTGAATAACTTTCTCATGAAATTTGAGATACCACTGTCGTGAAGTCTGCTTTAAGCCATATAATGACTTTTTTAACTTGTAAACTTTTTTCTCCTTACCTTAAACCTGAGATCTATCAGGTTGTCGCATATAAATCTCCTCCTTTAATTCTCCATTAAGGAAGGCCGTCTTCACATCCATTTAGAATAATTCCAAATCCATATATGCGACTATGGCTAAGATCATCCGAATCGAAGCAAACTTAGCCACTGGCGAGTAGGTTTCCTGGAAATCTATTCCAGCTTGCTGAGTATAACCCTTGGCAACTAATTTGGCTTTGTATTTGTCAACAGTACCGTCAACTCGATACTTTTTCTTGAATACCCACTTACATCCTATGGATTGCCTACCTTCTGGAAAATCACATAATTCCCAAACACCGATTCGCTCGATTGAGTCCAACTCATCTCTCATGGCGGCCGACCATGATTCTGACTCAGACGAAGCCATAGCTTCATCAAAGGATACAATCCGCGACATCCTCATACACGATGTAGCACGACGCCTCGCATCTATATAGATGGTAATCTTCCATCCATGCGGGTCGTGTTCTGGGTCTCTTGTTGCCGATTATACTCGTGGGTTGTGTGGGTCCACCCAATCATCATGTTCCATAGGTTCATTCTCTATATTTGGATGATCGATATCATCCTCAAGTTCTTGTCTAATGCTCAAGTCGTCTTCATTGTCCTGTAAGACAATCAGAGGATCTGATTCCTCTACTTCATGCTCCTTTTCTTGATGAATTTCAAGGAAAGTAGCATCACGACTTTCGATCAAACCTTTAGTTTCATGGAAGAACCTATATCCTTTAGAATGTTCACTATATCCGATAAACTTACACTTTAATGTCCTGTATTCTAGCTTGTCTCTAAGCTGACTCGGTACCAGAACATGTGCTACACATCCCCATTTCCGGAGATGGCCCAACTCGGGCTTTCTACCATTCCATATTTCATATGACGTTGATTCTACGGACTTGGTGGGAATCCTATTCTCTATGTAGTTCGCAGTCAACACTGCCTCTCCCCAAAATTTCTTGGAGAGTCCTGAGTGTGAAAGCATACACCTTACTGCATTTATCAAAGTTCGATTCTTTCTTTCTGCTACACCATTCTGTTGTGGTGTATAGGGTATTGTAGTCTGTTTACGAATGCCTGTCTGAATACAGTAATCTTCAAACTCTTTTGAGGTATATTTCCCACCTCTATCTGAGAGTCTTGATTGATTTTCCCAATCTTGTCTCCACTTCCGTCTTATATCTCTTAAATGTTTCAAGTACTTCCGACTTTCTTCCTAAGAGATAGACATATGAGAACTTCGAATAGTCATCAATGAATGTTATAAAATATTCCTTATTTCTATGTGTGCTGACCCTCAATGGTCCACATATGTCTGAATGGATCAAACCTATTAACTCTGTTGACCAAATTCCGGTTGAGAAGGGTCTTCTCGTCATTTTACTGGTCAGACAGTGTTCGCAGGGCAATGTCCTTACACCCGTGATCTTAGGCAATAAATTTGCCTTAATCATTTGATCTATCTTGGAATTTCCTGGATGACCCAGTCGCATGTGCCACAAGTCATAATCAGACAAACAACACAAGAGATACTCAGAAGAAACATTCATTGATTATTAGAATTTATTATAGGAAGACAGAATAGGTCATGCTCGAGAACAAACTTTCTCATCGCATAGACCTTCTTATTCTTGCCTATAGAAACACGTTTATTATAAAACCTAACTTCAAAGTTTTTCTTGAGCAGCACTGGGACATATATCAGGTTCCGACGTATCCCTGGGGCATAGTACCATAATGCTATCTCCCAGGTCAAGTCTATATGTCCCAACACCTTCTACGTCCAGATAGGTGTTGTTCCCCATGAAGATCCTTTGTTCTCCTTTGCTCAGTTCCTTGAAGTCCACCATGCCTTCCTTTGTCTTGGCAATGTGTCTGGTTGCTCCAGAGTCAATCCACCATCCATCACTGTCCGTGATGACGGAGTTGCATTCCACGATAACCGAGAATTCCACTTTCTTTTTGCCTTTATTTTCAGGCAGTTTAGAATTTCCTGGCTTCTTCTTGTTGGGGCAATTGACCTTGAAATGGCCATATTTGCCACAACCGTAGCAAGAGCCGCGTAGGTATTTCCCACTCTTTCCCTTGAAATTCGCTTTGGAGGGGCTCAATCTTTTCTTCGCGTGCACGGCATTTGCTTCTTATTCTTCCTCGACCTCAAAGATCTCAGCTTTCGATCTTTGTTTAGAGAGGTCCTGCTCAATTGCCAGCTGTGCAGGTAGGTTCGTCACAGACTTAATGTTGCCATTCATCCTCAGAGATGTGGCAACCATGTCGAATGACGAAGGGAGACTTCCCAGTATGGTTGCGATCTGCATTCTCTCAGGAATTGCGCAATCAGCATCCGCAATATCCTTGGCCATCACGATCATCTTGTTTATGTGCTCGAGGACGCTTTCAGATTTCTTCATTCTACACGAGTTGTACTTGTGTAGAAGAAGCTGGACGCTCACTTCGGATTTGGAGTGATATTTCTCCTTAACCGCGGTCCAGAGCTCGTAAGTTGATTCACAAGTCTCGAAGACCCGAATCAGGTTCAGATCCATGTGGGTCAGTATAAAGCTTCTAGCCCTATTATCCGTTTTCTTTCACTGTTCGTGAGACCTAATTTCCTCCACAGCCGGATTTTCAGATAAAGTTGGGCCGGGTTTGTCTATGATGGTGTGTATGCTATCGTGTAGCAGGCCATAGTAGATCTTTTTACTCCACAATTCATAATTAGTACCATTAAGGTACTCAATTTTCCCTACCTCAGTGGCAATAGTTTTGCTTGTCATATTGGATCTGTAGGCTGCGATTAGGGTTCCTCGTAAGAGTTCCCAAAGAAAGAACGAGGAGCGGCGGCGGCCGAGGCAGACAAACAAGCAGCTCCGGCGTCGACGGAGCCGGTGATCGGGTTCAGATCGCGAACGTAGGAGCTTTGATACCAGTCTAGCGTCTTCCCAGGTACGCCTTTCCGTACGGCTGCGAGAGAACGAGAGGGAGAGATGGAGAGAGAGGGATGGATGGGGGGCTCTCGTACTCGAGGCGTTGCCTTGGATGGCTTCTCCTCCCGTCAGGAGGTCTATTTATAGGGCGCGAGCCCCTTGAGCCGTCCGCCCCCATTATCCGTGCCCGCACGTTGTAGCTCCGCCGGATCTGGTCAACGTGTAACCGCCGGCCGCGAAACGGCCGGGGTACGGTTACTGACCACTTAAGGTCATGGCCAGAATTATTCAAACATGCACTGATGGATATTTTGTAAAGAAAACCCGTTATGTTTACTGTCCCGTTTTTTAATAATAAGGCAAAGTGAAATGTTAATTATGTAAGACACTTGTCTGTAATCCGAACTTAATCTGCTATGAGATGGAAGATTTGCAGCTAATCGGAATCGAGGTATCGCATGTAATGTTTAAATGAGATGTTCAACTTTACAATAAATTATGAATGCGAATCTAATGCTCATAAAAATGTGCAACAATACATGATGAAATTGCAGCAACGGGCATTTGTCTTGTTCTCTGGAATACTCAAAACACGACTCAGCATCAGTAAGAATATAAATTTGTTCGTTTCCACGATGCCCCTCAGCATACCCTTCTTCGCAATTAGATAGAAAAAGGTAACTTTGCACGAATAATCTGTCGAGAAAAACGTCAATAGCATACATACAAAAATCCATACGACCACAGATTTACAGAACAGATTATCATATGTATGAATCCAGGTTAATAGTGATAACAGAAATATCCGTTTAATTAACAAATGCATATTCGCGTAAGGGAGAAATCCGGAAACCAAAATCATGACAAACAATGCGACAAAGAAAAGTAGAGTTAGAGATCACAACCGAAGCGTCCTGTTGTAGGACTCCCCTTAGAGAGACAGCGCCCCCCCACTTTACCGGCGCACAGGGCCTTGACGTGCCGCTCTCAGGGTCCGACGGTCCACGCTCGTTGACGGTGCGCACCGTGCTTGAGCGTCCTCAAAAGCCACCTCAGTAGAAGAAACCCGAGATCGATAGAGAGGAAAAAGGAGCGTCCTCGCGAGAGAGAAGGACGCTGAAATGAATGGAGTGAATGTTCGTAACCCACACCCACGCCCTTTAAGAGATACTTAAAGGCGTCCGGGCGGTTACGTTTTCGTGAGGAGATAATGGGGCGTAACGCTTGGAAATCAAAACTCGCGGTTACAAAAACCGACTTGGTCTTTGCCACGCCGCAGCCGCAGCCGCGGCCGCGCCGCGCCGCGCCCGGCCCGGCGCGGCGGCGCGCGTGCTTGCGTGTGTGTGTTGTGGTCTAAAATCCTCTCTAGTCTGTTTCCAGACTAGTCTCAGGACTTCCCACATATAAACCAAGTCTCAGTTTTCTCTCTCCACGATGTGGGACTAAACAGCACCCCACAGGGTTGAGACATTGAATTCCAGGAATTGAGATACATCAATACAACTTTATATTAACCATCAAATTGCATCAAACTATCCCAATACCGTTAATTCCAACAATCCCCCACGAATTCACTGTTGAAACACGAAGAGGCAAGAATCTCGGATTTCCACACTCTGCTTTCAGTAAAGGTACCTTCCGGTTTGAACCATTACCTGAGTTATCCCCTTTCACCATCACAGGAATAAAGTGAACTATGTTTTGAACTTTAATCCTTTGATGTAATGGTATCGAGAGGTAACAACGGAGTAAAGTCTATGGTGACAATCTTCTGGTTTTGGTGCTATTAATGGCCTTACACCCTACCCTGTTTCATGAGTATATTAAAGGATAAACCCTCATCCTTTATCTGCGGCCCACAGAAATACTCATATAGGTGGCATTCTCCAAGGATGCACTGCTAACATCCTGCTTATAAAAGCTTGAATCTATTAAGAGCATAATGCTCAACCTTTTCCTGCAGCTTTCAGGCACTCGACTTTTCAGGGATAGGACTCACATGCAAAGTATTGCATAATGAGTGCCAACCAGTTCCCCTTACAACTTGTTTTCCCATTGAACCTATTTTGTGGGATCTCCACTCATTTAGGTTGGGTTGCTACTGCGGGTAAACTCTCAGTGGGTTTCAGCCCCATCCCAAGTCTGGATTTTTGGACTAAAGATCTATCTTTGTAAGTGGATCTGCCGTGTTATCTTTGGTACCAACAAATTCCACAGCAATCACTCCAGAAGACACCAAATCCCTAATAGACTTAAGTCTAACTTGGATATGTCTTCTTGTTTTCTGATTGTACTTTAAACTCTTTACCTTTGCAATAGTAGTCATGCTATCACAATGTAAAGAAATTGCCGTTATCGGCTTACCCATCATGGGCATCTCAGAGAGAAGCTCCCTAAGCCATTCAGCCTCAATACCTGTTGTGTCCAAAGCACACAGCTCTGCCTCAAAAGTAGACCGAGCCAAAATGGTATGTTTCACAGACCTCCAGGAGACTGCACCGCCTCTAAGGGTAAATACATACCTAGTCACACCGTTACTCCCGGAGTCCTCCATTTGACCTATCCAACTTGCATCACTATATCCTTCTAAGAAAGGAGGATATTTACCATAATGCAGACCAAGAAGTGTAGTACCCTTAAGGTACTTCAACACTCGATCCAAGGCCTCCCAATGAGTATGGTCAGGACAGCTCGTATATCTACTTAACTTTGCGACCGTGAATGAAATATCAGGTCGAGTATAGTTCGCAAGATACATCAAGCTTCCTATAATCTGGGAATATCGTAGCTGTGCTACAGGTACTCCACTCTTGTTCTTGCAGAGGAGTTTAGATGAATCATAAGGAGTGCATACAGATTTACAACTCTGATAGCCAAATTTTTCAAGAACCTTCTCAGTATAATGTGACTGAGACACATCTATCCCATTAGCAGATCTAATCAGTTTGAGCCCCAAAATCATATTAGCAACTCCTAAGTCCTTCATCTCAAACTTACTGCTCAAGAACCTCTTGGTTTCTTCCACTATCCTTATATTTGATCCAAATATCAAAATATCATCTACATATAGGCATAAGACAACAAACATATCACCTTTAATCATAGAGTACACACATTTATCGGATTCATGAACAATAAAGCCATAAGACTGGATAGTCTTATCAAACTTGTCATGCCACTGTTTCGGAGCTTGTTTTAATCCATAAATAGATTTTACAAGCTTACAGACCTTTCTCTCATTACCAGATGCTACGAATCCCTCAGGTTGGTCCATATAGATCTCCTCCTCAAGATCACCATATAAAAAGGCAGTCTTCACATCCATTTGATGAATTGTGAGATCATGTATGGAGGCCAACGCAATGAGCATCTGAATCGTAGTCATTCTAGTAACAGGAGAATAGGTATCGAAATAATCAATACCCTCTTTCTGTTTAAAACCTTTGGCTACAAGTCTTGCATTATATTTTCTATGGATCCGTCCGGTCTAAGTTTTCTTCTGAATACCCATTTGCTTCCTATGGTGGAACACCCAGGAGGTAGATCGACCAATTCCTACGTACCATTTGAAATGATTGAATCCATTTCAGATTTAGTAGCGTCCTTCCAATGCCTTGCTTCAGTAGAAGTCATTGCATCCTTGTATGTGGGAGGATCACCCTCGATTTGGTAGGAGACAAAGTCGCTACTTAAATCCTTAGCAATCCTAGGTCTCTTACTCCGTCTAGGTTCAACATCCTCCAAGAATTCATTGGGTTCAGAAGAGCTAGCCCCCACATTTGACATCTTTTCTATTTGTTGTGGAATAGAACCAGATGTTGAGGCTACGTCACTAGTCAGATTTTCAGGAATCCCCTTTTTCATTAGAAAAATATCCTCGAAAAATGTAGCATCACGAAGTTCAACAATAGTATTAGAATCTATGCCTGCGATCTCAGACCGAATTACTAAGAATCGATAAGCATAACTATTTTCCAGATACCCCAAGAAGACCGCGTCAACTGTTTTGGGTCCAAGCTTCTTTCTCTTGTGTTCTGGGACTAAGACCTTAGCCAGGCATCCCCACACTTTAAGATATTTTAGGCTTGGTTTCCTATTTCTCCAAAGTTCAAATGGACTCTTATCTTTATGCCTTAAGGGAACTCTATTCAGAATATGGCATGCCGTATTCAAAGCTTCCCCCCACATGTAAGATGGTAGCCCAGAACTTTGTAAAAATACGTTGACCATATCAGTTAGGGTCCTATTCTTTCGTTCTGCTATTCCATTGGACTGTGGTGAATATGGTGCAGTGACCTCATGAACTATGCCAAATAGTTTGCATTGTTCATCAAATATCTTAGATGTGTATTCACCACCCCTATCTGACCTTAGACGTTTAATTACTTTCCCGACTTGTGTTTCTGCTTCATTCTTAAAAATAAGAAATTTTTCTAAGGCTTCATCCTTAGTTTTAAGCAGATAAACATAACAGTATCTACTGCTATCATCTATGAAGGTGATAAAATATCTTTTGTTATCTCTAGTCATCACACCACCAAACTCACAAATATCAGAATGTACTAAGTCTAGAATCTCAGTTTCCCTATTCACAGAATAAAAAGGCTTTCTAGGCAACTTAGCTTGAGCACACATTTCACATTTGTTGAGTTTGTCTGTAGTATGATTAGGAATCATGTCAAGTTTCATCATTCTTTTCATAGAATTGAAATTTACATGTCCTAGCCTAGCATGCCATAAATCAGTAGATTCAATATTTGAAACGACATAAGTAGAAGAATCAAAATCAGAAATATTATTAACTGAACTATCAATGTCACATCTTATTCTAAATAAAAGATCATGATCAGCCAAATATCCTTTTCCAAAGAAAATACCATGTCTCAGAAAAACTACTTTATTACATTTAAAGTCTAATTGAAAACCCTCTCGAACAAATAAAGAACCAGACAAAACATTCTTTTTAATCTCAGGAACGTGCAGCACCCTGCGCGAAGTCCAAACTCGTCCAGTTGAGAATCTCAGCTCGACTTGTCCGGACCCAAGCACCTTGGCTGCAGATCTGTTCCCCATCATTACTGTTCCACCGGCTGAAGCCTGATAAGACACAAAGAATGTTCTATCAGTACAAATGTGAACATTTGCACATGTATCAACAAGCCACTCATTAAGCTCGTTTACAAAATAGAGTTCAGGGTTCACTGAGACATACCCCTCACCGGACCCGCCTCCCTCAGTCAGCACAAGAGCTTGAGGAACGACATCCGTAGACTTCTGTTGGGTCTTCAGAGAAGGGCAATCCTTCTTCCAATGTCCAACCTGTCCACACTGCCAGCAAGGTTTGTTCTTTGGTTTTTTCTGGATTTTTCCCTTGGCTTTCAGTTTCTTATTTTTCCCTTTAGCAATGTTTCCTTTTGAGGTTATCACATTAACCTTAGGGTTCACATGTACAGGCATCACATATTTTTGTTTCCTATGCTCATCTTCAATGGCTATCAAGACCATCAGATCATCCAGAGAAATTTTCCCCTTCCTGTGCTTTAAGGACATCCCAAAATCTTCCCAGGACTTGGGAAATTTCTCAATGATCGACATAACTTGAAATTTTTCAGGAAGTTTCATTTCTGCCTCGGCTAACCCATGGAGTAATAACAAAAACTCATGAGCCTGTTCCGAAACCGATTTGCCCTCAATCATCTGAAATTTCAGGAACTTGGATACTGAGTATTTTTCAATACCCAGATCCTCCGTGTTATATTTCTTATCCAGTTCCTCCCATAGATCCTTGGCGGTTTTGGTAGATGCACCATAGACATCGAACAGAACGTTCGATAGTGCAGTGAGAATGCACCCATGACACAGACGGTCATGTTCTTTCCACGCATCCGCCATCTTAACCGTCTCAGGATCCGGATTTTGTTCAGATAATTTTGGGCACTCGGTTTCCAGAACCGAAATTAGGCCAATCATGGTCAGCCAGATTCTCATGCGTTGTTGCCAACGCTTGAAATTCTGACCCCCGAATTTCTCTGGCATATCAGTGAAATCCACACGAGACCGAAACCTCAAATCCGACATTTTTCTTATCACGTTATAACGCTGTCTCTCTAAGATTGTTGAGAAAAACGTCAACAGCATACATACAAAAATCTATACGACCACAGATTTACAGAACAGATTATCATATGTATGAATATAGGTTAATAGTGATAAGAGAAATATCCGTTTAATTAACAAATGCATATTCGCGCAAGGGAGAAATCCGGAAACCAAAATCATGACAAACAATGCGACAAAGAAAAGTAGAAACCGAAGCGTCCTGTTGTAGGACTCCCCTTAGAGAGACAACGCCCCCCACTTTACCGGCGCACAGGGCCTTGACGTGCCGCTATCAGGGTCCGACGGTCCACGCTCGTTGACGGTGCGCACCGTGCTTGAGCGTCCTCGAAAGCCACCTCAGTAGACGAAACCCGAGATCGAGAGAGAGGAAAAAGGAGCGTCCTCGCGAGAGAGAAGGGCGCTGAAATGAATGGGGTGAATGTTCGTAACCCACACCCACGCCCTTTAAGAGATACTTAAAGGCGTCCGGGCGGTTACGTTTTCGTGAGGAGATAATGGGGCGTAACGCTTGGAAATCAAAACTCGCGGTTACAAAAACCGACTTGGTCTTTGCCACGCCGCGCCGCGCCCGGCCCGGCGCGGCGCGCGCGACGCGCGCGCGCGTGCGTGCGTGTGTTGTAGTCTAAAATCCTCTCTAGTCTGTTTCCAGACTAGTCTCAGGACTTCCCACATATAAACCAAGTCTCAGTTTTCTCTCTCCACGATGTGGGACTAAACAGCACCCCACAGGGTTGAGACATTGAATTCCAGGAATTGAGATACATCAATACAACTTGATATTGACCATCAAATTGCATCAAATTATCCCAATACCGTTAATTCCAACATAATCACATAGATTACATCCGAGAGGCTAACTTTGCCGAAGTGTTATGATTTTAGATATCAGATCCAGAAAATATCACGATTTTCTCAAGATCGTGTTAGATACCGATCCCCGAAACTTTGGGAATATTTATTTATTTTTCAAGATCGTGTGGAAGAATGTAAAGTTTGAGGGGCACCACAATTATCATGCATATGTCGAAGTCACCCAATGAACACTCGATGTATAAGGAGATTTGCGAAAGGAGGGAAGAGAAGAGCACATTGAGATAATGGTTGAGAGGGCGTGGGGTGGTTGTGGTGTCATAGTGACCCGTTAAGAGGGGATGGAGAGAGTATAATTAGGGTGGAGCATTAGGTCGGGCTGGCTCGGACCCGGCCCTGATCCGATCCGCAAAAGCCTGGGCTCGGCCCGAACCCGATATATATGTGGGCCGGGTCAGGGCCCTCATATTGCTAAATTTTCATGCTCGGACCGGGCTCAGCCCGAACCCGTGGCGGCTCGGATTTACCTAACCCGTCGTCTACCAAACAAATCATAAAATATCCCTACAAATCCAAAATTTCCTATTGACTTACATTCAGAAAATTAAAGATAAAAATTCCACACACAGGCATCACTAAAAATTCTTGTGACAACCAAACTTCAGATCAAACCAGTCCAGATCTCCCACAACAGGCAAGCAAAATGGCACCGGTCTACAATGCATGCCCATCTATGCATGTTGCCATTTAGAGACAAGACCTTGACAAATAACCTCAAGCGAACCCAAGATCAGAAATAGACCAATCAGATTCCACACCAATTCAAACATCCAGGCATCAAGAAATAGCCTCTCAGGCAACCAATCTCCCTATCCAAAAATACAACACTAAAGCCTGTCCGTCAAAACCAGAATCACTGACAATAACAACCAACCCAAAATTCATGGATTTTACTGGAATAATAGAATACCAATCAATTCCAGTTCATTTCAAAAGTTTCATCATATCAAACACAATTCCTCCCTTGTTCAAGCAATATTGCTACCAACATTAATAGTTGTGTGTATAGTCATATATGCACAGTGCTGAAATATGAATGCAAGTGGGGAGGTGTATTGGGTCAATCTCTCAAATCCCCAACGCGTAGCTTTCACCTAATCAAAATAGGAGCGGGTCGAGCCCGGCCCGAACCCGGATGAAAGAAAGTAGGAGGGAGAGAGAGAGAGGGGGGGGGGGGGGTCGGGGATAGATTATATTATCAAGGTGTTCAACAAAGAGAAGGTGGCGGAGAGAAGGAAAAAGCATCATAATTATGTTTAGTTTAGTAAGAAACATGTCAAGAGAGAAAGAAGGTTGCTATATCTTACAGATGTTGAAAATAATCTGAGTTTTCAGGTACCCAACTTGATTCGTGTGTTTTGACCTTAAACTCATAAAAACCCATTTGAAAATATCTAAGTCAGATATCTTATATATCATGACCCCTGCCCCACAGTAATCTAGGGTGGAAAAGAAGATGTCTATTTGGTACTCGGTTCGAGGCTTCAACTACGTCTATTGATTCAAAAGTTGATTTGGCCAAACCGCTGGCCATGTGTGGGGTAGAACGGGTTGAGGTTCCAAACCCTCATGTTCAGAGCCTAGGTCAGGGTGTCTCTTGGGTCATACTTCAAGGCCTAAGCCTAGCACAGGTTTGGGCCGACCCTGCCCATCGACTAAGTTTAATTTATTATTTTTCCCATTTTTTCTATATTTCTTATAGAGAAAAATATTTTTTTAGCACCATAAACACTTTAGAAATACTAATTAACTATTATATGTATTACTTGGAATGTAAACAAAATATAATGTAAATTTAATAATGTAAAAGAAAAACTTCAAGTATATACATTAAATAAATATATATGTACACCTTTTTTATATGTATTTCTTTTTTTACAGGTAGGCGACGGGTGATCCATGGAGCTAGTTGCCTAATAATCATTAAGATCGGAGTTTGAACATTGAGGTGAACATTGATAAAAAATAATAAATAAATGGCTAAAAGTACTTGACTATTGATGAATGTCCAATTCATCACACTGACGTGCTTGATTAATGCATGTCTTAAGAGGTTTTTAACCAGTTTCGTTACATTGTTGTGTTATTTAGGGTTAACGTAGTATTTACATTCGGGACATATGTTTATAAACATCATTCCTTGTTGGCATTTACGGCCACTCTACACAAAACTAGATCCATCGGGCCTAGGACAAACCTAAACATGATCCCTTAATCTGATGGTATAGCCTTACTTGGATCAAAAAACTGAACCCGTACATTGTCTTCACCTTAAACCTAATTAGAACTACCCAATCCCTACTCTTCCAAAGCTCGTCCTTCTAACATGGTTTCCGATAGACATCTTCTTCCAAAATCCTAACTCTCAAACTCGTCTCATTACATATATGGGTGAAACCTAGTGCATATTACTACCTTCAACAAAAAACCTAATACATCTTCTTTCCTTAACTACTCTTCTCTAGAGCACCCTCTCACCATTCACAAGCACTCTTCCCAAATCCAACCCATACCCTAAAACCCTAATATAAACCCCAAACCTAAAACCTAAGTTCAAAAATCTTGCTCATTAATCCACTTCCAAACACTACCCTCATGTAAGTTCTGGACCTAAATCACCCAAGCAAAAACCCAAGACCACTTCAAACACCCCCATACTGCCCTTTATATCTAACAAACCACCACATCTACCCTGTCCTTTTATAAACCCTAAATTGCATATTTTCTACCAATCTATCCCAACAAAGCTAGACTTCACCTTAAGGCCCCGTTTGTTATGGAGGAATAGAGGAGAGAATGGAATCACAATTCCTCTGTCAATTCCATTCCTTTGTTTGTTAGATCATATTATGGCAGGAATAACGATTACAAAGGAAACCTGATTCCCTCATTCATGGGAATTGCCATTCCTAGGCACCCCTTAGGAATTGGGATTCCATTCCTTACAAATTGCTAATGAATGTATTCTTCTGCAGTATTTTTTAATTAATATCACCGTTACAAATATATGGTTATCAGCATGGATAAGTATTTTTCTTTTTTTCGATATTTTTTGGACACCGACATAGATATGATTTTTTTTGGACATGGATATATGGACACTGACATGGATACAAATATATGGATGCAAAAGGTTGGATAAGATACAAATATATGCATATATGGATGCAAAAGATTGGATAAGTTACAAATATATGCATATATGGATACTGACATGGATATGCGATTTTTTTTGCGGATACAGGCATCGATACAGTTTAATTTTTTTGGATATGGATACAAATATGATTGCAAGATATTCCAGCGTATACGAATACATATATGTTAAATATATCTATTATAAGGATAAAATATATTAGATATGTTTTTTTTACGGATATTGATACAAACATGGATATGTTTTTTAACATATGGATATGGATGCATGTTTTTTTTCTAATATGGTTATGGAAGTAGAGGTAGTGTTCAATTTTTTCTAAGACATGGATACTGATTATATTCTAGGATATACATATACGGATATTGATATGGATTTTAATTTTTCTATGGATACATATATGGGCATGGATGATGTTTTTTTACGGGAGCCGATATGGACACGGAAATGGGTTTTTATTTTTTTTGCAGCTATAGGTATTGATATAGATATCATCTTTAGTTTCTTAGGATATGGATACGGGTTACATTTTAGTGGATACGTATACGGGCATAGATATATTTTTTTATTTTTTTTCCGAATACGGATACCCATAACATTTCCAATTTCTTTAAAATATGGATATAGATATGGTAATAAAATATTGCAGCGGATACGGATATGGATATATCAAATGTATTGAAAAAAATCAAAGTAATTTCCATTTGAATTTGACTATTGATTCTTTATATGAAATAGATTATATGAAAAAATAAGTCTGAGAATACTGATTATTTTTCTACGTAACGAAATATATCAAAGGAATGTTATTTTCTTTATATTCTTTTCCCTTTCCAAATATAAGAATGGAACATGTCTCATAATCAATGTTTCAATTCCTAATATGATCCAAACAATGGAATGGAAAAACTTTTTTCCTTTCCATTTCATTGTTAATTTCATTCTTGTCTTGATTCCATTCCATTGTAACTCCTTTCCGATCAAACAAACGGGGCCTAAACTGCCAATTATAAAACCCTAAACCACATATGACCTAAACAACTCTACCACCCCTTAGAACCTAAGCCCCCCATCCTTAAAACCCTAAACTTCCCAAAGTAAACATTTCAAGCTTATAAAGACCTAAATGTAAACATTCTAAACCTAAGGAGCCCTATGGCAACACATGAACTTCTACGTAGGCATTTTGGAAAAAATCCCAATTTGTTAGTCTTGCCTTATTTACTCACGTGATATGCATGCTGATAATCCCAAGACTTCTTGTCTTGCTCTTATTCCATTCAAGCAACATAAGGTGTCTGCAATTTATAACTCATGCTCATATTGTGAATAACTCATGCTCATATTGTGACCTTCACTTTCTTGCTGCCTGATTCGGGTGGGAGACTGGACGTTCGGTCACCTCGATCACCTCTCTTAACTACCCGGGTCTGGATGCTCAATAATAATCGTAACAATTATACAGAATTACCATTTGAAATATAATAAAAAGAAGACCTATATATCAATGTGCACAATGTAATTTACATGTACAATATACATACATTCGTTCATACATAGGGTGCACAAGGATCGAATAAAATCCGTTATCCAATCTAATTCGTTGTCATTGCAGTGGATTTGTTTGGATTTATAAGTATAATGGATCATATCAGATTAAAATTTTACATTTCTGTTTATTTATAGATTGGATCGGATTATCATCAAATCTAATCCAATCAAATCCGTTAATCATTTAGTAAATAAATAAATAAAATATAATAATTCATTTGTTGCCATTACATCATATTATATATTTCATTTCATTTGAAAGCTATGCCTAGATATCCAAGCTATCCTCTTTATAGTTTAAAATCATTCCAACTCAAGATTTGCCCCACCTCTATTGCTGGAAATCCCTTTAACCTACCACACTTGTTGGTCTAGAAAAGTAATACATACCTGGAGTACTCTTCAGGCCCTTCCTATTTTTCAAAGGAAACACCATTCTTTTTTAAAAAATAATACATAAATCTAATCCCCTTCGGTCCTTCCAAACGAAAAATCCACATGCGCCACGCACCTCTCCACATTCGGCTACACACATCTCCACCATTTGTTGTCCTCAACCCCAACCATGTGCACAAGCATCCAGATCTCCCTTGCGCAAGCGCAACCATACATCCCTTGCGCATGCACATCCATACCTAATCCTCAGATCTCCTAGACCTCTGTCGCGCACATGTAACCAGACATCGTCCCCAATTGGTTGACGTCATTGTACTCATCCACAGTCGTGCACATTCGTAGCTAGACTTCCATCGCGCATGCACAACCATACCCTATCCTCGGTTCTCGAAGACCTCCCTTGTACATGTGACACAAATCTTACAATCTAGGTAGATATTGCTTTTCAGTATGACCTAGCAGTAATAGCACCACCTATTACAACGTAAAAAAGGAACTTATCATTGCCAAATGCATTAGATCAGATGCTACTTCATCTTTGGAAGTGAAAGCTTGTGCTTTACAACATTGAGTACAAAATCTGGATATCATGAAGAAATTGTCGAGGCGTTGAACTCTTCATAGCGTACTCATCGGTTATTTGATCGGACAGTAAAATTACATGTACTCTCTCCTCCATTACTATTAAAATACGAAAACTTTGCAAACTAATATATGCATATTTATTACGTTAAATGGAGTACTTAGCCTTTATTTTTTTAAATGCAAGGTCTAGTGGTATCTTTATAATCACTAGGTGTTCACATATCTATCTATGTTAAAATTTGGGTAATTTACTTATTAGCTCCCCACCTATGGACCCGATCTCAATATGGGTCTCCATCTTTCATTTGTAACAAATTGGGTCCCCATTCTATTTTTTTAAAATGACAAAGGAGTTTCTCGTTAGCGTTTGACCATAATACCTTCGGATTTCAAATGAATACAAATACCTCTGTTCATGCTCATTCTCTCCTACCCCACCCAATCCCACTCCACACAACCTCCTCTGCCCCCACCTGACCTCCCCGCTCCCGGGTCGCGACGAGCATCTCCTAACCGTGACCTCCATGGACCCTTCACCTGCGGCCAGCAAGTTCCTTCCCTCCTTTGATATATAGTAGCTAGACCTCTCCCTCTATTCTCCCGACCTCCCCTCCCATAGAAGATCCTATTTTGGCACCTCTGATTGCTTATCCACCCAAATCCATATATATCCACTTCCCCTTTCCACCTCCCCGTGGAGAAGCTGCAAAGATGAAGGCCACTCCCTCTCGACTCATCCCACGAATCTGCCCACTACTGCAAAAGGCTTCTCCAGGCCCTTCTCGATGGTACCAAGCCATCAGCATAGATGTTGCACCAGATACCACGAACATCGAACGACTTCGACTTGCAAGTCCGATGAATCTCAGATTCATCATCATAATTTCACATTAATGAACCATCTAGCTTAAATAGAACAATTAACATTAACCATTAATCAATCTTAATTAACAAACAACCTCTTGTATATAACTAACCCTAATTATTATGCCTTAATAATATGATTCTTTATTGTAGATTTATATTCCTATATATGGTTTTATATTTTATGTATTTATCATTAGTATAAATCTCATAAAAAATAACATAATATTATAAATAATAATTTGTATATTATTTATTATTTTAAAAATCCAAAAAATAATAAAATAAATAAAATAAGAACTTTAATACCTGTAAAAGTACTTGCAAAAATATTATGTATGTTTTGTAGTTTGTCATTAAGATCCACATGAAAGTTGTAGATCTTAAAAAGATCTACAATTTTCATATTGATCATTTCCCTTTTTGAAGCCATTAACTATTTGTTTTTTATTTTTCTTTATTTTCTTTTTTTATTAATTTCTCGTTGAACTACGTGGCCCAATTTTAGCCTTACACCTCACCCGCATCTTTATATCATCCTGCTGAAGAACCCATGATCCATCTACTTTATATGATTATCATAGCAAAATTCCATTAATAATTCACCAAATAAACCCTCTAAATCGACTTAACTAACTATATGAAATTAGGGCTAATTGTTGTGTATAAATAAACCCTAATACTAGCTGAATGATGAACGTCAAATTTGCCTCTTTAATAATGTGATAATTGTTGTAGTACAGGAGGCGAATTTGGTTCGTCAAAAACCACATTCTTTGAATGCTGTGGAATATTTTTACTTGGCAAGTCTACCAAGGTCGAACACAGGGACACAACTACCTAATATGTTTATCGAATTTCGATTCATGAAGCATAATGTGAGTTAACTTCAGTTTCAGGTCCATATGAAGAACTATGGTATTTACAAAGCAAAGCCATGATGCATGCAATTTTTTATTTATTTTTATGCAATTTAAAATGATGCATGAGCAAATATGCAAGAGAATTTATATCAGATTAAAGACTATAATTATACCCTAAAAATTATGAGCAACATAATAGAAATGGAAATCAGGGTCATATTAATCATCACATTAAAAACATCCATCAAATCACAACAAGAACAATGATAGCAGGATCCTCATTTTTCACATAAAAATTCATTTCAATTAAAACAGTGGCAAATGAGAAAATAAAACATGCTAAGATGATGAGGACAAAACAAGGATCAAAACGACACTAAAATCATGCAATTTGGACCTACAATGCTCAAGTTGTGAAGAAAACAATGCAGGGGCATAATTGTAATAAAAATGCAAGAAAATAAAGGATAAATATTACATTTAGATCCCTGGAGGGGCCTAAATGTAAATATAGAAAACCGCCTGGGCCCCTTCATAAATTTTCCATGTGTACGGGGGTATTTTTGTAATTTTTGAAACTTCAGAGGGCCTCCATGTAAAATACCCAGGCATGCACGTGAGGCACGTGCCTGGGGACCTGTATGTAATTCTTAGAAAATCTAGGGTCTGCACTGTAATTTTCCCAGCACCACACGTGATGTGCACGTGCGATGCTAGGCTCGGAAGGAAACCTGAGGTTCGGGATACGTGGCTGCTTCTGGAGGTTGGTCTCGAGGTTCGAGTGACCCGAACCTGTTGGTGCAGAATGAGGCTCGGGTCTGCCACGTGCTATCTTCATGGCCGTCCGATCCGGATGATCGGACGGCATCTGTAGCATCTTCTTCCTCCGCAGCCCACCGGAGAAGGCAGGGCTCCGGCGAGCTGCTGATTGCTCCGCCTCGCCTCACGAGGCCATCTGATGGTCGAGGAAAATGTATGATCTCCTGGCGAAGTTCGTGGAGACCGGGTGGAGCTCCGACGACGTCTGGAGTGGCGAGATGGAGCACGATCGTCGGAGGGGAAATTCGAGATCGGCGGGATGGCACGAGCTCCGGCCATTGAAGATACCTGCAAATGTTAGACCATAGTTGAAGCTTGTGCGAGTGATGGTGGAGTGCGTGGTGTGAGATGGGAGCCGACGGAGGTGGAGAAGGTGGTGGCTCTGGTGGGTCCTTCGCTGTGACGACGGAGGCACTGGATCGAGCAGCGGAGGGGCTATGGAGGAAGGAGAGGTGGTCGGCGAAGATGTTGGTGGTCGGGCGGAGGTCGTGAGATGGTCAGGTGGCAGTGGAGTGGAGTTATGGAGTCGGGAAATTAAAGAGAAAATAAAAACAAAAATCACCTCGCCGGCGCGAGGTGTTGGCGGAGAGGAATGACCTGGGGGTGAGCTCATCGGAGCTCTGGGTCATTGCCCAGCCTGCCCGGCCTTGGCAGGGAGCTCAACGGAGCGTAGAGGCGCCTGCACCACGGCCATGGCGGCCGTGGGTCAACACCGAGCCAAACCCATCGTGGCTTTGATGTTTCGTCCCTCCGCTATCACCGGAGGGGCGGAGGAAGCTAGGATAAAGCCCAATAATGGTGGACATCGTGACCGGAGGCGGTGGGCGAGGCTTTATAGGTGGAGAGGGTCGACGGTTACGTGGTGAATGGGTGTTTTGGAGCGAAGGTTTAATGGCGTGGGAGTGATGGCGGCGAGTGATGATGGGTGCGAGGATGGCGGAGGGAAGGGGTACGCGGGGCGACCGTTAGGAGAAGGAGAGGTGGCCGGACGAGAGTGCTAAAAAAGGAAGGGGGCGGAGGCGTTACAAGAGGGAACACCAGGCTTGAGGTAGACGATGAACCACAGCCGTTAGATCTCACGATCCAACGGTTGGGAGTGGAGCGCTTTTGGAGGGTGGAGATCAGATCCCTAGGATATGATCGTGTGGCTAAGAAATATGCGGGGGCGAGTGGTTAGGATTGAATGATGGGGGAGATCTAACGGTGAGGGATAGAGGGGTGACGTGGAGCCTGGTGGACCTTCGGATCTGAACGCGATCGGGTAGCTGAGGTAAAGGGCGACGTGTCGCAAGGGAAACCGTAGGATGGAATGATGATCGGACGGTTGGGGTTAGGGCGCGAGAGAGCGGTTGAGATTTGATCAGAGATTTAGATCAGACGGTGGACGTTGGGGCGTTGTTCAACGGATGAGATGGAGGCGGGGCTGAGCGGATCCAACGGCCTAGGAAGTCGACGGGTGGCGTGAGAAGAAGTGGGCCGCGTGGCGTCTCCAGAGAGCGCCACGTGGCCCAATAAAAAAAATCCTAAGAATAAAAATAAAGATAAATACAAAAGAAATAGTTAGAGGCAAAATTAGGAAAAAGTCCAATCATGAAAGTTGCTCGTCTCGACGAGATCTATAACTTTCATGTTGGTGAAAAAGTCAAAAGAGGTCATTTTTTAGGGGTATTTTTAAGGGGGATAAAAACACCTGATTTTTATCTTTGAGTTGTTTTTGTATTTTTTAGTGTTTTTAAAGGTTAGTGATTTATAGACAACTTATCTACCTAATTTGTAGGGGCTTTTGATAATAAAATAAATACAGGAAAAAATAAGAGAAATTAAATACAAGTAATTACATGTTAATTATACACAATATAGTACAAGATAAAAACAAAGAATTAAATGTGATTTTTATTGGGATGGTTAAGCTAGGGTTTTAATTTGCGACTTTTAGCATGATGAATACGAGATTCATCATACCCCTATACTTAAACCATGCTCGTCCTCGAGCATCTAAAGAATGAAGGAGTCGAATTAATTCCTGACAGTGCGCGTGAAAAATTCAAGGCTCAATCTTTCGAAGACCCTTAATTTAAGAGATCCTAAAATTCCAGGTTTATCCAAGACTTAGTCAGAAGGAATCCAACTTCTCTGATTATCAGACTCTCTTTTTGTACATATAATATAAGGATATGACATTTAGTGTACTGCATTTCATGAGAGCCGAGTTGATGCATCACTCAAAGCTCCAGTCCCAAAGACTCTCCTTTAGACCTAATCCTTAATACTAGGGAATAAGTCTATTATTGCTTCAATCAACCATCTCATTAGTTTGTCAGACTTGAAAAGTTGATGGACAGCCAGATGATGGAGGTAATGGGATTGTGTCTATTTTTCTCACCCTCACATTGGAACAATGGACCTCTCGAGTGCCTTTTTACTTAACACATGTAAATTTTAATAATGTTGATCAATGTGTCCGTCAAGAGAGTTGGAGTCGTCTGCACTTGTTTTTCTGGGAGTACACCGGGGTATGTCTTTTCTGAGTATCTAAGATACCTTCGACACCCAGACTTGTATCGCTTACGATGCAGAGCCCTTTTTGTGGTGTCGGCCCGACTCCTTGGTCCTAATTAGTGCTTGTGGACACTTTGAAAATGTTTGGGAGCGCTCGCCATTGGTGGAAGCTCATTTGTAATTTGACTTTGATATTTAAAGCTTTTTCTTTGATGTTTCATTTCTTTTGTTTGGCTAGCTCCACTACTTTTATCAAAAGTTGGCGCACGCTGATCAACAATTTCCATTTAAGTTTCATCACACCCTAGCATATAGGTAAATATCAAAGAGATAGCATATGACTCTTGTTCACATATTGGCTAGGATTTTGCTGACACTCAGGTTTTCTGAAGCCTTCATTAACTTTATCCCATCCTTGAATATCATTAGATCGGGTCTAAACTCAAGTCTCTGGTCCTAGTTCCTCAAGAGATATCTTAACTCAGCTCATCAATCATGCAGTTGTGGAAGTGACTGTGCTGATCATATTTTTCTCGAAGGTAGAGATAAAGAGTGCAATATAGCGCTCAAATCTTTCAAACCAGGGAAGTGTGGATATTTAAGCTTAAAACCCTAATGACTAAGGCATGTTAACTCAGACTCTCAAGATCACAGAAATCAAGTGTCCTCAAAATCCTCAAGCCTTGAGTGAGTGTAGATGTGTCAGGAATACACCAACTCCTTAGGTTAGTGATTTTTTGTGTGATTTTTGGTTTTTTGCAGATTTTTATGGATTTTAATTAAATTTTTTTGATTCTTCGGAGAGACAATGACTAGCCCATGCTCAAATAAAGTATCCACTCTCAGCCAGTATGGGTGTAAGTATGGGTCGAGACCCGTGTTACTTGAGGACGGGGCCAAATGCGATGTCCTCTAAACCACCCACTCTGCTAAGAGAGATCGAGGTTCCCTCACTGAAAATGTCTCTAAGCCTAGTAGTCAGAGTCAAATTCCAAGAAAGATTTTTAATTTTTTTACAGGAATAATTATAAAAATTAATCCCTCAATTTTAATAAACATCTTTACAGGTTTTTACAAAACTCAGTTCACAAGCTTACCAAAACCCAGACCGAAAATAAGTTTTAAAAAAAGTTAAAAACACGAGCTAAGGTTAAAGTAAATATACAATAATATACGGTATACCCCCCTATACTTAAATTTTGCTATGTCCTCATAGCACAAGTGACATGAAGTCAAGGCTCGATTCAAATATCGGGTGATATAGCGGAACTAAGGAGGAGGGTCCCCCTATACTTAGGCCAAAATCGACCTAAGTACAAGAAGACAGAACAAGGGAGGGATGAGTAGGCAGGTCCCCCCTATACTTAGGCTACAAATAATCTAAGTAAGGTCTGAATTGGGGGGGTGTTCTATGATACGAGGGTGAGGGGGAGGGGGGTTCGTGAAATACACACACACACACACACACAGAGAGAGAGATAGAGAGAGAGAGATGCAGGGGAAGATGGTGGGGGTGAGTGTGTATGTGCAAGTGTAGGTGTGTGTGGGGGGGGGGGGGTAGATCATCAAGTGATCTACTCTTTTTTTCGTTTTTTTATCTTTTTTTGTACAACATGCAAAACTGGAAGTAAATATGCAGATGCAAGTTTTTTTACAATATGCAATGCAATCTGACTAACAAAAATCCTCAAATTCCTTCACAATGTCTTTTGCGGCCTCTTCAGCGGAAGCTCCCGACTTCACGCCTCCATGAGGATCAAGCGTCCTCAATCATCATGGGCCTTGCCACAAAAGATAAACGTTAGAATACTCAGAGGAATTAAATCAGCAAATATGATGCAAAGAAATGATGCATGAAACGAGGACCTAAAAATTATGAAATTATTCAACAAATAAAATCAGAATTCAATAACTAAGTTAAACCGTGTCCCCGGCAACGGTGCCATTTGATGAACGTCAAATTTGCCTCTTTAATAATGTGATAATTGTTGTAGTACAGGAGGCGAATTTGGTTCGTAAAAAACCACATTCTTTGAATGCTGTGGAATATTTTTACTTGGCAAGTCTACCAAGGTCGAACACAGGGACACGACTACCTAATATGTTTATCGAATTTCGATTCATGAAGCACAATGTGAGTTAATTTCAGTTTCAGTTCCATATAAAGAACTATGCTATTTACAAAGCAAAGCCATGATGCATGCAATTTTCTATTTATTTTTATGCAATTTAAAATGATGCATGAGTAAATATGCAAGAGAATTTATATACATATTAAAGACTACAATTATACCCTAAAAATTATGAGCAACATAATATAATTGGAAATCCGTGTCGTATTAATCATCACATTAAAAACATCCATCAAATCACAGCAAGAACAATGATAGCAGGATCCTCATTTTTCACATAAAAATTCACTTCAATTAAAACCGTGGCAAATGAGAAAATAAAACATGCTAAGATATAGAGGACAAAACAAGGATCAAAACGACACTAAAATCATGCAATTTGGACCTACGATGCTCAAGTTATGAAGAAAACAATGCAGGGGCATAATTGTAATAAAAATGCAAGAAAATAAAAGGATAAATATTACATTTAGATCCCTGGAGGGACCTAAATGTAAATATAGAAAACCGCCTGGGCCCCTTCATAAATTTTCCTTGTATGCAAGGGCATTTTTGTACTTTTTGAAACTTCGGAGGGCCTCCATGTAAAATACCCAGGCACACACGTGAGGCACGTGCCTGGGGACCTGTATGTAATTCTTAGAAAATCCAGGGTCTACACTGCAATTTTCCCAGCACCACACGTGATGTGCACTTGCGATGCTAGGCTCGGAAGGAAACCTCAGGTTCGGGACACGTGGCTGCTTCTGGAGGTTCAGCTCGAGGTTAGAGTGACCCGAGCCCTGTTGGTGCGGAATGAGGCTCGGGTCTGCCACATGCTATCTTTCATGGCCGTCCGATCCGGATGATCTGACGACATCTGTAGCATCTTCTTCCTCCGCAGCCCACCGGAGAAGGCGGGGCTCCGGCGAGCCGCTGATCGCTCCGCCTCGCCTTGCGAGGCCATCTGATGGTCGAGGAAGGTGTATAATCTCCTGGTGAAGTTCGTGGAGACCGGGTGGAGCTCCGACGACGTCTGGAGTGGCGAGATGGAGCACGGTCGTCGGAGGAGAAATTCGAGATCGGCGGGATGGCGCGAGCTCCGACCATTGAAGATACCTGCAAATGTTAGACCATAGCCGAAGCTCGTGCGAGTGATGGTGGAGTGCGTGGTGTGAGATGGGAGCCGGCGGAGGTGGAGAAGGTGGCGGCTCTGGTGGGTCCTCCGCCGTGACGACGGAGGCACTAGATCGAGCAGTGAAGGGGCTCTGGAGGAAGGAGAGGTGGTCGGCGAAGATGTTGGTGGTCAGGCGGAGATCGTGAAATGTTCAGGTGGCAGTGGAGTGGAGTTATGGAGTCGGGAAATTAAAGAGAAAATAAAAACAAAAATCACCTCGCTGGAGCGAGATGTTGGCGGAGAGGAATGACCTGGGGGTGAGCTCATCGAAGCTCTGGGTCGTTGCCCAGCCTGCCCGGCCTTGGCAGGGAGCTCAACGGAGCGTGGAGGTGCCCGCAGAACGGCCATGGCGGTCGTGGGTCAACACCGAGCCAAACCCATCGTGGCTTCGACGTTCCGCCCCTCCGCTGTAACCGGAGGGGCGGAGGAAGCTAGGATAAAGCCCAATAATGGTGGACATCGTGACCGGAGGTGGTGGGCGAGGCTTTATAGGTGGATAGGGTCGGCGGTTACGTGGTGAAGGGGCGTTTTGGAGCGAAGGTTTAATGGCGTGGGAGTGATGGCGGCGAGTGATGATGGTCGCACGAGGATGGCGGAGGGAAGGGGTACGCGGGGCGACCGTTAGGAGAAGGAGAGGTGGCCGGACGAGAGTGCTAAAAAAGGAAGGGGGCGGAGGCGTTACAAGAGGGAACGCCAGGGTGGAGGTAGACGATGAACCACAGCCGTTGGATCTCATGATCCAACGGCTGGGTGTGGAGCGCTTTTGGAGGGTGGAGATCAGATCCCTAGGATCTGATCGTGTGGCTAGGAAATAGGCGAGGGCGAGTGGTTAGGATTGAATGATGGGGGAGATCTAACGGTGAGGGATAGAGGGGTGACGTAGAGCCTGGTGGACCATCGGATCTGAACGTGATCGGGTGGCTGAGGTGAAGGGCGACGTGGCGCAAGGGAAACCGTAGGATGGAATGATGATCGGACTGTTGGGGTTAGGGCACGAGAGAGCAGTTGAGATTTGATCAGAGGTTTAGATCAGACGGTGGACGTTGGGGCAGAGTTCAACGGATGAGATGGAGGCGGGGCTGAGCGGATCCAACGGCCCAGGAAGCCGACGGGTGGCGTGAGAAGCAGTGGGTTGCGTGGCGGCTCCAGAGAGCGCCACGTGGCCCAATCAGAAAAATCCAGAGAATAAAAACAAATATAAATAGAAAAAGAAATAGTTAGAGGCAAAATTAGGAAAACGTCAAAACATGAAAGTTGCTCATCTCGACGAGATCTACAACTTTCATGTTGGTCAAAAAGTCAAAAGAGGTCATTTGTACAAAAAGTATTTTTGGGGGTATTTTTAAGGGGGATAAAAACACCTGATTTTTATATTTGAGTTGTTTTTGTATTTTTTAGTGTTTTTAAAGGTTAGTGATTTATAGACAACTTATCTACCTAATGTTTAGGGGATTTTGATAATAAAATAAATACAAGAAAAAATAAGAGAAATTAAATACAAGTAATTACATGTTAATTATACACAATATAGTACAAGATAAAAACAAAGAATTAAAGGTGATTTTTATTGAGATGGTTAAGCCAGGGTTTTAATTTGCGGCTTTTAGCATGATGAATACGAGATTCATTGCTGACTTAAGCTTATTATTTTATGTTTGAAATGTAATTATTTTAACTTAATTCTTTTTCTATTATATTCATTGAATTATTTAATAACTCGACATAAAGAAACAAAACCCATAAAATCATAAAATCAAGAGAAACCAAAAAGATCTAACTTTGTAATGTTGCACATATAATGTTTTGTTTGTTTTTATTTCACCACTTTCTTAACCTATAAAAAACCATAAAAATTATATTAGTATTTTACATATTGCAGATAAACAAGTCTCTAATTAAAATCTAATTAAAATACAAAAAAGTAGAAACATAAAAATGAGGGAATAATTGTCAATTAATACCTTCATAAAAATTGCATTTTGTACAAGTTACTTTGTTTGACTTTTGTCCTTCATGAAAGTTGTAGATCTCATGAAGAACAACAATTTCATGTTGACCACCTTTTCATTCGACCACTCTTTCTATTTCATTTCGTTATTTTCTTCTCTATTATTCCTTGGTCAACAGTCAACTCCTTAGTCGTTCCATCATTGGTCCACGCAAAGCCATCCAATATGCCCTCTCTCCAGTGCCTCCCCTCGTTGACCACCTTTTCAGTCGACCACTCTTTCTATTTCATTTCGTTATTTTCTTCTCTATTATTCCTTGGTCAACAGTCAACTCCTTAGTCGTTCCATCATTGGTCCACGCAAAGCCATCCAATATGCCCTCTCTCCAGTGCCTCCCCTCCGTAGCCAGCCAATCATAGCGAGCCCACTGTTGACCTCGATCAACTAGCCCCTTCCTTCTACCGTTACACCCCCAAGCCGCATCGAACCCATTTCTCCCTCGGATTCCCCTCATGCCTCGTTGTTATCTGCCTTCATCATCACCTACATGTAACCTTCCTACATCTTCCACCTTCATCGGGACTTCAAACCCTAAAATGCCCATTGATCATCCCCATATAAAGTTCCCAGGAACCCCTATGTTGCCTTTCATCCACCACTGCAGACGAGGCTGAGGCTTGGTGCGATCTGCGACTCTCCTTCTTCAGCCATGTAGCAGTCACTCGAGCTGCAGAGCTCATGCCCCATCGTTTGAGCACTTGAGCAAGGACATGAGCCTAAGTCCCCCCCACCACAGCCACCACCTTCCCCCCAGGTGATCCAATCGCCTTCTCCGCCTTCCTTTCTCCTTATAGGAGAGCCTATTACCCCATCTCCTTCGTTCCCTTTCACCTCCAGATAGCCCTTCCTCCTTCCTTTTCCATCTTCCATTCTTTTCATTATTTATTTATTTTCTCTGCTACACATGCTCATCAACTCAGAGACCCACCTCTATCATTGCCTCTCCCCCATCCCCCACTCTCCCCACTATTGTTCTACCTTCCAGGTCTTCCACCTCCAACCTTGCACAAACCGGAGCTTGAGCTCCTATCCTCCACCTCTACAAGAGCTTCACCCGGCACTCTTTCCTTTTTGTCGTTAATGCTTTAGGGACATAACCAAAAGGAGCTCACACCTATAGAGGAAGCAAGAGCCTAAGATCCTCCCGGAGCTTCACTCCCAATACAACCTCAGACTATACTCCTCTACCAAAACTTCAACGTAGAAGACGGATCTTTACATTCCACTGGAGCACACACCCCGATCATCCTCGCTCCAGCCTCGAGGACTGAGATGAAGGTTCATATCGACCTTCCAGTTCCATCCTCCATCGTCGCTTGGAGCATCATTGATGCCTTGAGACTCGATTTGAACTCTGTCGCTCTCATCGCATAGTTCGAGGAGGAAGAAGAACCCATGCCCATTGTACAAGTGTTGTTGGATCATCCTGATCCTACGACCCCTGATCAGGTCCTCCTTGAGCTGTCAGATCCTGATCCAGAAGACTCTTCGGTCGTCAGATCCATCCCACTCGAGCCTCCCAGCTTTGGGTTGTCCTTAGCGCGTCGTAGAGCGCCATGTTGAGGCTTGGCTCACTTAGCACTGCCCAAACTAGTCTGGAGCCATGTTAAGCCTGCACATGGCTTGGTATTTTTGTGCGGACACCCCTAAAGATTCCAAGAACTACATAAAAGTATGGTCATGTGTCGTGCATGCGTGACATAGGCTACTTTACATTGATACCCCTCTACCTTCTAGAATACATGCAAACACCCATGCCCGGGGCTATTTATCAATAGAAGTCCATCCAGGTTATATAAATTACAGATACGTCCTTGTTTTGGAATAGTTTGATATAAAACTTCATATTTTCTTGTATTTTAGTTCTTGAACTTCTTTATTGCATATCTTTCTCATTTTGAATCCAATTTTTACAAATTTCATGCCATTTTGCAGCATGTTTTATGTTCTATTATTTTAAACATTTTGTGAATAAATCATAGCTTGAGTTTTCTTCATGGATCTTAGTCTCAATTGTAGGCTCTATAATGATGGTTTTTAAGAACTAAATTTGGAGAAATTGATCTCTTCTTACAAGGATACAATTGAGGAGGGTGAATTTATTACTGTCTTATTGATATGCTGATCCAACATTATTCTTTAGGAGTAAATTGTAGGAAGCGTAGAGGTACAAAACTTTAATAATTTATATTTTATTGATTGATTGCTCTTATTTTGGTTGATTGATATAATCGTCTGCAAACTTGAAATTTGATTGACAAATATTTCTTAGATTATATCTTAGATTTGTGAATTATTTAAAATAAGCGATTGATTATAATACATTAAATTACATTTTCACAAGATATTCCTCTCTCTACTTCTCTATCTATCTATCTTTATTTCTTTCTCTTATCTATTTATTTGTCATTGCATATAGTTCATCTTAGCTTTATTTTCTGACATAAAAATTAGCATCACAATTGATCAAACACATAGATTAATTTAAATCAATCAACTAAAGTATCGTTGTTTCCTGAGTTCGAACTTGGTACACTTACCAAGTTAAATTTTGCTACATATTCAAATGTGTGCTTTTTTATTATACATTTTCTATCTCGCTATACTACGATTCTACAATTTTAAGAGAGGTAGAAATCAACTCATCACTCGCATGTTTTCTACGCTATCTGATCTTCATATCAGATGACCTTGATTGATTTCGGCACGTCTCTTCCAGAGCCATCTGATCGCTTTGATCATATGGATCTTAGGCGCTCTCCTGCGCCCAAATCTCATCCATCTGATCTTTGATCAGACGATCCGCCCATCTTCGTTTTACCTTCCAACTAATTCACTGAACCGGCATACCCCTTCGAACCTAGTCTTCTTCTCCAACTTCCCACCGACGACTCACGTATCCCAATTACCCATTGATGACACCCTCTTGTTTGCCACTCGATCCTCTCCTTCACGTGCTTCATAGAGAGGTGGTTGAAACCACCTCTTGGAACCACCACCTTCCTCCAAACAAAACCCATCTCCAGTCCCCTTCTCCGACTATTCGCCATTTGCGAGAGAACGTCCTTCAACTTCAACCTCCATCGGTGACAGAGATAGCGAGCTTGTGAGAGCGATGAAAATGTTGTTCCTCGACGATATCCACGAGGATCCCCTCGTGCTGCAGCACATCCTCAAGCTGCTAGAACTTCTTCAATCAGCCATCGAAGTGAAGTGAAGATCAGAGCCTCTGAAGCTCCACCCCTTGGCCTGTGATCCGACTTGCTTCATTTTTCTTCGTTCTTCCTTCAGTTCTCATGTAAGTTGCTCTTCTCTTTTTTTTGTCATTTCTCCTTATGTTCGTATCCAATACAAACACAACCCAGATCATCAAATCAAATCCGCATCTTCACAAATATCTCACAATCTTTGTGCTTACTGTTGGGATTAAAAATCCCATTAATATGGACATAAAAATTGCCATTAGTGCACCTTTGATTTCCGTTAATTAGAGAATAAAATCTCTTTATGATGGACAAAAGAGAAAAGTGAATTGACAGCCGATTTGGCTGTTTGCCTAATAAAATAAGGCCAAGGGTCCCCAAACGATGTATATTCTTTTCTCTATTGTTTTCCATCGACAAGAGAGAGCGAGAGATGCATACCTTTGAGAGGAAGATCTAGGGCTCCCTAGTGAGTGGATCTACGCCAACGTCAAACATCTGAGCAATTGCATCAGGTACTCCGCTACCCTTGAACTCAGATCGATTTCTAGTTCTAACAAGTGGTATCAGAGTCATCTCGATTTTGATTCATAGGGTTTTACATGTATATCTTGAGGCACACATTCATATTTTTTTTTCAAAATCGTGCTTTGTGGTTCAGATCGAAGGTGATTTTGGCTGAATTCTAATGTTTTAAGAATTTTTTTCTTTCCACATATTGTGATCTTCAAGAATATTGTATTCTTTCAACCTTCACTCAAGTAAATTAAACATGTGAATAGTGTGGTTATTATATCTCCAACCATTTGTATTATGAATACCAATATCGCTTTTGTTTGTTAAAAAAAATGATCTGAGATTTAATTTATTTTTTTCATTGCACAAATGGAAATCCTGTTTATGCATTACTTTTGATTAGATTCACATGTATGCTTTGATTAAAAGGGAAACCGTATACTGCCAAATAAGGTTTAAAACTCTAATAAGGCATTTGTTCCTGTTTATTTTTTTTTGGAATGAATAGCATCGGTTTTTTTAATTAAAAAAACCCGTACATTCTAACTTTCCATTTATAGGGATTTTCGTCTACGGAGATGCGTCACAACTAAATTTCTATTTACGTTGTTAATTTTTTTTGAAACAATCCATTCCTACTTTTGCGGTTAATTGAGTAAAAGTTTTTAACATCAATCATGGTTTTGACTTTTAAAAAAAGGACTCCATTTCAGTTTGTTCTTGAATTCCTAATAACATACCATTATCTTAGCATATGCCATTGATACTAATCTCTTTTTTACTGCCATTGAATTTAAGATTGGTTTATGGATTTGGTAATTTCCTTATTGCTTGTTAACTCTCAGAATTATAGACATCCTTCATTATGTATAAGTATGAAAATAAATTCATACCAGCCGTATGGCATAATTACAATATCCTTAATAATATAATTGAAGCGAATAAGCCACCAAAGTGACCTCTGTCACCAAAAATTGTATTATTAGAGATATTTGGATGGTTTAGTATGTGTTATGGATATTATCCTTCCCAAAGGATGGACAACATTTGTTTAAAGTGTATCACTTACATGTGGTGATAATTGAGCAATGATTATAAAGTTCCATGTGAGTAATGAGACACATCCAAAGATGGTCTCACTACTTGACATGATTTATCATTGACAATTGATTAATACATCAAGGGTATCAATTACAACTAATACTATTGTACAAAGACTTAATAGTTAGTGATGTGATTGGTATCTAGCTTTTCTTATGATTGTATTTGCATATTCACGTTTATGAACCATACATTGATTTTGTTTTCTTTTGTTCTTTATTTTATAGCTTCTGCTTCCGCATCTACTATATCTGCCACTTTGAACTCCATTCTCGTGCTTCAGGGCACAAATTTCAAGGCATGGAAAGAGAGCTTCATGATATTACTTGACTGCATGGATCTAGACCTTGCACTTCGGATGGAGACTCCTGCTCCTCTTACGGAAAATAGTTCTTCTGATGCAAAGAAATACTATGAGAGATGGAAGCGCTCCAATCGCATGTGTCTCATGATCATAAAATGTTGACATTACGGAAACCCTTAGAGGGATTGCTGAAGAAAAGATAACCACGGCTAAAGAATACCTTGCTAAAATTGAAGAGCGTTTTGCGAAAAACGATAAGGCGGAAATAATCACTTATTTACAACGCTTGATTTCCATGAAGTACACCGACAAGGGAAACATGACGGAGTACATTCTTGAAATTGCTCATATTTCGTCAAAGCTGCAGGAATTAGAACTACCAATATCTGATGATTTGTTAGTTCATTTGGTTCTGTTATTTATTCCATCACAATACAACCAATTTAGAGTCAGTTATAACTGCCAAAAGAAGAAGTGGACTCTCAACGAGCTCATTTCGTACTATGCTCAAGAGGAAGAGAGATTGAAGCAAGATAAGCCAGAAAGTGCTCATTTGGCTGTGGCCTCTAAGGATAAGGGTAAGAAAAGAAAAGAAAGGAGTAATGCTTACGTGATAGGTCTAGTGAAGAAGAACAGGGATGCAATTAGTTGCTTCTTCTGCAAAAAAACTAGGCACGTCAAGAAAGATTGTGCCAAATATCATGCATGACACGTGAAGAAAGCTACAATTCATACTTTGATTTGTTCTGAAGTTAATTTAGCTTCAGTTCTAAGAAACACTTGGTGGTTAGATTCTGGTGCCTCTACTCACATAAGTATTTCTATGTAGGGCTGCCTAAACTATCGAAGGTCAACTGATGTTGAAAGATACATCTATGTAGGCGATGGAAAGAAGGCAGAAGTCGAGGCAGTTGGAGTTTTTAAGCTTCTTCTAGGAACTAGTCATTATCTAGAGTTAAAGAATACTTTTATTGTTCCATCTTTTAGACAAAATTTAGTTCATGTTTCTGCATTGGATAATTTAGGTTATTTTCTAAATTTTGAGATGAAAATTTTAGTCTCTCTTTTAACTCTATTATAATTGGTACATGATCTTTAATTTCTAGTGATAAGCTTTATTTGCTTGATACTATTGCCTCATATAATGAATATATGGTTGTTGAATCAAGATGTATTAAGCGAAAAAATACCTCATAAAATTCAGCATTAATTTGGTACGAGCATTTGGGTGCGTATCCAAATCAAGACTTGAACGACTTGTATCTGATAACATCCTAGATTCATTAGATTTTACAGATTTAGATGTATGTGTCAACTGCACTAAGGGAAAACAAACCAAATTTGGAGGTCATGTGCCAATAGAGATTCTAGTGTCTTACAATTGAAACATACTGGTATATGTGATCCATTCCCTGCGGCATCCTGGAATAGTCAACAATATTTTGTATCATTCATAGATGACTATTCAAGATATGGTTACCTATATCTCATTCGTGAAAAGTCACAAGCTCTGGACATTTTCAAATCATTTAAGGCTGAAGTTGAGTTTCTAACTCAACAAAAGCATAAAGTGCATCAGATCTGATCGTGGTGGTGAATACTACGGTAGATATGATGGTTCGGGTGAACAACATCCATGTGCTTTTGCTTTATTCCTAGAAGAATGTGGAATTATTACTCAGTATACTATGCCAGGTTCTCCTAGCATGAACAGTGTGGCTGAGAGACGTAACATAACTCTTAAGGATATGATGAGGAGTATGATCATTCTTCTGCCTTACCATAGTCTCTCTAGGGAGAAGCATTGAAAACAATAGCTTACATTTTGAATAAAGTAGCAACGAAAGCAGTTGCAAAAATACCATATGATCTTTGGACTAGTAAAAGACCCGGTCTAAAGCATTTACGTATGTGACAATGTCTAGCTGAGGCAAGGCCATATAGACCATATGAGAAAAAATTGGACTCCAAAACAATGAGCAGCTTCTTTATTGGTTATCCATAGCGATCAAGAGGTTACAAATTTTATGATCGCATACTCAAGAAAATATTCGAAACGCACAATCTTTTTTGAGGATGTTGATTTCGAGGGGAAGATGCACATTAGGGATATTGTCTTTGAGGAGGAATCAATCAAGATTCCTAATGTTGTGATTGAAAATACACAAGAGAATGCATTACAATCATTGGGCAAGAAACAAATCAAAAACATCAAGATGACAATATTCAATAACCCTTCATACACGATTTTGTTATACAAGATCAAAATCAACAACCTCAAATTATAAGGTGATCCATTGGAGAATGAAGAAGTACTATTCCGAATGACTATATAGTATTTCTTCAAGAACAAGATGGAATTAGGAAAGATGATCCAATCAATTTCCATCAGGGCATGGAAGGTTTTAACTCTGCAAAATGGATTGAAGCCATGAATGAGGAATATAAATTGATGCAAGACAATCAAGTTTGGGACCTTATAGCATTGCCAAAAGGTGTGAAATCCATTGGTTGCAAATGGATATTTAAAATCAAAAGGGGTTCAAATGGTAATGTTGAAAGGTTTAAAGCACGTCTTGTAGCTAAAGGATTTACTCAAAGAAATGGAATTGATTACAAGGAAACATTTTCTCCTATTTCTAATAAGGTTTCTTTTAGAATTATCATGGTATTAGTTGCGCACATTAATCTTGAACTTCATCAGATGGATGTTAAGATCGCCTTTTACAATGGAGACGTTGAGGAGGTGATCTATATGGTTCAACTAGAAAACTTTGTTATGCAAAGAGTATAGTTTGTAAATTAAAGAAATCCATCTATGGACTCAAGAAAGCATCCCGTCATCGGTATCACAAATTCCGTCAAGTAATAATCTCATTCGATTTTGAAACTAATCCAATGGATGATTGTGTATATCACAAGTTTTATGGGAGTAAACACATTTTCTTGATTTTGTATGTGGGTGACATACTGCTTTCTAGTAATGACGTGAATTTGTTGCATGAAACAAATAAATTTCTTTCAAATAATATTGAATTGAAAGATCTTACGGATGCTTCTTTTGTATCGGGAATCCAGATACACCGAGATCGAACTCAAGGCGTACTTGAATTATCAGAAGAGAATTACATCCATAAGGTGATCCAAAGATTTGGCATGCAGTTTTACAAACAAATCGATACCCCGGTTCTAAAGGAGAAAAATTCAGTCTTAATCAACGTCCTAAGAATGACCTTGAAATTCAAGAAATGGGTAAGATCCCTTACGCATCTGCAATTGGGAGTCTTATGTATGTACAATTGTGCACACGTCCGGATCTTGCATATGGGCATGCTAGGCAGATAGATGGTGAATCTAGACATGGATCATTGGAGAGCTGCCTATTATTGGGATTAAAATCCCATTAGTATGGACATTAAAATTGTCATTAGTGCACCTTTGATTGCCTTTAATTAGAGAATGAAATCTCTTTATGATGGACAAAAGAGGAAGGCGAATTGACAACCGATTTGGTTGTATTGCCTACTAAAATAAGGCCAAGGATCCCCAAAATTTGCATGTTCTTTTCTCTATTGTTTTTCATCGACAAGAGAGAGCGAGAGAGACACCTTTGAGAGGAAGATCTCAGACTCCCTAGTGGGTGGATCTATGTCAACGTCAAACGTCTGAGCAATGGCATCATGTACTTTGTTACGCTTGAACTCAGATCAATTTCTAGTTCTAACACTTACCACCGATTGCACAATTCATCTCCAGATTGCAACATCTTCCTCGATTCCCTTCTTCGTCTGTAAGACGAAGAAACCAAATAGGGCTTCCATCCCCGTTTGCCATTCATACCTCATTTTGCCTTCTTTTCTGCCCATCGTCCCTCTGTGCTTCGGCTTCATTTTTCTAACATATGTAGGTGTCCAAAGTTATCAATGGATGGAACCTTATCGGAGCTCAGTAGAGATTCTCCACCTCTGATGAATGTACATCTTCGGAACTCTTCAACCAACGTAGCCTTATCCTAGATTCTTCAGCATCTTTGCCAGGTCGCTCCGAAGGTGCCCGGACCTTCACTGGACGAATAGGAGGATGGAGGTGCTCTAAGCTTCTCGCCGCCCGGAGCTCCAGTTGTTTCGAGTAGGAGGGCCGAAAGTAGCAGCTTTCAGTTATCATTCGATTAGATCATTGTGATCTAATCTGACGACTCATATTCAACCACACCATCGCCCTCAAACCAGCATCCACACCTCGAGGTTCGGGAGCCCGAGCCATCGTTGAACAACCCAAGTACGCCACATTATTACCAAGCTGCCTCATCCTTGATGTGACATTGAGCCGTCGCTTCAGACCTTGAACTCAATCCCTAGCATAGATGCACGCGAGTCGAATCATGTGGATGGGACTTTTGCACACTAGCCCCTACTACTCCCCGGTTTTGCAGATAAGCCCATGTATTCTATTTATTTGCACTTGAAGCCATGCATGTTGGTTTATTTGCAATATGTACCCTAACAGGTTTTGCGTATTGCATATGTACCCTTGTCTGGACCTATTTGTAATATTTGTGATATTTTTAATTAAGTTTTTATTATAATTATGCCCATGTGATGATACATGAATATCTTGTAATTTATAGATCTTTTTTATGGCATTGGTATTGTTGGAAAGCTAATAAAATTCTCCATTTTTTGATGCAATTCATGTTCTGATTTGATGTATGTAAACATACACATTGGGCACTTTATTAGCTTGGAAATTAATTTGATATCTTACACAAATTTATGATTAATCACATCACTGAAATCTGAATTTCAGGAGCATTACTATGTGTTTATTGTTATTATGTGCATTGAACTCTTCAGCCATCGTAGCCTAATCCTAGATTCTTCAACATCTCTGCCAGGTTGCCCCGAAGGTGCCCGGACCTTCACCAGACGAATAGGAGGATGGAGGAGCTCTAAGCTTCTCGCCGCCCGGAGCTTCAGTTGTGCCGAGGAGGAGGGCCTATAGTAGCAACTTCCAATCGCCGTTCGATTAGATCATTGTGATCTAATCTGACAACTCATATTCAGCCACACCATCGCCCTCAAACCTGCATCCACACCTCGAGGTTCGGGAGCACGAGCCATCGCTGGATAGCCCCAGTACGCCACATCATTACCAAGCCGCCACATCGTTGATGTGACACCCGAGCCGTCGCTTCACGCCTTGAACCCGATGCCTAGCATAGATGCACCCGAGTCGACTGACGTGGCTGGGAATTTTGCGCACTATCCGCTACTATTCCCTGGTTTTGTAGATAAGCCCCTGTATTCTATTTTTTTACACTTGAAGCTTTGCACGCTGGTTTATTTGCAGTATGCACCCTAACAGGTTTTGTGTATTGCATATGTACCCTTGTATGGACCTATTTGCAATATTTGTGATATTTTTAATTAAGTTTTTATTATAATTATGCCCATGTGATGATACATGAATATCTTGCAATTTATAGATCTTTTTTATGGCATTGGTATTGTTGGAAAGCTAATAAAATTCTCCATTTTTTTGATGCAATTCATGTTCTGATTTGATGTATAAATTAGTGATTAATTATAGAATATTTATTGTATGCAATTCATGTATAAACATACACATTGATCACTTTATTAGCCTGGAAATTTATTGGATATCTTATACAAATTTATGGTTAATCATATCACTGAATTTCAGGAGCATTACTGTGTGCTTATTGTTATTATGTGCATTGTCTTATTTTGTACATTTCATTAACTTTATGTTGAACTTTTTATTAAGTTAAATATATAAAACATTTGAAAAAAATCATGCATTCCATCTTGTGTGCATACTTAACCTAAGTTGTGTTATTGATCATCTTAATTAAAATATTTAGACTTAAATTAAAGAAAGTAATTAATGTGTGTCCCTAAGTTCGACCCTGAGCTTGCCCATCAAATTATCAAATTTAACCGGGCCACTCCTCGCGGAGACCCTGCTCGATTCTGATAGATTGATTCTGATAGATTGTTTGGCGATCGTATTACAACATAAGATAATTAGAATAGCCGTTGAGCATTCATCAATGCCATATAGCTGAGGTCCTTGGAGGTGTCACGCATGGGCATGGTGAGGAGCACGAAGGCCATGAGAAGGTCATTCTTTAACAAGCTTGGGCTGTCACACTTCCCAGAGAGGAAGAAGAATGGGAGCGAGACGCCGATGTTGCGGAGGCTCTTGAAGGGGAAGGGGAAGTCGGCGAGAGAGGAGGAGATGGTGGCGAGTTTTGTAGAGACGAAGCGGTTCACGAGTAGTTGCGGTGGCGTGCTGGCGAGGTACGATTGGAGGGCTCATGTGGTGGCGGCGGTGGAGCCCATGGAGAGCCCTGAGCCGTGTGCTGATGAGGACGAATATGAAGGGGAAGAGAAGTGAAACTGCACTCTCTTTTCTTCTTATTATTTTTGGGTTCCTATCTTTGTATGGTCAATTGCATGGTGTATATGGAGTTGTTTCTGCTTCTTAGATATTCTTGTATGACGATGCTTTCTTCCTCGACGTGTTATTGTATAGTATTGGTGTACATCCTACCTTGATTTCCTTCATGTTAATTGGAAGGGGAGTTTCTGCATGCAAGTTTGATTTTTACAAATATTGGTTCCTGTGTTTGATAGATTTCTTCTTCAAGGGTTGCGTGAAGAGCCAATCTCGATCAAAGATTATGCGAACTGTGAAGGGATATGTTACTCGGGATGGTGAAGGGCTTGTCTTTGAAGGTGACCACTATAGTGGAGCAGGAATCCAACATGAACACAACCCCATTCCTAATGAGGTTCATAGAGGCACTGGACTACTACTTCACCATGTTCGAGTCCATCGACAAGATGCTACCTAGCGATCACTATCACTGGGACCGGATCAACATGGAGCAACAAGAGCGACACTGCCTGGCGAAGGACATAGTGAACATCATATCCTGCGACCAGCAAGAGCAGACAAGGCTTCCAAGATTAAGGTTTACTGATCCGAAGGTTTGCGCAGTTGAAGGGATCCCCGGAGGTGCGTGCCCGCAGGTCGGGTTGCTGTCCTCCTACTGTATGTTGGAGAAGGGAAGGATCTTGCTGGCTGCGGGTGGAGGGTTCAAGGAGGTCGTGGTCGGGAAGCGGGGAGGTTGTGTTGGGATAGCACGGATCCTATGCAATACTGTAGAGGCCGACTGTAAAAAGTGTGTGCCTCGAGCCGCTTGATTAAGATCGAATGATTGACACGGAATCTAGGTATTTTCGAGCTCTTACCCTGTGAACCGCTCGATCTTGATCGAGCGGCTCGAGGCACGTATCTTTTTACAACAGGCCTCTGCAGTACTGTAGAGGATCCGTCCTCTCCGTGTGGGAGAGGTAGGATCGAGTAGGGCAGGAGAAAATGAACACGGAAAGAGATACTTGTAGGGTGGAGCATTGGGTCGGGCCGGCCCGGACTCGACCCTGCTCGACCCACAAAAGCCCAGGCCCGGCCTGAACCCGATGTACAAATGGACTGGGCTCGGGTCCTCATATTTCAATAATTTCATGTCCGGACTGGGCCGGGTCCGAACCTGAAGTAGAAATGGGCCGGGCCCGGGCCCTCATATTTCAAAATATCATATTCGAACCAAATTAGGGAACATGGATTTATAGTCACAATACGTCCAATATTTCCTTCTTCCATGAATAGTAACATTATACCCATAACAATACATCGAATATTCGTGTGTTATAGATTAATTATATCCATAATAATAAATTAGAATCAAAGTGCAACTTCATGTAATCAAATTAGGTGCGGGCTGAGTCCGGTCCGAACCCGAGCCCAACCTGAACTCGAGTCCGATCCAGCGGGCCTTGGGTCGGGCCCGGGTCCTCGATTTGCTAAAAAAGCGGGCCTCGACCCAGCCTAAGGTCCACGGAAAATTGTTGGGCTCGGACCGAGCTTTCTCGGGTTGGGCCTGGTCGAGCCCAATGCTTCACCCTAGATACTTGTGCTCTTTTGAAATCGAGGGGTATTATGGTCAGAATGCTAAGGAGAAACTCCTTTGTCATTTTAGTTAATGGGCTGGGGACCCAATTTGTAACAAATGAAAGATGGGGACTCATATTGAGATCGGACATAGATGAGGATTTGATTTGTAAATTACCGAAAAAAAGGGAAAATAAATTTCACAACTCCAAACAACCCCCACATCTTCTTCCTCCTCCGGCGGTCAACACCTCCCCTTCTCAGACCCCCACATCCACATCAAACACCACCACCACCAACTTCAAATCCCCAACCCAAACAAAAAAAACCCTAGAAATCCCCAAATGGCGACCAAACCCTCCTCCCTTCTCCTCATCCTCCTCCCCCTCCTCTTCTCCCTACCACGTACCTCCTTCCGCCCACAATCCCAAACCCTAACCCCGACCCCTACACCCTCCGGAAACCACATCGTCCGCTTCCGCCGCTACCTCCCCGCCGACCTCCACCGCCGCTACCTCGAGGGCAGCGGCGTCACCGGATGGCGTTGGGTCGAGCGCCGGAACCCCGCCGCCGCGCTCCCCACCGACTTCGCCGTCGTGGAGATCGGGGAGGGGAGTCGGGAGGAGGTGGTGGCGGCGCTGGCGGGGCTGGGATCGGTGCGTGACGTGTGGGCGGATCTCAGCTACTCGAGGGGGGTGCTCTCGAGCGGTGCGGGTGAGGAGCAGAGGCCCGGGAAAAGGTTCACGCGCGGGTCGTTCGAGGCGGAGGAGGGAGACGGGGCGGCGGCCAAAGGGAACTGCAGCTTCACATGGGAGAGGAAGCTGTTGATGGAGGTGATCTTCTTTGGCTTGTTTTTGTATTTGCTTAATTTCATTTTCCGGTAAAACATTGCGGATATTTGTTTTTTTTGGAAATTGATGGTCTTAGTAAAGGAACTTAGTAAAGGAATCAGAAGAAATCGGGTTATCTTTATTGATGTTCGATAACGAGATGTATAAAATACAGAAACTTAGGGGAAATAGTTATCCTCGATCATTTACGAAATGAAGTCAAAAGTTGTGTGCGATAGAATGCGGGGAAATTTGGAAGAAATCAGTGGGAAAACATTTCCTCTGGGTATCATTGGTCAAACGGAAAAATAATTTTCTTTTGATTCTTTTACCTTCCTTGAGCTCCCCTCTGAATAAATAGGATGAAATTAAACTGCAACTGTGCTTCCCTAGATAGAAAATGCATTTATTTGTGTTTATAAGATGTGATGATTTTTAGTTAGAACGGGCATCTAGTTTATGCAAAAGGTTGTTTATTTTCGGAATGATGTTAGTATCTTTGAGATTTAGGTCATGCACATATTTTTTTGAATTGGATGAAAATGTAGTATGACAAAACTAGTGCAACGTGTAAATTATCATTATCTTTTTGAATGAAAGAAGGGTACGCATCCAGAATGGTCCCACCCCCATGCAGAACAAAATGACACTGGAAGAATAAAAGGTCCTCGTGCCGCTCAGGCTTAACCCTAGCGCACATACGCTAGCAAGTGGCCCCCTCTTTCACAAAATATTAAGTAGGATCTTGATCTTCTGGGGTGGCATGCCATTGTTGTCCATTGTGACGGTCATGGTACACCAGGTTTGATGCAGCGCGGACTCGACATGTAGGGCCGTCTAATTATTGCGGCCGTTAATTTTATTTACGTTTTTTAAGTTGTCGCAATTTTAAATAAAGAAATCGCGTGCGATCTCAATTAGTCTTAATTTGAATTTCAAATTTGGTAGTTAGTTGGTTAATTAGTTAGAGTCAGTTTAGGATAATTGGTTGTCGGTTTAAATTATTTTCTATTCTTGTAATGTCATCCCTCCTATATAAAGGGATGAGGGTCCAATGTTTTAGTCAGTTCAAGATGTGATAAAATAGAGATTTATCTCTCTCTCCTCTCCCCTCTCTCTCCTTCTCCCCGCGTGATCTACACGTGTTCTTCTTCTCCCAAACCCCTCGTATTCCCGACGAGTCTCTTCTCTCTTCTCCTCGCGGTCTACGCGTTTCTTCTTCTCTAACCCCGCGCATCCGGCGTGTCTTCTCTTCTCAACTCTTCCGGTTTCTTCTTCTCAACCCCTCTATTTTCTTCTACCATCGAAAATCCACCGTCAAATCTATTTCCCGCACCGCGCCGAATTCCATTTTGCATCAATTGGTATCAGAGCATGGCAACCGAATCGTCCCTACGATTCGACGATCCCGTCGCGCATTGGAAGATGCAATATGATTTGAGTTGCATATCTCATGATTCGTGTTCACGCGCACGTCGACACAAGTTCATGAAGCACCTTACGTCAAGCCTCAAGGTTCAAGCAATTCGTCGGGAGACGAATTTTTTAAAAGCGGAGGATAGTTGATGCAGCGTGGACCCGACATGTAGGGCCGTCTAATTATTTAAACTGTGGCCGTTAATTTTATTTATGTTTTTTAAGTTGTCGCAATTTTAAATAAAGAGATCGCGTGTGATCTCAATTAGTCTTAATTTGAATTTTAAATTTGGTAGTTAGTTGGTTAATTAGTTAGAGTCAGTTTAGGATAATTGGTTGTCGGTTTAAATTATTTTCTATTCTTGTAATGTCATCCCTCCTATATAAAGGGATGAGGGTCCAATGTTTTAGTCAGTTCAAGATGTGATAAAATAGAGATTTATCTCTCTCTCCTCTCCCCTCTCTCTCCTTCTCCCCGTGTGATCTACACGTGTTCTTCTTCTCCCAAACCCCTCGTATTCTCGACGAGTCTCTTCTCCTCGCGGTCTACGCGTTTCTTCTTCTCTAACCCCGCGCATCCGGCGTGTCTTCTCTTCTCAACCCTTCCAGTTTCTTCTTCTCAACCCCTCTATTTTCTTCTACCATCGAAAATCCACCGTCAAATCTATTTCCTGCGCCGCGCCGAATTCCATTTTGCATCAAGGTTGCAGGAACACGCAGGCATGAACCTTTGAGAAAGTTCACTTGGGCCAGCATTTTGTTCAATTGGTGAAGTGTCTGACATCCTCATGAGTGGAGAGTAGCATTCGAAAGTCCTCAAAAATGATGATCTGACCGAGGAAAGGCAAAACATGTGCCCGAACATCTAAATCCTCCTTATCCCTCACCTATACTTTAGTGTCCCTGGATGGAGATCAGGGGACAAATTGATCGTTCGAGTAAACAAATCCCCCAACCTGCGATGTCCTGACCAACGGTCGAGTCTAAAGTGAAGCTCCCTGTCCCTCTATAACCTCCTCTACAATAAGTTTCCATTGGAAGTTTAAACACAGATTGAACAACTTTGAAATATTGTATAGAACTCTTAGTTTTCTTACTGCTCAATAACTAATCCTATCAAGAAACATTCAGGTTCGGCAACTGCATAATGCCCTAAGCAAGTGTCTGTGCAACAGAACATTATAAAACCTGTAATTTCAATTGTATGGCAATATATTTCCTTTGAATCTAGTTATAACCTTGAGTTTCATGGATAGGGAAAACTTGAGGTTAAGATGGCTGCCACGGAATCATAAGAAGGACCTAAAAATTGGAAAAGATATTCCAAACGTTAGAAGTTGTTGGAGGTAGATCTTATGTTGGACATGCTCAAGTTGTGCACTGTGGCTGTTCTATATACTATGATAAGCTTTTTCCTCTGATGCACTATTGGACAGTGACCATAAACACTATCTTCCGAAGTTAATGACAGAGAAGTAGTATTTATATCTTGGGGAAACAACCTGAGCTATTCCAAACAGTGTTATTGTTTATGCTTTTACGTATGATGCAGATTTTCCAATGCAACTAACATTTCAAGTTGCATGATATAAGATGCATCAAACTGTAATGTGAGTCGAGATATAAACCCATTTGGAGTTATTTTTTTTTCATGTTTACAACTATGAAATATAACAACGTACACAGTCCGCTTATTTTTGTTCTTGCCATCCTTCAGAGATCCCAGATTACATCAATGTTTGGAGCTGAAACACTTTGGGCTAAAGGATACACAGGTGCCAAAGTTAAAATGGCAGTATTTGATACTGGAATTCGTGCAGATCATCCTCATTTCCGAAATATCAAGGTATTGTTTATATCTTAGTAAAGGAGGCCACACAATCTGTTAAAACTCAAATTATTATTATTTTCGTTATATACAAATTTCTCTTGGTTTGTAAGTTAGTACACGTGAATGAGCTCCAAGGGTATGCTAGAAATTATGTTTACTCTGAACAGATGTTTCCAGGTCAGCTATGGAAAGAAGTGGGATATTTCTTTGCAAAGTTGTGCCTGTAGATTATAGTCCTCTATGGTTCTATATTTTTATTCTCATTTTAAGGGTTTAAATTTTAGTGCCCAATGCCAACCCTCCCGTATAAGTGAATTCATTGGTTCCCGTTTTTGATGAATGAAATAAAACTTTCTGATTTCACACCATGGTATCAAAGCCCTAAATCTACCCAAATTGAACCCTAGCACGACTAAACAGCCATGTCACACACCTGGAAGATCTGTATCCATCACGCGCCATCATCGAGCCATCTTGCCACCATCCTCTCCCTTGTCCTTCCTGCTCTTTCCGATTTTCAGAACAACGAATGCAGTTGGTAGCACCGGAGGAACCCTTTTTTCCCAGGAAGAGTAGTGATTAGGATCCTAGATCGGGTGACTTTGTCGAGTTTGTGGGTTGTTCTGTTGTAGAAAATGTCATTCATCACGCCAAGACTCTCCTTGAGTCTTGGCTTTTGTAGTGCTTTTCTTAATCCTCTAATTTAATTTGTGGGGCAGACACCTTTGCGTGGATCCCTTTTTTGCCTCAAAATATTTGAAAAACTTGGTAGGACCTCCCTATTTTTCAAATTGATTCACTTGTCATCTCCTGTCATGCTGACTGATACAATGTCATTCGGCAAAAGACATGCAACAAGTCCTTTTGACATTTTCCCTCAGTCGGTTGCGAATTTTTTAGTTGACTAAATGAAAGTTGATCCTTGATGCAAACTTTGACATACATCCCCATTTGAGTTATATTCCTTGTAGAGGCTACATATATATCATACATCTAAGATTATAGAGATAGTTTCTTTCTCTTGGTCATCAATGTTCCCCGGAACATCATTGCAAGTTTTTTTTATAAATCAATAAATATTATAACTAGGTATTTGGTATTTAGAAAGGTTTTACAAAACAGAAGGCAGAACATGGCGATTTTCACATTTCGAGGCGAGGCATAATCCCCGGGGCAGTTGAGGTGGGGGCCTCAGATTTCCTGCAAAAAATAAGGAATTTGTCAAAACATATCGTATAATATTAACAATATCATATTACAATACACATCTCCACTGATTTAAAGGAATTAGAAGTTTTTAGAATGATACTTCATGACATAATATATACGATCACAAAAGGGAATGAAAGATGCAAGACATCGGTAAAACAACTTATATACAAACAAAATGAACACATAAATATCAACATACATTGCATGGTGTATATACTGAAGTGAATCATGTTGATTATTAAATGTATCCAATCACATCGCTATAAAATTATATCTCATAAATTGCATAGCAATTCCATGTAAATTAAAAGAAAAGGTTCACCATTCAACGATTTATATCAAGTTGGAAATCTATCCAACTTTTAATAATTAACTACACCACATTAAAATATTGTGAAAAGCAATTGGTTTTGCTCATATTTGTGCTTAAAATGATGTTGAAACGTGGAACATGTAGGGATGGAAACAGCCACAAAACGGAGATCGGTTATGACTAAAAATAGCAGCTAGATGTTCGGTTTAATCAAAATATTCAAAACAAGGTGTGTATAACTACAAAAACAGAAATGATTTTAACTAACATCATGTTTACTGCAAATAATAGAGAGTTGTAGGCGAGCTACAACATGCACACACACAATAATTAAGTCTCTGATTTTGGTTAAAACCCTGAGTTATAAAACCGATATGTGGAGTCCAAATTCTAGCGGTGCCTCACGCCTCACATAAAACGTCACACCTCAATGCTTGCTTCTGTCATGCTAGTTAAACTAGCTGAGGCGTCCGCCTTATGGCTAAAAGGCCCCGCCTTGCCTCGACTCGAGGCGGGTTTGTACATGCCATAGGTGTTTCAAGACAGAATCGAAAGATAAAAAGTCACTCGCCTTGCCTCCTTTCTAGTATCCTCTCCACAGCTCTATGTTATAACCCTCTTTTTTATCCTAAATGGCATTACACAGTATTGTGCTTCATAAATGGGTCCAAAACATCATAATATTCAAGACTTTTATGGGACACCATATAGTTAGCACAGACACCAGGTGGGCTGTTGACCATGGTTTGTACATCAAAATGGGGAAATATTGTATCTTGCATTCGATATTTTACTCGGCTATACATCGGTATTTTTGTACATAAGCACTACTCCCCCACAGGTATACAATTCAAATCTTGTCCGTTATCTTTTTGAATGAGGGTACTCACATCATTGCATTTTGGTGATTCTATTGCTGCATACTAAATGTTTGGTGGTTTCACGTGTTACTTATGGTCGTCGTGTGATTCTAATAAATGGGAGAACATCTATCTCAAGAGTAATCATCCTTAAAAAGTGTTGGCTACATATGTAGAAAAGGTTTGAATTAAACGAAATCATTTTTTTTCTACACTCATAACTGTGACTTCCTAAAGAGATAGTTCTGTGGTGTGCCTGATACATAGAGTCAAATTCCTAAGTAGTACCTGGGAATTACTTAAATACCCAGGTGCTACGAAATGTTTTTTTTACTCAAAAACTATAGAGGTGTCGCATGTTGAACATGCGACACATCTAAAGTTTTTTTTACTCAAGAACTACATATAAATCGCATCTTGAATATGCGATATACATAACACATATTGAATATGCGCTATTACGGGTAAATAAGGCCCGCGCCTATCGGCCTTGGCATTCCAGGGAATTTGTCACATGTTGCATGTTTGACATGCGACATATGAGATCCCAAATGTCGCATGTCCAACATGCGACATATGATAAATTCCCTGGAAATTGAGTGGCCACGGTCCTGGTCTCTTTCCAGGAAATTTCCCAGATGTCGCATGTCCAACATGCGACATATTAGAAACTCCCTGGAAAATGAGTGGCCACGGTCCTGGTCTCTTTCCAGGAAATTTCCCAGATGTCGTATGTCCAACATGCGACATATTAGAAATTCCCTGGAAAATGAGTGGCCACGGTCCTGGTCTGTTTTCCAGGTTTGTGACATATGAAGTGTTGAAGTTGTGGGTGGGTGACGTCTTGCAACATGTTTTTGACCATTAGTCATCTTGCAACATGTCCGATGGGTGACATGCGACATGTCATAAAAACCCATGAAAAAGCATGGCCAATTTCAGGTCTTTAATATAAATAGACATCGCATTCACGCATTCAAAGATGTATAGACAATCACCAAAGCAGGCTATGGACACAAACATTCACAACGCAGATAAATAATGTGATCCAGAAAGACATTCTAAACATTTAATATAAATAGAGTTGTCCACGATTATACATCACATTTTTGTGTCATATAAAAAAGTACAATGATTACAAGTCAACGCTTTTTCCTCCGTTGGTATGTAATCGTAGAATCAGGAGGATGGAACGGTAACGGCCGGTTCGCCTCGTCTATCATGTGGATTTGGGAGGGTCCTGGGACATCTTCCTCGAAGGTTGGCATCGGCGGCGGCGTTAGTGTGCAGTAAGTTGGTTGTGTCTCGGTGGCGTCCAATCCATGCCTCAACGGTGCCTGAGGCGTTGGCAAGTCGTCCCGTGGTCGCTCGGTGGCAGGTGTGAAGAAGTCTCTTTGCTTAAGGTTTTCATCTTCCGCAGCGGCTTCTTCATAGTCCATGGGTTCCGGTACTTATTCACGCGCCCTACCTCGACCTCTTCCTCTTCCCCGTCCTCTTGCCCTTCCTCGCCTTGCCTCCTCCCTAGCCACATCAGCACGCTCTTCATGTAACGTGACCGCATCTGAAAATTGGAATGCCAGCCACTCCGTCATTTCCGCCTTCGCTTGTGCCGCAATCTCGCGACATTCCTCGTGTCCAATGTCGTACACACAGCTCCACTTGGCTAGCTGCACCCAAGGAAAAAACGTAGAGGTAAAATTGTAGCATTTTTCTTACTTAATTTAACACAAACTTCTAGTTGGAGCACTTACGTTGCTTGCCAGAGTTGCACCTAAACGTCCGACAAATCTTCAAGTTATGGTCCGATACCATTGCTCGTATGCTGGCATCGCGGATATGCCTCTGGACCGATTGATATCGACAATTCTATCTTCCCGCTCATCCCAGTGGGCAATATGCAACCAGTGTTTTGCCCTCCAATCTACATGCACTTTCTCCCTCAAATCGATTGCATGGAGGTCCTGAAAGGTGAATCAAGGACGTGGAATATCTTGAAGGCCCCCAAATTGTCTCAAGAAACGGTCTGGGTAGTAGTACTTCACAATCTGGAAGTATATCAACGGTACTTCCGCCATCCAAATGCGTTCGCCTTCAAGAGAGTTGGCCGGGAGACGGACGCGGATGTCATCGGTATATGGAGTCCACAGTACCTGAATGCGAAAATTGTATTTCGATTAGTATTTTTTTTGATATAGGAAAAATTTGTGAATGTAAAATTACCTGCTCGGGTGATTGCATGTCAAAAGCGTCCCGATAAGGTCTCACCACGTGTGTAGGCTGTCTACGATGGGCAAACGCCGTTGCCCAGCGGACTCCTAATGGGCGCCCGTGCCATTCTCTGCCGTCCCTCACAACTGGAGCATTGTGGGGGAAATGCTCCCATGCCCATAGCTGAAGGAGTATGACCGAGCCTCCAATCTCCTCGGTCGCCATGTCTGCTGCTAAACATAGGTGCCTGTAAAGATATGCAAGTACTGCGAATCCCCAGCTCAGTGTCCCAGAGGACTCGAAATCATGCAGATGTGATAGAGCGATAAGTGAAACCAAGGACCCTGACTTGTCTGTGAATAGGACTCCACCAAGCAACTGCAAAATGTAAGCTCGAGCGTGTCTCTGTACTACCAGATCGTCTGCATCTTTTGGCAATTCTGCAAAATTAGTGCACAACCAGGTTGCTGACACCCTGCTGCCAACGATGTCTGCGGGCAGTGGCCTAACGCCCAATAATTCCTCGCAAGTATCTGCCCATGTCGCTCTAGGTATCGTCTCCCCAGTAACCGCATGCCCATCAACTCGCAGCTCCATGATGAATGCGACATCCTGCAAGGTGATAGTAATCTCCCCACTAGGCATGTGGAAGGTGTCTGTCTCGGGTCTCCAACGTTCAACCAACGCGGTCACCAGATGCCAGTCTAGGGTAATGAACTCGAGCTCTGAAATGCATCCAAATTCTGCTTCGGCTACGTAAGGCTGTAGCCGGTCATCCAACGGGATCCGACGTACATGGGTCTCTTGTCGTCGGCAACACAACCATGAAGATTCCTACAAGAAAATTATTAGGAAAACAATTGAAGGAAGGAAGAAATTAAAATTACTTACATCGTCAGCCCAGACACGACGTGAACGGTGTCGCTCCTGAAGATGCAAAACGGAAGGGTCAATTGGGCCGGGATCCATCTGCAAATTCAATTATTCAATGTTAGACAATACAATGAAAATTAATAATGAAAATAATAATTCAACAATATCCCACAAAAGATACAACTATTTACCATAACTACCACATACAATGAAAATTAATAATATACGAGGGAAGCACACTTACTCGAACTTGGACATTTACGTCGGTTGTGACCTATGCCACCATAATTTCCACATTTATTCTTATTCCTGGTCGTCGTCGGTGCATTTGATGTGGATGCTTGAGAATCCCTTACGGTTTTGTTGGGACATCCACGGTGTGTGTGACCCAATATCCCACAAAAGGAACACGTATTTTGCCGAATCACATCTCTAACATCCATTTCATTATGTATTCTTGTTGTACGTGGACGACCTTTACCGCGTTTACGCTTGGGGTTCGGACGTAACTCAGGATAATCCAAGGGAACCCATGTTTCACGATCGTCGATGGGAAAAAATTGCCCTCCATAAACCTTCAACTGGTTCTGCCAGGTGTACCACTCTTTAACATAGGAATCCACCTCAGCCCGACGCTTTGAAATGACTGCAATGGCATGTGAACATGGGATACGAAATATTTGCCACTTATTACAAGTGCATTTCCTCTGGAGTAAATTTACAGTGTACTGTTTGCGCCCGCGTATACCAGTAGAAGTCCGTCGAGCCCTGGTAGACACCTCGAATAATATTTCGGGCTGTACTTGTACCTGGGTTACTGTGTGCCCATTCACAGCTGCAGTCCAACGGGTCAACTCTGTGGATGCATAGTGCGTGAATTTTCGACCAGCAGCAATGGCCGCGCTTGCTTCTTCAGCGTGTTGAATGAAGTATGACACACAATTATAAAACGTCTTCTCGATTAACGCAGAGATTGGCAAGCAACGGGCATATTTAAGAACAGCATTGTAGCTTTCGCTAATATTTATGGTCATCTGACCAAACCTATAACCACCGTCGTAAGCCAAGGTCCATTGCTCACGACGACAATCATGAGTAGAAAACCATCTACCTGCTGCATTGTTCCACTCTTGTAATTTTCTCACGAAGTAAGCAAATTTCCTAGTTGTCGTTTGTAATGCAGCTGCTTGAACCAGGGCTTTCATGGAGCCATTTTTAAAGACGCTATTGAAGTTGCTCGCGACGTGCCTTGTACAGAACCGCCAATATGCAAAGGGTTCTAATAAGTCCACGTCAGCATCTTTCATAGCGGCTTTTATTCCAGCGTTCCGATCTGAGATGATACATATTGGTCCTGCTCGCATGCCAATTACTCTGATGCGCACCAACGATAGAAACCACTTCCATGAAGGAGCGGATTCCTCATCAACAATTCCGAATGCAAGGGGAACAATATGTTAATCCCCGTCAATCCCGCAAGCAATGAGCGATTTCTGTTTGTACTTCCCGTACAGGTGTGTCCCATCAATACTAATCAGAGGGCGACAATATTTGAATGCCTCAATTGAAGGCCCAAATGCCCAAAAGCACCGTTCAAATCTGCGGCAAAGCGGTTTCTGGGGATCAGGATGGTCGCTGTATGCAATATCAAGTTCAGTCCCAGGAATATCATCCTTCATTGCATGTAATAGATAAGGCATTTCAACGTATGACTTCTTCCAGTCACCAAATATAATTCCGATGGCCTTCCTCCGAGCATCCCAGGCCCTTTTCTTTGTAACCCAATAGTTGTACATCTCGTGGATGTGAGCTCTACAACTTGATACACGAACATTAGGGTCATCCCTAACAAGAGTTAGCAATGATCTGGACATGAATTTGTAATCTAATTGAGGGTGATCCTGATTTACTGTTGGGTTTATACAAGTGTGTGCCCCAACAACCTTGGAGATCACCCACAGTCCATCAAATTTTCTGAAATGTCCTCGTAAATACCAAACACAACCATTCGATCTCTGCGTACAAAAAACCGACCGTATGAAGCTGGTGGATTCCTTGACAATGAAGTCATAATGTGACAAAATGTGGAACTTCTTCACAGCGTAAACCAAATCCTCCCTACATTTGAACGTCCTACCCTTGCGAATTTCGTCAGCGACACCATCAACTCTAGACTTCCGTCGAATGTCATCTTCATATGTCGAACGAGTATTTGATCCTCTAACCCCAAAAAAGGGTATACAGGGTGTAATAATATGGGTGCCTTGTTCATCAGCTGGGATCTCCTCGTCCATCAGATCATCTTCGACATCTTCGCTACCTTCTTCCAGGTCATCATCGGACCCCCAAGGGATGAAATCATCCAAACAATGGTTAACCTCTCGCAGCAACGGCTCACTCATGCCCGAATCCTGATCCGTGCATGGCTGCGTTACAGGCGCATCAGTTTCAAAGTAGGGTTCCATGGTTGGGACATATCTGGGTTGTGTGCTACGGACAACTGCTGGTTGTGTGCTCGGGACTACAGACGGTCCCATGTTAGTCACATCAGTGGGGACTTCGCTCACAGATGCATCTTCAACATAAATGTCGGTGGGCATTGATTTTCCAATGGTGCGAGCATACACAGGAACTGTCTGCACATCATAATCATCGACAATAGATGAAAATGATGGTTCCTCCCCTGGGCCTCGAGGGATGCGATGTAATAATCGGATTTTTTGACTATCGGCATCCAGGTTGAACCTACGGTAAACCAAGTTCAACATCTCATCGAACGTCATATTAGGGGTTAGCACAAACCCCCTTACGTTGGTCGACGATCCACACATGACTGTACGTCTCAAATGACACATACAATATAACTGCTCCATTCTAACCTAATTCGTGACGCAACGTACAAGCAAACATCATACATTCAACAAATGAAAATATTATGCATATGATACAAAAAATAACTCGAGAAAAAATTTTACCAAGTCAAAATCTTCGCAACAACCGGTTTGCCTTAGTGAGACGCGGGGGCGCCTACGACGGTGACAATCAATGAAACCACGGAAAAGGAGTGTTCCGCGGGGATGGGAGTGACCAAAACGAGTGTTTTCTACAGAGGAGGAGATCGAATCTCGCGGGTGGGGCAGGGGGCGTCGAAGGCGGCACGGGTGCAGGAGGAGATGGAAGTGCGGGGGAATGCCAAGGCCGATAGGCGCGGGCCTTATTTACCCGCAATAGCGCATATTCAATATGCATTATGTATATCGCATATTCAAGATGCGATTTATATGTAGTTCTTGAGTAAAAAAAACTTTAGATGTGTCGCATGTTCACCATGCGACACCTCTATAGTTTTTGAGTAAAAAAAACATTTCGTAGCACTTGGGTATTTAAGTAATTCCCAGGTACTACTTAGGAATTTGACTGTGATACATAATTAAAAATGCCATGAGAGAATGTTGGAAAGGAGAGTGTCATTAAAGAAAATTCTAAAATACTTCTTTTGTGTGATAAGTTAATTAGGTTTGATAAAAAATGCAATGACCAATAAGAATTGTAATGTCCCACAGAAAATGCATCCTTGCAACATATATTAGTAAGTGGTTGTCTATGGAACATGTTGCTATTCTTACCGAGTTTCCTAGATCTTTGAGTTAATTTGTAGCTTTTCTAGGAGCGAACAAATTGGACAAATGAAGATACTTTAAATGATAATCTTGGGCATGGAACATTCGTAGCTGGGGTTATTGCTGGTGAAGACGAAGAATGTTTGGGTTTTGCCTCAAATGTGGAGATTTATGCCTTCCGTGTGTTCACTGATGCTCAGGTAAACCGTAAAACATATACTCCTTGTGGTGGTGTTCATTAATATCTCTATTATAAATTTTGAACTTTTAAGATTTCTTGCCCTTTTGGTGATTTTTTGTTTTGTTTAGTTTAGCTATTATATTCAGGAGCAATGATAGATGTGTGTGTAGTTCCCCATAGGAGTCTGATATCATGAAAAAGAACTTGCAATGGAATTTCAAATTTGGGGAAGGACTGTAAACAATTGACTTCTCCTTGTGAAAAAACATGGAAAATCTACACAAAGGCTATCATCTCTGGTTTTATTTTTGATTTCTATAAGGATGTTTTCTCCTCCAAGAAAGAAAGGATCATGTGCCCTAATTTCCTTCCTGACACTATCTCTTGACTCTTCAATCCCCTGAGAGTTCACCAGCCCTTCTCAGGAGGAAATAAAATCTGTGGTGCTTAGATTGGCAAGAGACAAAGTATGTAGACCGGATGGGATCATAATGCAATTTGTCAAATAAATTGGGGTTGATAAAACATGACCTCGTTGATACCTTTGATGATTAACACCACACTGATTTTTTGGAAGTTTAGATGAAACCCCGGAGCAACAGTCTTTTTGACTAAAAAAATGTTATTTAACTCTTGTTCCCAAACACAACAACGATCTCTAACTATAACATTTCAAACACATTAGCCTTTTATATACATCAATTTTTTATAGTAAAGCTCATAGATTATCTAATTGCCTGGATAGATCACTCTCCCCCGATCAAGCGGCCTTTAACTTAATCGTAGTCCAATTGGCTGTGTTATGCTAATGCCATAGAAATCTTGAACTTGTGGATGTAAAGCTACGACCATCAAACTTGATTCCATTAAGCATTTAATATCCTGAATGGGACTTCCTCCGTACTACTAGGTATTGTGTGCACTTTCCCATTTTTAAATAGAAGTTGGGCCTTCTTACATTGGACGAACAATTCTATCTGTGCTCTCAAATGGTGTTAGACAATCCGAAGAAACCCTAGTTATTTATATCTAAGACCAAAATGACCTAAAATAGATCTCAGTGAAGGCAAAGAATCCTGTAGAGATATTTCTAGTATTTATGTACTTAAGTGTCATGCTTATCTTTATTGTTCCATCTTTTGTAATTTACCCATAGGCTTCCTCTATATAAGAGAGCCTAGGGTTCTCTAGAATAAACAAGTTCTTCATTTCCTACAACATGGTATCCGAGCCGCCTTAAACCCTAGCCACCATAAACCCTAGCCGCCCCCCTCTCTCTCCTCTCCGCCTCCCCCTTCTCTCCTCTCCGCCGCCCCCCTCTCCTCTCTGCCGCCGACCCTCCTCTACGCCGGCCCCGACCCCCGTCCCTTCTTCCGTTCATGGGTTTGAGTGCATAAGTCTACATATGCACTCATACCCCTTCAAGTCTATGTAGACAATTCTTCATTAGTCTACAAACCCTAGAATTTCTTCTCCGGCAATATGTCAGACAACAAGGTTGATATGCCCTCCATTGGCGCATTCAAGGTTCCAGCGCCTATAGTCAAAATGGATGGAACGAATTACGAGCTCTGGACGATGCAGTTCATGAGCCCGATGAAGTCCAATGGTAAGAAGCACATTCTTACCGAAGATGAGCCGGTGGAGAAGACGTGGATTTATGCCTCATGGGAGGCCGATGACTCATATGCCAAGGTCTGGCTTTCTGGCACTCTGACAATGGAGATAGCCAACGATGTTCTACACCAGCCCACGGCTAAGGCCATGTGGGATATCCTTGCAGCCACATACTCATAGATGAAGAACGAAACAAAGATTCTTCAACTTCAGCATGACATCTTTATGGTCAAACAGAATGACTGCCCGTTGCATTCGTTGTATACATCCCTACGGGGGATGTTTGAGAAGCTCTACAACATCGGTCCCCTGACATCGACCCCTGAGCAGCAGAAGACGTTTCGGAATGCTACAATGGTGGGGGTCTTACTAGCAGCACTAGACCCGGAATATGATGCGGCTCGCTCACAGATATTGGCAGATGCGGACTATTCCTCTAGTGGAGGAAGTGTATCGGCGACTAAGCCGAATCTCGGTTCCTTCTTCTGCGTCTACACCACGTCCCTCGGCAATGGCTGCTTCACGTGGCAGAGGTGCTTCCTCCTTTCGTGGCCGTGGACCTCGCGGTCGAGGCGGTCGCTTCGTCAACCATGCTTCTTCTGTCATCGCTCGGGTCATACGGAAGACACATGCTATTCTAAGCATGGGTTTCCTGTCTCTGCACGTGTAGCCGAGCATGCTGTCTCTACACCGCCATCTACTTCCGACAAGAGGTTTGACGATCTTGTTGCTAGATTGCGGGATATCATGCCTCCTGCCACTACTGATTCGCTAGGAGGTCACTCGGACGTCGCAGCCTCAGCCATTGCCAGCACATCAGCCATGGCGAGCTCTTCAGGTAGCGTTTACGCATTTACTTCATGTCACAGTTCAGATATTTCAGAATGGATATTGGACTCTGGGGCGACACATCATCTATGTCGAGACAGAGATAAGTTTACATCCTACAAGGAAGTTCCTCAAGGGAGATCGGCAGTGATTGCAGATGGCACTCATTCCCCCATCATTGGGCAGGGGGAGATCAGTTTGACATCATTCATTCGTCTGTTGAATGTTTTGCATGCTCCAGATTTTCTATGAACTTGCTTTTTATTAGCCAGCTTACGAAGGATTTGCATTGTCGAGCTATATTTGACCCATCCTCTCTTATCTTTCAGGACATTCTTACGGGCATGGTGATTGGCTGTGGCTGTGAGCAGGATGGACTTTATCGGTTGGTTCCCACATCCTATGCTGGTGTCTCATCTCAGTCCAGTGGATCTGCTTCTCCCTTTACCTGGCATCTGCGTTTTGGCCATCTCCCTCTTCAGAAGCTACGCCATATCTTGCCCCAAATTTCACCCAAGTCTTCCTTTCAGTGTGACGCTTGTCAGTTGGGAGCATCACATGTCTACTTTCCCTAGTCGTGAGTCTAGGAGCAATCGCTCCCCTTTTGAGTTATTGCATGTTGACATTTGGGGTCCGACTTCCGAGTCGTGTACCTGATCACCAGGGACACAGATTTTACCTAGTGGTCGTCGATGATTTCTCTAGATTGTCATGGGTCTTTTTATTGAAAAATAAATCTGAAGCGAGGGATGTAATCAAGAACCTTATCAATGAAATTCGGAATGTCTTCTCTTCTAATGTGAAGATTGTACGTACAGATAATGCATTAGAATTTTGCAACCGTGCTCTTTCCCACTTCTTCTCATCTCGTGGCATTATTCACCAAACAATCTATGCATATACGTTTCAACAGAATGGTGTTGCTGAAAGGAAACATCGTCATCTTCTTGATGTGGCTCGGACTTTACTCATTCATAGTAGTGCTCCTCTGTCGTTTTGGGGTGATGCAGTACTTATGGCAGGTTATCTAATCAATCGTATGCCATCTTCTGTGTTGGGGGAGAGAGTTCCTCTTTCTGTTGTTTTTCCTGACAAGGAATTGTTCACTTTAACTCCTCGCGTTTTTGGTTCAGTGGCTTTTGTCCATCAACTTGCGCTAGGGATTGACAAGCTCTCACCTAGGGCTCTCAAGTGTGTCTTTCTGGGGTACTCTCGTACTCAAAACGGCTACTGTTGCTATGATCCTGTGAATAACAGATATTATGTCAGTGCTGATGTCACCTTCTTTGAAAATGTCATGTATTTCTCGCCTACAGGTGACAGGATGATGCCTTCAAATACTGCTGATGAAATTTATGTGCCACCCCCTCCTATACGTCAGCCTGGTCACATATCTCCTCCTCCAGTGTCACCACCACCACCACCACCACCACCTACCCAACCACCAGTACCACCTTTACCAAAATTCTACACTCGACGTCCAAATACTGCTCATGGAGGCCGTCATTCATCTACAATGCCCCAGGTATGTCCATGTGATATGAGTACTGATGGGACTGACAATGCCCAAGTGCAGGATACTGATGTACAGGTGGACACTGCTGATGATTTGGATGTACCCATTGCCCTAAGGAAGTCCTAGAGGACATGTGCGTCTTACCCACTTGCTTCCCAGGTCTCCTTCCATCGCCTCACTGGTGATTTCCAGAGATTTGCCATTGCTCTATCTACCGTGGAGATACCACGGAACTATCAGGATGCCTTGAAAGATAGCTGCTGGAGGTTAGCAATGGAAGAAGAAATGGCTGCCTTGCGATCTCGTGGTACATGGAGCTTGGTCGCTGCTCCTCCACGCGCGTATGTGGTCAATTGTAAATGGGTCTTTACTGTCAAGTATAATGCGGATGACAGCCTTGATCGCTACAAAGCAAGGCTAGTGGCCCGTGGATTCACTCAGACCTATGGGGTGGACTATATGGACACCTTCTCTCCGGTAGCACGTCATTCAACGCTACGTATTCTCCTTTCAGTGCAGTGGTACGCGATTGGCCCTTGTTTCAGCTTGATGTCAAAAATGCCTTTTTGTATGGAGATCTGCAGGAAGAAGTCTACATGCAGCAACCTCCGGGGTTTGCTGCTGAGGGGGAGTGTCATATGGTGTGTAGACTTCACAAGGCCATATATGGCCTTAAACAAAGTTCGCGGGCATGGTTTCAGAAGCTTTCAGATCTCATCCAGACACAAGGCTTCATAAGATCGAATGCTGACCACTCTTTGTTTGTCCAGAAGACTCCCAGAGGTACTGTTGTTATTATGGTATATGTTGATGATATACTTGTTACGGGAGATGACATGCAGGGGATAAAGATGGCAAAAGCAATTCTAGGCAGTCAGTTTGTGACTAAGGATCTTGGTACTCTACGGTAGTTTCTGGGATTGGAGTTTGCAAGGAATGCGCAGGGTCTTGTGATGACCCAAAGGAAATATATTACATATATGCTTGTTGAGACAGGTATGATTGGGTGTCGTGTCGACCCTCTACTATTCCCATGGACCCTAGCATGAAGCTATATGGAGATGATACAAAGGAAGTTGATAAAAGAAGATATAGAGAAATGGTGGGAAAACTTCTCTATATTACCATCACCAGACCTGACATTGCGTTTGCAGTGAGTCGGGTGAGTCAATTCATGGAGCAACCCTGACAAGTACACATGGATGCTGTATACATGATACTGAGATATCTAAAGTCGTCTCCAGGTGCAGGATTGCTGTTTAGGATAGAAACAAATCTTTCTATCTCTGCATGTGCTGATGCGGACTATGCAGGATGTCCTAGAGATCGGAAATCTACCTCAGGATTTGCAGTATTCATTGGCAGTTCCTTAGTCTCTTGGAAGAGCAAGAAACAGATAGTGGTGGCTAGATCTAGTGCTGAATCTGAGTACATGACCATGACGCAGGCTAACACGGAAATGATGTGGGTTCGAGCCGTATTAACAGATCTACATATAGATGTATCGTTATCCATGCAGTTACAGTGTGATAATCAAGCCGCATTATTTATTGCTAATAATCCTGCATTTCATGAAAGGACGAAGCATATTGAGGTAGACTGCCACTATACCAGGGACATGATTCAGAAAGGGTTAATTTCTACTTCTCATGTGAGTTCAGGTGAACAGACTGCAGATATTTTCACCAAGCCATTGCTCAGAGGGCCGTTTCAGAAATGTACTTCCAAGCTGAGCATGATTGACATCTATGCTCCATCTTGAGGGGGAGTGTAGAGATATTTCTAGTATTTATGTACTTAAGTGTCATGCTTATCTTTATTGTTCCGTCTTTTGTAATTTACCCATAGGCTTCCTCTATATAAGAGAGCCTAGGGTTCTCTGGAATAAACAAGTTCTTCATTTCCTACAACAAATCCATGTAGCCGACTGTACTTAATGTGGGAGAAGGCTTTGCTGTTGTCTCAAATGGTGTTAGACATCCCCCCTTCTCTTCATTGCCGGTCTGACTTGCTTATAAACGTTGATAACCTCGGTAATGTTAAGCATTTTTCCTCCAATAAATGCATCTTGTGAATTTTTGTTATTTAAACATGTATTGAATAACAAACATATTACAAAGACTTGTTATCTCTAACAAACCATTGCCTCTGCAAGGAACATGAAATATCAACACCGTATTGCGGTTAATTGCAAAGTTACAAACAAAATCTGGCTGAACAGCACACTTCCTCATGTTGTGAGCTAACAGTTTTGCTTGGATCTTCGGATTGTTTGGAACAAGCTTGCAAAAGTCGGCCGACTAGGCCGACTAGTCGGCCCGACTAGTCGAGTCGGGGGGGTAGCCGACTCGACTAGGCCTAGTCGCCGACTTTACAACAGCCTTTTTTATTCTTTTAGTTTTTCACTTTTTTTTAAAAGTAAACATATTATATCATGCTTAATTTTTTATTTAAAGTCAATTACTTCTTTTGTTTCATTAAGATGGTATATAAAATATACAAATATATGTATATATATAAGAGTATATGTATAAAAAATGATTTATATATTTAAAATAATTAAAAAATTCAAAACCAACTAGTGACCGACTAAATCCGACTAGTCGCTCGACTGCCGACTAATCCTTAGTAGGTGACCCCGCCGATCGAGTACCGACTACCGCTTTTGCAACCTTGGTTTGGAAAGAAAGTGAGAAACTGCTTCTAGTGAATAAATCAATAAGGGTAAGCTTTCCCAAAGTCAAGGTCAAGAAGTTACAAAACTTAGGTGATAGACGAACTCAAGTTAAAAGATGCAAAGTCAAGGTTCACAAAGCTTACCGGAGATGAGAAAGTGAGCATGTTAGCTTTCAAGAGTTCTTTTGATGATTTTGTGAGTAAGGCAATGAGCTTACGAGAAAAACTGGTCAAAGAACCCTTTATATTCATTTCCAACCCCTTGATCATCTTTTACAGGGCCTCACTGGTTAACTGATAGGACTCAAGCTAGATAAACCATCATCCATCTGATCGATTGCCACAAGTTTAGTGATGCTTGCTAGGGGGTCTTATTTGGTTTGTCTTGGTCTGTTGGCCCATGGCTTTGAATCTGTTGTCTACCTTTTGTATCGATATTCAAGCTGATAATGTACCTTGAAAATTTTGACTTGTACTAACTTCTCTCCCCAGTTTGAATACCGTCTCTTACCTCTCCTCAGTTTGAATATCTCTTACTCCGTTTTTTCTCCGATGAGAACATAGTTGCATGGTTATCACATCTCAATTGCGTAGGAACATGTATATCATGAAGATCGGTATTGATACAGAAAACCTCTGCAGAAGTATGACATTGAACTTTTATGATCAATTAAAAAAGGGTTCGAACTCCCCTCCGCTCCGCTCTTTTGTACACGAGAATCGAAGATGGTGATAGAATCTTCATATCCCATCATTGTTGTAAATGTTGGTCAAATGGCTACTTGACTTGTTGAGTCAGTGGTTGACTGACTATTGACTACTCGGTCAATATTCAGTCATCCGAGTAGTTTGTCTGATTAGTCGATCGACTAAGCCAACTAGTCAATTAATTTTTACATTGACATTATTTTATTTTTACTTCTACATTTGTTAAAAGCAAACTCAATGTCGAGATATTTATATTTCTTTATATTTATTTCTTACCCCCCCCCCCCCCCCGGCTTTGTCGGCGGCGGCCAACATGCCTCTCCGGTCGTCCTTGTCACCCCAGCAAGCTCTTCGGCCGCTCCAGCAGCACCTCCGGCCACCCAAGCGATCTTTCCGTCCGGCCTTACAGCCCTAGCAGACCACCCCAACCGTCATCGGCCACCTTAGCCAGCTGTCGGTCGCCCCAGCCACCGCACGCCCCATCTTCTGTAGTTGTGCCATTCTTGCAGGGCTATTCGGGTCTGTTCTTGATCGGAATACGTGATTTCAGACATATAAATCACGTTTTTTGGCCCTATACTACAACAAGGATTGGAGATGATGGTTGTATCATGGCCTTAAATTTCGCCGAAATTCGGCCGAATTTCGGTCGAATTTCGGTTTCGGTAGGTGACCGAAATTCGACCGACTGAGAAATGGCTTCACCTATGAATGAGATTGCTCAGTCCCCTCATAGAGGTCTCAGTGTGTCGGTGGTCTGTGCCCTTAGCCTTAGTCCTAGTCCTGTCGAGAGTGGAGTGTGAATGAAGGACCATTTGACATGCATATTTGACCGGCCCCCAGTGTCATGAAAGCGGATAGCCGAGCTTGAGGCTGAGATAGCACAACGTGAAATATATCGGTCGAAATTTGGGGGGGTCTAGTTCAAAAACCACCGAAATGGCTGAAATTTCGATCGAAATTCGGCTGAAATTTCGTTTTGGTCCCTCACCGAAACGAAACCGAAATCCGACTTTTAAGGCCTTGGGTTGTATGAGTCTACAAGTATAACCATTCCTTCATATGATTGTGTAGACTTGTTCAAATAAGTCTACTCCCCAATTTTGGTCGGATTTTTGGCGATTAATTCATCATGTCATAGAACAAGGGTGACATTTTTTCGTTGTCTGTTGCCTTTAAGGGCCCCGGCTCCTATCGTGAAGATGGATGGGACCAACTGCGAGTTGTGGTCCATGCAGTTTCACATCCTTATGTAGTGCCATAACAAGGAGCACATTTTGACAGATGCAGAGCCGATGAACAAAATTGTGGTTAATGCTTCATGGAAGCAAGATGATGCCTGTGCACAGATTTGGCTCTTCGGGACGCTCACCACGGAGATTGCCAACGACATGGTCAATCAACCCACTGCCAAGGCTATGTGGGATATCCTAGCTGACACATATGGGCAAGCGAAGAAGGGGAGCAAAATACTCTAGTTGCAGTATGCCATTTTCTCGACCAAGCAGAACGGTCGGCCTCTTCATGCCCACTTCTCGCATCTCTGATGCATGTTTGAGCATCTTCATAGTTTTATGCCTATTACTACTAGTACTGAGCAACAACAAGCATACATGAATGCCATATGACATGAGTCTTTCTATCATCCCTTGACTCAGAGTACGATGCATCACGTACTCAACTACTTATAGGAGAGACGATACCTCTGATGGAGGAGATCTACAATAGGCTAAGCAACATCACTACTCTGTCTACTACCGACTACCGTGGCTTAAACTCCCTTTACGATGGCTGCTTCTCGTTGCAGAGGGGGGTACTTCACAGTTTCGCCATGGCCTCAAATATCAGCGAAATTCGGTCGAATTTCTGTCGAATATCGATATCCAGTCGAAATCGAAATTCGACCGAAATCACCGAAATGACCGAAATATGGGGGTCCTAGTACAAAAAATGACCGAAATGACCGAAATTCCGGTCGAAATTCCATCGAAATTCCACCGAAATTCTGTTTTGGCCGATACCGAAATGGTGACCGAAACCGACATTTAGAGCCTTGAGTTTCGCAGATGTGGACCCTGTGGTCGAGGAGGACATCAACATGGCCCATGCTCACATTGCCATTGTCCAGGGCATTTGGAGGAGACATGTTGTATGAAGTATGGGTATCAAGTGTCTGCCCGTGTACCTGAGCAGACAGAGACTACTCCAGCTCCTTCTCATGATGCAAGACTTGATGATATTGTCTCTAGATTGAGAGAGATGATTACACCGCCTGCCCCAACAACATAATCTTTAGATGTTGCAGCTGTTGTCAGTGCCTCTACGAGTTCGTCAGGTATTGCTTACACTCTTACCAGTTGTAGCAGTTCAGATTTGACTGGTTGAATCATGGACTCCAGAGCTTCTCATCATATGTGTGGAGATCGGGCTCACTTTACTTCTTGCAGATCTATCCCTCCTGGTAGATCAATGATGATTGCTAATGGGGTTCATCTACCCATTTTTTGTCAGGGGGAGATTGTTCTAGCCCCATCGATGCGCCTGCAGAATGTCTTACATGCTCCAACATTTCAGATGATTCTTTTGTCTATTAGTTAGATTGCAAAAGATTTACATTGTCGTGCCATTTTTTATTCCTCTTCTCTTGTGTTTCGGGACATACTCACAGGCATGATGATTGGATATGGCCGTGAACAGAGAGGGCTTTACAGATTGGTCCAACCTCCATGTGCTGGTGCTACTACTGTTCCATCTGGATCTGTTTCTCCTTTCATGTGGCATCTTCGCTTTGGACACCTTCCTCTGCAGAAGTTGTGTCATGTTCTCCTCAGATCTTTACTCGTACTACCTTGGAGTGTGAGTAGGCATGTCAGCTTGGGAAGCACCATTGTTCTTTTTCGAGTCATCAGGGTCATCACAGTAGTCAATTGTTTGAGTTGGTTCATTTTGATATTTGAAGTCCTAGTCGTGTTCCCGATCATCAAGGACATCGGTTCTGTATGGTTGTTTTGGATGATTTCTCTAGATTATCTTGGGTTTTCTTGTTAAAGAATAAATCTGAAGTTGACCCTTGAAATTGACCATGTTATTAAATAGTTTCTTATTGATATTAAGAATATTTTTTCTGCTAATGTGAAGTTTATTCGCACTGACAATGCCTTGGAGTTTTCTAGTTTACAGTTGTCTGAAAATTTCTCAGATCTTTTGGTATTGTTCATCAGACTTCTTGTGCTTACACTTCGCAACAAAATGGTGTTGATCAACGCAAATACCGTTATCTTTTGGATGCCACGAGGACTCTTTTGATTCAGAGTCGAGCTCCTCATTCGTTCGGGGTGATGCGGTTCTCAATGCATGTTACTTGGTGAACCCCATACCTTCCACTATCTTTGGAGAAAAGGTTCCTTTCTTGATTGTATTTCCCGAGAAAGACCTATTCTCCTTTACTCCCAGGGTCTTTGGGTTTGTGGCATTTGTCTACAATTTTACTCCTGGTCGCGACAAGCTCTCTTAGAGCCGTCAAATGTGTGTTTGTTGGTTATTCTCGTACCCAAAAAAGGTATAGATGGTTTGATCCTGTAGGGAAAAAATATTATGTGAGTGTTGATGTCACATTCTTGAAGTCTATTATGTATTTTCACCTATAGGTGACAAGTTGTCTAATGCTGACTTTGGTGAGGATGTCTTTGTTCCACCACCTCCGTTATCTCCACCAACAACTCCCCATGTTGAGTCTCAGTCACCTCCACCTCCGTTTACCCTGACATAGTTCCTACCACGGTTTTACATTCGGAGGTCCTCTACTCGACCCTCTGCTCCACAGGTACGTCTCATGTATGTAATGAACACATTGTTTCTACTGATGGCACTGGTGATATGCTTGTTCCACATGATACTATACAGGAGGAGCTGATACCAGAGAATATAGAGGTTGATGACCTCGATGTACCTAATTCCTCGAGGAAGTCGCATCGTAATTGTGCCACTTATTATTTTGCTGTGCATGTTTCTTTGGACCATCTTTCAGAGGAGTACATGAGGTTTGTTATAGGACTTTCAGCGGTTGCTATCTCGTGAACATATCAGGAGGCCATACAGAACAGTAGTTGGCAACATGCCATGAAGGAGGAGATGACCTCTTTGCAGTTTCGTGTTACATGGAGTGTTGCTTCTGCTCCTCCAGGTGCCTCTGTTGTGGTGTGCAAATGGATCTTTACGGTGAAACAACGGGCAGATGGCTATGTGGATCGCTACAAGGCAAAGTTTATAGCACGTGGGTTCACCCAGACTTATGGGGCTGACTATCAGGATACCTTTTCTCTGGTGGCCAGGCATTCGACATTGCACATTCTTTTATCAGTTGATGTTTCACGAGACTGGCATCTTTACCAACTTGATGTGAAGAATGCGTTTCTATGGAGATCTTCAAGAGGAGGTATATATGCAGCATCCACCGGGGTTTGCTGCTGAGGGGGAGTCTCAGAAGGTATGTAGGCTTCACCAGGCAATTTACGGCCTGAAGCAGAGTTCGAGAGCTTGGTACCAGAAGCTTTCAGACTGCCAAGGAGTTCCTAGGTTAGCAGTTTGTGACGAAGGACCTTGGTAATCTTCGATACTTGGATTAGAGTTCGCCAAGAACCAACATGATCTTGTGATGACTTAGAGGAAGTTTGTGACTAATTTTCTACTAGAGATAGGTATGATAGGTGCAAGCCTGTTACTACCCCTATGATCCGAGTATGAGATTATATGATGATGACACTAAAGAGGTAGATAAGAGGAGATACATGAAGCTTGTTGGGAAGCTCTTATATGCTACCATCACCAAGTCAGGCATATCCTTTCATGTGAGCAAGGTGAGCCAGTTCATGGAGCATCCCAGGAAGGTTCATATGGATGTTGTCTATATGATTTTGAGATATTTGAAGACTTACCTAATACTTGTCTCATATTCAGCAGAGGTACGTCTCTTGAGGTGACAACTTGTGTAGACGTTTAGACTATGCAGGATGCCCTAAAGACAGGAAGTCTATTTCTGGCTTTGCTATTTTTGTTGGCAGCTCTCTCGTGTCATGGAAAAGCAAGAAGCAGACGGTGGTTGCTAGGTCCAGTGCAGAGTCTGAGTACAGAGCCATGGCTGAGGGAAGCACAGAGATGATGCGGATTAGATCGGTTTTGACCGATCTTGTTGTTGAGGTCCCTCTTCCAATGCAGCTTTTATGTGACAATCAAGCAGCTCTATTTAATGTTAATAATCATGCATTTCATGAACGGACCAAGTATATAGAGGTGGATTGTCACTATACCAGAAACATGATCCAGAAGGGTCTCATATCTACGTCTCATGTTTCTACAGGAGATCAGACAACTGATATTTTCACCAAGACCCTTGCTAGAGGTCCTTTTTAGAGATGTTCCAAGCTGAGCATGATAGACATATATGCTCCAGCTTTAGGGGGAGTGTTGAGATATTTATATTTCTTTATATTTATTTCTTATTTCTCTTTCTTTCATGTACCTCTCGTGTAATTTACCCAAAGCTTTTCTCCTATATAAGAGAGCTCTAGGGTCTCAATAATGATATCTCAATTCCAATTTTCTTCCAACACTAAATAATCCGAGTATTCATCAGATTGTCGGTTACTCCTTAGTGATCCAGCCGATTGAATACCGACTACTGATTTTGCAACGTTGGATCCCATCTTGAAGGTGGAAGACGATCAGAAGCTAAGGAAATATGCATGCATAATTATATTGCACGATCAACACCTACATGCATTGGAGGTGCGATGAGCAAAAATGTCACCTTACAACATGTGCAAATATGGTGTTTCACGTCATTGACAAACAATGTGCAAAATGCTGGGGGCGCTCTCTTTGTATGTCGAGGGACCCAACCCCAAAAAAGTTTAGCATCTTCAAGAATGTTGGAAAAGGAAAAACAAGAATGCCTGAAAAAAGGATATTCTTACAAAAACAAGAATAATCTGATAATGGTAATACTTACTATAAAAACATCAAGAATAGTTTTGCGGAATTAGGTTTCTGCCTTTGTTTCCACTGTATGAATTTCTTTAAATGTGGTTCTGTCCACACCCTTGTTGACCAATGCTTGCCTTGAGCTTATGGCATCTATGCATGCTTATGTATGTTGGTAGTTGCTTGTATTATGTGTCTTACCATGGCGTTTTTTCTTTTCCTTTTTAATTCGTATTTGTAAGGACAATGCCATGATAATTTTGTCTTCAGCCTTAATGCAGGTGTCCTACACATCTTGGTTTCTTGATGCTTTCAACTATGCCATTGCAATGGAAATGGATGTGCTTAACTTGAGCATTGGAGGACCTGATTATCTAGATCTTCCTTTTGTGGAAAAGGTCAGCCTCCTTTCTAACAGAGCAGGGATATTAGGAAAGTTGATGCTTTCAATTGAATCCCGTTATCCTCTAAGTTGAGTGTCTAAGAACATAAGCAACCAAGTTTCAGGTTCATGCTTTCATGTTTTTTTGTCTATGTATGAGCTTTCTGTTTTATCAAACCGATCCTTAGTTATGGTGCAACTAAGTCGTTGCAATCAAGCAATGGAGTTCTTGTCATGGTTTTTTTGGATAAGATTTTCACGCTGTTCAGGTATGGGAGCTCACAGCAAATAATGTCATTATGGTGTCAGCTATCGGAAATGATGGTCCCCTCTATGGAACTCTAAACAATCCCGCCGACCAAAGTGATGTTATTGGTGTTGGTGGCATTGATTACAACGATAATATAGCTTCTTTCTCTTCACGTGGGATGAGTACTTGGGAGCTTCCTCATGGGTAAGCTTAGCGTCCCTTTCTTGATTTTAGTAACTTGTTCACTCTACCTTTTGGTCCATCTGCATCTCTTTCATCATTTCTTATAGTTATGGCCGTGTGAAGCCGGATATAGTTGCTTATGGACGCGATATAATAGGCTCCAAAATAAGCACAGGTTGCAAAAGCCTCTCAGGAACAAGTGTTGCAAGTCCAGTGGTGGCTGGCATTGTTTGCTTGCTTGTCAGTGTTATACCCGAGGACTATCGCAAAGCCATATTAAATCCAGCAAGCATGAAACAAGCACTAGTTGAAGGTGCTTCTAAACTTTCGGGTCCAAACATTTTTGAGCAAGGTGCTGGAAGAGTCAACCTGTAAGCCTTGATTACTTTTCACATTTATTCCTTTTTTTATTTCTACCATTGGCATGGCATTAAGTAACATTTTCCCTTTCATATATGCTAGTTTGAAATCATACGAAATTCTGAAAAGTTACCAACCGCGGGCCAGCATTTTTCCTAGCACTCTTGACTACACAGACTGCCCCTATTTCTGGCCTTTCTGTCGTCAGCCACTCTATTTTGGAGCAATGCCTGTTATTTTCAATGCTACTATACTCAATGGCATGGGAGTGACTGGTTACATAAAATCTCCGCCGACGTGGGATCCATATGATGAGGTTGGGAATTTGCTTAGCATCCACTTCAAATACTCAGATGTTATCTGGCCTTGGTCTGGATACTTGGCACTACACATGGAGATCAAGGAAGAGGGTGCCAAGTTTGAGGGTATTATAGAAGGCAATGTTACAGTCGAAGTAACTAGTCCGCCTCAGGGACAGAAAGGCGAAACTAAGAGCAGTATATGTGTTCTTCGTTTGAAGGTTATAGTGGTTCCAAGGCCTCCTAAATCAAAGATAGTCCTTTGGGATCAATTTCATAACATCAAGTACCCCCCTGGCTATATTCCAAGAGATTCTCTAGATGTTCGTAATGACATCTTAGATTGGCATGGAGATCATCTGCACACAAATTACCACATCATGTTCAATATGTTGAGAGATGCTGGATATTTCATTGAAACACTTGGTTCACCTCTTACATGCTTTGATGCTGAACATTATGGGACTCTTCTGATGGTGGATCTCGAGGACGAGTATTTCCCTGAAGAGATAGAAAAGCTCAACAACGATGTTATTAATCATGGATTGGGACTTGTTGTTTTCTCTGAGTGGTATAATGTGGGCTCCATGGTCAAGATGAGGTTCTTTGACGATAATACAAGGAGCTGGTGGACTCCTGTTACCGGAGGTGCAAATATCCCTTCAATTAATCAACTCTTGGCACCTTTTGGTGTTGCCTTCGGTGGCAAAATTCTCAGTGGAGATTTTTCACTAAATGATGAGCCAATCCATTATGCCTCTGGTACCGATATAGTGAAATTTCCAGCTGGTGGTTATATTCATAGCTTCCAACTTCAGGACAACTCCGAGAGTGGCGGTGGGAACAGTCTGCCTACTTCCGGCATCAATAAGGTGAGAAACCTCTCTTTATCCATAGTAGCTAACCATGCAGTTGAATAGCTCAGCCAGTTTCTGGAATTTGGATTGGAAGTGCTGCAAGAAGTATGAGAAAAATAATCTTATAACTGTATTTTAAAAAGGAACTGACTGATCTCCATTTTTTGAATTTTATCTAAATTATTTTCATATTCTTTTTTATGTATAATTGGATGTTGGTCATTTACATAAGAAAGTGCATGCAGGTCGACTCCGCCATTCTCGGTCTTGTTGAGGCTGGTGATGGTCGGATTGCTGTTTATGGAGATTCCAATTGCCTTGACAGCAGTCACATGGTGACTGATTGTTATTGGCTTTTGAAGAGGCTTCTTGATTTTACAAGCATGAATATCAAAGATCCTGTGCTATTTGCTGACTCAGCAAAACGCGAGTTTCCTCTTTATGAAGATGACAGCTTGTTGCCTTCTCGCAGAACAGACATTAATTTCACCATCTATTCAGCGGTATCTGGTAAGGAGATGATATGCCAAAGTGACTCTAGACACGAGTTTTGGGGGCGAAAAGGTTACCCTATAGTTACAGGGAGGAAGATACCTGGATCTCCTACTAAAAGAATACCATATGATCAAAATAAATCCTTGGAGATGCATCAGGATAAGCATCCTGTAAAGAATGACAGCAGATCTGCAACTGACATTAGGAACAAGCGAATTGATCTATTCCACTTTAACGTTCACAATAAGGTGAGCGCTGAAAAAAGTAGACGATATTAATTTTTTTTCCAGGTGCCAAAGCATACTTATTGGACAGGGGATGGTCACATGAGATTTTTCTTATTAATTGTGTATCATGTTCAAATTTCTCCTGCTAAATGTGTTGCATGTTATCAAATTCTTGCACTCGACTCGACTCACCCATTGTGCTTCCTTGCAGAGTGACATGCTGGTGCCTCTTTCCAGTCAGTGGCTTCTTCCTGCTTTTGTCATAGTTGCTTGTAAGTGCAGATCTGATTTCTTGTATTCTTGTTACCGGATAAGCATTCTTAAATCATCAATATGCTTCTCAGGTCTGTTGATGTTCTTGAGCCTGTGGAGAATGCGGCAAAAGAGACGAAGACGAAGGCGAACTTCGAGTTCATCACGCACGCCTATCATAGTCTAACCGTTACACAAATACAGTTTCAAGGATCTGCCAGGGACGAGTTCTGGAGCATTACGTGATTGTTTGGCTTCACGATGTGAGGTATGTTCGTTCCAAGGTAGCTCTGCTGAATTGGCGTTTACAGCTGTGCATAGAACCAACATTACAAAACACATTCGCGGCAGAGTGAGGCATTCACCTCAGGGCAGACATAATCGAAGCTTGAAGATTGTTGTTGTTGTATTTTTCCGAAGTGACATGTAGCTTGTGTTAGCCTTTATCTTTGTCATGGCTTTATTGAACTCCATGTCATTTTCTTTCTTGCCTATCCCAATATTATTAGGATGCTGGTGCTGCCTCTTATTTTTTAAATAGAAAGTAATAGTTCCATTCTGTATTTTTGAGAATATGAAATTGACGTGACATGCATGCTGGAAAAAATTCGCAGATGGAGTAGAAGTGTATACTCATTCTTATCGTGTGTGGTCAATCTATGGAGAACGAACAAATGAAACCTTGGAGTTTGTTTTGTTTTGTCATCAAAAGCCTTTTTTTCAGTAGCACTTGCAACTAGGGATGTATAGATATAGATGTCAATATATTCTTGGGATTTTTACACTCATAACTCTGAGTAATTTTGCAATTACAATCATAACCCTGTATAATCATGAATTACATAAAAAACCCCGAGTAATGCTTAACTCTTACATGACATAACCCTGTATTATATTCCATTTGGGATATCTGTTATATTTGATGATTTTCGTTTAAAAAGGTTAAACTGCCTTTAAATCTCATTCTTATTTGCAATAACATGCCATCATCTTCTCCAAGGAAGACCCTCGATCCCCCCTCTCGTCGAGCTGCTCCGCCCCCGATCCCCCCTCCCGCTGAGTTGCTCCTCCACCTTGCTCGAAACCCCCACCACGTTGACTTGCTCTGCCCCTCGAACCCCCTGCCGTCCCTGCTCTGTCCTCGAAGCCCCCCGCCCCCCCAAACCGCCCGCGCCCGTCGAGCTCCTGCTAGGGATGAGCATCGGGCCGGGTTGGGCATCAGCCCGAACCCGAGCCTGTTTATTTTTTCGGGTTTCGGGTCGGGCCGCGACCCGAAAAAATTTAGATGGGCCAGCCCGAACCCGGCTCGCTAACTTTTTTCCTTTAAAAACTTTTGTTTTTTTGAAAGTGCTTAATTTAACGGATGATATGGAAATGTCTTTTTTAAAACCTTTTTATTTTTAAAAAAACTTGTGATAAATCTAAGAATTTTGACATCCCTATGAGGTTTAGATAAAAAAAACTTTGAAATATTTGATTTTTTCTCCTAAAAAACTTGATTTTTTTCATATATATTTTAATTTTTTTTCAAAACTTTGAAATGTCGGTGCATGGTAGTATCGTTGGAGTGTGGAGATAAGGTTTGAGGGGGATTGGGTTGGGATGGGCCATGAGGCATTAGGGTTAAAGTAATATATTATATATATTATATAGGTTTGGGATCAGGCTTCGGGCCAGGTTTTCGGGCGGGCTTCGGAAAGGGCTCTACTTAGCCCGAACCCGGCCCGTTTTAGAAACGTGCTTTTTTTTTGGGCCTGAGCCCAGTCCAAATTTAAACAGGTTCGAGTTCGGGCTGGGCTTAACGGGTCGGGTTGTGAGCCGGGTCGGGCTAGTCCGACCCAATGCTCAACCCTAGCTCCTGCTGCTCGAAGCCCCCCGACCGCATCCTCCTCATCGAACCTCCACCGTGAGTTCCTCGCACCCCCCCCCCCCCCCAAATCTTTTCGGGTGATTAAAAGTTATGCCTCTCGAGTTAGTTGTCGTTCATTTTCCTCCTAAACGGACGTTATCTCGAGAGCACAAGTGATTGAAAAGAAAAAAAGAGATACATGCGTATTTTCTGGGGAACCCTTGGCAACCTTTCCCCCACCTGCCCTCACCAGAACCGCTCTCTACTACCCTATTGCATACACAACGATCACAAGAACCACAATTGCATCCCAAATCAAATCCTTCTACCAAGTGTATGAGCAGTGTTTTGATAGTGCATTCACTCTTTTGGTGGTTGACTAAGCAATGTAAAGGAGTCGATGATCATCCCCAAGTGCAACATCTTTTTCCACATTATCCAACTCCATAGCCTGCATCACCACCACTGGTCGCGTCTTCTCCTCCCTCGACCTTCTCGAGCTCTGCTCCCTCTCCTCCCAACCGACCCACACCCACTCCCCGCCGCCACACTCCCAACCCCACCACCACCCACTTCGACGCCCTCCTTTGCAGCCTCGCCCTTAGCCCCCACCCTCATCTCACCATCTCCCTCTACTTCCACCTTACCCACCTCGACCACCCTTTGTTTCTTCACCCTCAAGGTCTTAGTCCACATCTCTACCCTCTTTGAGCCCTCCCAGCTCTACTTGTATGGCCTCTGCCTCGGCTTCACTTTCAACTGTCCAACTCCACCTTGCTTGCAAGGTGTTTGACCAAGTGCCTATGCAAGACATCCCTGCTTGGAACATCCTCCCATGCAACCTCGCCTCCGACATCCAACCACATGATGTATTGGCTACATTATGTTGTATAAGTACGTGCCAACGTACTCGTGGAAGCCCCGACTTATGGTTATTTTGGGGATATCTCAGGGTTTTCGCATTTGCTTGCTTAAGTGATGCAATGATTACTCGGGGAGAATTGTCACACAGGGTGGTGAGAGGGGACATGTCCTTTTTCAGGGAGCTCGTGGTGTCACAGATGGGGTTGCGAGCACAGAAGGGGCTACAAGGAGTTCAAGGCGATGTTGATAGGGTTGGAGAGCACGATCAGCATGCTTCGCACAATCATAATTTGCGTAAAAAGGGGAAGGCGCGATTGTTGTAATATTTTTCTTAACAAGAGATTGATTTGTGTAAATTATGCTTTGACTCATCTAATAGACAACCAGACTAAATGAGCGGCACAACTATTAACGGTGAAGGAAAGTAGGCGTAAAAGTGATATTACAAAGAAGGTAGGGGCATGATTGGAATTATGCACACACACAAAATTTGCATTCAACGAATACGAATGCGAATATAATTGGATACTTTCGCATACAAATAGGAATAAAATTCATTGGATGGTTCTTTTAATTCTTAAGATAATAAACAAACAATAATTTTTCTAAAAAGAGTCGGTCAATCCAAATCTTATCATGGAGTTTTCACTTCCAAGTAAAGTCATCTAGCTACTTACCTTGTACCTTACAAAAGTTCATATCTTGCAGCTTAGGTTCTATGATTCAAACCTCGTTCGGTTGCAAGATAAGGTCCCCCCTATTCCGAGATAAGCATACTTTATTGCGAGACAAGTAATCCCAAGATAAAGTGGACCGACTAAGATTACAACATCCATAAAGTCTCTATCTAGTTATTTTATCTCTTCCCATCCTCATTCTTGTTAATTTGAGGGATAAGGAAGATATAAATATTGTAGACAGAAAATAGATAGCTTTTATGAGGAGAAAATCCATTTTTCTCGAGAAATGGATGCTATCACCCTCAAGATAAGTGATAACTATAAGGGGTTGATGGGGTTACCCCGCCCCATTATTCGTCAAAATTTTTTATTTTTTTTGAAAAATATCGTCATGTATATTCATCCCTATATCCATCCTATATGCCATTCGAATTTCGTCAGAACAGAGGCTCCTACCGCCTCCATCCAGACATGGTCGATTTAAAAAATCCTGCGACCGTTGAAAAAATGACATCTGGATGGAGGCCGTAGGAGTCTCTGTTTCTGACGAAATTGAAATGGCATATAGGACGGATATAGTGATGAATATAAATGGTGATATTTTTCTAAAAAAATTAAAAAATTTTGCGAAAAATGAGATGAGAGCAGCCCCATTTTTCCCTATAACAAATTACTCTACAAAGCAATTAAGACGTCTGCACAATCTAGTTGGTTTGTGTTGATCTAATAAAGTGTGTGCCCTTTGATAAGATTGGGAACTATCTAAATAGCTACTGCCATGAATTTCTAGAAATGTGTAACCTCTAATAATAATATGAACATATTGTAACTATTGGAATATGGAAGTAAATAATTGCGAGAAAGTTAATTATTTTGACAGAAAAGTGCAAAATACACACACAAACCATAGAAAAAAAAGCAAAACCCTATATCAACATCCAAACCTCAGGCCGAGAACACCTCAGGCAAAATCTCATCGGGCCCCTCCTTCCCCTCCCCTCCCCCACCGACGACCACAACCCTATCCCCCTCCTCCCCAACCCCACCGACCACGATGACCTCATCTCCCCCTTCCTCCCCGACGGCGCCATTCTCCACCACCCCACTCCCGCATACCCCCTCCCCCTCGCCGGGTACCTTCTCTTCCTCGGCCGGCGCCTCTTCTCGGACCTCCGCGGGGTCTTCGACGCAGCCTCCGCCGGGGACGATGCGGGAGGAGAGCGATCTGGCGGCGATGGAGAAGGCCTCGAGGATGGAGGCCGGGGGGAGCGCGCAGTCCTCGAGGCCCGCGTCCTCCAGCGCCGGCGGGCGGAGGTCCATGAACTCTACGCTCTTCTCCTTTCCCTTTTTGGCTTCGCGTCAGGTCGATTAGGGTTTGCTCTAGCAAAGCCATGACACGCAAAAATATTCCACCTGGCGAACACGATGACAATATCTTGAAGAGTAAATTACAAAAAGAACCCCCATAAAAAGGTCTCATAAAATAGAACGTAGGGTAAATTATAATTTAGATCCCCATCTATGGGTCCGATCCCAGAATGGGTCCCGATCTTTAAATTGTAACGATTCGGGTTGCAGAACTATTTAAGAAATGAAAATTTTGGGGTTGATGACGAATATGCCCTTGTTGGGAAGGGAATGAGGTTGAGTTCCAACTTTAAACAAGGGCATACTCGTCATTAACCTCAAAAAGTTCCTTACATTAGTGACCATGAGGCCCGAATCGTTACAATTTAAAGATCGTGACCCATTCTGGATTCGGATCCATAGAAGGGGACTCAAATTGTAATTTACCCTAGAATGTATCGTATTGCTAATGCTAACCCCACGTAAGGAGCATCATTTTTACAGTTACGAAGTGTCAAATCTGCTTAGCTCGTCGACCCAGAAATAGCAGTCGACCTTTTCGCTACGCACACTTCGACTTTTCCAAGCTCCATTGTGTGCCCACGAATCATGGCTCAACCATCCATTTTAAAATATGGATATGATGCAAATACAAATATCGATGTGCATTGAAAATGTGTTACAATATTCTTAGGAAGAAACAATTATAAGATGGATAGGGATGGAATACAGATAAAAGAAGAAATATTTAGTAGATGATTTACACTTAAATATATACGTTTGGATGATTTAAACATTAAAGAAATATATTACAAAGTATTTATTTGTGGTAAATTTTTATTTGATGCCATTAAAAATAAATCCAGCGTTATATTTATATGATTAAACGATCCAGATATAATTAGAAAAAAGATATTTGTAGATATTAAAACGATACTCATATTCAGATCCATATTAAAACAAACAAGAATATATATGCCAAAATATGTATAAAATGATAAGATAGGATAATAGACACACGTGCACACACACACGTCAATATCAATACACACATCAATATCAATTTGCATCCTTTGTTTTGAAAATGATTATTTTACGCGTGATATCATTTCCACATGAATTTTAATAATGGATATCAAACCGTGGATAACCAAATGTTGATCAAACTTTTACTACAACTAGTGAGTATACCCGCGCTTCGCAGCAGGATGGGAAAATGTATATTTATTTTCATATGAAAATAGAATGGCTCAACATAGAATGGCTCAATATACATTGAAAGTATGACTTGATGGAAGAAAATGAAAACAAAAAATGCTTATAGGAGCTAATAAAGATAGAAAATGGATACACTTCTTCTCGGGGTTATGCAAGATGTGAAATCGTTCTAGTCATCCAAGGTTATGCCTGTGAACCGAAAGTGTTACGGTCCCATTCATATACTTATTTAGAATGGATGTTCTCTTTTTCTCTGTTATACATATATACACGAAAATGGTTTTTAATTTTACCTAATTTCAACATTTGAATGTATCTCTCAATCATTATCACATATACTCTTGAAGCATGTGCATCAGTCATTCTCGATGGAATCAAACCTTGGAATATAACCTTGAAATACTTTGTTTCTGCAATCACCTTTATACTTCATATGTGGACTCCATATAATGCCCGCAGAGAATAATGTTCTACAGAACCATAAAGAATAACATTAAACAAAAAATAAAACAATCTCAAATGTGAAGGTAAACGAAGACCAATATGGAAGATAATAACTCATGACAACTACCAATAATTCAATTAAATCATATCGTTGCATGAAAACATGTGCATGTAAGTGTTTTAAGGAGAAATCATAATTTATAACAATAAGAATCACCTCACATAAATATAAAAATAACTGAATGGGTGCATGTAAATCACGGGGAGAAAAAAAATCACAATGTATAGGCTTTTGTTTGACAGGATTAGTCCAGTTCCCTTGTATGAAAAGAATACATAAATTGGTTTCCACATAAAAGATGAAACAATATATAGTAAAATTCAATGGAAATATAACAACCTTCTATTTGGAATACAAAGAACCTTTGTATGTAATATGAAGGAAAGAGAGCCTATTTGTGAAGTAGGTAACCTTACCTACTTCACATTCAATTTTTGCAATTTTTTTTATTTTTTTGAAAATGCCACCGTGGATTTTCATAATTATATCCCTCTAATATGTCATTCAAATTTCATCATAAACGGAGACTCCTACGGCCTTCATCCAGAACATGTAAAATACAGCAAATCTGTGGCCGTTAAAAAATGACTGTGGATGGAGGCCGTAGGAGTCTCTGTTTCTGACGAAATTTGAATGACATATTAGAGGGATATAATTATGAAAACCCATGGTGGTATTTTTGAAAAAAAATAAAAAATTGTAAAAAATGAAATGTGAAGTAGGTAAGTTACCTACTTCACAAAGTAGGCTCCCTTTTCTCGTGTAATATATATTGATCATCAAATTTCTAATGGAATGAGAAGAAGTTAGTATACGTAACATGCATTGGTCATAGAGATTTCCAACAATATGATTTGGTGGGGTGATGGGGTCGGCCATCCCATGGAGTAGTTTCTCGGAGGTGGGCAAGCGAGAGGCTGCTGGAGATGGCTCTTCATGTCGAGTTGTTGTGGGGGTCAGCAGAGGAGGTGGATGTTGTCTTGAGGCGGCGATGGAGGGCAGCGAATGGTGCATTGACCGAACGTGGAAGGCGGTGGGCAGCGTCCACTGGCGGGTGCCGCGGTTACGTGATGGGGCGGTGGTAGCTGACTCGGTGAGGACGGTGATGATCAGGGGGCTTCCTTTGATTGGAAGAGAACTGAAGGTGGTCCGGAGCTGCTGGCACCGTTGATGCAGGTCAAACAGGTAGTGGCGAACGGTTTGCAAAGAGGGCAGCAGATCGACAATCTGGTGGTGGCGATGGGGATATGCAGACGTCTTCCGCTCGCCTTCGAGGCCTAGTTTAGGGACCTTCCGCTCCGTTTGGAGGTGCGGGCATCGAATGGGACGTCGAAGGCCGGCAAGGCCGGGGAGCGACCGATGGGCAGTATGGCTCGGAAGGTTTGGGTGCATCCGCAAGAGGGAGTGGGGTGGACATGATTGGAGCGGCCTACCAATCTGGGGACTCGCTAGAGATGGTGGGGGATGTGGATTCCATTGCTCGTGACTCTATCCTGTGCCCGGGAGAGCGCTCGGGATGTGGATTCGATTGCAACTAAAGGGGCATGGGGAGATTTGGAGAAGGGGATGCCAAGAGTGGAGGGTGTCGGGCCTAGGGGAGGGGCGGTCGAGATGGAGGCGATTTAGTGGGAGGATGGGAGATGGGAGGCGGTTTGGAGGTGGTAGTGGGCACGCAAGGGGTGGAGGATGGATTGGAAATGGAGGTGGGCATGCAGGGGGTGGAGGATGGATTGGAAATGGAGGTGGCAGCATGCCTAAGACTCCTTCCGCCAAGAAGGGATTCCATAGTGTATACATGAATTTGCCATATTGGAATGTGTGGGGATTGGGAAGGCCGAAAAAGAGATCTGCGGTGCGGGGCCTGATCTTGGAGCGGATGGTGGATGTTGTTCTTTTGCATGAACCTAAATTGCTACGAAATTCGAGTCGATTTAAAAGGAGGTGGGAAGGACAAGGTTAGAGGAATTCCGTGCCATTGGGTTGAATGGAGCTTCGAGGGGTCTGTTCACTGGTTGGAAGGGTAGGAAGTTCGTCTTGGAAGGTGGGGAGATGGTGGGCTGCCCTCAATAACTATTCTCCCGAGGCATAGGGCGGATGGAACTTTGGTTGCTATCAGCAACATATATGGCCCCTGCAGCGGGGGAGCTTTCTTCTGGGGAGGAAGTTCGGCCTAGATCTTTCTTCCGTTTTGAGCAGGTGTGGCTACTTGAGGATGGGTTATGTACGGCGGTGGCGAATCTTTGGACGGAATGTCACCCTCCTGGGTCACCAATGGCTAGGCTGGCAGCTAAGTTGAGAGCTCTCAGGAGGCATTTGATGGAGTTCAACCAGGTAAACCAGGTGCAGAGGAGGTCCAGGAGGGCAATGATACAAGATGAGGTGTGCAGACTTGATAGACTGGAGGATGAGAGGGAGCTCTCGACGGTGGAGACTAAGGAGAGATGTGGGCACCTGGGTGTTATTCTTCAGGAGGACAAGAAGGGGAGGTGGCTTGGAGACAGAGATCCAGGTAGCGTTGGTTGAAGGAGGGGGATGCTAATACTCGTTTCTTCCATGCCATGGCTAGTGGGAGGAGGCGAAAAAACTATATCCACTCCATTGTGGTGGGTTGTATCGTGGCTCATGGGGACCGTGTTGTGGGAGCGGCGCTTCGTTCTCACTTTCAACAGTTTAGAAGGTGGCAAGCACATGCTGGATGGGGATGGCAGGGTATGGGTGTTTCGACAATATCTGAGGCCCAAGCGAGATCACTTATCCAGGTATTCACGGAGGCCGAGATTAAGGATGCGTTGTTTCAACTGAACGATGATGCGTAGGGCTGCTAATCGAACTGAACATGTTCATATTCGATTAGAGTTCATTCTATAATAGCTCGAAAAATGTTCGTTTGTTTAAAAATGAACTGAACATGAACTTCAAATTTTAGTTCGATAGCTTAACGAACCGAATATGAACATAACATATGTTCGTTTGATAAAAGTTCAAGTTCGATATATGTATATGTGTGTATTTGTATGTGTAACTTCGTATTTATACACATGATAAATTTCGAGGTTAAAAAAATTGTGATATTTATTGGGGTTTGAACTGCTTTAATTTAAATAATTTCTTATTTTTACTGCTTATCGAACCTTGTTATCAAACTCCAATTTCAAACTTGTTCATATAAACAAGTTTTAGTTAAGTTAAATTGTTAACGAAGTGTTATCGAATCGAACTCGAACTTTAATTTTCTAAACGAACTTGAACTCGAACATATCCTATTGAACATTTATCGAACCAAACTCGAATTGTTGCGGACACGTTGGCGGCTCTTCTGCGGCTGGCATCGGAGGGGGATTGGTGTTGTGGCTACACTATTGGTGATGTCTCGGTTCCGCTGTTGCAGTATGCTGATGACACCGTGATGTTTCTGAGAGCTTATTCAGACAACATTCACTGCACGACAAAGACTCTAGACATTTTTGGTGACATTTCGGGCCTCAAAATTAATCAGCATAAGTCCACGGTGGTGCCTTTTGGTATGACATAGTGGGAGGCATAGAAGGCGACAACCAGTTTGGGATGCCCCTAGGGGATCTGCCGATCACGTATTTTGGGCTTCCTTTGGTGGCTGGGAGGCCTCATGCTTGTGACTGGCGGCCGATGATGGCAAGGTTGGAGGGGCAGCTGGCGGGATGGAAGGCTTCTACGCTCTCTAAGGGTGGTAAGGTGGTGATGTTGAAACATGTTCTCTCTGTAATTTCGGTAATTTTCTGCTCCACCAGATTGCTTCCTGTTGGGATCTGAATGAGGATGGAGATTCTGATAAGGCAGTTTATTTGATCGGATGGGCGACAAGCAAAAAGGGGAATTCATTTGGCTGATTGGGGTTTGGTCACAACATCGAAGACTTGGGGGCTTATAAGTTGTCAGATTGGGGGAGATGAGCAGGGCACTAGTGGCGAAGTGGTGGTGCAGATATGGGGGAGGTCGGAGGATCTTGTGTGTCGACTTATGCGGAAGATCTATGGTGCTACCTTATCTTTGGAGGCCGCTCGGGTTAGGGCACCCTCTTTGTTGTGAATTACGATTGTTGTCGGCTTTGTGGGTTACCTTATATCGTGACGAGTTCGTATTACTGATGAATCCACATTTCATCATCTTTATTCTATCATTTTGGCACCAAAAACCCTAGCAAATGCCTGTAAATAACATTAAAATCACCATCTTAGCATCCATGCATGTGCATCACAATAGTGTATAAAATACTATAATTAAGGCCAAAATTATAGAATAAATAAAGAAAAGAAAAAGAACAAAATATTGTAAATATTTTATGACCCGAAACCCCGAGACCTAGGCATCTTGATGAATAGGTCGACAAGGAATAAAGTAGGGGGAGATAAGGTCAAAAATTGCAGAGAAAATACCTGTACATTCTATTCATTCTTTATTCATTTTGGGACCTATTTGTGGTTCCACTTTTTGTGCATCAAATGAAGAAACTTTGTACATGAAAGTTGTAGATAATTTTATAAAGAAAAATACAAAATTGATTTCACAGAAAAATAATACACCGATAAAAAGTTATGATCTGAATAAAAATCCAGAATCCCAACTTCCCAGACCCGTATCTCACAAATGAAAACTCCTAATGCAGCATACTCACCTTTAATTGTATATAGAAGAAAATAAGCTAATTAATGGCGGTGGTTTTGCATTTGGCGGAGTTACGGTTTGAAAGTTGACTTTTGGACCCCTATTGTATACTTGTACATATTAAAATACTCAATTTATTATTTATTCATTATTTTTATATTTTTATATTTTTATAATGTTGTAAATATTACTTATAATAATTATGTGCATTAAAATCAGAATAAAAATGCAAAGAAAAATTAAAGTAAAAATGAACATATAAAGAATACATAGGTATACCGCCTATACATATACCTGTACAAAACACTCTTATAATTTATTAATTATACATAATAAATCAGAAAAATAAAATAAAAATATAATTATGTGTATAAAAGTGTGTTATAATTATATAAATTAATAAACATAATCAATAAAATTAAAATACACAAAATAAAAATAAAATACTTAAATATATAGATATATATACTATAAAGGGCATAAATGCAAACTTGTAAAAATATATATCATAAAAATAATTAAAAATCGGAATTAAATACTATATAATATAATAAATATTTTTTATTTAATAACCAAAATAAAATAATAACGTTTACTATTTTTAATTGATTTTTTTAAGGGGATTTTTCCTGGTTGGTCCACGTGGACCAACCAGGATGGTCTGACAGTTGACCCCGGTCAACTGTCTGACCTACTCCCATAGGCTTTGTCAGAGTGCGTTTTTGTCCCTTTTCACGATTTTTTCGAGGCCATTCCTTACATCTTCTCGCAATACTTCCTTCTGCAATGTTGTTCCTTGGACATCGGGCATACACGCCCTTAGGTTGCCTCGTTCATCACGTCTCTGGGTCAATGGATACGCTTCGATCTTTGGGCCTCGACAACCACATTCAAAACCGAACCCCCCTTCTTCCTCTTCTCTTTGAACCGCTTGTGCTTGAGCTACACCCTCCGAGGGATTACGACGGGGTCCCCTGTGACAGAGGGTCGACCTCCAACCTTGTCGAGGTGCCTACCTAGCTCGGCGGCGCGTTCCAACCCCATCTCCGGCCTCGCGGCTGTGAGGTCTCTTCCTCGGGTTCTACACCCTTGAGGTTGTGTCTTTTTTTAGTAGTTCAGTTAGCTGTTGTTATTAGGTATAAATTTGTACATTCCGTTCATGATTTGATCGACTTCTCGCCACTATCACCCCCTCGCCGGAGCAAGCTCCGGCGAGCTCCATTTTCTTCCGCCAGCCACACCATCATCCATTTTTTTGTGCTCGTGCTTGCCTGGGAACCACTTTCTCTCGCCTGGCCCTTCTTTTGTAGGTTTCCGGAGCAAGGGACCCCCGCCTGGGGCCGACTTTTGAAGGTTGGAGCTCCGCCCAGGTCTGCCTCCTCCGCTCACCATTACTGGAGCCCCTTGGAGCTTCTGGATACTTCAGATCGATAGGGAGGAGACCTGGGAGGTTAGGGAGGTCATCGGGGGGAAGGAGAACGCATCGAGTCTGAAGATTTTGGGAGCTCAACGTCAATCAGGCCGTGTTCTTCGGCCGTTCTTCCTCGTTGCTTCAACGCCGTCCCATTGAAGCCACACCGTCGGATCCGCGCAAGGCTTGGGTAATTTTGCTTCCTTACCCAGGCCATTTTTGTATTTAGTATTTAAGTATTAAAACTTTCCTTTGTTGCTTTAAAACTTCTATAGAAATTGCATTCTGAACCCGTTGTTTTGTAATATTACGTTGGTGCCCTTGCCAGATGCGCGTGCGACGCACATGGGTTTGGTGCTTTTGCAAGGGCACCCGTGCTTGTCTTGTTATTTAACTTTGGTCCTTAAAAGTTTTATTGTAGTATAAAATTTCTGGAAATATTGTCGCGAGGCCCTGGAACATTTGTTTAATTGCGGATAAACCCCTGCCAGGTCGCGTGCGAGTCACGTGTGCCTGGTGACTTTTACAGAGAACTCCTCGCGGTTTTAGGGTATTGGCTTTTGGTCCAGAATATATTTTACTCAGTTGAAAGTTTTGAGAAAAATTGCACTGTCGCCCCTGAACATTTTGCATATTGCATGTATACCCCTGCCAGCCCTTCAATTTGTGCTTGTTTTGTCTATTTATTTGAAGCATCATTTTAACCCCAAAAATTCTTAAATTTTAAACTTAAGCTCCTGTTGGCTTATATTTTGACTCCCTATTTTTAGTTTTTGCTTTTATTGTATTTTTATATTTATTAAAAATCAAAAACTTCCATTTTGTGCACTGTCTAGCTTATAAAATACAAAAAAAAATAAAAACTTCTCAGAAAAATCCCAAAAAAAATATATTTTGTGTCTTTTAGTTTGTTTTAGCTCCCAGCCAAAAATCATTAAAAAATAAAAAACCAAACTCCTAAAAATTGCAAAACTCTAAAAACCTTCATAAAAATTTATAAAATTCATAAAAAATCCAAAAATAGTGTTTTCTTTTCCTGAATTTTTTTGTTTGATTATCTTTAAGTGAAAATTAATTTGGAGAATTTTTGTTACTGTTTGCTATTTTATTTCTCCATTTTAAGTTTCAGCTTAACATTATTTCCACTGTTTTCCTTTATTTAAGTATTTAAAAATACCAAAAACACCTTGAAAAATCCCCAAAAATAACAAAAACAGTAAAAAATCCTAAAAATACCAAAAATAATTTATTTCTGAATTTTTGGTTATTTTTGCACATTTTTATAAATATTTTACCTTGTCTTTCATTACCTTGTCTTTATTTTCCAATATTGAAAAAGAAAAAGAAAAATATAAAATATAAAATTATAAAAATCAGAAAATTAAAAATCAAAATACAAAATTAAAAATAAAAAAAAATTAAAAATTAAAAATTAAAAACCCACAAAAATTTATTTGCTTGCTTGCTTAGTGTAGATATATCACACACACACACTTGAGCACAATTTTTGAATTACCCTGCTTGCTCCCTGTGTTCGAACTCTCTACATACTTGCACCTATACATCTTTTATGTAGAGTTAAAAATAAATTTTAACTCCACATTAGTTCTAATTTATTGATCTTTAGTGTGGGTTAATTGTTGACTTTAGTCCAGATTTAGTGTGGTCAATACACCGACTGAGTTCACGCTTTGAGTTGAACTTAAGACCGCCTATTTTTGGCTAAATCAAATGGCGCCGTTGCCGGGGAGCAACAGCGCGTAGTTCGGGTCTTGTTTGTGTTTGTGATTTATTGTCTATTTCGCGGCTTTTATTTTTCGCTATTTTATTTTCTTTATTTTTGATATATCTCTTGAGCGGTCTAACCTTCTCTTTTGTTGACTTTGTGCGAGGAATCGCGGATCGAGGGAGGCGCTCCACCCTAGGCGCCTACGCACCCACGTGAAGTCGGCTTCTGCCCGCTTAGCACCGAGGAGACAAGGAGAGATTTTTGAAGACCGAGCTTCACCTTTAGTTGTAGAATTTATTTCCCGCGTTTATTTTTGTAATTTAAGTGAGAGAGCGACCTATATTTGTAATAATACAGGTACACCCGGACTTGGACTCTTGAGCCTAATTTCCAAGTGATTGTTCACTTGGGGGCTCACCGCGGTTTTGTCGGCTTTTCTTCGTATTTTTTATTTTGTTTTCCGGTTTTATTTTTCATTTCTTTTGTGTGATTGAGCCCTTAGCTTTTAGGATTGCTTGCGTAGCATTAGGTCCAAACACCTTAATCAACATTGCATGTACCTATAGTTTCGTTTGGACTTAGTCAAAATTTTAAACAGTTGATCATCACCTTCAATCCATCGCGCCGTGAGCTCTCCCCGCAAAGCGCTTTCTCCTACCCTCAATTTGTTGAGCAGAGGAGGGGTGAGCCTAGACCGGACTCTAGGGTTGAGGATTGGCGGTCAACTTGTGGTTCTTCCCGCTAATAGCAATTTCTGAAACTTAGGGCGATTTCATCGGCTTTCGCATTTGCATATAGTTAGGTTTCAATTCTGTTGAGCATCTTTGCATGTAGAGTGCTGGAGGCAAGGTGAGCATTTACGCTTTAGCATTCATCATCGTCTTTGCCGCTTGCATTGCTTTTCCGACTCTCCCTCTGTTTTTGCCAACTTAGGTGCTCAAAGGAATTGAATCCCCGATAGGATCGTGCATTTTCATTAAAAATCCAAAAAAAGTGATAATCAATAAAAATTGGGACTGCTAATATTACTTGACCCTAAAACCGATCAAAAAGGAAATCTTGTATTGGGGCGAGTAATCCCCTCATTGTCTTCGCTTTTATTTGCTCGCGCACACACTAAGGTTAGAGACCAAAATCCCATTCAGCCCCCTAAGTGTGTGTGAAATTCTTTGGCTTCTCACCTAACTCTAAAACAGACAAGATTAAAAGACCGCATTTTACGGTCTCTACCGAGTTGAGTAGGTGAATTGAGGGTTTGTCTTGTTTCATTTTTGTCTGTGATTGTTTTTGTGTGTCCTAGATCATCTCTGCGCATTTGTGCCTTTTTCTTCACTCTTTTGACTTGACCTTCGTGCTCCCCCGAATCACTTCCTTTTGTTTTCGAGATGGACCCCTGGAGCATTTTCTATCCGGACTTTACGGACCCCTCGCTCGCTCCAGCCGGTCCACCTCCCTTTTATCAGGAGGATCCTCCTCCTACTTTTTCTGATTTTTGTACATACCCGCCTCAGCCACAGTATCACGACTCGGACTTCTACCCACATCCAACCCCGCCTGTGTATTATCCATCTCCACCTTCACATCCACCCGAGTCTGACCTGATGGAGTCACCTCCCTCGATCTCTATGAGCGATATCTTGAATCGGATGACAAAGCGCATTGATTTGTTGAATGATAATCTTGCTATCCTGAGGAATAATCAGATTAATGCTCCTTCCGTCAGGGATTCGGATTTACTTGTAGGTGATCATGGGAGCTTGCAATCGCCAAAAATACAAAAAAATGAGAAAAATTTAAAAATCCAAAAAGATTTCGGGAGACATTTGGTTGATCAAGATTTTGAGGAGAGAGTCCACTTGCCAGAGCCCTGGACCACACATGCATTCACACTCAGTCCCACCTTTGACTCCGAGGATGCCGCTGTACAGACTGCTCTTGGCATGCCTCGTGTATACGCTGATTCCGACTTCCTCCCTTGTATGGAGGAAGTCCAAAAATTCAAAAAAATGTTATCTGAACCCGAAGTGGTGGCTGCTATTCATGAGATTATCCGTGCCCCACTTCAGCAGGCCATGACCCACATGTCTGCTCCTCTTCCCAAGAAGAGAAAGCGGAGGAGCAGATCAGAGCGTCACATTCTGACCATGGCCACTGCCCTCGCCATCACACACCGTCCCATTCCCAAGAAGAAGAACACAGCTACACCTTTCATCACTTGCACCATCTCTGACTATACTTGTGATCGCACTCTCCTGGACGGCGGTGCTTCGATTAGCATATTACCCTTCTCGTTGGTACAGTCTCTTCACTTAGGGCCTCTCAAGAAGACCAGGATGATCGTTCAGTTTGCTGATGGATCTATCAAGAGGCCGAAGGGTATCCTTGAAAACGCCGTCATTTCTATTCAGGGCACGAGCCACCATGTTGATTTTGTCGTGTTGCCCATGGAGAACTCCATAGGGGAGCCATCTCCAATCATCCTGGGACGACCATTCCTCGCCTCTGCGAGGGTCGTTATTGATTACGGATCAGGAGAGATTCGCTTCCGTCCTGTTGACGAGAGCGAAGTGTTGATCACCACACCCACAGTTGACCAGAGACCCGCACCTGATGCACCTTCACCGATTATAGCTGACTCTGAGGCCTGTGACCTACCTGATGCTACTAGAGATACTTCCTTAGCGATCCCTGATGAGCCCCGACGGATCCCCCGAAAGGGGAGGAAGTTGGAAAGCATGGACCTCACTAATCGTCCTCCTGGTGTGTGGCGATGTGTTGATGAAATCCAGAGTATCTACGTGATTGAACCATTTGAGCAGGGGGCAGATACCAAAATAATTGAGGATGTTTATGATGTTGCCCATTACTTTGAGAGACCTCTTAAGGAAACAAATGACCCATGTAAGACTAGACAGGACGGACCTGCTTTGACTACTTCCACTGATGAGTCCGCTCCTGTCCATGTTGATTCTGATGGGCCCGAGGCCGAAGTTGATTTGATCGCTTTTCTTCATAAATTTGGGCCTTTTGATGAGAAAGATGATCCGGTTGAGACTCTTGAGGACGATCTGAGTTCGTATACTTCCATTGATGATTTCGTTCCTTTTGATTTTGACCTGGACGAGGACTCACAGGACGACTCCGATTACACTTCTTCCGAGGATGATGAGTTTGTCCCATTTCACTTTGACATCTGCGAGACTTCCAAGGCCGGACCTAGTCGTACTTCTTCCACTTACCCGTCTGTGCCTTCACACCATAAGACCACCAAGGGAGAACCTAGCCATACTACTTCCATTGACCAGTTCGTCCCTTTTCGATTTGATTCCACTGAGGGCCTTCACCGTGTCGACCCTGATCGGCTTCCGTCCACTGTGGACCCTGATGTCGACATACACCACACCAGATCTATCCCTCAGCGGTCTCGCAAGAAGGTCTGCTTTCCACCTTCTTGATCATATGTACATCCACCTCTGTTGTACATTCTCCTTTGTTCACCTTTCCATCTCCCGTTTTTGCTCGTCTACCCATTTCTCGTGTTTGCCTTGCTTAGGACGTACTTTGTCCTACGTATAGGAGGGGTAGATGAGTTGAGTGTTCCTTCTTCGTTCCGTTTCATCACTCCTGTTGTTGCCTATACTTAGGGCTTCTTTTACCCTAAGTATAGGGGGAGTGACGTGTATATCCTCTGATATCTTCTTCCACTCTCATCTCTTTTCTTCTTTTCTTCTTTTCCTTTTCTATCTTCTTCATCTATCAAAAAGGTGCCGTCCTTGTAGACAGTTTTCCATACTTAGGACGTACCTTGTCCTAAGTATAGGGGGGTTGGCACCCCGAGTTTCTTTCATTTTCATTCCGATCCTCTCCATTGTCTCCTCTTCTTGTCTATACTTAGGGCTATCTTACCCTAAGTATAGGGGGAGACAATCTGAGTATGATCTGTTCATTCCCACCCTTGACCCTCCCTGCTTTGTGTACAGTCTGCTATACTTAGGATTATTTGATCCTAAGTATAGGGGGGACGGTCAACCTCTCATTCATTGATTCATTGATTCATTCCTTTATTCTTTAGACTTATCTATACTTAGTACGAGTTATGTCTTCTCTTCTCTCTCCGATCTATGAGGACATAGCTCAAGCTAAGTATAGGGGGGTCGTATATACTACGTATATACTTTAGCCATAACTCGTACTTTCGTATTTTCTTAATAATATGGCTAAAATTCTTTAAAATTCATTTAAAATCCTTGATAAAAAGATGTGGTTATTCCTCAGATTCTTTTTGTATTTACTGATTAATAAATCAGGTGAAAATGTTTTTTGCAAAATGTTTGAAAAATAGTTTGAAAATCTTTGTGAACATCTATTGAAAACTATTTTGAAAGTATTTTGTTACATGTTTTCAACCTGTGTGAAATTGTGTGGTTTGTAAAATTTCTTTTCTTTGTGTGAAATAAAAATGTTTGAAAAATGATTTGCAAATGGTTTGAAAAATGATTGCAAAAATGTTTTGAAAAATCTATCTATACTGTTTTGAAAGCCTTTGCAAAATGATTTTCAAATGTGTGTAAATGTTTGTAAAATGTTTGTAAAAATTATTTTGGACTATAGTTTTCAAAAATTGTGTATAAATTGTTTCCAAATAAGTTTGAGGAATACTTACATCACATCAGAATCCACTTTATATATATGTATAAAATTGACCACTTACCTTGTAAATTCTTAAAATCCACTTCTTGTATATATAAGAAGCACTCCCGTGTACATATTTTAACCTAGTTTTCAGCCAAAATCTTTTTCTTTTCAAAAATCCCAAAAACATTTGCAAAATTAAAATCCAAAAACATCTGAAAAATCTTTTTGAAAAATACAAAAAAATGCATATGCATACATGCATCATGTTTTCAAAAATCCATAAAAAGTTCAAAATCTTTGAAAATTGCATCACAAAAATATTTTCTGCATTGCATTGCATAGCATTCGCATTTTTCGGATTGAGTTTGATAGTTGAACAAGTCTAAGTAAAATCCAGAGATTGGAGCTTGATTGGACCTTAAAATCTACCTAATAACATGAACCTTATAGGAAATGGGTTTGAGGTACTTCAGGTCTAGTTGACTTAATTCTTTGAGGATCACGGGACTTGGTTCAATGGATTCTTGACTGCCTAAGTAGAATATTTCGGAGCACACGCACGATTCTTGTTGATAATGACCTAACTTGGACGCCTGCACCTTTCACATGGCTCAACTCAGTTGGAGTGGTGAGGGGATTGGATTTGCCGGTATGAGACGCACACAAGTGGAAACATTTGTCCTCCTCTAGGGTTGGGAAGTGCACCCCAACCCGTCCAGTGATTAGGAAGTCTAAAGACAGGAGGCTGTGGGTTGCGATAAAGCTTCAAAAGAGGGATAGTCTACTGGCTCAAGAGGAAAAACTCCTTATGTAAATGCTGCTGTATATAGTATTCAAAAAAAATGTTCAGGCATGTATAAAAACAAAAAGCCTGCAAGTATGTACAAAGTCAATAAGCAAGCTTGAGTTCCAAAGTCAAATATGTGAGCCTGCAGCAGGATGACTTGACTACACTGGTCTTGCATCCAAGGATAGGTAGCTACACTGGCTACCGTCCATTCTTCTCTTCACCCCCTCCTCTTGAGCTGGTTGCCACTTGAACTTAGAAGGGAATACCCCGCTCCTCGAGGATGGAGTCGCTGGATTGGGGAATCATTGGGTTGTCGTACTGGAGAAGTCAGCTTCTTTGTCATTCTAGTTGGGGAGAGCCACCATCACTTACACTGTACAAGTCAGATTCATAGTCGTAAGAGTTTGCGTATGAGTTGAAGTATTTCTGACCTGGCTATTGAGGAGACTTGGATAGAGTTTTGGGATTCTCAAGGACTGTTGGATTTCAAACACGGTTCTCACTAAGGTTCCGCCCGCACTAAATTCCCAAAGGTCCGACTTAAGCTCCAAACTTTGATTTTGCGAAGACAAGTTTGATAATCAAATAAAATCCAAGTTCTTCTTTTTCTTTTCTTTCTTTTTCTTTTTGCACTTATTTCATAAGTGTTTGCTAGGGACTAGCAAAGGTAAAGTATAGGGGGATGATGAATCCACATTTCATCATCTTTATTCTATCATTTTGGCACCAAAAACCCTAGCAAATGCCTGTAAATAGCATTAAAATCACCATCTTAGCATCCATGCATGTGCATCACAATAGTGTATAAAATACTATAATTAAGGCCAAAATTATAGAATAAATAAAGAAAAGAAAAAGAATAAAATATTGTAAATATTTTATGACCCGAAACCCCGAGACCTAGGCATCTTGATGAATAGGTCGACAAGGAATAAAGTAGGGGGAGATAAGGTCAAAAATTGCAGAGAAAATACCTATACATTCTATTCATTCTTTATTCATTTTGGGACCTATTTGTGGTTCCACTTTTTGTGCATCAAATGAAGAAACTTTGTACATGAAAGTTGTAGATAATTTTATAAAGAAAAATACAAAATTGATTTCACAGAAAAATAATACACCGATAAAAAGTTATGATCTGAATAAAAATCCAGAATCCCAACTTCCCAGACCCGTATCTCACAAATGAAAACTCCAAATGCAGCATACTCACCTTTAATTGTATATAGAAGAAAATAAGCTAATTAATGGCGGTGGTTTCGCATTTGGCGGAGTTACGGTTTGAAAGTTGACTTTTGGACCCCTATTGTATACTTGTACATATTAAAATATTCAATTTATTATTTATTCATTTTTTTATATTTTTATATTTTTATAATGTTGTAAATATTACTTATAATAATTATGTGCATTAAAATCAGAATAAAAATGCAAAGAAAAATTAAAGTAAAAATGAACATATAAAGAATACATAGGTATACCGCCTATACATATACCTGTACAAAACACTCTTATAATTTATTAATTATACATAATAAATCACAAAAATAAAATAAAAATATAATTATGTGTATAAAAGTGTGTTATAATTATATAAATTAATAAACATAATCAATAAAATTAAAATACACAAAATAAAAATAAAATACTTAAATATATAGATATATATACTATAAAGGGCATAAAAGCAAACTTGTAAAAATATATATCATAAAAATAATTAAAAATCGGAATTAAAAACTATATAATATAATAAATATTTTTTATTTAATAACCAAAATTAAATAATAACGTTTACTATTTTTAATTGATTTTTTTAAGGGGATTTTTCCTGGTTGGTCCACGTGGACCAACCAGGATGGTCTGACAGTTGACCCCGGTCAACTGTCCGACCTACTCCCATAGGCTTTGTCAGAGTGCGTTTTTGTCCCTTTTCGCGATTTTTTCGAGGCCATTCCTTACATATTCTCGCAATACTTCCTTATGCAATGTTGTTCCTTGGACATCGGACATACACGCCCTTAGGTTGCCTCGTTCATCGCATCTCTGGGTCAATGGATACGCTTCGATCTTTGGGCCTCGACAACCACATTCAAAACCGAACCCCCCTTCTTCCTCTTCTCTTTGAACCGCTTGTGCTTGAGCTACACCCTCCGAGGGATTACGACGGGGTCCCCTGTGACAGAGGGTCGACCTCCAACCTTGTCGAGGTGCCTACCTAGCTCGGCGGCGCGTTCCAACCCCATCTCCGGCCTCGCGGCTGTGAGGTCTCTTCCTTGGGTTCTACACCCTTGAGGTTGTGTCTTTTTTTTAGTAGTTCAGTTAGCTGTTGTTATTAGGTATAAATTTGTACATTCCGTTCATGATTTGATCGACTTCTCGCCACTATCACCCCCTCGCCGGAGCAAGCTCCGGCGAGCTCCATTTTCTTCCGCCAGCCACACCATCATCCATTTTTTTGTGCTCGTGCTTGCCTGGGAACCACTTTCTCTCGCCTGGCCCTTCTTTTGCAGGTTTCCGGAGCAAGGGACCCCCGCCTGGGGTCGACTTTTGAAGGTTGGAGCTCCGCCCAGGTCCGCCTCCTCCGCTCACCATTACTGGAGCCCCTTGGAGCTTCTGGATACTTCAGATCGATAGGGAGGAGACCTGGGAGGTTAGGGAGGTCATCGGGGGGAAGGAGAACGCATCGAGTCTGAAGATTTTGGGAGCTCAACGTCAATCAGGCCGTGTTCTTCGGCCGTTCTTCCTCGTTGCTTCAACGCCGTCCGATTGAGTGGAGTTCCTCCAGCGCTACAGCATCCGTTGGATCTCCTCCAACTGCCACCGTTCGATCTTCAGGAGGAGATCTAATCTGAGCCGTTATAATCGAAGGGATATCGTGAGCCAGCGAGCTGACACGTGGACTAGTGGCTGAAGCCACACCGTCGGATCCGCGCAAGGCTTGGGTAATTTTGCTTCCTTACCCAGGCCGTTTTTGTATTTAGTATTTAAGTATTAAAACTTTCCTTTGTTGCTTTAAAACTTCTGTAGAAATTGCATTTTGAACCCGTTGTTTTGTAATATTACGTTGGTGCCCCTGCCAGATGCGCGTGCGACACACGTGGGTTTGGTGCTTTTGCAAGGGCACCCGTGCTTGTCTTGTTATTTAACTTTGGTCCTTAAAAGTTTTATTGTAGTATAAAATTTCTGGAAATATTGTCGCGAGGCCCTGGAACATTTGTTTAATTGCGGATAAACCCCTGCCAGGTCGCGTGCGAGTCACGTGTGCCTGGTGACTTTTACAGAGAACTCCTCGTGGTTTTAGGGTATTGGCTTTTGGTCCAGAATATATTTTACTCAGTTGAAAGTTTTGAGAAAAATTGCACTGTCGCCCTTGAACATTTTGCATATTGCATGTATACCCCTGCCAGCCCTTCAATTTGTGCTTGTTTTGTCTATTTATTTGAAGCATCATTTTAACCCCAAAAATTCTTAAATTTTAAACTTAAGCTCCTGTTGGCTTATATTTTGACTCCCTATTTTTAGTTTTTGCTTTTATTGTATTTTTATATTTATTAAAAATCAAAAACTTCCATTTTGTGCACTGTCTAGCTTATAAAATACAAAAAAAATATAGAAACTTCTCAGAAAAATCCCAAAAAAATATATTTTGTGTCTTTTAGTTTGTTTTAGCTCCCAGCCAAAAATCATTAAAAAATACAAAACCAAACTCCTAAAAATTGTAAAACTCTAAAAACCTTCATACAAATTTATAAAATTCATAAAAAATCCAAAAATAGTGTTAACTTTTCTTGAATTTTCTTTGTTTGATTATCTTTAAGTGAAAATTAATTTGGAGAATTTTTGTTACTGTTTGCTATTTTATTTCTCCATTTTAAGTTCCAGCTTAGCATTATTTCCACTGTTTTCCTTTATTTAAGTATTTAAAAATACCAAAAACACCTTGAAAAATCCCCAAAAATCACAAAAACAGTAAAAAATCCTAAAAATACCAAAAATAATTTATTTCTGAATTTTTGGTTATTTTTGCACATTTTTATAAATATTTTACCTTGTCTTTCATTACCTTGTCTTTATTTTCCAATATTGAAAAAGAAAAAGAAAAATATAAAATATAAAATTATAAAAATCATAAAATTAAAAATCAAAATACAAAATTAAAAATAAAAAAAATTAAAAATTAAAAATTAAAAACCCACAAAAATTTATTTGCTTGCTTGCTTAGTGTAGATATATCACACACACACACACTTGAGCACAATTTTTGAATTACCCTGCTTGCTCCCTGTGTTCGAACTCTCTACATACTTGCACCTATACATCTTTTATGTAGAGTTAAAAATAAAATTTAACTCCACATTAGTTCTAATTTATTGATCTTTAGTGTGGGTTAATTGTTGACTTTAGTCCAGATTTAGTGCGATCAATACACCGACTGAGTTCACGCTTTGAGTTGAACTTAAGACCGCCTATTTTTGGCTAAATCAATTACCCTATATTTATTTTCATGAATTAAGCATATAAAATAATGAATGTTGTTTCGTTGTAGGCGGGAACCGGAATCAATCAAGAAATAATCACTTAAATATTTAATCTAATTAATTCGAGTGATTTTATGTTTGTTTTACTTTGACAAGTCCCAAGGTCGAACTCAAGGAGGCAAAGGAACAAACCTAGGTTAGTGTCTATCAAATTTCATGCACGATTTTCGAGACAAAATATTTTTGGTATTTTTAATGCAATTTTTAGATACAAATGCAAATGTGGCCAATTTTAAGGACTAAAATGTAATTTTCAGTTAAACAAAGTCCAAAAATTATGAAACTTGGTCGATATGTAAATAATGGTGAAATATATGCACTATATTTTTTGGAATTTTCTGATAATATTTTATGAATTAATGAATGCAAATAGTGAGATTTTCAATAAATAATTATAATAAATATTAAATTTATTTATTTTTAGGGAATAAAAATATCCAAGATATATCACTACGTGATCTATCTCAGAAAAATCTTAAACCCTAAAAATGTTGAATTTAATACATATTAAAAACTAATTACTGAAATACACAAAATGATTTTTATAGAATAAAATATGCATGCAAATAAATTATTTTTGGGCACGATGTAAAACATAATTAATTCTATGATATGTGAATTTTCGGTAATTTTTGGAGCTATAGTTAATTAATTATGTATTTCTAATCATAGATTGGGTAAAATATGAAATTTTCCACACAAGTATTGATTATTAATTAACCACATATAATAAAAATATGATGAGCATGCCGCAATGTAGAGAATAAATTGTAGAACAAAATGTTATTTTTGTAATAATAAAATGATTAATGTAGAGGTTCAAATTACATGTGGAAGTCAAGGTCTAACTGCAAATATAAATGAAGTAAATAACAAAACTGCAGAAGAAGAGGCTTAGTTGTAATTACCAAAACCCCACCGGAGTCTTTCTGCAAAACTTCCAGGAGGCACCTCCTAAGAACATGTCCCTAAAGGTGGCAGGACGAAGATGTGATATGGCGTTCTTCCAGGTGCTGCTATGCAAAATTCCCACCCAACACATGTGCCTCCCACCTGCACGGGGTGGTTTTGATTTTTATAAGATTTAAGGGGTGATTTTGCAAAGTCCTCTCCATACAAGTGCTACGAACGTGGGGAGGCTCTCAGGTAGTGAGCCCGGCCTTTGGTCACGGGCGGCGGTGGGCGATGCTTGGGCGGAATAGCTGGCGATGCTCCTGGAGGCTGGTGTTGAGGCGATGTCGGCGAAGCAGCTTTGAAGGCGGAGGAGAGGCATAGTCGAGGACGGAGGAGCATTGCCGAGCTAAGCAAGCCTCTGTGCAAGAGGTGATGGCGTCTTGCTGGAGTGGTTGGGCACGACTCCTGTGCTCAAAGGTGTCTTGGCGAAGATGGTTGTGTGTTGAAGATGTATTGGAAGGGATGGGTCGAAGGTGATGAAGTCGTAGGCTCAACAGCAGAGGTCGGAGCAAGGACAGTCGTGACGGAGATGCAGGTTACGACGAGGATGAGATACCTCGGATCTTGCCGAGGATAAGAACCATGAACTGTCACCACCGGGTACTTATTCCAGATGCTATTGGTGGATGTCGACGAACTGAGCCAACGATGGATTTTTATAGGGTCGAAGGGTGTGGTCGGAATAAGGAAAGGGGAAGAGGTGATTAGCTGACGATGAGATTTTGATTGCAACGATCAAAATAGGAAGAGGGGATCATCGTTGGGGTTCGATTGATGGCGGTTGTCGTGAGATTCGTGGGGAGGCGGCGAGATCGGTGGAGAAGGCAGCAACGCGGTGAGAATCGTGGGGAACAACAACGCCGACTTATTTTAGGAAAGAGGGTGCGAGAAGGGTGGCGGCCTGATGAGTAAGGCGCGACTGATCAGAGGTGGCATCGCCATATTGGGAAAGTGGGGAGGAAGAAGGCACATAGGGGTCGTCTGATCAGCTGAGATCGGACAACCCTAGTGTAGCCACGTGTAATTTATTTATTTTTATTTTTTATTTTTATAAAATGAATAAAAATAAGGCCAAAAATGAGTGATACGTGGAGACTCCAGGAGTTGCCACATGCAAGCTCTAGAAAAATCGAAAATAAAAAGAAAGAGATAAATAAAAATAGCAAATGACCTCGGATAGAAAAATTTCTTCACTAAAGTTGCTCGTCTCGATGAGATCTACAACTTTCATGAAGAGATCAAAATCAAAAGAGGTCATCTACACAAAGTGATATTTTTGGGATATTCTATGTACATAGAAAATCTTGATTTTTGGGTTTTAAATTTTTTAAGTTTTAAATAAGATAAAACTCTAGAAAAAAATGATAAAATCAAAGATAAATATTTACATATTAATCTATTTTTTGGATTTTTATTAATTAGGAAAATTAAGAAATAAAACAAAATATGAGAAAGGTGACTTTTGTACAAACAATCAGTAAGGACTTGGACTCAACTAGTTTCTTTAATTTCGAGCTCATTTTGGATTTGGATTTTTCTGCATTTTAATAAAACTTTTATCAAAGAAAATCAATGAAAAAGAAATAAAATAAGAAGAGTTAATTATGTACATAAAATAATAGGTCAAGATAAAGTAAAATACACAATGTACAAAAGAGGCCCAAAACCCAACTTTCACATATAAGCTCCGATTCACTTGAACTTGGTCTTGTTTTGATGGTAATTGAATGTATATTAGTTCAAAAGTGAGTAGGATCAAATCGGACATTGTATGAAGAAGATATCAACGTTGTAGTCCGTTTGTCCTGAAATTAGGGTTTGAGTTTCTAGTCCACTTATTTATGTTGGTGTTTTTATTTTTCATTTATTCTTGTTAGTCATATATATACAATGGAATTGATTTCAGGTGGTTTGGAATTACATGAATTAATTAAAAATTAGTGAAGTTAGCTTATTTTATAGGTCAACTAGGCTAAGTTTTTTGGCTTCTTATTTTATGCAATTATGAATGATAAAATGCAGTTATTATTTATACAAGCATGAATGCTAATTATGCAAGATAATAGGTAAAATGCATATGAATTTTGGGGAACTGAGCTTAATTATTATATTTTAGAGTGATGAATTTGAGACTCATCATCCCCCTATACTTAAACCATGCTCGTCCCTGAGCATCTAAAGAAATGCAATGAGGTGAAATGAGATTAAGTTCCATACCAAGATCATCAGCAAAATGTGAAAATGGATCTAGACCCGACCATTGGATTCTTAGTTTGGTGGAACTCCTGTGAGAACTAGGATTTTAAAATCAACAACCTCCAAGTTCTACATGTCGTTGTCATAGTTTCGGCTCAGAAGTCATCTTAGATCAATCCTCCTCCCAAAGCACACCCCATGAACATTGAACAACTGACTCATGTGTGTAAAAGATTTTAGTTATTCCCATCCAGAATGTGGGACTACCATGCAAACATCTCCTCCAATAACTCGTCCTCGGGGAGTCATGTATTTCCTTGTAAGGTCTGTCACTTTGTGTTCACAATTGAGAAGAGAGAGAAATTAGAAGAAGGAGAAAAGAACTGGATGGTGATCAGTGTAGTCACCTCTCCTTGTGAAGCCAGCCAGTTTAGCCAAGTCTCCACCGAGATCCGTAGGTTTTCTTGAAGCTTGGACCTTTTTGGTCAAATATTTATCTGGTAGTTGGTTTCTTTTTGTTTGGAAATTTGGTAGCTGTATGTAGATCTTATTGTGCCCCTACGGATGTGGAATCTTTTTTCTCATACATGTTTTGCGGTCTTACAAAAATTATGCCCAGCTGTCCATCCCTTTTCCGAAGCATTATTTCAACCCGTACTCCAATCTTTAGATGTCCATGCTACCAGAAAATAATCTCACAGTTTTCCAACACCCCGTCTGAGTTGAGCTAAGTGTATAATGCAAGAGTACAAATTAATTCCTTATTCAAGAGTCGTACTCAGAATGAGGCGACCAGGTTAGACACTAAAAGTCAAACTCTGCACATTGTCATGCGGAACTCAAAGAATTAAGTCAAAGATCCGAAGCTTCTAAAATCCTCTTTCTTGATGAAGTTCATCTGAAAATTAGGTGTTTTAAGGTCAAGTCCAGACTACTCTTGATTTCCTCTCATAACTCGGTTCAGAACCCAAGGTTTTTCACATATGCACGAAATGCTGGATGAAGTGCAGGTGCGAGAAATGCAGACACATTTTTTTTGAATTTTATGACTTCTTTCTCTTTTTTGAGATTTTTTTGAATGCAAGATTTTATGCAAAAATCAATAAGAAGCCAAATTGGTTGAACACAATTGGAAAAGTTCACTATTAGTTGTAAAACTCTTTTTTATTTGTTTATTTGTTTTATTTGTTTTATTATTTTTTGATTAGGTTACCTAACCCGTAAATATATATAGACTTACATGAAAGTACGAGCTATGGGTAAAATATATACACATCATATATACACACACCCCTATACTTAGCGAGTGCTATGTCCTCATAGCACAGGAAGTGTCGAGAAGACATAGCTCGACCTAAGCATAAGAGAGTGAAGAAAAAATAAAAACAGAAGTTGATTGCCCCCATACTTAGGTTGTGAACAATCTAAGTATAGAAGAAGAGCAAAGATGAGGCAGATGATGGGAGAAGTGGATGAAGAGAGTATATACAATGGGTCACGGGTCCCCCTATACTTAGGCCCTGGTCAGCATAAGTACAGAAGAAGGGTGGAAATGGAGCGATCGAGAGAAGGAGTGGATGACGAGAGTGGTATATACAGATGGCATCCCCCCCATACTTAGGCCTTGACATGAGTAGAGGAAGAAGATGTACATGGGAATCAATGGGGTTAGGAGGGAGGGTTGCCGATGATTAAGGAGGTTTTCGACAGATCTTTTTGTGAGCTTGTGGTGGGAGATCGTAATGATAGGAAGAAGGTGAAGCAGAAGATTCCCAACTTTCGTCGGAGTTATTTCAGGAGAATCATGTTGGAGAGTAGATGAAGCGTACGAGTTAGATGATTCCCAAGCATCGTCGGAGTTATTCTCAGAAGAATAATACTTAAAGGTAGAGAGACTCCAGATATTCTTGTTCTTCAACTGCTTAATCAAAATGTGCTTAGTCTTGGGGTCAAGCAATTCGTCCTCAGATGATGAATACTCTGAAGCACCTGTCTCAGTCTTCTCATAAGAAATAATTCCGGTATATTTAATGAGACCAGGAGAATCAACTCTGGTTGAATAATAGTAAGGAGAAGGAATGGTCCAACGGGGGTCATTATTTGGCTACTTTCTCAGATAGGGTTTTAGATTTGTCGAACCGAGTTCACTCATGTAGATGACCTTATCTGGACCTCATGATGAATAATTAGAAGATTCCTTTTCCGGTGTGTCGAAGGCGACTTTCTTAGTCGTTTTACCAAATACTCGATTAGATGAAGGAGCAGCCGGAATGTGCATTTTGGTTTGTATTGTCTGTGAAGGTGTAGGTCCTTAGAGTGAGGTGCTGACAATCGTGTCTTCAGATGAATAACCATTAAAATATTCCTCCCTGGTCAACACACATCCCACATATTTGATCTAAGTTGGCATGTCATTGGTGAGTTCATGTGTCTGATTGAGTTGATTAAGGTTGTCAGAGAAGGTCTTGTCCGACTCAAGATAAGCCCATGCTCGTGTTTCCTCATCACCATATAAAAAGTCTTGTATCTGGTGATCTTCCGTGGGATTTTTCATGATAGTGGTAGAGGTGAAAGTAGCAGAGAATGAGAGGATGAGATGGGTCTCTAAACCAATAGTCTGCTCAACAGTCGTTATCTCAGTTGTGGCAGCGGGGTAGGGCCCGTCTGTCGCTTGACAGTTATGGTTGTTATCGGCTTTGTGGGTTACCTTATATAGTGATTCCTCAAAGACTAGTAGACCTTGAAGTGGTATTTCACAATAAAGAGGGTGTCCTAACCCGAACAAACTCTAAAAATAAGGTAGCACCATAGATCTTCCGCATGAGTCGACACACAAGATCCCCCGACCTCCCCCATATTTGCTCCACCCACTTTGCCACTAGTGCCTTGTTCATCTCCCCCAATCTGACAACTCCTAAGCCCCCAAGTTTCTTCGTTGTTGTGACCAAACACCAATCAACCAAATGAATTCCCCTTTTTGCTTGCCACCCTTCCAACCAAAGAAACTGCCTCATCATAACCTCCATCTCCATTCGGATCCCAACATGCATCAATCTGGCGGAGCAGAAAAATACCGAAATTGCAGAGAGAACATGTTTCAACATCACCACCTTCCCACCCCTTAGAGAGCGTAGAAGCCTTCCATCCCGCCAGCTGCCCCTCCAACCTTGCCATCATCGACCGCCCGTTTCAAGCTCGAAGCCTCCCTGCCACCAAAGGAAGCCCTAAATACGTGACCGACAGAGCCCCGGGGGGGGGGGGGGGGCACCCGAACTGGCTACCGCCTCCTCCGCCTCCCACAGTGTCATCCCAATAGGCAGCATCTTGGACTTCTACCGATTAATTTTGAGGCCGGAAATGTCACTGAAAAGTCTAGAATATTTGTCATGCGGTGAATTTTGTCTGAATCGGCCCTCAGAAAAATCATGGTGTCATCGGCATACTGTAACAACGGAACCGAGACATCCCCAATAGTGTAGCCACCGCACCAATCCCCCTTCGATTGCCAACCGCAGAAGAACTACCAACGTGTCCGCGACAATCACGAACAACAACGGGGCCAGTGGGCATCCCTGTCGGATCCCTCTAGGCCAAAAACGAGTGACATGTAGCGGCTCTAGGAGCTGCCACGTGTCAGTCCAGAAAAATCAAAAATAAAAATAAAGAGATAAATAAAAATGAAATAGCTGGTGAGCGACCCGAGCGACTAAGGTAAAAATGTATCAATGGTCGTTGCGACCTCAACCTCTCGAATTAGGCTCAATCAAGAAAAAAGAAGACCACCAATATAAAAAGATAAATCAATCAGCAAACAAATAGCGATCTCGCTATTTTATTTTACCTGGTATAACTACCAAGGTCGACCACAAGGAGCACGGAATACGTGGGCTACGAAGTAGTCAGGGATCCAAATAAAATAAAGAAATAAAATGGTGGTTTTATATATTTCAATTTTTTTTTGTAATTTTTAAAATTAAGAAAAGGTGTAAAAGAAATTAAAAATGCACACACAAACAATTATTTAATGTAGCAAAAATGATCAGAAAATTAAAATAAAAATATTTTTGGGTTTTAGAAATATTCAAGTGTTTTTGATATTTTTCTTGGATTTTTCTGATTTTTAGTTAATTTTCTAAAAATGAAATAAAGCCAAAAATAGAAGGCCATGTACAACCCAAATCTAAAGGCAATTTAAAAATACTTAAAATCCTATAAAATCCGAAAAGAAATTTTATGATAAACTAGAAATAAAAGCCTAACTACAAAAAAAGAAAACACATTTTTTTTGAGTTTTTAAGAATTTTAAATGATTTTTCTTAGGTTTTTAATGTTTTCAATTTTTAGGGTTTTTATAAATGCAAATACAACAAAAATTGGACAAAAGAAAAAACAAATCCAAACACACAACCATAATTATTTTAGAATTTTTAAATGGGTTTTGATATTTTTAATTGATTTTTAAAATAAACAGAAGCAATTTTGGGGGGTTTTGCATTTTAAAAATAGTAAATGGAAACAAAAAGACACCAAAAATTCATAGAAATTCCTACACCATGGCAGGAGCCATATGTCAAAATCTCACGATTTTTGGACAAAATTTGCTATTTATTAAAAGAAAAAGGAAAGGCACAACTTATAGGGACCGATATGCAATTATGGAAAAGTACCCAGCCAAACAATAACACGTGGAGAAAGTACATGGCTGAATATGCAAAAAGTCCAACGCTACACGTGAATAGCACGTGAACCAGGCAAGCAGGGGTATAATTGCAATTTCTATTTATAAACGTCCATTCGATAACATCAATAAAGTCCAAGTGCAAACATGCAAATAACCCACGATCACGCGGGGGAACCACGTGCTACACAGATGGATGGACTAAAGTGCAAATACCAACAACATAGGGTCCTTAGTGCAAAATATCCAAAATAAATACAATAGCTAAAAATATTTACAGGACTAAATAATAAAAAGGAATGACTACAGGGGTAGCGGAGCAAGTTACCCAGGCGGCTCATGCGGCTCTGGCGCTGACAGCTGGCAAATCCAACGGCTGTCCAGAGGGTGCGAACGTGGGCGTATGGAGGCTGCTAGATGTCCGATCTAACAGCCTGACAAGGACATGCTCTGGACGGCTGTGATCGAATTTGGGCGACGGGCGTAATCCGACAACTGAGAAGGGTACTGGACGAACTCCGCCTGGGCGAGGTTCACTGGAGCACCGAGGGAGATCGGCGGCTCCGATGGACGATCGGACGACGATGGTCGACTCGCACAGCTCCTCCGTGTCAAGTGGATGGGTCCGATGGGCTCGCCACCGGTCCGATCTCCTGGAGGGTGGTGGTGAGCTGGGCAAGCTCCGACGAGAAGAGGTGAAGGCGATATGAGGGGTATCCGCGCACGCAAAAACCTGCAGGATAAAGCTCTATCTCGGAGGAGTGCTCCGGCCAAGTAACAGGTTACTTGACTGAAATCGAAAGGAAGCAGCGGTGGATGGAGATGGGGGTTCCGGTGAAGTGATAGAAGGAACCTCAGACCTAATCTTGGCTATCCAAGACAAGCCTAGTATGATCATGCTGTGGGAGAAGGATGACGATGGACGGGGTAGTCGATCGAAGCAGGTAAAGGTGGCAGATGAGGCTCTGACCGTCGGGTCGGAGCTGGCGGAGGTGCGATGGAGCGAAAATAGAGGATGGAACTGTATAATGGAACTAGGATCAAAATGGAGGCTACCTGAGGGTCCGAGCTGAATCCTAAGCTCCAGGAGATGATGTCGAGGGGGGTCATCGCCTCCACCTCACTGCGGAAGGTGGGGGAGGCTCGTCGCGACGGAACTCCAGCCACGAAGCTCGAGCGTCGGCTGCAGCGGCCTTCTCCGATCACTAAGGCCCTCCTCCGATTGCTGTCACCAAGGGGAGTGGATCTAGGGTATCAAGAGAGTGTGCGGCACGAGCTACAGCTCTGGGGAATGGGATGAAGAATTTATAGGTCTTCCCAGGTGGCTGATAAGATCGGGCATGGGCATGCGAACTGAGAAGGATTCGCCCTTCCCTAGGGATCCGCGAGGATCTTGGATCCAAGGGGAAGGTGCATGCAAAGAAATTCGGGGCATGAGGTAGTAGGATCCAGACGAGAGAAATGGGAGAAAATGGAGCAAAAGCCAGATCCGCAAAGGAGATGGTCTATGTCAAAGGGGGTCGTCGCCTCGACCTCGCTGCGGAAGGTGGGGGAGGCTCGTCGCGGCGGAACTCCGGCCACAAAGCTCGAGCGTCGGCTGCAACGGCCTTCTCTGATCATCAAGGCCCTCCTCCGGTTGCTGTCACCAAGGGGAGTGGATCTAGGGTATCAAGAGAATGTACGATGCAAGCTATGGCTATGGGGAATGGGATGAAGAATTTATAGGTCTCCCTAGGTGGCTGATAAGATCGGGCGTGGGCACGCGAACCGAGAAGGATTCACCCTTCCCTAGGGATCTGCGAGGATCTTGGATCCAAGGGGAAGGTGCAGGCAAAGAAATTGGGGCAGGAGGTAGTAGGATCCAGACGAGAGAAATGGGAGAAAATGGAGCAAAAGCTAGATCCACAAAGGAGAAGTTCTGGGAGGGGAGGTTGAGTGGGGTCAACATTCCTCCTGGACCAATCAGAAATCAAGAAATAAAAAGATTTGTAAAGTAAATTAAAAATAGAAAATGATTTCAAATTAAAAAATGTTTAAAATGAAAAATATTCCTTATTTTCTGAAATATTTTTTTTGTGATTTTTATTTATTTTTATGAAAAATAATTTATGATATATACAGTATATTATATTATATACAAGTACAAAATGCTTAGGTATTTTATATAATTATTTTTATTTTCTTATTTTTGTACAAATACCTCAATTTTATATTTTATTTATTTACACCATATTATTTGGAGTAGAAAATAATTTTTATTTAATTTTTATTGGCTATTTACAAGTGTGAAATAAATAGGTGTATGATAAATATGTACATGTGTTATATACAAGGTGGGAGAGATTTTATTTTTATTTTTATCTAATTTTTGTTTTATTTTTAGAAATATATACAAGGGAATATAAACACATTTTTATTTTTATTTTTGTGAATATATATAGACACATAGAAGGAGTATCTCCAAGGTAGAGTGACCCTATCTCTTTCTACTTATTTTATTTGACGATCAGGCCCATATTGGGCCTTCTCTTGGGTTCATATCACTCAATATTTATTCTAAATATTTCCTTCTTTTTCTTTTATTCTTTATTCTTTTATTTTTGCACAAATACATGCTAATTATTAATTATTAACAAATGCATGCTTATTGGTAATTTATTATATTTACAACTATATACATGATGTTTTGCCAAGATAATTAGATAAAATAAAAGAATAAAGAGTGATGAATGAGTATTCATCAACCCCTATACTTTACTTTTGCTAATCCCTTAGCAAACACTTATTTGAAAAAGAAGTGAAAAAGAGAAAGGAAAAGAAAAAAGGTGAATCAAGGCTGATTATTTAAACTTGTCTTCATTAAATTGAAGTATGGAGCTCAGTCAGATCTTTGGATTATTAATTTGTCGGAACCTTTTTTGACTTAGATTTAAAACTCAACAGCCTCTAGGTTCCAGTAATCTATGGTCAAGACTCCTCAACAATCCAGATCAGAACAAGTCTACATACACAAACTCTGATGACCATGAATCTTTTCTTGTACGGTGTAAGTGATATGTAGCTCCCCACCTCAGAAATAGCAAAATGACAACCCTCCTCAACAAGGTAACTCTAATACCCTAGTCTGGAAGCTCTTTCCTCGAGGAGCAGGGTATTTCTTTCTAAGTTCAAGTTCATCCGGCTCAAGAAGAGGAGGAAGAAGGGAATGGACCATGGCCAGTGTAACCATGTATCCTAGGGAGCCCAACCGGTGTAGCTAAGTCTCCCTGCTGCAAGCTTCATGAAATGGGCATGGGTAACATAAGCTTTGCTTTATTTGACTAAATACACTCCGGTGGGTATTTCATTTTCTATCAGACCCACCACTTTCTTGGAGTTTTTCTTTTTGCACTTTTTTTTTCGATGTGCATATGTACAACATATCTACATGGTGTAACATATATACATAGGGAGTTTTCCTCTTGAGCTAGTAGACTATCCCTCTTTTGAAGCTTTATTGCAACCCACAACTCCCGTCTTTAGACCTCAATGTTACCAGACCAAGTTGAGACACACTTCCTTCACTAGAAGAAGAAGAGAGGTTCCGCCTAGAAGTACTACCCTCATATGCTACCCCAAGTCAAAGAAGACTGCCTCCTCACCACCTCATCCGTAGAGAGCTCGGTATAAAGTACTGGTGCAAGTAAAGCCATTGTCTGTGAGAGTCATGTGTGTGTTGTTAAGTGTTCTACTTAGGCTCATCAAGATGACATATGATCATAGCCTAGTGGACTCAAAGAATTAAGTCATCATGGACCTGAAAAGTCTCAACCCTAAGCCTTATAAGGTTCCTCTTAGAATTAGGTGGATTAAGATCTTAACCAAGCTCCATTTTTCAATTTAATTCTAGGCTAGTTTAAATGTCAACTATGATTCAGAAAAACTATACAAATAGATATACAAAAATGCTTTTTTACAAGTTTTGAAAATGTGCAAAATTTTTGAAAATGTTTGAACACATGGACGTATGCATGAATGCAGAAGTTTTGCAAAATATTTACACGCATTTACAAAAGGGTTTTTGCAAACTTTTTGTTTTTCAAATATTTTACAAAAATTCTACTGTACACATAATTTTGCTATCAAAATATTTACAAAACCTTTACACAAAACATTTTTTCAAACATTTTTACAAAAATAATTTTGTAAATAGCTATGTATGTGCAATAAAGAATTTTATGTTCAAGAAAAAAATTTTAATTTTTATGGATTTTTAAGGATTTTAGCCGTTTTATTTATTAACACCCTCACACAAAGTAGGAGTTATGGCTAAAGTATATATGAAATATATACGCCACCCCCTATACTTAGCTCGAACGATGTCCTCAGAGTGAATCAAGAGCGATGAAGAAGACATAACTCGTGCTTAGTATAGGGAAGTGAAAAGGAAACCTATACTACAACGACGAATGAAAGAATAGAATGGGAAAAGGATCTCGGGTTTCCCCATATACTTAAGATCAAGTAATCTAAGTATAGCAGGCTGTACACAAAGGGAAATCTGAGTGGGAGAATGTACAGGGTCTACCTCCCCTATACTTAGGGTGAAATATCCCTAAGTATAGGCAGCAAAACAGAGGTAGAAAAGAATCAAAGGAAAATCAAAAGTCTCACACCCCCATATACTTAGGGTAAAGTACACTCTAAGTATAACATAATCAAAGATGCAAATGGGGTGTTGGACTGAAGAATGGTGTGATATGGACATCTGGATCTATACAAGGAAGAAGACAGTGATAATCAGGCGTGAGATGCAATAGACGTGAGTCAAGAGACCATATCTCACGCAAAATAAATAGGGGCGACGTCAATGACCAGTGGCTCATGATCTAGATATGGTTTGAGCCGCTGCCCGTTAACACGAAAGGTAGACTCAGATGACATCTCAGATACGTCGATGCTTCCATTGTCATGTACCTTTTGGACCAGGTATGGTCCCTTCCATTTGCTCTGCAACTTCCCTGGAAATAATCGAAGCCTGGCATCAAATAACCATACTCTCTGTCCTGGCTCAAACTGCTTGTGGCTGATATGAGAATCATGCCACTCATTCACTCTCTCCTTATATTGTAGGCTGCTCGAAAAGGCTGCATCTCTAAGCTCCTCCAGGGCTGCCAATTCTGTCCTCCTCTGGTCTCCTACACTCACTGGATCCAAAAATATATCTGTGACTGCCCAAAGTGACCTATGTCTCAGCTCAATAGGTAAATGGCAGGGCTTGCCATGAACGAGGTGAAAGGAAGATGTACCTAAAGGAGTCTCGAAGGACATCCGATATGCCCACAAGATCGAGTCCAAAAGGTGTGACCAATCCTTTCGGTCAGGGCGAATGACCTTATGCAAAATAGTCTTGATCTCCCTATTCGACACTTTAGCAAGACCATTGGTTTTAGGATGATACGGAGTGGCTACTCGATGGTCAATGGTGAACTCGCTAGCAAGGGCCTTTACCTTGTCGTTGACGAAATGAGACCCCCCGTCAGATATCAACAAACTAGGCTCCCCGAACCGTGAAATGATATTCTTCCTCAAAAATCTGCATACAGTCCTAGCATCCGCATTTTAGGCGGGGATGGCCTCAACCCAACGACTCACATAATCAAGGCCAACACAATGTATTCGAATCTCTGACTCTTAGGGAATGGACCCATGAAATCGATGTCCCATGCGTCAAAAACCTCACAGAAATGAATGGGATGCATCGGCATCATATCACGCTGTCCACAAGTGCCCATCCTCTGACAGTCAGTACACCTCTTCACGAACTCATCAGAATCCTTGAAGAGGGTAGGATACTATAGACCGGATTGGAGCACTTTCTGTGCCGTTCTCCTCTCAGAGTGACGTCCTCCTGCCTCAAGCTTGTGGCAGTAATTGAGGACGCTATGGTGCTTCTCCTGAGGAATGCACCGACGCCAGACGCTATCCCCTCCTTCATGATAAAGGACGGGATCCTCCCAATGGTAGAACTTGGCCTTCGCAAGGAAGGTCTCAAGTTGCGGCCTGGGCCAACCTTGTGGAACTTTCTTGGCAACAAGATAGTTCATAATGTCAGCGTACCATGAGAGAGAGGCGATAGCAAGGATCGCCTCATCTGGGAAGGTCTCAGAAATATGGTCAATCTGCTCAGAATCCTCAAGATGCTCTAATCGAGAGAGATGATCTGCCACCACATTCTTGACTCCAGGCTTATCCTTAATCTCTGTATCAAACTCCTGGAGTAGAAGGATCCATCTAGTCAATCTCGCTTTGGCATCCTTCTTTGCCATGAGGTACCTGATGGCGGTGTGATCTGTAAGTATGGTCACCTTATATCCTATGATGTATGATCTGAACTTATCTAGGGCAAAGACTACGGCTAGCATCTCCTTCTCAGTGACGGTGTAGTTCTGCTGAGCGGCATCCAAAGTACGGCTAGTGTAGTGAATGACAAAAGGTGCTCCATCCCTCCTCTGTTCCAGCACGACCCCTACGGCAAAATCGGAGGCATCCGTCATGATCTCGAATGGGAGAGACCAATCAGGCGGTTGGAGGACATGAGCCTCAACAACTAGACTCTTGAGAGTCTCAAATGACGTTAGACACTTATCATTACAAAGAACTCAATGTCTTTCGTCAGTAAATCAGTCAACAACCGGACAATCCTACTGAAATCATGAATGAATCGTCAGTAGAAACCGACGTGCCCCAGAAAAGATCGTGACTGTCGCAAGTTGGACGGTGGACTGAGTTTCCTAATGATATCCACCTTGGCCGGATCAACCTCCATGCCCCGGTTGGAGATGATATGGCCAAGCACCGTCCCTTGAGTCACCATGAAGTGACTCTTCTCCCAAGATAGCACAAGATGGACCTCGATGCATCGCTGAAGGACATGGTCTAGGCAGTCAAGACAAGCATCAAACCCATCACCATAGACCAAAAAGTTGTCCATGAAGACCTCCAAGAACTCACCCACCATGTCCGAAAAAATGGACAACATGCACCTTTGGAATGTCGCTGGGGCGTTACATAGACTAAAGGGCATCTGTCTGAAAGCATATGTCCTAAAGGGACAGGTGAATGTGGTCTTGTCTTGGTATTTGGGCGCAATGGCCACCTGATTGTATCCGGAGTACCCATATAAAAAGTAGTAATGACTCTTCCCAGCTAGCCTCTCTATAATCTGATCCATAAAAGGCAGCGGGAAATGATTCCTCTTGGTGGCCTGGTTCAATCGTCTGGAGTCCACACAAACCCTCCAAGAAGTGGGTACCCGGGTAGCGATCTCCTCTCCAGACTCACACACAACTGTAGTGATGCCCGTCTTCTTGGGAACCACATGTAATGGACTAACCCACTTGGAGTAGAAGATGGGGTAGATAAAATCGGCGCTCCACCATTTCGAGATTTCCTTCATGACAACCTCTCGAAGGTTCGGGTTCAGCCGCCGCTAGAACTCATGCGACGGCTTGACATCCTCTTCGAGATAGATATGGTGGGAGCACATGGTCAGACTTATCCCCTGGAGATCGGCTACACTCCATCCTATCGCCTTGCGGTTCTTTTCAAGAACCTCCATCAAACGAGATTATTGTTCTCCAGTCAAGTTTGCTGAGATAATGACTGGATGCATCTCATGCTCGCCCGCAAAGAACCTATACTTCAACGACTGCAGCAAGGGCTTCAGCTCTGGACAACTGGGTGCTTGCAGATCTGGCCTCTGAAAAGTCTGAGTGAATGCGACCAAATCTGCATGGGAGAACTCTCGCTGAATCTGAGAATCTGCTGAAGACTGCTCTGCCGGTGTGTCTGTGCTCTGAATGTGATCAGTCTCCACCCTAGTTGTTTGCTCTGTGGAAGTCAAACATGGAATAATATCATCAAATCAAACTTTGTCCAATCAATGTCTGACTCCGAGGGATCTGAATATGTATCAAAAGAATCAATTGCCTCGCTATCAGGGACACGATCTGCTGCCTGAACTATATTCTGTACTAGGAATGTGCTCTCCTACCTCTCCGCTACTGAAATCGATGCCTCAACGAACTCTGAAGGTGAGAGGATGGCTCGTGAAACTGGGTCAGACCAAATTTCCTCATCATCTGTAATCACAAAATCACAATCCTGATGGATGTCTCGCTCTGCCTCTGTTATCTGCTCTGAATCTGTGAGCGGCTCTGAGCAAGCTGAGTCTCGTGCTCTGGTCTAATCGATCGTCGCTATTTGTATACTCTCGTCCTCGACGCGAAAGTGCACCTTCCCGCTATCATGATCGGACACTGCCTTGGCTGTGGCCAAGAACGAGCGTCCTAAAATGATGGAGGTATCGATCACAGACTCAGGGATCTCCATGTCCAACACAATAAAGTCCACGGGGAATTTCAGGCCCTGAATTGTGACGACCACGTCCTTCAGCAACCCCTTCTGCCTCTTGACAGATCGATCAGCAAACTGAAGGACCGTCCTGCTCTATCGAAGAGGACCAAACTCGAATCGATCGAGTAAGGATGTCGGAAGTAGGTTGATGGAAGAACCGCTGTCTAATAGAGTCCGATCGAACCTCTGCTCATGAATGTGGCATCTAACATAAGGATCTCCTACATCTGGACTCTTGGCTGGCAGGCGGTTCTGGATGGCGAAGCAGGTGGCATGAGTGAGCACATGGATCTCTGACTGGTGGTTCCTCCTCTTCCTGCGAATAGTAGTCCTGTCTCTAAGGTTCCTCTGGAAGAGGGGGATGTGCTCCAAGGCCTCCTGTAGAGTCAGCTGTATATGAAATCTGTCCATCATATGTTGGCTGAACTCTAACTGATGGGATTTTTTGGGGTTTTCTTTTTTGATCCCCTTAACCAAGCGGAGTGCTTGAGGAAAGGGGATGGCTGGGCCCTCCTCAGATGGAGGGCTAGGATCAGGTCCCTGCTGCTGCTGCAAAGTGGAATCCATACAAACATCTCCAAGTAACACAGATGGACTCATAAATGAAGAACCCTTTCCTTTATTCACAGAATAGTCCTGAGATACATGAACGGAAGGAAATGCAACAGGAATCGAAATGGTGGCATAAGTACCTCCCAAGGCATCTGGACTCGCGGCATCAGCACCGCACTCTGGCTCAGCATCATCTCTGGTGGCATCAGCACCACCTCCTACATCTGGTGAAGTGATGGCCTCAGTACCGTTAGCTGGATCAACGTCCTTGGTGGCGTCAGCACCACCACCATCATCATCATCACGAGCAGCATCAGCACCGCTCTCCTCCTCGTCTGGCGCTCCTGAAGCTGCATCGGGTCGTCTCTCAGACGAGGCGCCGCAGGCTGGTGATGGCCACAAAATCGAGCGAGCGAGATAAATCAGGTGTATCTCAAGCGGTCATTGCGACCTCAATCACTCGGGTGGTCGATCGAGAAAAATAGACCACCAATCAAAAGAATAAAATCGTCAAAACTCAACAATAGCGGTCTCGCTATTAGATTAACCTGGTATAACGACTAGGGTCGAACACAAGGAGCACGTAATGGCCTTGCGGCCTACGAAGTAGTCTAAAAAAAGAATAAAATAAAAGAAATGTATTTTTTTGGTGGATTTTTAATTTTTATATTTTTTTTGGATTTTTAATTAATAAGGAAAATAAAGAAACCAATAAAACAACCAACTTCAAGCAATTATTAAGACACTCAAAAATCACTCAAAAATTCAAATAAAAATATTTTTATGTGTTTTATGTTTCTTTATTGTTTTTAGTGACTTTTTGGTATTTTTCTGATTTTTATTTAATTTTCTAAAATTAAAACAAGGTAAGAAAACAAGCACAATGTCCAACCAAGCTTGGGGGACTTAGATAAAATATCTAAAAATACCTAAAAAGCCTGAAGGTAATTTTCCTATAAAGAAGAAAATTCAAGGAAAATTCAGCGACTGGATTTATTTTTTTTAGATTTTTCAATTAATTATTAGAATTTTTATAGGTTTTTAGGTGTTTTTCAATTTTTATGAGTTTTATATAATGCAAAATGACCAAAATTGGTCAGAAAATCAAACAAGGCAAAATACACACTAATTAATTTTTTTTGTAATTTTTAGCGGTGTTTTAATATTTTTTTGTGAATTTTTAAGCCAGCCAGTAAAGAAAATATGTGTTTTTGATTTTTTAAAAATAGTAAATAAAATAAAAAATGTCTCAAAAAATCGGAGAAAATTTTACACTATGGCAGAAGCCATGTTTCCAATTTTCATCACATTTGGAGTTGATTTGATATTTTATTAAAAATCAAAACTAAGGTATAGTGCATAGGGACCTGTACGCAAATACAAGAAGTTCCAGGGGGTCCAGTGCAAAATTTCCAAGAAAATACGTGCGAGGCGCGTGACTTGGGCACTCAGGGACCTAATTGCAAAGAAACCAAAGTTTCTGGACTAATTAATAACAAGTATTAAAAGTCCAGGGACCTCGGTGTAAAATACCCAAAATATAATGCACATGCACAAATTCAATACGCACAGGGGTATCTATGCAATTAATAAAAAGGTTTCATTCATTCATTAACATCCTGAAACTACAAGGCTAAACATGCAAATTACCCAACGAAACACGTGTCGACGCACGTGATACACTACACACAGGGGCCTACATGTAAACACAAGAAATGACAGGGTCCAAAGTGCAATTTACCTAACGGAAATAAAATACTAAAAATATTTACAGGACTAAAACTAAACTAATCTAAAGCTAAGGGCCTAAAGAGATATTTACCCTTTATTAAGTCGACCGTCAGATGCGCGCCACGTGGTGATCCATCGGCTCAGGTGCGCTGAGGGTAAACCTCGACGATCGAACGGTCACGATCACTCCTCCACAGATCGACGGTGCTGGCGGCTCCTCAAATGAACGGTGGAGATCAAAACTGGAGCTAGAGGTGCATCGGACGGCAGGGGAAGGTCCTCGACGAACTGGGCTCTGGCGAACTTCGTCGGGCTCGTGCTGGCACTGGAGGACTCCTCGCGGGCAGCTGAAGATCAGGGAAGGATCGCCTCGGGCTCCCGCATCTACTGGTACCCTCCGATGACTCAACGGAGCTCCGGGGAGCTCAGGCGAGATCGGCGGAGGAGGAGCGGTTGCTTCGAATGGTTGAGACCCTCAGACGGCCTCGAATGGACCTGCAAAGCACACTAGCAGACTCGCGGGTCTAGGGCAAAGTGCCTCGACCCTGTGAACGTGGGTGAAGGTGGTAGGTGCGACGGGGTGGTCGAGCTCCGACGATGCGACGACGGAGGAGCTCAAAACCCCAACTCCTGTGCGATCTGGGTTGAGTGAATGGGCGGAGAACGTGCGCGGGGAGAAGGCGAACGTGATGGGGCGGTTCGATGATCGAGACGAAGTTGGAGGTGGCCGAAATCGAAGGTGAACGACGATGGTTTGAATTGGGAGAAATGCAAAATCAAAGAAAAGGGGCGAGAACTAAGACTACTTGGGTGGACGAATCGACTGAGCGCGAGCTCCTGAAGCTCTGGGTCGTCGCCTCACGGGTCGTCGAGACCCGAGGCTCGAGCTTCACCTTCAGGCGGAGCACGGCAGCGCTAGAACGCCGGATCAGTGGTCCGGGCACCCTCTCCTCTCTATGACACGACCAACAGGGAGCTGTCACCTCGAGGGTGGCTGTGGAGGTCCTGGGATGACAAGGTGGGGGAGCCAAAGATGCGGAAATGGGAGGCGGAGCTCGGAACTTATATTGCCAGGGGTCCGGCTAAACTTGATCGGTTAGGGCAGCTCAGAGCGCGGACCCCGAGGCAGGCATCCCGGCGAGGGTGTCGGATCTGGCGTGAACAAAATGGACCCGGGGTTTGGGTGTGAGGTGCTCGGGTTGTGACGCGAAAATGATGAGAAATCGGGTCGGGCGTCATGACCCGTGGGAGGTGGTCCACAGGGGGAGTTGATCGGGAGGTCAACATTCCCCCGTGGACCAATGAGAGGGGGCCACATCAAAATGATTTGAATAATTATTTAAAAATAGCAAATGGCCGAATTAGAGAAAACTTAAAACATGAAAATATTTTTTTAATTTTTTCTATTTTTTTAATTTTTAATTATTTTTTGAAATAAAAATAGGGTATTTACATAGTAGGGCTATATATAGGTATATATACAATATAGGGTTTTGATTTTTGATTTTTAATTAGTTATTTTTATACATTTTTATTCCTATTTTATATTTTATTTATTTATAGCATAAAATTAGGAATAAAAGGGTATTTTTATTTTATTTTTATTATTTATATACAAGGATAAAATAAATAGATATGTACATGTATCTACATGGTATATATACAATGCTATTTTTGATTTTTAATTTTTGTTATTTTTATTTTGTTTTTGTTTTTGTGGTTTTCATTTTATTTATTTACACCATAAAAGATAGAAGATATACAAATTTTATGGGAATTAATTTTATTTATTTACAAGGCTAAATAAATATAGACAAGTGGGCTATGTACATGATGAATATGCACAAGGTGAATATTTTTATTTTCTTTTTAATTTTTCCATTTTTATCTTGATTTTGTATTTATAAATATATACAAATATTTACAAGCCACTTTTGTTCTATTTTTGGAGGAAAATATATTTATTGTATTTACATGTATATTTACACAAATGAGCACCCTATCTCTCTCTACTTTGGATTTTGTGCGGTCAGGCCCATGCTGAGCCCTCCCTTGGGATTAGGTTGCTCAATATTTATTCTAAATATTTCCCTCTTTTTTTTAATCTTTATTCTTTTATTTTTGCACAAAAAACATGCTAATTATTAGTTTTTACACCATGCATGCTTTTGGTAATTATTGGTATTTACAAACATATACATGCATTTGCAAAGGTTTTTGTAGCTAAAATATAAGAATAAAGAGTGATGAATGACTATTCATCACCCCCCAATACTTAACTTTGCTAGTCCCTTAGCAAACACTTATTTAAAAAAGAAGTGCAAAAGAGAAAGAAAAAGAAAAAGAGGAGAATGTACATGGATCAAGGTTGATTATTAAACTTGCCTTCATTAAATTGAATTATGGAGCTTAGATCAGATCTTTGGATTATTAATGTGTCGGAACCTTATTTGGACTTAAGCTTAAAACTCAACAGCCTCTAAGTTCCACTAATCTCTAATCAAGACTCCTCAATAATCCAGATTAGAACAAGTCATCAATCACAAACCCTGAAGACCATGAATCTTTCCTTGTCCTGTGAATGTGAGGTATAAGCTCTCCACCTCAGAAATGGCAACTTGACAACCCTCTCCAACAAGGTAACTCTATGACCTCAATCTGTCCACTCTTTCCTCGAGGAGCGGGGTATTCCCTTCTAAGTTCAAGTTCAACCGGCTCAAGAAGAGGAGGAAGAAGAGAATGGACCATGGCCAGTGTAGCCATGTATCCTTGGGAGCTCGACCAGTGTAGCCAAGTCTCCCTGCTGCAAGCTACATAAGGTGGGACATGAATCTCAAGCTTTGCTTATTGCACTATATACATACTCCGGTGGGATTATCATTTTCTCTCAGACCCACCACTTTTTTGGAGTTATTTTCTTTTTGCATTTTTTTTCAAGTGCATCTATACAACATATACATGTGCAGCATATATACAAGGAGTTTTTCCTCTTGAGCCAGTAGACTATCCCTCTTTTGAAGCTTTATTGCAACCCACAACTCATGTCTTTAGACCTCATGGCAACCAGACCAAGTTGAGACGCACTTCCTTCACTAAAAGAAGAAGAGAGGTTCCGCCTAGAAGTACTACCCTCATATGATACCCCAAGTCAAGTAAGACTGCCTCCTCACCACCTCATCCGTAGAGAGCTCGGTGCAAAGTGCTGGTGTCCAAGTAAAGCCATTGTCCATATGAGTCATGTGTTGTTGTTAAGTGCTCTACTTAGGCTCATTGAGATGACATGTGATCATAGCCTAGTGGACTCAAAGAATTAAGTCACCATGGACCTGAAAAGCCTTAACCCTAAGCCCTATAAGGTTCCTCTTAGAAATTAGGTGGATTAAGATCTTAATCAAGCTCCATTTCCCAATTTAATTCCAGGCTAGTTTAAATGTCAACTATCATCTAAAAAAAACTATATACATATATATAAAGATGCTATGCAAAATTTTTGAAAAATGTTTTGAAATCATGAATGGATGAATGCATGAAGTGCAAGTTTTGCAAAAGTATTTACACACATTTACACAAGATTTTTGCAAACTTTTGATTTTCAAAACATTTTGGAAAAATTTTGTACTATATACATAATTTTGCTATACACATATTTACACAAACTTTACACAAAAAGATTTTTGAAAACATTTTTACAAAAATAATATGTACACTAGCTATTTATGTGCAATAAAAGAATGTTTATTTACAGGAAAAATTTTTAATTTTTGTGATTTTTAGGGTTTTTAGCCATTTTATTTATTAACACACTCACACAAAGTACGAGTTATGGCTAACGTATATATGAAATATATACACCCCCCTATACTTAGCTCGAACGATGTCCTCAGAGTCAAGAGCGATGAAGAAGACATAACTCGTGCTATGTATAGGGAAGTGAAAAGGAAGGCTATATACAAAGACGAATGAACGAAATATAAAATCAAGAGGGTCTCGACTTTTTCCCCTATACTTAGGATCAAGTAATCCTAAGTATAGCAGGCTGTACACAAAGGGAAAATCGAGTGGAGAATGTACAGGGTCTACCCCCCTATACTTAGGGTAAAATATCCCTAAGTATAGGCAACAAAAACAGGGGTAGAAAGAAACAAAAGAAATACCCAAAGGTCCTACATCACCTCTATACTTAGGGTAAAGTACACCCTAAGTATAGCATAATCAAAGATGACAAAAGGGATGTGGGACTAAAGAATGTGATGATATGGACATCTGGATCTATACAGGTCGGAAGATCAGTGCAAATCAGGCGTGAGATGTAATAGATGTGAGTCAAGAGACCACATCTCACACAAAATGAATCGGGGCAACATCAACGACCCGCAGCTCATGATCTAGAAATGGCTTGAGCCGCTGGCCGTTCACTCGAAAGGTACTCTCAGAAGACAACTCGGATATATCAATGCTACCGTTGTCGTGTACCTTTCTCACCAAGTAGGGTCCCTTCCATTTGCTCTGTAGCTTCCCTAAAAATAAACGAAGCCTCGCATCAAACAACCATACTCTCTGTCCAGGCTCAAAATGCTTGTGGCTGATGTGAGAATCATGCCACTCCTTTACTCTCTCCTTGTAATGTAGGCTGTTTGAGAAGGCAGTATCTCTAAGCTCCTCCAGGGCTGCTAACTCTGCCCTCCTCTTGTCTCCTACACCATCTGGATCCATAAGTATCCCAGTGACTGCCCAAAGTGACCTGTGCCTTAGCTCAACAGGTAGATGGCACGGCTTGCCATATACGAGGAGAAAGGGAGATGCGCCCAATGGTGTCTTGAAAGACGTCCTATATGCCCACAAGACCGAGTCCAAAAGCTGTGACCAATCCTTTCGGTCTGGGCGGACGACTTTCTGCAATATAGTCTTGATCTCCCTGTTCGACACCTCGGCTAGACCATTCGTCTGTGGATGGTAAGGTGTAGCAACACGATGGTCTATGCCGAACTCGCTAGCAAGGGCCTTCACCTGGTCGTTGATGAAATGAGACCCCCCACTTGAAATCAATACTCGAGGTACCCCGAACCGCATGATGATGTGCTTCCTCAAAAATCTGTAAACTGTCCTCGCATCAGCGGCTCGGGTGGGGATAGCCTCAACCCAACGACTAACATAGTCTACGGCCAACAAAATGTACTCAAATCCCTGACTCTTAGGGAATGGACCCATGAAATCGATGCCCCATGCGTCAAAAACCTCGCAGAAGTGAATGGGCTGCATCGGCATCATATCACGCTGTCCACAAGTGCCCATCCTCTGACAGTCAGTACACCTCTTCACAAACTCATCAGAGTCCTTGAAGAGGGTAGACCAACACAAGCCGGATTGGAGCACTTTCTGTGCTGTTCTCCTCCCAGAATGATGTCCTCCTGCCTCAAGCTTGTGGCAGTAAGTGAGGACGCTATGATGCTCCTCCTGAGGAATGCACCTACGCCAAACGCTATCCCCTCCTTCGTGGTAAAGGATGGGATCCTCCCAGTGGTAGGACTTAGCCTTCACGAGGAAGGTCTCAAGCCTCTGCCTGGGCCAACCTTGTGGAACTTTCTTAGCAACAAGAAAGTTCACAATGTCGGCATACCACGGGAGTGAGGCGATAGCAAGGATCGTCTCATCTGGGAAGGTCTCACAAATGGGATCAATATGCTCAGACTCCTCAGGCTGCTCTAAACGGGAGAGATGATCCGCCACCACATTCTTGACTCCAGGCTTATCCTTGATCTCAATGTCGAACTCCTGGAGTAGAAGGATCCATCTAGTCAGTCTGGCCTTGGCATCCTTCTTTGCCATGAGGTATCGGATGGCGGTGTAATCAATATACAAGGTCGCTCTAGATCCAATGATGTAAGATTTGAACTTATCTAGGGCGAACACTACGGCTAGCATCTCCTTCTCTGTAACTGTATAATTCCGTTGGGCGGAATCCAATGTGTTGCTAGCGTAGTGGATAGCAAAGGGGACTCCATCCCTCCTCTATCCCAGCACGGCCCCCACGGCAAAATTGGAGGCATCTGTCATGATCTCGAATGGGAGAGACCAATCAGGCGGCTGGAGAACAGGAGCCTCTATAACACACTGCTTGAGAGTCTCGAAGGACGAAAAACACTTGTCATCAATAAGGAACTTGGTGTCTTTCGTCAGTAGGTCAGTCAATGGCCGAGCAATCCTGCTGAAATCATGAATGAATCGTCGGTAGAAACCGACGTGCCCCAGGAATGACCGTAGCTGCCTCAAATTGGACGGCGGTGCGAGTTTTCTAATGACATCTACCTTGGCTGGATCAACCTCCATGCCCCTGTTGGAGATGATGTGGCCAAGCACCGTCCCTTGAGTCACCATGAAGTGACTCTTCTCCCAAGAAAGCACCAAGTGAACCTCTATACATCGCTGGAGTACTCGGTCTAGGCAGTCAAGACAGGAGTCGAATCCGTCACCGTAAACCGATAAATCATCCATGAAGACCTCCAAACACTCCCCTACCATGTCCGAAAAGATCGACAGCATGCATCTCTGAAAAGTTGTAGGGGCATTGCATAGCCCAAATGGCATGCGTCGGAAGGCGTATGTGCCGAAGGGACAGGTAAAGGTGGTCTTCTCCTGGTCCTCCGGAGCGATGGCCACCTGGTTGTAGCCCGAGTACCCATCCAGAAAACAATAGTGGCTCTTCCATGCTAGTCTCTCAATGATATGATCTATAAAGGGCAGGGGGAAATGATCCTTCTTGGTGGCCTGGTTGAGTCTCCTGTAGTCAACGCAGACCCGCCAAGAAGTGGGTACTCGTGTAGCAATCTCCTCTCCAGATTCTCTAATCACTGTAGTGATGCCCGTCTTCTTGGCCACCACATGTAAAGGGCTGACCCACTTGGAGTCGGAGATGGGATAGACAAAATCGGCGCTCCACCATTTCGAAATTTCCTTCATGACAACCTCTCTCAGATTTGGGTTCAGCCGTCGCTGGAACTCACGCGACGGCTTCGCCTCATCCTCGAGATAGATATGGTGGGAGCACAGGGCCGGACTAATCCCCTGGAGATCTGCTACGCTCCATCTAATTGCCTTGTGGTTCTTTTCAAGAACCCCCATCAAACAGGATTCTTGCTCTCCATCAGATCGGCGGAGATGATGACGGGGTACATCTTAGGCTCACCCGCAAGGAATCGATACTTCAACAAAGTAGGGAGCGGCTTCAGCTCTGGACAGCTGGGTGCTGGTGGATCTGGCCTCTGAAATGTCTCTGTGAACGCTGCCAAATCTTCATGGGAGAACTGAAACTCTCTCTCAATCTCAGAAACTGGAGAAGGCTGCCCTGATGGACTGTCTCTGCTCTGCTCGGCATCTACCTCCTCCTCAGCTGTAGGCTCTGTGGAAGTCAGGTCTGGCATGTAATCCTCACAATCTGCCCAATCATACTCTGACTCCGAGGGATCTGCATCACACAAGGTGGCATCAGTACCACCATCATCACAAAAATCTGTGTCGCGGTCGAGAACTGGCTCTGCTGCCTCTGAAGTATCCTGGACCAGGATTGTGCTCTCCAAGCTCTCCTCTGCTGTCGTCTCTGCATCAGCGGGGTCTGAAAACGAGAGGATGGCCTGTGCTGCTGGGTCTGCCCAAACTGACTCATCGTCTGTGATCATAAAGTCACAGTCCTGGTGGATGTCTTGCCCGGCATCTGTCAGCTGCTTTGTATATGAAGTGGTCTCCGAGCATGATCTGTCTCTGGCTCTGCTGTCCTCGACCGTCTCTATTTGTACACTTTCGCCCTCGACGCGAAAGTATACCTTCCCGCTATCATGGTCAGTCACCGCCTTGGCTGTGGCCAAGAACAGACGACCGAGAATGATGGGGGTATCGGTCACTGAATCAGGGATCTCCATGTCCAACACTACGAAGTCCACAGGGAATTGCAGGCCCTGAATAGTGACGACAACATCTCGCAACAACCCCTCCGGCCTCTTGACAGATCGATCAGCAAACTGAAGGATTGTCCTGCTCTATCTAAGAGTGCCCAACTCGAAGCGGTCGAGAAGGGCTGTCGGAAGGAGGTTGATCGACGATCCGCTATCTAGTAGAGTACGGTCGAACCTCTGCTCTCTAATGTGACATCTGACATAAGGGGCTCCTGAATCTGGCCTCTTGGCCGGCAGACGGTTCTGGATCGCGAAACACGTGGCTTTTGTCAGCACATGGATCTCTGAATGGTGGTTCCTCCTCTTCCTCCTGACTGTGGTCCTGTCTCTTAACGAATGCTGAAGAAGGGGGATGTGCTGCAAAGCCTCCTGAAGAGTCAGCTGTATGTGAAATCGATCTATCATATGTTGGCTGAACTCTTCCTGATCTCTCTTTTTTGGATTTTCTGTTTTCTTCCCCTTCCCCATCTGAAGGGCTCTAGGGAAGGGGATCACTGGGTCCTTCTTAGATGAAGGACTAGGAAAAGGTCTAGACGGCTCGACGACCGGATCCGCACATACATCACGCACCACAGTGGGACCAGAAAAAACCAAACCTTTTCTTTATTCACAACATGGTTCCGAGATACATCAGAAGTGGGAAAAACAACAGATCTCTCAACAAAAGTATGGGTGGCCTCAGCACCACCATCGGCTGGATCAACTGGAAGACTCGCGACCTCAGTACCGCGCTCTAGCTCGGCATCTAGGGTGGCCTCAGTACCACCTCCTCGAACTGGTGAATCGGCGGCCTCAGCACCGCCTGGGGAATCAGCATCCTTGGTGGCATCAGTACCACCATCATCATCTCGAGCGGCCTCAGTACCGCTCTCATCCTCCTCGTCGGGCGCTCTGGGTGGATCCTCAAGGTGTGGCTCAGACGAGGCACCGCCTGCTGGCATCCTACCGCTCCTAAGTGTGACAAAATCAGTATCAAACAGATATCCAATCATATCACCAAATGCATCACTAGGAGTGGTATACTCAGTACAAGCTACCTGCTCAGATTTCCGCTTCAGGCTGTTGGGGTTCGGCTCTATCTGGGCAGGGATGGCGGCCTTCCCTCTCACAATGTCCCGCATCTCCTGGCAGAACTCGTCCATCTCCCGTCGAAAAGTAGCCTGCTGGTCCGTGAGGAGGCGGGCTATATCATCCAAGGCGGGGCTCTCATAGGAGCCCGACGGGTAGCCTCTCTGGTAATGAGGCTGCTGGAACTGGTGCTGTGGCTGAGAGGGGTATGGGGGATGCTGCTGCTGGTGAGGCTGCTCACGCCTCCAAGACTGTCCCTGCTGATAAGGATGAGGACCATAGGACGACTGCTGCTGCTGCTGTGGTGGGTACACTGGGGGCTGCTGCTGCGGTTGGTGATCTCTCTGATGGTTGTACTGGCCTCCCTGACCTGACGGCTGCTGCTGGGGTTGGGTACCTCCGGTCCCCCACCGGAATCCGGGATGGTCTCGTCAGATACCGGGTTGAGGGCAGTCATACCAAATCCCGTTGACATCCATCAACAGCTCTGCATCGTACTGGGCTGGCGGGAGTACTGCCAAAGGCTGATTAGGCTGATATACCACCATCTGCAAGTCTGGAGACAGTGGTGACTGGTAGGTGGGCTACGGCTGCTGGTACGGCTCCGCCTGTACAAGGTGAACCTGTCTAGGCTGCTGGTGTGAGCTGGAGCGCTGGGACGACCTGCTGCTGCTGCCGCTGCCGTGATCGCCTCGCGACTGAAGACGGGGCTGGGAAGCCGTTTGTGCCTCCTGGAGACACATGAGCTGGGTCTTCATGTCGCTTAGAGTCTATGCCATCTACTCCATCTGAGTGATGCCCTGGTACTGCTTCTTCTCAATCAGCTCCATCCGATCCAACTTCTCGCTAATGATGCCCATGTCCACAGCTGAAGACTCTGCCTGTGCTGCTGCTACTGCGGACGAACTGGAAGGACCAGCGTCGACCCGTGCTATCCTCTGGTACTGCACGGGTCCTGACTGCTGGGGTCTGCCCTGAGTGTACAACCAGGTCTGGGACATCACCATGTAGTTCTCGGCCATCTCCTCGTAGATGGCCCAGACCTGGTCGTGATCCTTGGCGAAGTAAGACCCGCCACAAGAAGCGTTCACTAAGACCTGAAGCTCTGGTGTCAGCCCGCTGAAAAAGCTCTGCACAAGGTTGGGCTTGGAAATGTCGTGGTGCGGGCATCGATCAGACAACTCTCGGAACCTCTCCCATGCCTCATGGAACTGCTCGTTGGGGAGCATGGAGAAGTTGCTGATCAGGGCTCTCGCGACATTGGTCCGCCCGAGTGGATAGTACTTGTGCAAGTACTCGATGCGTAGCTGCTCCCAAGTGTAAACAAACTTCCCCAGATGCTTTAGCCAGGTGGCTGCTCTGTCTACCAAAGAGAAGGGGAAGGCAATCATCCTGATGGTGTCCTGGTCCACCTGACGGTCGTGGACAGTACTGCAAATCATCAAAAACTCCTGGAGGTGGAGATGAGGCTCCTCGGTGGCGAGCCCGTGGAAACGGGGGAGTAACTGCAAGGTGTTCGGGGGGAACTTGAAGTTCCCCACGATGGCTGGTAGCACAACCCAGTGATGCATCAGTGTCGATCTGGGGTTGTGCAACTCCCGCATCGGTCTCGGCTGCTCTCCTGCTCCTGCCGCGGCGGCTGCCACTGCGGCGGCGGCTACTGCGGCTGCTGCGACTACATCCTCTGGAATCCTTGGCCCGTCTCTCCGCTGCTCTCTCTCCCTGCTCTCATTTTCTCCATCTCTCTCCTCATATCTAGCATGAACGCTCCCTGATCCCTCAACTGCTGCTGAACTGTCTCGAGGGAGGCAATCAGGGTGGAGTTGATCGCTCCCTGGTCCAACACAAAGTGCTCAGGCTGTGGACCTCTAGAGCGATCCTCGGAACTGACGGCCATAGTGTCTGCAAAACCAAATGATCCAAACTCAGGTGCCGATAAATCTGCTAATCTCTCCTCTGGCACTGGTCTCTCGGAACCGAAAGAAAGGGGGTCGAGGGGGAACAGGGCGGAATCATACTCGGGCTCGGAGAGCTGGTCTCGGCTCTCGCGAGCCAACCTAGATGAACGGGTAGACGCGCCCGAAAGTGGTGCAGCCAGAGGCTTCCTAAGAGATCGTCTGCCCATCATCTTGATGTGGTGAATAAGGCGGATGAGATCTGGAGAAACTATGATCACAAGAAAACCCCAAGTTCACCAACGCAACGCGAGCTGATGACCGTAAAGGCTCGGTCAATTATCTTGTCAAATTTTATTTTGGTGAACAAGCAAAATATCAGAGCGATTACGTGACCTGCTGGGATACCCGATACCTTCCCAACCGACTGTCCCGCCACAGAAGAGTCGGTAATCAGTCGAGAATGGCACCGGAGGGCTCTACCTAGTGTACGGGTCACTCTCTCGCGCAATCAAACCAAGCAATGAGGGGGTTGCTCTCCCCAAGACAAGTTTTTCAGTCAAGTGTCTTTTATGATCAATAGTTTTAGCAGTCCCAATTTTATGGTTTTTCTTTTTAATCTTTTTCAATACAAACAAAGGGCCTAACGAATTTTCGGTTCTCCTGATTATTAAGTCAAAAACAGGGGGAGAAGACGAAAAAGCCGATGCACGATGAAATCAATGATGCATGCAAAGTAAGGAAGGCGTACCTGACTCCAGCACTCTACATGCAATATGATCCGCGCATAATGTAAAGACAGAAAAGTAAACTACCTATATGGTGCAGCGGGAAAAGCCGAGTCCTAAACAAGCAACTTCTACACGAAAGAGCCATCTAGCTGGTCACTCAACCCTCGATCCTGAGAGTCCGCTCTCAGTCTACCCCTCCTCCTCCCGACAAATCGGGTTCAAGAGCAGCACTTGGCAGGGCAGGCTGCGGCACGTAGGCTCGAAGGTAAATGAATCAGCTATTTTTATTATCTTTTATTAGTAGGTCCAATTAACGATCTATAGGAACAGGCAGATAATTAAGTGTGTGGATCCTACTAATTACGACACAGTCAAGCAGAAAGTCCTAAATCTAGGGGCTCGAGAAAAACCGCGTAAAACCGTAAAAAGGCAGCGAAAAACCAAAAAGCCGCGAAAAAGCCGCGAAAAACTAAAGTAGCTAAAGGGTCCCCCGAGCACACCGGTGCTCGGCGAAACAGACCCGAGAAGGAAGTCCAAGTCCAAGTCCAGTTGTCCCTGTATTATTACAAATAAAATGAAATAAAAATAAAGTCTACTCCTTGCCCACTCAACTACTCTCTCATGCTCTCCTGCGGCTCCGTGTAGAAGGGAGCCGCCTCCAAGTTCTGCGGTTGCGCCGACTTCTCGAGAGTCGTCGCCTCGGTCCTCGGGCCCTCGCAAGAAAGAAGACAAGTGTCAAACCAAGAATAATAATCAAATAATAGCAGAAAAGCTAAACAGGGGTATATGTGCAAAATGACAAATAAAATAAACAAGCAAAAATCAAACAAAAACCAAAAATAAAATAAAATAAAATAAAATAAAACAAAAATAAAGAAAAACAAAAAGCCACGAAAAAGCCGCGAACTCAGAAAGAGTCGCAGAAAGCCGCGAAAAAGAAAATGAAAAGAAAAAGAAAATGAAAAATAAAAACTACTAAGCCATGCTCCCCGGCAACGGCGCCGTTCTGACGGCCACAAAACCGAGCGAGCGAGGTAAATTAGGTGTATCTCAAGCAGTCGTTGCGATCTCAATCACTCGGGTGGTCGATCGAGAAAAATAGACCACCAATCAAAAGAATAAAATCGTCAAAACTCAACAATAGCGGTCTCGCTATTAGATTAACCTGGTATAGCGACCAGGGTCGAACACAAGGAGCACATAATGGCATTGCGGCCTACGAAGTAGTCTAAAAAAAGAATAAAATAAAAGAAATGTATTTTTTGGTGGATTTTTAATTTTTATATTTTTTTGGATTTTTAATTAATATGGAAAATAAGGAAACCAATAAAACAACCAACTTCAAGCAATTATTAAGACACTCAAAAATCACTCAAAAATTCAAATAAAATATTTTTATGTGTTTTATGTTTTTTACTGTTTTTAGTGAATTTTTGGTATTTTTCTGATTTTTATTTAATTTTCTAAAAATAAAACAAGGCAAGAAAACAAGCACAATGTCCAGCCAAGCTTGGGGGACTTCGATAAAATATCTAAAAATCCCTAAAAAGCCTGGAGGTAGTTTTCCTGTAAAGAAGAAAATTCAAGGAAAATTCAACCACTAGAATTATTATTTTTGGATTTTTCAATTAATTATTAGAATTTTTATAGGGTTTTAGGCGTTTTTCAATTTTTATGAGTTTTATATAATGAAAAATGACCAAAATTGGTCAGAAAATCAAACAAGGCAAAATACACACTAACTAATTTTTTTGTAATTTTTAGCAGTGTTTTAATATTTTTTTTGTAAATTTTTAAGTCAGACAGTAAAGAAAATGCGTGTTTTTGATTTTTTAAAAATAGTAAATAAAATAAAAAATGTCTCCAAAAATCGAAGAAATTTTTACACTATGGTAGGAGCCATGTATCCAATTTTCATCACGTTTGGAGTTGATTTGATATTTTATTAAAAATCAAAACTAAGGTATAGTGCACAGGGACCTGTACGTAAATACAAGAAGTTCCAGGGGTCCGGTGCAAAATTTCCAAGAAAACACGCGCGAGGCGCGTGACTTGGCACTCAAGGACCTAATTGCAAAGAAACCAAAGCTTCTGGACTAATTAATAACAAGTATTAAAAGTCCAGGGACCTCGGTGTAAAATACCCAAAATATAACGCACATGCACAAATTCAATACACACAGGGGTATCTATGCAATTAATAAAAAGGTTTCATTCATTCATTAACATCCTAAAACTACAAGGCTAAACATGCAAATAACCCAACGAAACACGTGTCGACGCACGTGATACACTACACACAGGGGCCTACATGTAAACGCAAGAAATGATAGGGTCCAAAGTGCAATTTACCTAAGGAAATAAAATACTAAAAAAATTTACAGGACTAAAACTAAACTAATCTAAAGCTAAGGGCCTAAAGGGATATTTACCCTTTATTAAGTCGACCGTCAGATGCGCGCCACATGGTGATCCATCGGCTCAGGTGCGCTGGGGGTACACCTCGACGATCGAACGGTCACGGTCACTCCTCCATAGATCGACGGTGCTGGCGGCTCCTCAAATGAACGGTGGAGATCAAAACTGGAGCTGGAGGTGCATCGGACGGCAGGGGAAGGTCCTCGACGAACTGGGCTCCGGTGAACTTCGCCGGGCTCGTGCTGGCACTGGAGGCTCCTCGCGGGCAGCTGAAGATCGGGGAAGGATCGCCTCGGGCTCCCGCGTCTACTGGTACCCTCCGATGACTCGACGGAGCTCCGGGGAGCTCAGGCGAGATCGACGGAGGAGGAGCGGCTACTTCGAATGGTTGAGACCCTCATACGGCCTCGAATGGACCTGCAAAGCACACTAGCAGACTCGCGGATCGAGGGCAAAGTGCCTCGACCCTGTGAACGTGGGTGAAGGTGGTAGGTGCGGCGGGGCGGTCGAGCTCCGGCGATGCAACGGCGGAGGAGCTCGAAACCCCAGCTCCTGTGCGAGCTGGGTTGAGTGGATGGGCGGAGAACGTGCGTGGGGAGAAGGCGAACGTGATGGGGCGGTCCGATGATCGAGACGAAGGTGGAGGTGGCCGGAATCGAAGGTGAATGGCGATGGTTTGAATTGGGCGAAATGCAAAATCAAAGAAAAGGGGCAAGACTGGGTGGACGAATCGACTGGGCGTGAGCTCCTGAAGCTCTTGGTCATCGCCTCGCGGGTCGTCGAGGCCCGAGGCTCGAGCTTCACCTTCAGGCGGAGCACGGCGGCGCTAGGACGCCGGATCAGTGGTCCGGGCACCCTCTCCTCTCTACGACACGGCCAATAGGGAGCTGTCACCTCGAGGGTGGCTGTGGAGGTCCTGGGATGAGAAGGTGGGGAGCCAAAGATGCGGAAATGGGAGGCGGAGCTCGGAACTTATACTGCCAGGGTCCGGCTAAACTCGATCGGGTAGGGCAACTCAGAGCGCGAACTCCGAGGCAGGCATCCCGGCGAGGGTGTCGGATCTGGCGTGAACAAAATGGACCCGGGGTTTGGGTGTGAGGTGCTCGGGTTGTGACACGAAAATGATGAGAAATCGGGTCGGGCGTCACGACCCGTGGGAGGTGGTCCACAGGGGGGAGTTGACCGGGGGGTCAACATTCCCCCGTGGACCAATGAGAGGGGGCCACGTCAAAATGATTTGAATAATTATTTAAACATAGCAAATGACCGAATTAGAGAAAACTTAAAACATGAAAAATATTTGTTTTATTTTTTTCTATTTTTTGTGATTTTTAATTATTTTTAAATAGGGTATTTACATAGTAGGGCTATATATAGGTATATATACAATATAGGGTTTTGATTTTTGATTTTTAATTAGTTATTTTTGTACATTTTTATTCCTGTTTTATATTTTATTTATTTATAGCATAAAATTAGGAATAAAAGGGTATTTTTATTTTTATTATTTATATACAAGGATAAAATAAATAGATATGTACATGTATCTACATGGTATATATACAATGCTATTTTTGATTTTTAATTTTTGTTCTTTTTATTTTGTTTTTGTGGTTTTCATTTTATTTATTTACACCATAAAAGATAGAAGATATAAAAATTTTACGGGAATTAATTTTATTTATTTACAAGGCTAAAAAAAATATAGACAAGTGGGCTATGTACATGATGAATATGCACAAGGTGAATATTTTTATTTTCTTTTTAATTTTTCCATTTTTATCTTGATTTTGTATTTATAAATATATACAAATATTTACAAGCCACTCTTATTCTATTTTTGGAGGAAAATATATTTATTGTATTTACAAGTATATTTACACAAATGAGCACCCTATGTCTCTCTACTTTGGATTTTATGCTGTCAGGCCCATGCTGAGCCCTCCCTTGGGATTAGGTTGCTCAATATTTATTCTAAATATTTCCCTCTTTTTTTTAATCTTTATTCTTTTATTTTTGCACAAAAACATGCTGATTATTAGTTTTTACACCACGCATGCTTTTGGTAATTATTAGTATTTACAAACATATACATGCATTTGCAAAGGTTTTTGTAGCTAAAATATAAGAATAAAGAGTGATGAATGAGTATTCATCACCTGGCATCCTACCGCTCCTAAGTGTAACAAAGTCAGCATCAAAAGTGTATGCAGTTATATCACCAAGTGAATCACTAGGAGTTGTAACCTCTGTGAACTCTACCTTCTTAGACTTCCTCTTGAGTTGTTCAGGTTTGGCGGCCTTTCCTTTGATAATTTCTCTCATCTCCTATCGAAACTCATCCATCTCCCGTCTGAAGGTAGCCTGCTGCTCGGAGACTAGACTGGCTAGATCATCTAAGGCTGAGTTCTCATAGGCGGGCCCATGAGAACTTGACGGGCGACCTCTCTGAAAATGAGGCTGCTGCTGTTGGGAGTGAGAGGGATACCGGGGCTGAGACTGATACCGTTGAGGCTGTTGCTGCTGCCTCCAAGACTGTCCCTGGTGATAGGGACAAGGACCATGCTGCTGGTAATGCTGCTGGGGATGTGGCTTCCGCTGCTGTGGGAACTGGGGCTGCTGGTGTTGCTCTCGCTGCTGGTCGTACTGGCTACCCTGAACTGGAGGCTGCTGCTGGGAACTGGTACCTCCAGTCGACCAACGGAATCCGAGATGGTCTCATTGGATCTCAGGTTGAGGTCGGTTATACCAAATTCCGTTGACATCCATCAACGGCTCTTGTTTATAGTTGGGTGGGGGCAGAACTGTCAGGGGTTGGTCCAACTGATACACCACCATCTGGCTGTCCTGAGATGGTGGCGGCTGAACATGCTACTGTTGCGGCTGCTGAAACTGCTCCGCCTGAATATGGTGCACCTGTTGGTAGTGGGCGGAGGCTGGGTCGAGCTGCTGCTGCCGGCATCTGCCCGTGACCTGAGACGGGGCTGAGAAGCCATCTGTGCCTCCTGGAGACACATGATCTGGGTCTTCAGGTCACTCAGCGTCTGTGCCATCTGATCGATCTGCGTCATGCCCTGGCACTACTTCTTCTCGATCAACTCGATCTGGTCCATATTCTCGCTGATAATCCCCATGTCAGCGGCCGTCGACTTTGCCTGTGCTATGACTGCTGATGATGTAGAAGGATCAGCATCTACCCGTGCTATCCTCTAATAGGACACGACCTGCAGTGTGGGCCTCTCCTGAGTATAGAGTCAGGTCTGGGACATCACAGTGTAGTTCTCGACCATCTCCTCGTAGATGGCCCAGACCTGATCCTCATCCTTGGCAAAATACGAGCCCTCACAGGATGCGTTAAGTAGCTCTTGCAACTCCGGTGTTAGCCTGCAGAAGAAACTCTACACGAGATTGGGCTTCGATATATCATGGTGGGGACACAGGTCTGTAAGCTCCCTGAAGCGGTCCCATGCCTCATGAAATTGCTCGTTGAAGAGCATGGAGAAATTGCTGATCAGGGCCCTGACTGCATTGGTCCGGTCGAGTGGATAGTACTTGTTGAGGTACTTGTTCCGGAGCTATTCCCACGTAGTGACGAATCTCCCTAAATGCTTCAGTCAGTTGGCTACTCTGTCTACCAGGGAGAAAGGGAAGGCTATCATCCTGATGGTGTCCTCGTCTACGAGGCGGTCATGGACGGTACTATAGATCATCTCAAACTCATGGAGATGAAGGTACGACTCTGCTGTGGCGAGTCCGTGAAAGCAGGGAAGGAGCTGAATCATCTGAGGTGGGAGCTTGAAATCTCCCAGAATGGCCGACAACACTATCCATCTGTGTGTGTGAGTTGCACTAGGGTTGTGCAACTCCCTCATCGGTCGCGCGGCTGCGGCTGGCTGTACAGGCTGCTCCTCAGGCTCTCGGGCATCGGGACCATTTCCTCCTCCTCCTCCAACGGCTCTACGGTGCTCTCTATCCTCTCTCATCTGCTCCATCTCCCTATGCATGTCCACCATGAAAGCCCCCTGATCCTGGATCTGTCGCTGCATCGTCTCAAGGGAGGCTAACAGAGTGTTGTTGATGGCACCCTGGTCAAGTTCATATGTCTCGTTCCCGCTGGGTCCATCAGTGCGCTCCTCGTTGTTGACCATGGTCTCTGCAAAGGCAAAAGATCCAAACTCAGGTGCCGATAAATCAACTGGCTGTTGTTGTATCTGCTCGGGCACCTCAGGACTGGTAGAAGGGTGGTCGAGGGGGAACAAGGTGGAGTCGAACTCGGGTTCGGAGAGCGGGTCTCAGCTCTCGCGAACCAACCTAGACGAGCGGGCCGGAGTGCTCGAAAGCGATGCAGCCAGAGGCTGCCTAAGGGACCTCCGACCCATCATCTTGATCTGGCGAGTGAAGGCGGATGAGATCTGAAAAAGAAAACAAGATCGGTCAAGCGAATCCCGAATTCACCTACGTACTCAGAGCTGATGACCGTGAAGGTTCGGTCTTTTATCTTGTCAATTTTATTAGGTGATAAACAGTCTTTCAGAGCGATTAAGCGAGCTGTTGGGAATCCAACACCCCCAGGAGACTGTCCCGATCCAAAGCTAGATCTTTCCCAGCCAGTACAAGTCGCGGACCATTTACCGGCTACCCGATCGACTCGCTTTGTTAACGATATCGCGACCCGCTTTATCGGAGATTGGAGCGATCCTCACTGGAGAACGACTAACTCAAGATCAGTAGTATGAAGAAGGGCGGATGTGGCTCTAGCCTAGGTTGCGGATCACTCTCTCGCTCATTCAAACCATACTAGGAGGGGATTTCTCTCCCAAGATAATTTTTTGGTGAAGTATTTTTTTAGGTCAAGTTTGCTTAAACAATCCCAATTTTATGGCTTTTTAGATATTTTTCAAATAAAACAACGCCTAACGAATTTTTCGGTTCTACTGATTATTATTAAGTCCAAAAATAGAGGGAGAAGATGCAAAAGCCGATGAGCGACTAAACACGATGATGATGCCGAGTAAGAGATGCGTACCTGACTCCAGCTCTTTACATGCAGAGTGATCCGTGCATAAATTTGAAGACAGAAATAAACCTATCTAAATGATGCACGAAGAAATCAGCCTTAAACAGATAATTTCTACTCGCGAAGCACAATAGCTAACGGGTCAACGAGAGGGGTCGGGGTTTGGTCTCTGTTGTTGATCGGTGTTCGCCATAACGGATCCTGCCAGCGCTGTATATAGCCTCTAGCGGCACGTGACCCCTCAAGTTACCAGGTTAACTTTTTTTATTAGTGAATTAATTAATAAGGTCCAATTATGTTCTATAGGAACAGAAATGTAATTAGGATTGGGCCTTAGTAATTACGTCACAAGGCAAGTGAAAATCCTAAGTCTAAGGCTAAAATCTTCGAGAATCAAAGAAAATAAAAGCGGTAAAAACAAAACCGGCAAAAATCACGGTGAGTTCCCCCGAGCACGATGAAACAGACCCCGAGAAATCCACCAAGTCTGAGAGTCTCTGTCCTGTGTTATTACAATTATAATGAGCAGAAATAAAACCTAAGCTAAACTAAGCTAACACTCCCCACACTCCTGCTCTCCTCTCTCATGCTCTCCTACAGCTCTATCCAGAAAAGAGTCGCCTCCAAGTCCCGTGGGTGCTCTCCAAAGAAAACTACCCTCAATCGTCGGGCCCTCGCAAGAAAATCGAAACAGAAGACGTGAGTCCAACAATTATTATAATAAAATAAAATGAAATAAAATGAAAAATAAATGCAAAAATAAAAACAAAATGAAAAAGAAATAAAACACAAAGAAAAACAAACAACAAACAAAAACAAAAATAAAAAGAAAACAAATAAAATAAAAGAAGAAAAAGAAAAGCCGAAAAAGAAAGAAAGTTGAAAAAGAAAGCCGACTACTAAGCCGTGCTCCCTGTAAACGGCGCCATTCTGTCAATGGTCGTTGCGGCCTCAACCTCTTGAATCGGGCCGAATCAAGAAAAAAGAAGACCATCAATATAAAAAGATAAATCAATCAACAAACAAATAGCGGTCTCGCTATTTTATTTTACCTGGTATAACTACCAGGGTCGAACATAAGGAGCACGAAATGCGTGGACTATGAAGTAGTCGAGGATCCAAATAAAATAAAGAAATAAAATAGTGGGTTTTATATTTTTCAAAATTTTTTGTAATTTTTAAAATTGAGAAAAGGTCTAAAAGAAACTAAAAATGCACACACAAACAATTATTTAATGTAGCAAAAATGATCAGAAAATTAAAATAAAAATATTTTTGGGTTTTAGAAATATTCAAGTGTTTTTAGAATTTTTCCTTTTTTAGTTAATTTTCAAAAAATGAAATAAAGCCAATTGGAATTTTTCCTTTTTTTTAGTTAATTTTCAAAAAATGAAATAAAGCCAAAAATAGAAGGCAATGTACAACCTGAATCTAAAGGCAATTTAAAAATACATAAATCCCTATAAAATTCGAATAACAATTTTATGATAAACTAGAAATAAAAATCTAACTACAGAAAAAGAAAACACAATTTTTTGAGTTTTTAAGAATTTTAATGATTTTTCTTAGGTTTTAAATGTTTTTCAATTTTAGGGTTTTTATAAATGCAAATACAACAAAAAATTGGACAGAAGCAAAAACAAATCCAAACACACAAATAGAATTTTTTTTGGAATTTTGAAAGGGATTCTAATGTTTTTAATTGATTTTAAAAAACATACAAAAGTAATTTTTGGGGTTTTTGAATTTTTAAAAATAGTAAATGGAAACAAAAGGACACCAAAAATTCGTAGAAATTCCTACACCATGGTAGGAGCCATTTATCAAAATCTCACGATTTTTGGACGAAATTTGCTATTTATTAAAACAAAAAGGAAAGGCACAACACACAGGGACCTATATGCAATTATGGAAAAGTATCCAGCCAAACAATAACACGTGGAGAGAGTACATGGTTGAATATGCAAAAAGTCCAATACTACACGTGAATAACACTTGAACCAGGCAAGTAGGGGTATAATTGCAATTCCTATTTATAGACATCCATTCGATAACATCAATAAAGTCCAGGTGCAAACATGCAAATAACCCACGGTCACGTGGGGGAACCACGTGCTACACAGATGGAAGGACTAAAGTGCAAATACCAATAATATGGTCCTTAGTGCATAATATCCAAAATAAATACAACAGCTAAAAATATTTACATGACTAAATAATAAAAAGAAATGACTGTAGGGGTAGCGGAGCAAGTTTCCCAGGCAGCTCTTGCGGCTCTGGCGCTGACAGCTAGCAAATCCAACGGTTGTCCGGAGGGTGTGAACGTGGGTGTACGGAGGCTGTTAGATGTCAGAACTAACGGCCTGACAAGGGCATGCTCTGGACGGCTGTGATCGAATCTGGGCGACAGGCATAATCCGACGGCTGAGAAGGGTACTGGACGAACTCCGCCTGGGCGAGGTTCACCGGAGCACCGAGGGAGATCGACGGCTCCGATGGATGATCAAACGATGGTAGTCGACTCGCACGGCTCCTCCGCGCCGAGTGGATGGGTCCGATGGGCTCGCCACCTGTCCGATCTCCTGGAGGGTGGTGGTGAGCTGAGCGAGCTCCGACGAGAAGAGGTGAAGGCGATATGAGGGGTATCCGCGCACACAAAAACCTGCATGATAAATCTCTTGCTCGGAGGAGTGTTGCGACCATGGTTATTTGACTGAAATCGAAAGGAAGCGACGTTGGATGGAGTTTGGGGTTCCGGCGAAGTGATAGAAGGAACCTCATACCTAATCTTGGCTATCAAAGCCAATCCTAGGATGATCGAGCTACGGGAGAAGGATGACGATGGATGGGGTAGTCGATCGAAGCGGGTAAAGGTGGCAGATGAGGCTCCGACCGTCCGGTCGGAGCTGGCGGAGGTGCAGCGGAGCGAAAATGGAAGATCGAACTAGATAATGGAACTAGGATCGAAATGGAGGGTACCTGAGGGTCTGAGATGAATCCTAAGCTCCAGGAGATGATGTTGAAGGGGGTCGTCGCCTTGACCTCGCTGCAGAAGGTGGGGGAGGCTCGTCGCGGCGGAACTCCGACCACGAAGCTTGACCGTCGGCTGCAGCGACCTTCTCCGATCACCAAGGCCCTCCTCCAATTGCTGTCACCAAAGGGAGTGGATCTAGGGTATCAAGAGAGTGTGTGGCGTGAGCTACGACTCTGGGGAATGGGATGAAGAATTTATAGGTCTTCCCAGGTGGCTGATAAGATCGGGCATGGGCGCGCGAACCGAGAAGGATCCGCCCCCCTAAGGATCCGCGAGGATCTTGGATCCAAGGGGAAGGTGCGAGCGAAGAAATCGGGGCAGGAGGTAGTAGGATCCGGGCGAGAGAAATGGGAGAAAATGGAGCAAAAGCCAGATCCGCGAAGGAGAAGGTCCGGGAGGGGATGTTGATCGGGGTTAACATTCCTCCTGGACCAATCAGAAATCAAGAAATAAAAAAGATTTGTAAAATAAATTAAAATATAAAATGATTTCAAATTAAAAAATGTTCAAAATGAAAAATATTCCTTATTTTTTGAAATATTTTTGTGATTTTTATTTATTTTTATGAAAAATAATTTATGATATATACAGTATATTATATTATATACATGTATAAAATACCTAGGTATTTTATATAATTATTTTTATTTTCTTATTTTTGTACAAATACCCCAATTTTATATTTTATTTATTTACATCATATTATTTGGAGTAGAAAATAATTTTTATTTAATTTTTACTGGATATTTTCAAGTGTGAAATAAATAGGTGTATGATAAATATGTACATGTGTTATATACAAGGTGAGTGAGATTTTATTTTATTTTTATTTTTATCTAATTTTGTTTTATTTTTAGAAATATATACAAGGGAATATAAACACATTTTTATTTTTATTTTTGTGAATATGTATATACACACACATAGAAGGAGTATGTCCAAGGGAATATAAACATATTGGGCCTTCTCTTGGGTTTAGGTCACTCAATATTTATTCTAAATATTTCCTTCTTTTTCTTTTCTTCTTTATTCTTTTATTTTTGTACAAATACATGCTAATTATTAATTATTAATAAATGCATGCTTATTGGTAATTTATTATATTTACAACTATATACATGATGTTTTGCCAAGATAATTAGCTAAAATAAAAGAATAAAGAGTGATGAATGAGTATTCATCAATAACAAACGAAGTCGGATCGAAAATTTTTCTTCAATAAAGGTGCTATCTTGATGAGATCTACAACTTTCATGAAGAGACCAAAATCAAAAGAGGTCATCTGCGCAAAGTGATACTTTTGGGGTATTATATGTACATAGAAATCCTTGATTTTTGGGTTTTTTTATTTTTTTAATAAGATAAAAATCTGGAAAAATATAATAAAATCAAAGATAAACATTTATACATTAATCTAATATTTTGGGATTTTTATTACTTAGGAAAATGAAGAAATAAAATAAAATATGAGAAACGACACTTTTGTACCAACAGTCAGTGAAGACTCGGACTCAGTTAGTTTCTTTGATTTCAAGATCATTTTGTATTTGGATTTTTATGCATTTTAATAAAACTTTTATCAAAGAAAATCAATGAAAAAGAAATAAAATAAAAGAAGTTAATTATGTACATAAAATAATAGGTCAAAATCAAGTTATACAATGTACAAAAGAGGCCCAAAACCCAACTTTCACACATGAGCTCCGATTCACTTGATTTGATCTTGCTTTAAAGGTAATAGAATATATATGAGTTCAAAAGTGAGTAGGATCAAATCAGACACTGTATGAAGAAGATATCAGCATTTTAGTCTGTTTGTCCTGAAATTAGGGTTTGAGTTTGCGGTCCACTTATTTATGTTAGTGATTTTTTTGTATTTTTCATTTATTCTTGTTGGTCATATGTACACAATGGAAGTGGTTTCAGGTGGTTTGGAATTAGCATGAATTAATTAATAATCAGAGAATTTAACTTATTTTACAGATCAATTAGGCTGAGATTTTTGGCCTCTTATTTTATGCAATTATGAGCGATAAAATGCATGAATGCTAATTATGCAAGATAATGGGTAAAATTCAGATGACTTTTAGGAAACTGAGCTTAATTATTATCTTTTTGAGTGATGAATCCGAGATTCATCAACAGACTATTGCGCAGGTACTTCCGCTTATGGCTGCCAAAATAAGGCCAATTTTGGGGAATGGAGAAAGCTTTAGATTTTGGCTCGATGACTGGACGGGGGATGGAAAACTGAGGGAGAGATTCCCTGGTCTGTTTGGTTTGGCTAGTAGTAGAGAGGAGGTGGTCGGCCGGAGTTGGGAGCAGGAGATATGGAGCTTTCGATTCGGTACGTTACACTCTGTTCGCAGATTGGAGAAGCTCCTGAGGATGCGTAGTGGATGGTCCCTCAGATGGTCGTGACCACTAGGTGTGGGGCGACGGTAAATTCATAGTGAAGAAGGCCTACTGTTTCTTCACCAGCGAACAGGGGCAGGGGATCAGAGACATTAGACTTGATGCCCATCTCATTGGAGGAGCAAGTACCAAGCAGAGTGAAGGTATTCATGTGGTTGTTCAAGCTTGGGAAAGTTCTCATTAAGTGTTGTCCTAGCCAGTTATTGGGGGCGGATGATCGCCAATGTGACAGATGTGAGCAGGGGTTTGAGGATTTGGATCACCTTTTCTTCTCCTGTCCGCACTCGGCGCGGGTCTGGAGTGATGCTGGGCTTCTTTGGATAAGGGTGGAGAATGGGTTTAGCTTCTGGAACTGCATCAGATCGGAATGCAGGGAAATCCATGCAGAGGTCTCATATCCTTTCACTATCCTTTGGGCGATCTAACGAGGTAGGAATGATGCGTTGTTTAGGGGGATTGTGTTCTACTCTGAGAATGTATGGAAACATTATAGGGCGTTATGTGTGTTTTGAAATCATATGATGTAAGAGTAATCTATGTAATTTAAATACTTATATATATACATAATTTTTCCTGCGGTGGATCAGACTACAATGCTATTTTAAAGAATATAGGAAGCATCATGATGTGAAATAACAAAAGGTATATGGTAGTCAATTTCAACTAAACAGTATAGAATATAAAATAAACATGAGGATAAAGAGGATAACATAGACTAATTATAAAATAAACAGTCAAAGTTGTCGCTTCTATATATTAAAATGTGAGCTCAATAATGTAAACAATCAATGGATAATATTATAAATTTTCTTATGGAGAAAATTGGTAAATGCATACAAAATCAAATGTATGTTTCTTGGATAAAATACTAATTCAAGAGAGTTTCAGAAGTTCTTTGTGACATAAATATACCGCAGACAGTAATGATTAACCTGAAAATAGTCTGCAATATTTAGCTAAAATTGCATATTATGAGAACAAAAACAAACACACCACTATGAGAACGAATGTTAAAATAATATAAAGATAATATGATTCCTAAAACAAACAACACAGAGAGGAAGCAAAAATCTAATTCAGTAACAATATACAATTTAAGTAGAATCTGAAAATCAATACTATCAAATTATTTTTTCAAAGAAACTGGATAATAAAGAAACACCATCATATAAAACAGGAAAACGATATTTAGTTATTTTTTAGACCAGATTCTACAACCACTCTATCAAATCCTCAACGTTCACAACTATATATAAAACTTGGCAGCAACATGATTCTTGAAACAACATGGAGAAGACGTAAAAATCTAATTTCCATATCAATATAAATTACGATGCTCGAGATCCGTTTTACCTGTTTACACAACATTTGCAATGCCACATTTGTTAGTGATTGCATTCTATTACGTAAAATGAGGGGAAAATTTTTGCATTTGCATGACATTCGCAATTTAATAATCAACCACAGAATAACAAGTGTCACCAATAGATATTTGCATTAATTTCTATAAAATATTACATGTATTAAAAGAACTGACGTTCTATACATGTATCTCAAAATATAACAAAAGAGAAATAATCATTTACAATATCCGATACTAAAGTTGTAATATGTGTACTATAAAAAAATGAATGTCTGAACCGTAGAAGCTCGGGGTCTAGCTGTCAGATTACTGTGACGCATGCGATTTACCTATCATTCATGTTAGGAAGAAAAGAAGGTCAATAAAGGTTGAGTAAATCTAATTTATTAAAAATAATAGGTATTTCAGTGGTTTCGAAAAAACAAGTAGATAGATGTTGTCATTTAAATTTAACATGCTACTTGTATGGAAAGTTGATTTTCAAGCTGTTCTATATAGGGTTGCACACTGATTGAATAAAATTCATAATCTGATCCAATCTGATTCTATTGGATCGGATTGATTTGGTTTTATCATTCTAATGGATCGGATCGGATTTGAATTTTTGAAATCCGTTAAAGTATGGATTGGATCAGATCTTTACCAAAATACGATCCGATCCGATCCAATCCGTTAATCCACTAACATACATGCACGAATGTAGAAACATACATACATTGCATACATAATATCTATGTGCACCTATTTTGAATTCTCTATGAGGAATAATCATTGCCATTCTCATCATTTTTTCCATATCAATCTTGGATACAAGTCCTCTTGATATCACCCTTTCTTCTCTCTTGAAGGCAAATGTTAAATCTCCAAAATAATTGTTGGCTAATGAGTTTAGATTTTCAGTGATTGTCATTAGGCTCATTAATCCTCCTTATATAACAAGAGGATTACGGTTAGGGTTTTACAAAAAAGGGGACACCATTACAGACAAATACCCAAACTATCCTCTATAAGTATACTTATTTCCAACACTCTCCCTCAAGCTGGAGAATATAAATCATACTTTCTCACCTTGTTACAACATTTCTCGAACTGGACTCGAGCGAGCGGCTTTGTAAATATATATTCATCTTGTTCTGTAGATAGAACACCTTGTGTATGCAATAACCCTTTTTGTATGAGATTTCTTTTGTAATGACAATCAATTTCCACATGTTTGGTTCGTTCATGAAACATGGGAATGTTTGCAATGTACATTGCTGCTTGATTATCACATCTTAGTTCCATGATGTTCTTAGGCCTGGCATGAAGGTCAGCCAGTACGGACTGACCCACATGAGTTCAGTGGTTGCTTGTGCCATGACTCTATATTCGCTTTCAACACTTGATCTGACACTACTGCTTGCTTCTTGCTTTTCCATGTGATTAGGTTTCCTCCCAGATATGTGCAAAACCCTGTGGTAGATTTTCTATCTCGCAAGCATCCTCCATAGTCTGCATCTGAATAGGCCACAAGGTTGAGGTTGCCGTCCCTGCGAAATAATAGTCCTTTCTCATGGGATTACTTGATGTATCAAAGAACCATCATGCAGGCCTCAAGGTGAGCTAGCATAGGAGAGTCCATAAACTGACTTAGTCTTCCTACCGCCAGAGAAATATCTGGACGAGTAAAAGTGAGATAAAGCAGTTTGCCTACCAGGCATCCGTATCTGTCAGCATCTTCTGTTCACAAGGTGCCTTTTTACTCAGACAATCTCTTCATAATAATCTCCCATAAGGATGATGTCATCGACATACACAAGCATTGTTATTGTGCCCTTCGAGTTCTTTTTTATGAATAATGAGTGATCAGATGATGATCTTGTGAATCCAATCACTTGTAATGCTTCAGATAGCTTGTGAAACCAGGCTCAAGGACTTTGTTTCAAACCATAGATTGCCTTTTGTAAGAGGCATACCTTCTGACACTCCCCTTTTCTCTCGAATCTAGGTGTTTGTTGCATATAGATGATCTCATGAAGATCACCATATAGGAAGGTGTTTTTGACATCTAGTTGATGTAATGGTCAATCCAGCTGTACTGCGATAGCAAGTAGAATTCGTACCGTTGACAGACGAGCAACCAGTGAAAATGTATCGAAGAAATCGATGCCATAGGTTTGCGTAAATCCTTTAGCAACCAAGCGAGCCTTGTAACGTGCAATAGGGTCGTTTGGGTTGTAGTTCACTATGAAAACCCATTTGGAGCTGACTATTCAACTATTTGCTGGAGAGTCCACCGGTGTCCGAGTATTTCGGGACCCAAGAGCTGACATCTCCTCCTTCATTGCTTGATGCCAGAGTGGATCTGTTAGAGCATCAATGTGGTTCTTTGTGATGAACATGTTCAAAACATCCTCTGCAAATTCTTATAAGCAGGTAAGTTTAGAAAGGGACATCGCCACAGAGATTGGGTGCTTTGTATGATAGACAGATGGGCATTGTTGAGCTGTGCAGCGTTGAGCTATCGAGAGATCCGTCAGGCGATCTGCATTGACATTAGATTCCAGGTTTCGAGGTGGGGAACATAACTGAGGAGGTTGCACATGCTCAGAAGCGGTAGCGGGGGGTCGTTGTGGATTTGGAACAGGTAAGGGAAAGGCGGGGACCCTTATTGAGATATTTGGTAGGGGGATATGGGTGGTAGATACAAAGAAGTAGGGAATTGACTCGTAGAAGGTGACATCTGCGCTTACATAGTGTTTGCGTAGTCGTGGATCAAAACATCTGTACCCCTTTTGATTTGAAGCATAGCCAAAGAAGATACATTTGATGGTTCATGCAACAAGCTTATCTCTGTCAAGTGCAGGTAGATGAATAAACATTGTACACCCCAAAACCCTGGCTGCACAGGATAGATAGTTTTGCCGGGAAACAAAATCTCAACAAGGATTTGTTCATGTAGAGTTGTAGACAACATTCTATTAATAAGGAATGTAGCTGTAAGGACTGCATCACCCCAATAGAGTGACATGACATGATAATCAAGAAGTAATGTGCACGCGGTATCAAGGATATGACGATGTTTACGTTCGGTGACACCATTTTGTTGGGACATGTGAGGATGTGTGGTTTGGTGCACAATACCTTGATTATAGAGAAAGGTTTGTGGGTCATGAGACAAGAACTCTTGTCCATTATTGGATTGGAAGATTTTGATTGTACGTCCAAATTGATTATTTCAACGACGTATCGAGTAATGAAACTACCAGCATCATATTTATTTTTCAAGAGAAATATCCATGCAACCCGAGAAAAGTCATTAATAGGAACAAGATAATAACATTGATCCAAGCGGTCAGAATACTGACTAGGGCCCCAAATATTCATGTGGTCTAGATAAAAAATATCAGTAGAATGCTGGTTACCAGAGGAATGAAAGGTAGCGCGGTGATGCTTCCCAACCTGACATGCTTCGCATGTGATATTACTCGAGGGGGACAGCTACGAGATAAGACGACGAAGCTTGTGGACAGAAGGATGACCTCATCGTTGATGCCAAAGGGAAGTGGTTGAGTGGAAAATAGAAGTTCCAGAATAGGAAACCATGCTAGAGGGGTGGTCAAGGTGGTAGACACCCCCTACTTCACGGCCCGTACCAATCGTCCTCCTACTCAGTATGTCCTAAAAAACATAATAAGCAGCATCAATTATTGCTCGGCGGTGAAGTTCCTTACACATTGGCTAATTGAAAATAGACTAAGCGGGAAATCAAGAACTAAGAGGACATTATTCAGCTTGATTGTACGGGTAAGGTGCACATCACCAATGCCTTTAACTGATGACGATCTACCATCAGCGACTTGAACAGTCTTGTCTGGTTGTGTTGGACGGAGTTTTCGGATGAGATGTGGATATCCGCACAAATGGGTGGAGGCCCCCGTATAAATAAGCCAACTGATTATGATGGCTAGCTGAAGCAAGAACGGTACCTGACTGGGCACTAGAGGTGATATCTCCAGAGGTGTGGTTTCATCAGGGTTCATCTGGGACAATCGCTGCATGAGATCCTCGAAGTCTTTTCGAGGCATTTCGATCGAACCTCCTTTAACGTATGTAATAGCTACTCTAGCCAATGGTGTTGGACGACCATGCTTGTTGTAGCACACTGCTTCGGTGTGCCCCAATTTGTGACAGAAGGAGCATTGTATTTGTGGTCGTCCTCGTCCTGGAGAAAGACGATCGCGACCTCTGCCCCTGAAGTGACCTCTGTAGTCTCTTTCGAAAGCTGCAAGAGTTGTTGTTTGTCTCAGTGTCTCTGTAGAAAGAGTCGAAGGAGTTGGTAGTCAGCACAACGTGTTGTATGCTTCCTCCATAGTGGGAAGAGTAGAGGTGGTGATAATCTGATCTCGGGGAGCTGCAAAAGCTTGATCCAATCCGCCTAGAAAAATCATAGTTGCAATATTCTGTCGATGTTGTCGTTGTGTGGGTGATGAATACTCATTCATCACTCTTTATTCTTTTCTTTTAGCTATTTATCTTGGCAAAATATCATATACATAGTTGTAAATACAATAAGTTACCAAATAAGCATGCTTGTGTAAATATCAATAATTAGCATGTACTTGTGCACAAATAAAAGAACAAAGAAATAAAGAAAAAGAATGAAATATTTAGATAAATATTGAGTGACCTGAACCCAAGAGAGGGCCCAATATGGGCCTGATCGCCAAATAAAACAAGTAGAGAGAGATAGGGCCATTCATCTATGTGTTATCCCTTCTTTTATGTATATATTTTATTTTCACAAAAATAAAAATAAATGTGTTTTCATTATCTTGTATATATTTCTAAAAATAAAAAAATTAGAAAAATAAAAATAAAATAAAAATAAAATAATTTCTCTCTCTCTCAACCTTGTAGATACCATGTATATATGTATCTATTACTATTTATTTCACACTTATAAAAAACAATAAAAATAAAATAAAAAAATTATTTTATACTCTTAATTTTCTATTGTAAATAAATAAAATATAAAATTAGAGTATTTGTACAAAAATAATAAAATAAAAATAATAATATAAAATACATAGGTATTTTATACATGTATATAATATAATATATTGTATATACCTTAATTTATTTTTCAATAAATAAAAAGCACTAAAAAATAATTTGAAAATAAATAAACATTTTTAATTTTGTAAATATTTTAAAATAAAATCGTTTTCAATTTTTAATTTAATTTACAAATAATTTTGACCTCCTTAATTTCTGATTAGTCTACGGGGGAACGTTGACCTCGGTCAACTGCCCCCCTTGGACCACATTTTTTTAGCGGATTCAGCCTGTGCCCGATTTCTCCTACTTTTCCTGCACTGATCCGTTCTCTATCCCTCTCGATTAGAGGCTCCGAATATCGAGGAATGATCCGCGATCCACACCCGCCAATTCCTTTAGGTATCCATTCCTCGATCTGCGCGCTCGAGCTTTTTTCTTGTCGGACCTCATCGAGTATATAGCTTGTTGGAGCCACCATTTCTTCTCTATCTTCGGCCATTGCCCTCATCCCATTGAGCTCCTTCTCCTTCCTTGAGTGACATCGAGTGCAGGAGAGCGTTGTAGCGAGGATTTGAGGCCTTTAGCCCAGGGTGCGGCGAGTCTTCTCGCCGTGCTCCGCCACCCGGTGAGCCCGAGCCTCTGGAGACGTCGCTCCATCGAGGCAAAGATCCTAGGAGGTAGCTGACCTCCAGCACAGACGATACGCTCCATCAGGTAGCTTCGATTCCCTCTAGCTTGCCTTAATTTCCAAATTTTTGATTCCGATCACCCGAGCTTTATTGGATCATCTAGCATCATCAGACCTTCAATTCATCATCCCGACCATCCCATCACCTTCACGAGACATCTCTCCATATTCTACGCCCATCCATTCCCCCTGGTTCGCCTAGGAACATGGCCTAGGTCCTCCTCTGCCGTCGCATTGCCGAAGGGCCCTACTCCACCTCGCCCCTTCACCCATTTCGCCCATAAATGGGTTGAGGCACTTTGCCCTTGACCCAAACGTCTTCCTATGCAGGTTTGAATGAGAAAGGACTTCATCTGGAGGTCCAAACATCAAGGCACAGGAGCTCCAGATCATTCACGTCGTCGGAGTCTTCCAGGAGCTCCCAGCCTCATCGGAGCATACCAGTGGCTGCGGACCGTCGTCAACATCATTTCGCCCATTCTAGCAGCCTTGGAGGACCTCTCAGTTGCGCGTATCGGCCGATCGAAGCTTGCCAGCTGCGAGTTCATCGGCGTTCTTCCATGGAGCTTCTCCGCCATCAGATCGAGCTTCTCCGCCAGTTCTAATCCCAGCCGTCCTTCTACGAGGAGCTCTCAGCCGTTGGATCTATCTGAGGATCCTCTGCCACCCGTCCATCGCCGAAGGGGTACCACCCAATCACAACCGTTCGATCTTAAGTAACTCTCCCTTGGCCGTTGGATCTGTAATAAGAAGGGTAAATTACACTTAGGCCCTCTTTGCTTTTACATTTATTTTGTAGTCCTGTAAATATTTTTAGAAGTTATTTTTAGTTTGGATATTTTGCACTTAGGACCTTAAGTTTTTAGAATTTGCAATTTAGTCCCTCTGAGTGTAGTTCACGTAGTCTGGCACATGCTTTGTGGGTTATTTACATATTCCTGCCTGGACTTTATGGGTGTTACTGTTTGAATTTTTATAAATAGGAATGACATTTATGTCCCAGCTTGTTTGATTCACGCGACGTCCTCGTGCGATCTGAGCTTTTTGCATATTCAGGCCTACATTTCTTCCACGTGTTATTATTCGGCTGAAAACTTTTCCAAATTTGCAACTAGGTCACTGTGTGCTGCATGTCTTTGATTGGTTGAATAAAATATCAAATCTCACCCAAATTTCATGAAATTTGGACATGTGGCTCCTGCTACTGTGTAAAAATTTCAGTGAATTTTTGGGCCCTTTTTGTTTTCATTTTTTATTTTTTAAAAATTCAAAAACCCAAAATTTTACTTCTGTCTAATTTGAAAAATCAATTAAAATATTAAAAAGCCTCTAAAAAATCCAAAAAAATTACTGTATGTTTTTTTGTATGTTTTTGATTCTGTCCGAATTTCATTGCTTTTGGATTTAAAACCCCTAAAAATTGAAAAACCCTTAAAAACTTATAAAAATCATGAAAAATTAACAAAAATTCAGAAAAATGCAATTTCTTTTCATGTAGTTAGATTTTTATTTTTTCTTTATCATAAAAATTGTTGCTTGAATTTTATAAGCTATTTAGATATTTTTAAATAGCCTTTAGATTCTGGCTGCACATTGGTTTTCATTTTTCGCCTAATTTTATTTTTAGAAAATTAACTAAAAATCCTAAAAATCTGAGAAAAATATTAAAACACTTGAATATTCATAAAATCCAAAAATATTTTTATTTTAATTTTCTGATCTGTTTTGTTGTGTTAAATAATTCTTTGTATGTGACTTTTTCGTCTTATTTTACATTTTCTTTATATAAAAAATTACAAAAAATTGAAAAACTAAAAAACCACCAAAAATATTTTATTTCTTTTATTTTTGAGTCCCCTGCTTCGTAGGATTTCCCAATCCATGCTCCTTGTGTTCGACCCTGGTAGCTATACCAGGTAAAATAAAATAGCGAGACCGCTATTTGCCTGATTGTTTGATTTATTTGTTTTGGCGGTCTTTCTTTTTCTTGTTGAGTGAGCTTCGTGGTTCGGGTCGCAACGACCCTGATTTACACCTTAACTCGGATCGCGAGATTTCTTGCTCATCAAAATGGCACCGTTGCCGGGGAGCACGACTTAGTAGTCGATTTTTGTTTCGTGACTTTTTCGCGACTTTTTGTTCTTTTGCGGCTTTTGTTTTTCTTTGATTTCCTTTTATTTATTTTCTTTTTCTTTTTATTTTTGTTTTTGTTTGTTTTTATTATTTTTTATTTTTATTTGTTTTATTTTTATTTTTATTTTTACATATATTTGTCATTTTATTTCATTTTTCATTATTATAATAATCTGTGGACTGACACCTCTTGTTTGACTTTTTACGAGGGCCCGAGGACCGAGGCGGCTTTCTTCGGGAAGCCGACACAACCGCGAGTTTCAGAGGCAGCTCCTTTCTGCATAGAGCCATGGGAGAGCATGAAAGAGGCGAGCGGGAGAGAGGAGAGAGTAGTTTAGACTTAGCTTAGTTTTATTTTTCAGTCCATTATAATTTTAATAATACAGGGACATACTTAGATTCTCAGAGACTTGGTTGATTGATCGTGGTCTGTTTCGCCGAGCACCGGTGTGCTCGGAGGACCTCACCACGGTTTTTCACCGGCTTTTGATTTTATCACCTTTTTATTTTTATAGGATTTCTCGAGGATTTAGCCTTAGCTTAGGAATTTCCATTGCTTTGTGACGTAATTAATTAGTGCCCGACCTTAATTATCTTGCTTGTTCCTAAAGACCGAATAATTGGACCTTAATTAATTCGTTAATAAAAAGGCTAACCTAGTCACTCGAGGGGTCACGTGCCGCTAGAGGTCGTATACAACGCTGGCAGGATCCGTTGTGGCAGACACCGATCGACATCAGAGATCGAACCCGACCCCTTCCGTTGACCCGTTAGCTACCATGCTTTACGTGTAGAATTTATGCTTAAGGTTGTTTTCCTCATTGCATCATTTAAATTAATTTTAATTTCTGTCTTTCAATTATGCGCAGATCATTTTGCATGTAGAGTGTTAGATACAAGGTACACATTTCTTACTCAGCATGCATCATTGAGTTTCATCGTGCATCGGCTTTTTTGTCTTCTCTCTCTGGTTTTTTGGACTTAATAATCATCAGGAGAACCGAAAAATTCATTAGGCATTGTTTGTTCTGAAAAATATCTAAAAATCAAAACCATAAAATTGGGATTGTTTAAGCAAACTTGACCTAAAATTCACTTCACAAAAAATTGTCTTGGGAGAGCAATCCCCTCATTGTATGGTTTGGATGGGCGAGAGAGTGACACGCACACTAGGCTAGAGCCATATCTGACCCTTCTTCGGACTACTGGCTTTGAGCTAGTTGTTCTCTAGTGAGGATCGCTCCGGTCTCCGGTAAAGCGGGCCGCGATATCCTTAACAGAGCGAGCTGATCGGGTAGCCGGTAAAACGGTCCGCGACTTGTACTGGCTGGGAAAGATCTAGTTTGGGATTGAGACAGTCTTCTGGGGGCATTGGATTCCCAACAGCTCGCTTAATCGCTCTGATAGACTGTATTATCACCTAATAAAAACGACAAGATAAAAGACCGAACCTTTACGGTCATCAGCTCTGCGTGCATTGGTGAATTGAGGGTTTTACTTGACTGATCCTGTTTACTATTCAGATCTCATCCACCTTACTCTCCAGATCGAGATGATGGGTCGGAGGTCCCTTAAGCAGCCTCTGGCTGCACCGCTTTCGAGCACTCCGACCCGCTCATCTAGGTTGGTTCGCGAGAGCCGAGACCCACTCTCCGAAACCGAGTTCGATTCTGCCCTGTTCCCCCTTGACCACCCTTCTATTACCAGTTCTGAGGTTCCAGTACCCGATCAGAGAGAGCAACAACTAGTTGATTTATCGGCACCTGGGTTTGGGTCTTTTGCCTTTGCAGAGACCATGACCAGCAGCGAGGACTGCACCGATGGCCCCAGAGCAGAGCAGACATATGTACTGGACCAGGGTGCGATCAACAACACCCTGTTAGCCTCCCTTGAGATGATACAGCGACAGATCCGCGATCAGGGGGCTTTCATGGTTGACATGCGCCGGGAGATGGAGCAGATGCGAGCGGATCGAGAGCAGCGCAGACCTGGTGGAGGAGATGGACCCGATGGTAGACAACCTGAGGAGCCCGTACAGCTAGCAGCACGCGCCCGATGAGAGAGTTGCACAACCCTGGTGCAACTCTGACACACATATGGATTGTTCTGCTGGCTATTGCGGGAGACTTCAAGTTCCCACCTCAGACTATTCAGCTCCTTCCTTGCTTCCATGGACTTGCCACTGAGGAACCACACCTTCATCTCCAGGAGTTCGATATGATCTGCAGTATTATCCACGATCGCCACGTGGATGAGGACACCATCAAGATGATGGCTTTCCCCTTCTCCCTCGTCGACAGAGCAGCCAACTGGCTGAAGCATCTCGGGAGATTCGTGACTACATGGGAACATCTCTGCAACGAGTATCTCAACAAGTATTATCCACTCGGCCGGACCAATGCAGCTAGGGTCCTGATCAGCAATTTCTTCATGCTCCCCAATGAGCAGTTTCACGAGGCATGGGATCGCTTCAGGGAGCTCACAGACCGGTGCCCCCATTATGACATCTCGAAGCCAAACCTTGTTTAGAGCTTTTTCTGCGGGCTGACACCGGAGCTGCAGGGGTTAGTGAATGCATCCTGTGGAGGCTCATATTTTGCCAAGGATGAGGATCACGTCTGGCCATTTACGAGGAGATGGCCGAGAACTACACGGTGATGTCACATACCCGCCTCTACACTTAGGGGAAGCCCCAGCCACAGGCCGTGTCCTATCAGAGGATAGCATGGGTCGATGTCAGTCCTTCTATTTCATCAGCGGCAGCAGCACATGAAGAGTCGACAGCCGCTGACATGGGTATCATCAGCGAGAAGCTGGATCGGATCGAGTTGATTGAGAAGAAGTAGTGCCAGGGCATGTTACAGATAGATCAGATGGCACAGACGCTGAGTGACCTGAAGACCCAGATCTTGTGTCTCCAGGAGGCACATACGGCTTCTCAGCCCCGTCTCAGGTCACGGGCAGACCCAGGCAGTATAAGCAGCAGCTTGACCCAGCCTTCCGCCCAGTACCGATAGGTTCACCACATTCAGGCGGAGCCGTATCAGCAACCGCAAAGCTGTACATCCAGTCGCCACCATCTCAGGAAAACAAGATGGTGGTGTATCAACCTGACCAGCCCCTGCCAGTACTCCCTCCACCCACTTACGAGCAGGAGCCATTGATGGATGACAACGGGATATGGTATGACCGACCCCAGCCTGGGATCCAACGAGACCATCCCGGATTTCGTTGGACGACCGGAGGTACCAGTTTCCAGCAGCAGCCTCCAGTTCAGGGTGGCCAGTGCGACCAGTAGCGAGAGAAGCCCCAGTTCCCATCACACCAGCAGCAGCCACACCAGTCCTACCAGCAGCATGATCCTCGTCCCTACCAGCAGGGACAGTCTTGGAGGAAGCCACAACAGCCTCAGCAGTATCACTCCCAGCCCCCTTATCTCTCTCACCAGCAGCAGCAGCCTCATTACCAGAGAGGCCACCCGTCAGGTTCTCATGGGCCCGCCTATGAGAACCCCACCTTAGACGACCTAGCCCGCCTCATCTCCGAGCAGCATGCCACTTTCTAACGGGAGATGGACGAGTTCAGATAGGAGATGAGAGAGATTCTGAAGGGGAAGGCCACCATTCCTGCCCAGATTGAGCCGAATCCGAACAACCTCAAGAGGAAGTCTGAGCAGGTAGAGTTCACAGAGATTACTACTCCTAATGATTCCCTTGGTGATATTTCTGCATACATATTTGATGCTGACTTTGTCACACTTAGGAGCGGTAGGATGCCACCGGCGGTGCCTCATCTGAGCGACGACCCCACACAGCTTCAGGAGTGCCAGACGAGGAGGAGAGCGGTGCTGATGCCGCTCGAGATCATGATGATGACGGTGGTGCTGACGCCACCAAGGACGTTGATCCAGACGATGGTACTGAGGCCGTCGCTTCACCATATGGAGGAGGTGGTACTGATGCCACCATTGTTGATGAGCCAGAGCACGGTACTGATGCCGCTATTCTAGATGCCAAGGGTGGTGCTGAGGCCACCAGTTCATCTCCTGTTGCGTTTCATACTACTCATGTATATCAGGATGATTCTGTGAATAAAGGAATGGGTTTATTATTTGCGAATCCATCTGTGTTGATTGATGATTTATGTATGGATTCTACTTTGCCTGAGAAGCATAGACCCGATCCTAGTCCTTCATTTGAGAAGGACCCAGCCGTCCCCTTTCCCCAAGCACTCCGCTTGGCTATGGGGCCCAAAAAAGAAAATCCTAAAAAGTCACACCAGCTAGAGTTCAGCCAGCAGATGATGGATAGATTTCACATACAACTGACTCTAGAGGAGGCCTTGGAGCACATTCCTCTCTTCTAGAGGAACCTCAGAGACAAGACTACCATTCAGAGGAAGAGGAGGAACCACCAGTCAGAGATCCATGTGCTCACTCGTGCCACTTGCTTCGCCATCTAGAACTGTCTGCCAGCCAAGAGGCCAGATGTCGGAGCCCCTTATGTCAGATTCCATATTCACGAGCAGAGGTTCGACCGTACTCTATTAGACAATGGGTCTTCGGTCAACCTACTTCTGGTAGCCTTACTCGACCGATTCGAGTTTGTCCCTCTACGACAAAGCAGGACGGTCCTTCAGTTTGCTGATCGATCTGTCAAGAGGCTGAAGGGGTTGCTGAAGGACGTTGTCGTCACGATTTAGGGACTGAAATTCGCCGTGGACTTCGTTGTGTTAGACATGGAGATCCCTGAGTCCGTGACTGATACCCCCATCATTTTAGGACGCCCGTTCTTGGCCACAATCAAGCCAGTGTCCGATCATGATAGCGGGAAGGTATACTTTCACGTCGAGGGAGAGAGTATACAAATAGAGACGATCGAGGAGACTAGAGCCAGAGATTCAGCTTGCTCAGAGCCTCCTTCAGATTCAGAGCAGATGACAGAGGCAGAGCGAGACATCCACCAGGACTGTGATTTTGTGATTACAAATGATGAGGCAGTTTGGTCCTATCTAGTTTTACGAGCCATCCTTTCACCTTCAGATCCCGCTGATGCGCATATTCCAGTAGAGGAGAGCTTGGAGAGCACATTCCTGGTCCCGGATACATTTCAGGAAGCAGAGCTTGTTCTCGATTGCGAGGTAGTTGATTTTTGTGATACTAATTCAGATCCCTTGGAGTCAGACATAGATTGGTCAGAGTTTGATGATTTGATTCCTTATCTGATTTCCCCAGAGCCTACAGCTAGGGTGGAGGCTGATTCCAATCAGAGAAGAGACACACCAGCAGAGCATCCTTCATCAGATCAGATTTTCCGCGAGAGTTCTCATTCTCCCATGCAGATTTGGTCGCATTCACTTAGATATTTCAGAGGCCAGATCCACCAGCACCCAGCTGTCCAGAACTGAAGCCTTTGCTTTCATCGCTGAAGTATAGGTTCCTTGCGAGCGAGCATGAGATGCACCCAACCATTATCTCAACGGATTTGACTGGAGAGCAAGAATCCCGTCTGATGGGGGTTCTTGAAAAGAACCGCAAGGCGATAGGATGGAGCATAACCGATCTCCAGGGGATAAGTCTGTCCATGTGCTCCCACCATATATATCTCGAAGAGGACGCGGAGCCGTCGCGTGAGTTCCAGCAGCGGCTGAACCCGAACCTTCGAGAGGTTGTCATGAAGGAGATCTCAAAATGGTGGAGCGCTGATTTTATCTACCCCATCTCCGACTCCAAGTGGGTCAGTCCATTGCATGTGGTGCCCAAGAAGACGGGCATCACCACAATTGTTAGTGAGTTTGGAGAGGAGGGGTACCCACTTCTTGGAGAGTCTGTGTGGACTACAGACGATTGAACCAGGCCACCAAGAAGGATCATTTCCCGCTGCCTTTTATTGATCAGATTCTAGAGAGGCTAGCTGGGAAGAGTCATTACTGTTTCTTGGACAGGTACTCCAGATACAATCAGGTGGCCATTACGCCCGAAGACCAGGACAAGACTACATTCACCTGTCCCTTTGGGACATATGCTTTCAGACGGATGCCCTTTGGTCTATGTAATGCCCCGACGACATTCCAAAGGTGCATGTTGTCCATCTTTTCGGACATGGTGGGTGAGTGCTTGGAGGTCTTCATGGATGACTTTTCGGTCTATGGCGATGGGTTTCATGCTTGTCTTGGTTGCCTAGACCGCGTCCTCCAGCGATGCATTGAGGTCCATCTTGTGCTTTCTTGGGAGAAGAGTCACTTCATGGTGACTCAAGGGAGGGTGCTTGTCCATATCATCTCCAACAGGGGCATGGAGGTTGATCCGACCAAGGTGGATATCATTAGGAAACTCAGTCCATCGTCTAACTTGCGATAGTTACTATCTTTTCTGGGGCACGTCGGTTTCTACCGAAGATTCATTCATGATTTCAGCAGGATTGCCCGGCCGTTGACTGATTTGCTGATGAAATACACCAAGTTCATTGTGGATGATAAGTGTCTAGCGTCATTTGAGACTCTCAAGAGTCTAGTTGTAGAGGCTCCTGTCCTCCAGCCGCCTGATTGGTCTCTCCCATTCGAGATCATGATGGATGCCTCCTATTTTACCATAGGGGCCGTGCTGGGACAGAGGAGGGATGGAGTACCGTTTGCCATACACTACGCTAGACGTACTTTGGATGCCGCTCAGCAGAACTACACCGTCACTGAGAATGAGATGCTAGCCATAGTGTTCACCGTAGATAAGTTCAGATCGCACATCATTGGATCTAAGGTGACTATTTATACAGATCATTGATAACTAAGAATTTCTGTGGTCTTAAGTTCCACACAAAGCGGGAACTCAATCGAAGTGTCGACCACTCAGAAATCCCTAATTAATCAACAATTAACCCACACTAGAAGTATCAAGAAATGACAAGCAAATGTGAAGCTAAAATTTATTTTTAACTCTACATAAATGATGTATAGAAGCAAGTACGTAGAGAGTTCGAACACAGGGAGCAAGGCAGGATAGATCCGCAAGTGTGTGTGTGCGAAAGTGATGTGTTGTCTACATTATGCAAATGTAAATATTTTTGTGGGTTTTTAATTTTTAATTTTTTCATTTAATTTTGAATTTTGATTTTTGATTTTTAATTTTCTGATTTTATATTTTCTTTTTATATTTTATATTTTTTTAATTTTCTTTTTCAATATTGGAATATATAAACTATATAATAAAATGGGTGCTAGAAGATTTATAAAAATATGTAAAAATACTCTAAAATTCAGAAATAAAATCTTTTTGGTCTTTTTATAGTTTTTTACTATTTTTGTGATTTTTGGGTATTTTTCAGAATCTTTTTGGTATTTTTAAAAAGGTAAAATAAAGAAAATACTGAATTAATGTTCTGGCTGAAGGTAAAATAGGAATGAAAAATATCAATCAGCTACAAAATTTTTCCAAACTAATTTTAAAATAAAGAGAATAAAATAGAGAACCTACAGAACTTGAGTTTGCATTTTTTGAAGTTTTCTATAATTTTTTAGAATTTTTTTGAAGTTTTAAGGTGTTTTCTAATTTTTAAGGTTTTGGTTTTGAATTTTTTAGTGGTTTTTGGATTGACACTAGGAGACAATAAAATAGACAGTAGGTAATTTTTTGGAATTTTTCTAGTGTTTTAATATTTTTTTGGTATTTTCTAATACAAACAGTAGCTAAAACACATATTTTTGATTTTTAATAAATGCTAAAATGCAACAAAAATAAAATGCAAAAATATGGCGTGGGAGTGCAAGTTAATAGGAGTCTATGTGATTTTTTTGGTTTTTTGGAGTTAATATGATGCATGAAATAAATAGAACAAGCAAGCAAAAATAACTAAGTCTGGCAAGGGTATAAGTGCAAATATCAAAATATCCAGGGGTACGCATGCAAATTTTCCACAAAATATACACTAAATAAAATAGTTTATGGACCAATTACAAAATATAAGACCCGTAGGGGTATCCTTGTAAAATGTCCACCATGGCGCGTGACTAGCACGCGCTTGGGAAGGACCTAACAACAATTCTCAAAATGCCTGAGGGCTTACTTGCAGATGTTCCAAAAATTTTACACAATGTTCAAATCTTAGGATTGAAACGAAACACTAAAATGGCCAAGGGCCTCGCTGCAAAAAGCCCCGTGCCTCACGTGAACAGGTCACGTGAGGTGACGTAGCCGAGGACCTAATTGCAAATATCGAAAGTTCAAGGGCCTAATTATAAACATTACAAAATGTTTTAAACTATCAATGAAAGTTTCTGGACTAAAAGAAAGTTACAAAAAGGGCACGGGTATACTTGCAAAATTCCCACGCGAAGGCGCTGGCGGACGGCTCAGATGCATCCACTTGACACGCGTCGACTCCTCCGCTTGCGATGACGGTTCGAAATGCACGGCCGCAATTAGATGGATCGTCGATGATCGAGCGGCTGTGGGGGCTTAGATCGGACGGCTCCTGCTACTCCTCGGACACCTTCAAGATCAAACGGTTGCGAAGGGCTCTCGATGAACTGCGATGAACTCGCGGGGAGGCGAGTTTCCCATGCGTCGATATCCCTCCTCCGCCACTTTTTTGTGCTCCAAAATGGCGTCTGGTGCTCCTGCGGTCCTCCTCTCGATGATGGCGGTTCCAAAAAGGTCCAGCGATGGCCGGAACGCTCACACGGTGATGGTGGAGCTCGGGTGCTCCAGGTGCCTCCGGCGAATGCCCAAAACGAGCGCCAGGTGCGCGATGTGGCTCAAGACCTGCAGGGAAAGGGTGAAGGTGTCGGGGGCAAACTGCCCCGACCCCGTGGTGGCATGAAAACGGCTGCGAACGGCGGAGATGAATATGGAAGTCGTGGCCGGAGGAGCGCTCCGGCGAGGATAGAGATGGTGCGATTTGAGTGATGCAAATAGGAGATGACGATGGTTTTGTGAAGCTTTGACTATGGGGAATAAAAGGAGCAAAGAAACAAAGGGGGATGGATACCTCAAGGGCTAGAACCCGAGGTTGAAGAGACCTCGACGACGGGGTGTCACCGGAGGTGGAGGAATGCGCCCAGATCATAGTCAATCCACCGCCTTGAAGAGACTAATCTGGAGCTGTCACCTCCAGGAAGCTCAGGCGAGTCGAAGGGGGGAAGGATCTGGATGAAATGCGGTTCAAATTTTCAAAAGAAAATCGGGGGAGGTTTTTAAGAGGTTTGACTCTGCGACTGGAGTGGTCCAAAGACCGGAGATTATCGAGCGAATCGTTGATTCGTGGCCCGAGGTGATCCATAGGCGTGAATCATGGATATGTGAGCGACAAAAGTCAAGAAGGAATTATCGTAAATGGGTGAAAGGTCAGGTCTCGAAAAATCGTCAAAGATGACGAGAAACGAGACTTCTGACACAGGTCAGGAGGAAGGTCAGGCTGTTGACCTCGGTCAACGAGCCAGACCACCTGGTTGGTCCACGTGGACCAACCAGGAAAAACCTCATGGAAATAGATTAAAAATTCATTTAAAAATATAAAATGGTCGAATTAAAATTTTGATTATTAAATAAAAAATATTTATTATTTTATGTAGTATTTTATTCTGATTTTTAATTATTTTTATGAAGTATATTTTTACAAGTTGCTTTTCATAGCTTATATAGGTATTTTACCTGTATTTTTTAGTATTTTATTTTTATTTAGTATTTTTAATTTATTTATTTTTGTTTATTATTTTATAAAATTATAAAATACTTTTATACACTTAGTTATTTTTTATTTTATTTTTTCTGAATTGTTTTGTGTATTTAATAAAATATAAGCTTATATTGTATAGGTATAAATATAGGTCCTATACCTATGTATTGTATTTATAAGTATTTTTATTTTATGTTTCTTTTGGGTTTTTCTTCTGATTTTATTGTACATATATATTATAAGTAATATTTACAAAATTATTAAAATATAAATTACAAAAATAATGAATAAATCATAAATTGAATATTTTAATCACTACAAGTATACAATGATGGTCCAAAACTCAACTTTCAAACCGTAGCTCCGCCAAATGCGAAACCACTGCCATTAAATAGCTTATATTATTCTATATACAATTAAAGGTGAGTTTACTGCATTTGGAGTTTTCAGTTGTGAGATACGTGTCTGGGAACTTGGGATTCTGGATTTTTATTCAGACCATAACTTTTTATTTGTACATTATTTTTCAGTGAAATCAATTTTGTATCCAAAAATAGGTCCCAAAATGAATAAAGAATGAATTAAAAAGTATAGGTATTTAGACTGTATTTTTATCCTTATCTCCCCAACTTTATTCCTTTTCAACCTATTCATCAAGATGCCTAGGTCTCGGGGTTTTGGGTCATAAAATATTTACAATATTTTATTCTTTTTCTTTTCTTTTATTTATTCTATAATTTTGGCTTTAATTACAGTATGTTATACACTAATTATATGCACATGCATGAATGATAATATGCTCTATTTAATGCTATTTACAGGCATTTGCCAGGGTTTTTGAGGCCAAAATGATAGAATAAAGATGATGAAAAGTGGATTCATCAATCATACCGCCATCAGGTACCTCATGGAAAAGATGGATGCTAAAGCCAGATTGACCAGATGGATCCTTCTACTCCAGCAGTTTGATATAGAGATTAAGGACAAGCCTGGAGTCAAGAATGTGGTGGCGGATCATCTCTCCCGATTAGTGCATCTTGAGGATTCTGAGCAAATTGAGCCTATTTCAGACACCTTCCCAGATGAGGTGATCCTTGCTATCGCCTTGATCCCGTGGTACGCTGACATTGTGAACTATCTTGTTGCGAAGAAAGTTTCACAAGGTTGGCCCAGGCAGCGACTTGAGACCTTCCTCGTGAAGGCCAAGTTCTACCATTGGGAGGATCCCGTCCTTTATCATGAAGGAGGGGATAGCGTCTGGCGTCGGTGCATTCCTCAGAAGGAGAATCATAGCGTCCTCACTTACTGCCACAAGCTTGAGGCAGGAGGACATCACTCTAGGAGGAGAACGGCACAGAAAGTGCTCCAATCCGGCCTATGGTGGCCTACCCTCTTCAAGGATTCTGATGAATTCGTGAAGAGGTGTACTGACTGTCAGAGGATGGGCACTTGTGGATAGCGTGATATGATGCCGATACAGCCTATTCACTTCTGTGAGGTTTTTGACGTATGTTTCATCGATTTCATGGGTCCATTCCCTAAGAGTCAGGGATTCGAGTACATTCTGTTTGTCGTAGATTATGTTAGTTGTTGGGTTGAGGCCATCCCCACCCGAACCGTAGATGCTAGGACTGTATACCAATTTATGAGGAAGAATATCATTTCACGGTTTGGGGTACCTAGAGTTTTGATATCTGACGGGGGTCTCATTTTGTCAACGACAAGGTAAAGGCCCTTGCTAGTGAGTTCAGCATAGACCATCGAGTAGCCACACCGTATCATCCTCAGGCCAATGGTCTTGCTGAAGTGTCGAACAGGGAGATCAAGACTATTTTGTAGAAGGTCGTCTGCCCTAACCGAAAGGATTGGTCACAGCTTTTGGACTCGGTCTTGTGGGCATATCGGACATCCTTCAAGACGCCTTTGGGTACATCTCCCTTTCGCCTCGTTTATGACAAGCCCTGCCATTTACCTATTGAGCTGAGACATAGGTTACTATGGGCAGTCACAGATATACTTCTAGATCCAGTGAGTGTAGGAGATCAGAGGAGGGAAGAGTTAGCAGCCCTGGAGGAGCTTCGAGATGCAGCCTTTTCGAGCAGCCTACAGTATAAGGAGAGAGTGAAGGAGTGGCATGATTCTCATATCATCCACAAGCAGTTTGAGCCAGGACAGAGAGTATGGTTGTTCGATGCCAGGCTTCGATTATTTTCAGGGAAGTTTCAGAACAAATGGAAGGGACCCTATCTGGTCCAAAAGTTACACGACAACGGAAGCATCGACATATCCGAGTTGTCATCTGAGTCTACCTTCCGTGTTAACGGGCAGCGGCTCAAACCATATCTAGATCATGAGCCGCTGGTCGTTGATGTTACCCATATTTATTTTGCGTGAGATTTTGTCTCTTGACTCACATTTATTGCATCTCACGCCTGATTATCACTGTTCTCCCGACTTGTAAAGATCTAGTTGTCCATATCACACTAATCTTCTGTCCAACACCCCATTTCCATCTTTGATTATACTATACTTAGGGTGCACTTTACCCTAAGTATAGGGGGGTGAGACTTTTGATTTTCTTTTGATTCTATTCTGCCTCTGTTTTGCTGCCTATACTTAGGGATATTTCACCCTAAGTATAGGGGAGGTAGACCCTGTACATTCTTCCACTCGGATTTTCCTTTGTGTACAACCTACTATACTTAGGATTACTTGATCCTAAGTATAGGGGAAACCCCGAGATCTTTTAATTTCTATTCTTTCATTCATCTTTGTAGTATAGCTTTTCCTTTTCACTTCCCTATACTAAGCACGAGTTATGTCTTCTTCATCGCTCTTGATTCACTCTGAGGACATTGTTTGAGCTAAGTATAGGGGGTGTCGTATATATTTCATATATACTTTAGCCATAACTTGTACTTTGTGTGAGTGTGTTAATAAATAAAATGGCTAAAATCCTTAAAATCCATAAAAATTAAAAAATTTTCTTGTACATAAAATTCTTTATACATAGCTATTTATAAAATTATTTTTGTAAAAATGTTTGTAAAAATCTTTTGTGTAAATAGTTTGTAAATATTTTGATATCAAAATTATGTATAGAGTACAATTTTTTTGTAAAATGTTTGAAAAACAAAAAGTTTGCAAAAACCTTTGTGTAAATGTGTGTAAATACTTTGCAAAACTTCTGCATTCATGCATACATCCATGTTTTCAAACATTTTCAAAAATTTTGCATACTTTCAAAAATTTTGTAAAAATTGCATTTTTGTAAATATTTGTATAGTTTTTCTGAATCATAGTTGACATTTAAACTAGCCTGGAATTAAATTGAAAAATGGAGCTTGGTTAAGATCTTAATCCACTTAATTCTAAGAGGAACCTTATAGGGCTTAGGGTTGAGACTTTTCTGGTCCATGGTGACTAAATTCTTTGAGTCCACTAGGTTATGATCATATGTCATCTTGATGAGCCTAAGTAGAACACTTAACAACACACGCATGACTCTCACAGACAATGGCTTTTCTTGGACCAGCACTTTACACCTAGCTCCCTACGGATAAGGTGGTGAGGAGGCAGTCTTCTTTGACTTGGGTTAGCATATGAGGGTAGTACTTCTAGGCAGAACCTCTCTTCTTCTTATAGTGAAGGAAGTGCGTCTCAACTTGGTCTGGTAGCCGTGAGGTCTAAAGACAGGAGTTGTGGGTTGCAATAAAGCTTCAAAAGAGGGATAGTCTACTAGCTCAAGAGGAAAAAATCCTTATGTATATATGTTGAACCATGTAGATATGTTGTACATATGCACATCAAAAAAATGTGCAAAAAGAAAAACTCCAAAAAATTGGTGGGTCTGATAGAAAACAAAATTCCCAACGGAGTGTATATAGTTCAATAAAGCAAAGCTTATGTTACCCATGCCCATCTCATGAAGCTTGCAGCAGGGAGACTTGGCTACACTGGTTGAGCTCCCAAGGATACATGGCTACATTGGCCATGGTCCATTCTCTTCTTCCTCCTCTTCTTGAGCGGTTGAACTTGAACTTAGAAGGGAATACCCCGCTCCTCGAGGAAAGAGTTGCCAGACTAGGGTATTAGAGTTACCTTGTTGAGGTTGGTTGTCACTTTACCATTTCTGAGGTGGAGAGCTACCCATCACTTACACCGTACAAGAAAAGATTCATGGTCATCAGAGTTTGTGTATGTAGACTTGTTCTGATCTGGATTGTTGAGGAGTCTTGACTATAGATTAGTGGAACTTAGAGGCTGTTGAGTTTTAAACCTAAGTCCAAATAAGGTTCCGACAAACTAATAATCCAAAGATCTGATTGAGCTCCATACTTCAATTTAATGAAGACAAGTTTAATAGTCAGCATTGATTCACCTTCATTTTCTTCTTTTTCTTTTCCTGTCTCCTTTTCACTTCTTTTTCAAATAAGTGTTTACTAAGGGACCAACAAAAGTAAAGTATATGGGGTGATGAATACTCATTCATCACTCTTTGTTCTTTTATTTTAGCCATTTATCTTGGCAAAACATCATGTAGATAGCTGCAAATACAATAAGTTACCAACTAGGCATGCTTGTGTAAATATCAATAATTAGCATGTACTCGTGCAAAAATAAAAGAATAAAGAAATAAAGAAAAAGAAGGAAATATTTAGAATAATTATTGAGTGACCTGAACCCAAGAGAGGGCCCGATATGGGCCTGATCGCCAAATAAAACAAGTAGAGAGAGATAGGGCCATTCATCCATGTGTTATCCCTTCTTTTATGTATATATTTTATTTTCACAAAAATAAAAATAAATATGTTTTCATTATCTTGTATATATTTCTAAAAATAAAACAAAAATTAGAAAAATAAAATTAAAATAACAATAAAATAATTTCTCTCTCTCAACCTTGTACATACCATGTATACATGATCTATTACTAATTATTTCACACTTGTAAATAAATAATAAAAATAAAATAAAAATTATTTTATACTCTTAGGTATTTTAAAAATAATAATATAAAATACATAGGTATTTTATAAAAATAAGAAAATACATAGGTATTTTATACCTATATATAATATAAAATAGGTATTTTATACCTATATATAATATAATATATTGTATATACCTTAATTTTTTTCAAAAAAATAAATAAAATTCACTAAAAAATAAAAAAATAAATAAACATTTTTCATTTTGTAAAATATTTTAAAATAAAATCATTTTCGATTTTCAATTTAATTTACAAATAATTTTGACCTCCTTAATTTCTGATTGGTCCATAGGGGAACGTTGACCTCGGTAAACTGCCCCCTTAGACCACATTTTTTCACAGATTCAGTATGTGCCCGATTTCTCCTACTTTTCCTGCACTGATTCGTTATCCATCCCTCTCGATTAAAGGCTCCGAATATCGATGAATGATCCACGATCCACGCCCGCCAATTCCTTTAGGTATCCATTCCTCGATCCGCGCACTCGAGCTCCATTCTTGTCGGACCTCGTCGAGTATATAGCTTGCTGGAGCCACCATTTCTTCTCTATCTTCGGCCATTGCCCTCATCCCAGTGAGCTCCTTCTCCTTCCTTTAGTGACAGCGAGTGCATGAGAGCGTTGTAGCGAGGATTTGAGGCCTTTAGCCCTTGTTCCGGCGAGTCTTCTCACCGTGCTTCGCCACCTGGTGAGCCCGAGCCTCTGGAGACGTCGCTCCATCGAGGCGAAGATCCCAGGAGGTAGCTGACCTCCAGCACAGGCGATACCCTCCATCAGGTAGCTTCGATTCCCTCTATCTTGCGTTAATTTCCAAATTTTCGATTCCGGTCACCCGAGCTTCATCGGATCATCTAGCATCATCGAACCTTCTATTCATCATCCCGACCATCCCATCACCTTCACGAGACAACTCTCCATCTTCTACGCCCATCCATACTCCTGGTTTGCCTAGGAACAGGGTCTAGGTCCTCCTCTACCGTCGCATCGCCGGAGAGCCCCGCTCCACCTCGCCCCTTCACCCATTTCGCACGTAACCGGGTCAAGGCACTTTGCCCTCGACCCAACAGTCTTCCCGTGCATGTTTGAATGAGAAAGGACTTTATCTGGAGGTCCAAGCATCAAGGCACAGGAGATCCAGGTCATTCACGTCGCCGGAGTCTTCCAGGAGCTCCCAGCCTCATCGGAGCATACCAGTGGCTGTAGACCATCGTCAGCATCATTTCGCCCATTCTAGCAGCCTTGGAGGACCTCTCAGTTGCGCGTATCGGCCGATCAAAGCTCGCCGGCTGCGATTTCATCGGCGTTCTTCCAGGGAGCTTCTCCGCCAGTTCTAATCTCAACCGTCCTTCTACGGGGAGCTCTCAGCCATTGGATCTATCTGAGGATCCTCTGCCACCCGTCCATCGCCGAAGGGGTACCGCCCAATCACAGTCGTCCGATCTTAAGTGAAGCCCCCTTGGCCGTTGGATCTGTAATAAGAAGGGTAAATTGCACTTAGGCCCTCTTTGCTTTTGCATTTATTTTGTAATCCTGTAAATATTTCTAGAAGTTTTTTTTAGTTTGGACATTTTGCACTTAGGACCTTAAGTTTTTAGAATTTGCACTTTAGTCCCTCTAAGTGTAGTTCACGTGGTCTAGCACGTGCTTTGTGGGTTATATACATATTCCTGCTTGGACTTTATAGGTGTTACTGTTTAAATTTTTATAAATAGGAATGACATTTATACCCCTGCTCGTTTGATTCACGTGTCGTCCTCGTGCGATCTGGGCTTTTTGCATATTCAGCCCTACATTTCTTCCACGTGTTATTATTTGGCTGAAAACTTTTCCAAATTTGCAACTAGGTCCCTGTATGCTGAATGTCTTTGATTGGTTGAATAAAATATCAAATCTCACCCAAATTCATGAAATTTGGATGCGTGGCTCTTACCATTGTGTAAAAATTTCAGTGACTTTTTGGGCCCTTTTGTTTTCATTTTCTACTTTTTAAAAATTCAAAAACCTAAAATTTTCCTTCTGTCTAATCTGAAAAAGCAATTAAAAATATTAAAAAGCCTCTAAAAAATAAAAAATTCCTATGTGTTTATTTTTGTGTGTTTTTGCTTCTTTCCAAATTTCATTGCTTTTGGATTTATAAGACCCCTAAAAATTGAAAACCCTTAAAAACTTATAAAAATCATTAAAAATTAACAAAAATTCAAATAAAATTACAAAAATACAATTTCGTAGTTAGGTTTTTATTTTTACTTTATCATAAAATTGTTGCTTGAATTTTATAGGCTATTTAGATATTTTTAAATAGCCTTTAGATTCTGGCTGCACTTTGGTTTTCATTTTTCACCTTAATTTATTTTTAGAAAATTAACTAAAAATCCTAAAAATCTGAGAAAAATATCAAAAACACTTGAATATTCATAAAATCCAAAAATATTTTTATTTTAATTTTTGATTTTTTTGTTGTGTTAAATAATTCTTTGTTTGTGACTTTTTTTGCCTTCTTTTACATTTTCTTTATATAAAAAATTACAAAAAAAATGAAAAACTATAAATCCACCAAAAATATTTTATTTCTTTTATTTTTGAGTCTCGACTACTTCGTAGGATCTCCCAATCTGTGCTCCTTGTGTTCGACCCTGGTAGCTATACCAGGTAAAATAAAATAGCGAGACCGCTATTTGCCTTATTGTTTGATTTATTTGTTTTGGTGGTCTTTCTTTTTCTTGTTGAGTGAGCTTCGCGGTTTGCGTCGCAACGACCCTAATTTACACCTTAACCCGGATCGCAGGATTTCTCGCTCATCAGTGGGACATGTGTATAGAGGGGCACATGCATTGTAGCTTGCAACAAGGGACTTGAGGGTCGAAAAATATTCTAATAACAGACGCCCATTCTGATGCATATGCATCAACTCATAAAATGATTGATACATTTTGGTAGAATTTTTGTCTTGTCTATAGGTGGCGAACAAGGATTTCCACATGTCATGCATACTATCATAATAGACCAATTCCTGGGCGATCCTATCGATGACGCCGACCATTATCGATGAGCTTACCATGCCATTGTCTTTGACCCATGTAGCATATTTACCAACCTTGGTGGTTGTCTCGGCTTCCGGGAGGATGTACTCCATCTCATAGCCCCGAAGAATCATTAGAAAAATCCAAGACCACATGGAGTAGTTTGTGGCATCTAATTTTGAAATTGATCCGAATGAGGATATTTTTTGTTGTCCACCTCCATCGACCTCGGATGCAGTGACATCGCTAGATGCCATAATTGCATCAAACGTCAATGAGATCCTTGTACACTGCTATTACCTCGTTCTCTCCTATTTATTGTTTTTTGCTATTTTTTAAACAAATAACATGGACTCATTTATCAGAGGATACAAGCTATAAAAAACCAAGTTTGCAGATTTGTCGATGTCGAAGTTGTATCTGGTGGGGCCAGATCTGGAGCATTTGGCACAGGATCTGTACAAATATTTCTGAAGCACGAGGTACATGGGCACGACATGTCAGAGGATGGAGCACAACACACATGATCTGGAGCACCTTTGCAAGGACATGAATCATAGACGTGGGGTGGGTTGAGGCGGCCAGAGGGTGGCGCTTGCTGAAATAGCCAGAGGGGTTGGATTGAGGATGGCATGAAGTGGCACAGGATGGTGCTAGGAGGTCCTGTAACGATCGGTGCAGGAATGCTCTAGGATGACATGGATGGCGCAGGATGGTGTGGGGTGGCGAACTGTGACGATCAGTATGCAGTGAGTACGGCGAGGACTGATGGGCGTGCTCGATACGCAGGCGTGGGACGATGGACGGTGTGCGGGTGTGCTAGGGACGACTTGTGATGATCTGGAGATGGGAGGGGGGCACGATGGATTTGGCAGAGGGGCAGGGCGATGCATGATGCATTTGATGGAGGTGCGGGGAGGGGGCGATGGATTTGCCGGAGGTGTGGGGGGGGGATGTGCGATGGGATTTTGGCAGAGGCGCAAGGAGGTGGGAGGGGGAGGCCTGAAAGGTGGGTAGGGGGTGATCGGGAGAGGTGGGTACTGCAACGATCTGGGGGGGGATCGGTTGGCTCTGATACCATATTGGATAATGAGTTTAGGTTTCCAGTGATTGTCGTTAGGCTCCCTAATCCTCCTTATATAACAAGAGGATTAGGGTTAGAATTTACAAAAAGGGGACACCACTACAAGCAAATACCCAAACTACCCTCTATAAGTATACTTATTTCCAACAATAATAAAGTATAACTATAACTTGTAAAATTTAAAATCCATGTTCAGTTATTCCTCTTCCAGTTCCCTCTCTCTCATTCACTATTGGATGCCAAAAGTCCTTCTGATTTCCTCTTAGTCCATTTCGATGATGCCTCCCTCCTGCACAATGCTACCACCGCCCCCTTCCCCGTGATGTCGTTGTCCGTCTCAAACAACATCATCCCCTCCCACGCGATACCATATGGCCTCTGTATGCCGCCACTCTTCTTATCTTCATTAAAAGAAATATATTTGGAATAGTTGCATGGTACATAGATATTTTTGAACCATTTGCTTCATAGCTTTAACTTGCTCTAGCTTGCAACCTTATTTTAGTGACGAACTTAGATCAATTTCATAATCAAATGTATCACACTCATCTAAGAAATAATCGGTATTATTTCAATTCCTTTCATTTTTAATTTGATATATATTTTTACTCATATTTTTATTAGAATTTGCATATTTTGACTACAGATATAATCTTACAAATAAATTCAGTTCAAGTGCATTTTAAATGAGAACATGATGCCTGATTGGCGAGTTATATTTAAGTTACTTTTATCTTGTGTACTCAATCGAGTATGAATGTTATGCGATTCTCATTTTTTAATGACATATTATAGAGCCTTGAAGTATGTTCTTGCGAGTGGTTGGGTTTGTCAAAGCTTAACATTCCAAATTAATCATGGATTTCACCAATATCCGATCTCAGAGATCACATTTTTTGTTTATCTAACTTGTCTTTGTATTTTATTTGATAACTCGTATTGTTTTTATTGGAATCATTTAGTGAAAATCAATTGCAAAAATCAAATTAATGTATTATTTATCAAAGAAAACTTAAATATCAAATTCAATATAATCCTTTAGTTTGATTATGTGGTCTTTATTTTTTTATAATGGATTAATGGAATTCTTCAACTTTCACTTGATGTGTTTTTTAACTTTTTCTCTACTTCTATTCATATGATCGATTTTTAAGCCATTATTTGAATGTTCAAGGGCTAGTGTGTTGTAAAGTATAGACGTGTAAAGCAAACTTCTGAGCTGGAAATTGTAAGTATAAAATCCGAACCAATCTTATCCAATCTGTAATCCAATGGATCAGATCGGATTTGGATTTAGATATATGATGGATTGGATTGGATTCGAAAAACACAAAAATTCATTACAGTTGGATTGGACACTGGTTAGCTAAAATCTGACCTAATTCGAACCATGTGCACCCCTAGTTCTGTATATGAATCCCTCTTATCACTTACCACAACTCAACTACTCATACTTACAACTTTCATTTATTTATAAGATCCATATTTAGGATATCGTCAGTTATTATTCATAAGTCATCTTGACAGATCTTAGTAAGTATATTGATGTATCTCATGTTTTGATTCTTTTCTTGTTAAAGTTCTCAAGCTTAGTGGATAGTCAATGATCTTAGTCCGGGTGAGACCTCACGCTATGACTCTAAGGTGTGAAGAAAGCATTAGGGTTGGGGTGCCTCTGTAGACATGCGGTGGAGTGTAATGCATCTTAACTAAATTCCCAACATGTCCACTAGCTTGACATAACAACCATAGTAATATTTCTTATTTTGATATATATAATTTTATGTCAACTTCTATTGTTGTGAGATGTCAGATGTAATGATGGATTTTATTACATGTTGATGATTAATGATTGACGATTTCTAGAATCTAATCTCTTTCCTCGCTCGTACCTACAAGTGGAACAATAACCAAATTTAACTCCTCTGGACAATGATCTTTTCCTTGCCAGGAAGTAATCAAAACTCAAGCGGTGAAGAAGCCTCCTAAGATACTCTTCCGTCTCACCCTCCTAGTGGAAGTGAAGTCCAGGAGAGGGCTAGACATACTCCAAAATTACGTCCCTAAGAAGGGTGGGAGAGACTCTACAGATTGAGCCACTCCAAAATCGGCCCGACCAGTACAGGCAAAACGAGCTCGAAAAACAAAACAAAACCAAGGGTCCTCCAACCTAGGCACCCTACTGAAACAGGGTCGACGGAATTGGTCAAACTAAAGCACTTGGATCCCAACGAAGCATAAAAACTGCAAGCTCACGAAAAATCGTAGAAAGGATTGGGATCTTAGACCCGTGCACTAGGCGGTCATTGTCCTAACTAGGATTCCTAACTCCCGTCCAGCTGAGGGTCACCGCACCCTCGCACAGACAAGTGTAAGGACCACCATGACTGACACAATTATCAATAGTGATTTATACTAAAGGATCAAGTGATGAGATTAATAGTCATAATGATCACAGAAATCCATAGATTGATTCAATTATATGTGAGATATTTCTTTAAGAATTTATGAACTTCTTATATATTGACACCCAAATTTTCATTAATGCTATTCTTGGGTAATATCTCCATTATCCATATAGGTCATCTATTTGTTGACTTCTCACGAGAAGGGAAATAATATCTTAATATTTGTATTTAGAATTTATTCCTTAATTTCACAGGATCAGTGGTCTAGTAATTGGTCTGAAATTAGAAGTAAATTCTTGCGAAAATACCTAACATTTCATCATTTTATACATAAAATCTTGAGCAATGAATATATCTAAAGTTTATTTATAATGACAGGCTAAAATCCAAATTTTCATCCTCAAATCATGAATTATATAGCCTAAATAATGACCTGATTTTTAAATCAATTTCATGTTAAAATCCCAACTTATTCACCCTTTAAAACAGAAATTTTGAAGTCTATTATTGGTCTGAAATATAAGTACAAATATACATTAAAATCCCTAACTTTTCACCTTGTAAACATGAATTCTGAAGTCTATTAATAGGTCTAAATTTTGGCTTAAATACATGCATAAACACCTAATTTCTCATTTCTAAAAGTTGCACCTGGAGCTATGTCATTAATCTGAAATTATGATTTATTTGCATGCAAAATATCCCCAATTTCTCGTCTTTAAATATAAAATCTGGAGTATAAATTAATGGTCTGAAATTTTGTCAAACTTCCATCTCTTTTCCCTTTTTAATCATGAAGTCTAGTTCAAAAAATATCTTAATAGTGATATGAAATTAGTGTTGATTTCACGCATTTGTCCTCGAATTCTCCTTATTCAGGTATACAAAAATGTAACAATTATAGGTCTTATTATTTGTAATTGCATTCAAAACACTTCCAATTTCTCATCAATTTAAACATGAAAACTGTAGCTACTTAGTTATCTGAAATTTGACCAAAATGCATGCATATCACCACCAAAACTTTCACATTTTAACATGAAATCAGAGCATAAATAATGGTCTAATTTTAGGTCCAATTACATGCAAATCATCCCCAAATATTTCAATTCTAAGATATGAATTTGTTATTGAACAATAGTCTGAAATTAGATCCAATGCATACAAAATAACATCAATTATTTCAAATTTTAAGGCATGAATAACAACTCAACGATAGTATGAAATTTGTTCATATCATCCCAAATTACCTCAATTCCTCATCAAATCAAATATGAAATCAGAGCACAAAAGTGATCTGAATTTGGTACCAAGTGATCTTTTAAGCAAGCAAATCTAAATCATTTTTAGGTCAGATATCTATATCAGTTTAATGCTAATCCCCTAATTTTTATCCTCAAAAACTTAGAAAATCATGAGCATATTTATTGGATCTAAAAATTTGATCAATTCCATGCAAAACTCTACCTTTTCATCTGATTTCAGAAGCAATTATTGGGTTTAAAGTTTGTTTTCAAATTGCATGGAAGGCAATAAGAAAGGGGGTGTTGGATTACACCTTTTATCTCCAAATTTTAGAGGAGATTCTTACATGCAACAAGAGCTCCAAGAGTAGCTCCAGGCAGTAGAGTTGTTGTTGTAGCTATAATACCTCCTGGAGCAGCAACAACTGCTCGAAGTTCCAGCCCTGTAGCAACCCAGTCGGGCCTTCTAGTTGATCTGAGCAGTAACAGCTTCAGGGGGGAGCTGTTGGAGAAGCAAGGGGCTTCTAGCTGCTTGGGAGCTCAACAGGGGAGCACCAGCTTGCAGGAAAAGTTGTTCGACAACAACTGGGGGGGGCTGGGGATGCCCTTCAGTTGGAGAATCTTGTGGGGTTGTAGCTCTAGCAAGAGGGGAAAAACTGCAGCTCCCTTTGGTGGATAATTTTGGAAGAATTTGGGATTCTTTTGGGGGAAAATAAGAGTAGTGAAGGGGTTTTGGGTGATATTAATAAGGAGATGACGGGATTTAATTGTTGACAAGTGGTAGAAGAGGAAAGCTAGTGTATGTGTTGTGACATTTGTAAAGTTCTTTTTTAAAAAACTTTATCTCTCTCATATGAAATCTCAAAGTCATCCGCATTTGCATCTTGAATCTATGATTCAGATGAATAAAAGCTCGTTTCAAGCTTTGAATGACAATTAAAATGATTATAATATTAATATACTTCTGATCTGAGATGAATTCAGAAATTGACAAGATACAATATTGGTTTGCGAAAAAAT